>QXEO01000291.1:4366721-4966721 GCA_007115705.1 Dactylis glomerata
ACATCGGGGGAGACTGCTGCGCCAAGGACCCTGAACCTGATATGTTGAGTTACTAGACATCATAAGTTGCTTCTCTTTCTTAGTTTTTCTATCTTTGATTTTTCCCCTTCTTCTTTATGTCGAATGACTTTTTCATGTAGTGATGAGGACAAGCTGAAGGAGGACGCTGCTACCGTTCCCCCCTTTGGCTTCTCGGCTGCTCCTGAGGTTGTCTCAAGAGGAGGCTACGGTGGTTGAGCCTCGCCGATCTTTCCTAAAAAAGAAAGCAATGCTCCTCCTTCAAAGCATCAAAAAAGGGGAGCAACGGTGATGCTTCTCTGGAGGTTCATCGGCCCTCCTCTTCTTATGCAATGTGAGTAGTGCTGCTTTAATACTTGATTCATTTTGCTCTTGACCTTAGAATTCTCATATGACTTGTACCTTGCAGTCTTTGATGCAGAAGTTTCTTTCTCTTGGTGCTGAGTGCGTCAAAATTCAGGAGACTGCTGACGCCCTCTCAAGGTATGTCTCTTGTTCTTGTAATTCTCACCTTGCTGTTACTTTGTCTTGCTTTCACCCATGTTTCGATCAACTAGTGATGTCTTTTCCTTTGCTTCGCAGCTGCTTTGGTTACCGCTCATGCTCACATATCCGCTCTGGAAGCCGAGCTGAAGGCATCGAGAGAGGCTTGGGAAAGTGCCAATGCTGCCAAAGTTTCTATTGAGAAGTCTGCTAAGTCAGCAGAAAACAAGGCAAAAAAGGCTGAAAAGGCTTTGTCAGAATCCCAGCATAAGCAGGCCGAGCGGGAGCAGTCCATTGCTGAGCATCTTGACAAGATTTCCGTTCTTGTTGGCAGTAAGTATCACATTGCTCCTCTTGAATACTTAGTTATGCTTTCATTTGCTGATGTATGTTTGCTTATTTGTTTGTATCTCTGTGGTATAGTAGAGAAGATTGGAGAATCTTGGAAGCTTCGTCGGCCAAACACTGAAGACCCTCTTCTGGCTGTAGTGGACTTGCTAGAATCAAATTGGAAGCTTGTCCAGAATGTCGTCTAGCTAACTCACAACGTGATAATTCGCATGTTCGTCAGAATCTGGCCGAAGAAGCGGAAGGAGATGCCGTGTAGTGACCTCATCTTTTAAAGATGACGATCCCTGTGCTTTTTCAGTGCTAGTCCCTGGATCAACGCTAGCACACACAATTTAAGATGAAATACCAAGAAACAAAGGTCATTCTATTACATCGCATGATCCAGCAATTACATAAGGAACTTTACAATGCTCATAGCTTAGAGCTTTCAGAGTTTACAACAAAATCAAAACTAGCATGGAGTCCTTCTTCTTCATGTGCCACAGGTCTTTTGTCTAGTTTATATCTAGCTTTTGCATCTCCTAGTAGAACTGTTGCTGCTATAGGTTGCCTTACACTTGTGTGGGAAGGGATTATCACATGTTTTGGCTAAGTGTTGAAAACCATTGTTTTACAAAAACAAGAAAACAACAAAATTTCAATGAACCACCTGGGTGGAATGTGGCTTGTATGGTTTTGTTGAGTGGTTCCCTGGGGTCATGTCATTGAACCTCTGAACGACCAGGTGTATCTCACTTGTGGACAGCCACCCAGGAACAAAGAGATTGGAGACGCTCAAGTCGTGTAGCTTCCAGTGCAACCACAAGACAATATGGGCTCTGTCTTGACTAACTAAGTTGCGAGAACTCAGCCAGACGGACAGAGGGTGGTTTTTGGGAACGCGTCCGGGTTGGTCTGAGGGATTGCCTCTGAAAGGTCTCGTCTTAGTCTTCACTTGGCCATTTGAGCGAAATGAGCATCATGGCAAAAGAGGTTGACTAAGTCTTGTGGGAAAAGTGCACCACCTCTGCAGAGGGTTAAAACTAAGTACTTAGCCGTGTCGCCGGTGATGGACAATTTTGAGCGACATGATTTTGAAGATGTTCAAGGATCTCATCATGCCAACTTCTTAAAATTAAAACTTGTGGGTTGAACTGGGAAGTATGGCGATTGGTGCAAGTGTCTATTGGCTAGCAGTTCCTGTGCCATGTCTATGTGCCAGTGTCTGCAGGAATGGTTCACCCAAACCAAGTTGTCCATATGTAGTAATTGAGGTTTTGACAATTGATGTAGGTATCTATCGACCAGTGTGTTCCGTACGATAATTACGGCCTGTGGCTACAGGGGTAGGTCACCCAAGTCAAGTTGTCCAGCTAAAGTTTTGCTTCAAGAAATGATAGGATAACAATTGCTTAGTGCAGATAGGTCTGAAGCTCCACCTAGCCAAATATTCATTTAAGTGTTAGGTTCCATTGTGTCCACCAAACAATGACATCTTGCCAATACAATTCAAGTGTATTGACCCTTTGTGGCTGCAACATTTCATGTTGCAGATTTGATGATAAGAAAGGTACGACAGGGTTACGAGTCTATCCGCAGCATGTTCGCCTGTGGCACATGAAGAAGGACTCCATGCTAGTTTTGATTTCATTGTAAACTCTGAAAGCTCTAAGCTATGAGCATTGTAAAGTTCCTTATGTAATTGCTGGATCATGCGATGTAATAGAATGACCTTTGTTTCTTGGTATTTCATCTTAAACTGTGTGTGCTAGCGTTGATCCAGGGACTAGCACTGAAAAAGCACAGGGATCGTCATCTTTAAAAGATGAGGTCACTACATGCCGGTCGACAATCTTCAGAAGTTACTCGAAGCTTTCAAGTCTACCGATGACCCTGTTTTCACACTGAAGCGCACATCTGTGAAGCAAGGCGTTGAAGGGGCAATTGCCTTGGCCCAATCACATGGCGAAGAAGTGGACTGGGAGAAGGTCGGTTCTTCCTTTGCTCGTCCTCTTTCAGAGATGGAGGGATTCTTCCAGAAGGCGAAGCTATATGCACCGAAGATTGTGACTTTGATTTCTCCATCGGCAACTTCATCATCTTCTGCGCCTCAGTCCTCGACGACTCCTTCCAGCACCCCTGGTGCCTCTGCACCTTCGACTGCCATGGAGCCTGCTGCTCAGGTGGCGTAGTCTTTTTAGCCTTGTTCCGTAGTTTCATTGTTCGCGTTGATGTAGTAGACATTAGTGCCTTTTGTTGATACCTAGTCGAAAGACTTTTATCCTCTGTAAATATTTTGCTTTATGAAATGCTTATTCCCAGCATCCTTTGTGTCTTGAGTTGTTTTCCTCAGTTATTCTTTTGTCTTCCAGCCTGGATGTGCCAGTAGTTTGCTAACTCGCAACTCGCCACATGCAGATATGTCGAGTTCTGAAGTTCCATCTGCTTGCTGTCGCTGTGCTGAGTACTTGTCGAGGATCTTTGATCTCGAAAGTCAATTGTCACTGCTAAAGTGCCAAGCGAAGAAAGCTATGGATCAAGCTGGAAAATCTTTCGGCTTGATGAAGCAGGTGTCTTTGCTCAAGGATCAGGTATCTGATCTAATGGCCAAGATTATTCACCTCGAGGAATGCGACTCTTTCCTTATTGGAATCATAGATTCTGCTTGTGAGAAACTACAATGTGAGTTTCCTTGAAGCCCCCTTGGGTTTTTACTGTGCTCCTTTGATTTTATGTGCTGACTTTTGTATTTCTGCAGGTTCTTGCTTGAATCCTGTTGACGAGGATCATCGGGTTTCTGAGTGTATTGCAGCTCTTGAAAAGACGTCGACAGATACCAACACTTTATGGATTGATCCGCCTTGCTGTAGTGCCATTGTTCTTTTGCAGTATCGTGCTCAACATATCGGAGAAGCAGTTGATGGTTGTCGAAAATCTTTGACAACCATGTATTCTATTGTGCTCCCCCGTAATCATCGACTAGAAAATTTTGGGCACCTGCTCGATGTTTTCAGGACAAGCCAACGTGTTTATCGTTTGATAGAGTTGAACTTGGTGGCTGGTGCTAATTTTGCCCTTGGATGGATACGAAAGTGGCATCCAAGGCTTAATTATAGCTCCATGTCTCTAAGTTTGCCTCCAGGGCGTGCGACGCTACAGGTTCATATGGATGCCACGCTTCAACCGGCGAGGAGGATTATCACTAGACTGCTTCAAGAAGATTCTGTCTTTTTCCGCGCATATCACTACTTGAACCCGCTCCTTGTGGACGATGCGGACCAAACAGCTTTGTAATATATGACTGTAATTTGTACGCGAGAGTTTTGTGTTCTGGTGTCTTTGCCAAAAATTTATGCTCAAGGTGCTATTTGTACATGCGTTTGCCGCACTTCCATGGTGTAGCACTTTATGATTTACTCGTTTGAATTTTTGCAAAAAGACTTGTAGGCTCAAAAAGGAGGAACATGTCTTTTTATTATGCTGAATGTAAAGATACATGGGGTGTCCCAAGAGACCCGGCCAGTGACCTGTGTTCTGGGTCTAGAGAGCATTGCCATAGCGATAACTCGTGGCTTAGTAGCCTTATTTTTCCTATTCTACTTTTCTAACAGCTTTTCGTATGCTTGTTGTCTATGTTCTAGAGGTCTTCTCCTCCTCCACTGTGGCTTCCTCTGGGTTTGATGGCTGCACTCGTAGTTTCTTTGCCCCTGGCTCCGCTGGGTGTTCTTTGAGTTGCTTCGCAGTGCCTATAGTCGTGTTTGCTATGTTATCCTTGGGTTGTCCATAGTTGGCTATCATGCCAAAGTTTTGCACCATCTTGTGGAATTCCTTGTCGCAGTGATTTGAGACTTTGAAACTCCCTTTGACTGTGATGATTCCTCTTGGTCCTGGCATCTTGAGCACCAGGTAGGTGTAGTGAGGTATTGCCATGAATCGCGAAAATGTGGGTCGTCTGAGGATCGCATGATACTGAGATGGCCAGTCCATAACTTCAAAGTCGAGTTTTTCCCTTCTATAATTCTGGTACGATTGGCGCTTCCTGGTACGATTCCATGGAAAGAGCAATCTGTTGGCTTCAGAAATTCCAGCGATATGTGCATTGCTCGAAGTGTTTTTGCATAGATCAGGTTTATCCCACTTCCTGCATCCATGTACCCTGTCTACATCGTATCGTCCAATCTGAACTTTGAGTACCAAAGGCGCGTTTCCTGGCCGAGGTACTGTTATTGGGTGGTATTCTCTGTTGAATTCTATGGGTTGCTCGGACCAGTGCAAATATTCTGTAGTCACTGGAGGCGATGTTACTGCTAAGTTTACTTGGCGCGATATGCTTTTCTCCTCTTTATTCGACTTTGGGACAGGTTGTATCATTGCTGCGATGTGCCCTTTCGATGGGATATACCCTCCGTCATTGTCGTTTCCTTGATTTGGTTGGTTTTGGCCTTGCGCTGCTCCATTGTTTGCTTGCTAGCTTGACGATGGTGCGCTATTTGTGTTTCCCTCATAGCCCTGTCTTCTTGCTTTGGCTTGCTTATTTCCTGCTGCCTCCTGAAGTTTCCGGAATGTTTTACAGTCTTTCATTGCATCTCTGGACACTCTTTTTCCATCGATGAACGCAAAATGTATATGGCATGGTCCGTTTAACATATCATCTGGTGATGGATTGTATTCCCTGGGTCCCTCAGATTGGAACCTTTTGTTGTTGCCGGAGTCTTCTCTACCGTACCTGCGGTATCCGGAGTTCCTGCGGTCGTCTCCTTGATAATTGTTATCTTTGTATCCCATGGCTACTTGACTATGAGAGCCGTAGTTATCATAGTTGCGGGATCTTCTCCTTTGGCTACCATATCTGTTCCCCCTATCGTCTTCTGGTGATCTCGTCCTCTTGTTATTGCACGCGTCTTCGCCATCTGCGAACCTATTTGCTATGTCCATCAACTCTGATACTGTCCTTGGTTTGATCCTGCCCATTTCTTTGACTAGATCTCCTCGCCATAGCCCAAGTGTGAAGGCATCAATTGCTTGCTCATCTGAAACTTACTGCGAAGTTCTTGATGATACTCCACCTTTGAATGTATGACCTGAGTGTCTCGTTGCGTTGTTGTACGCATGCTTTGACTTCTTCTATTGATGTTGGTCATTTGTATGTTGACTTGAAGTTGCTTGTAAATTGCTTTGTGAGTTCTTCCCAGCTTCCGATTGTCTCTCTTCCAACTTACTCAACCATGATCGAGTTGCGCCGGTGAGGTGGAGTTGTAAACTTTGCATTGCTGTTTCCTTTGACCCTCCAAGTATTCTGACTGCCTGTAGATAATCTGAGAGCCATGATGATGGCTCTTGGGATCCATCGTATTTTTGCTGATCATGGGGTAGTTTAAAACCTTTGGGTACTGGAGTGGTGCGAACTCTGTGAGTGAAGCACGATGCGCCCATCTCTTTTTTGTCGTCTTCATAATCATATGCCCTGACGGGAGTCCTGGACCTTCGGGTTCCTCCATGCCTTGGGCTTTTGCGGTATATTGGAGATATTGACCTAGATCGTTGGCTACTACTTCTGTGCTGAGGGCTGTTGTGACAGCGTGGTGATCTAGGCTTGTGTGCACCTTTGTTGTGATATGCTTCTTCGTCTTTGGCTGTTAGCTTGTTGCCCACCATTCTAAATCCTTGTAGCGCTGCCCGATGCATATGTTCTCTTGGGTCTCCTGGGCTTGGCCGCGTGGTGTATAAATATGTTTGTGCTGCCACCAGCGCTGCTTCGGGTGTCTTTGGTATAATATTGACTTGCTCATCGACTGATAGGAAGGATGAGTCGAGGTTTCTAGAGATGTTTCGTCTATCTGAGTGTTCGAGGTTTTTGACTCTTGATACGTGCCTGTGGTGCCTTCTGCTGTTCGTATATGACGCGTTGCTGCGTTCTGCATGAAGAGCTGCACTTGCTGCAATTGCCGAGTCCCTTCTTTTCCGTATCTCACTTCTTTCTTTTTCCAGTTGCTTTGATTGCTTTCATAGGGCATAATGATACCCTAGGAGGAAATTTTGACTTGCGTCTATTGGTATAGCTGTGTCATGCTCACCGGCTGCTTTGATTGTGTTCCACTCTTCTGCTGATAATCAAATTTTGCCTCTGTTTGCCAAAGATTCTGCGGTGTCGCCTTTCGCCAGATGATTTGCTCCTCTGCTTATATTTGCTGGGTTGAGTACTGGGTTGTTCTTGTCGTCGAATTCCTCTGATTTGTCCCCTACAATTGCGAGTACTTGATGCTGGTTGTCGAACTTGCTGCTGGAGCTTGAGAAAGTAGTTTGATTATCCTCTTGAAGCTTCAACCATGTTTTCCATATATCCATGGATTTATCTGAGGTATCGTCGGAGCAGATCATGAAATCTTCTGATTGATCTCCTAAGTCAAGGTTGTCCATAGTTTCATTGAGTTCCTCAATTTTTTCCTCTATTTCTTCCGTTGCTGCGAAGCTGACCGGCGAGTTTACCTCACTGGAAGAGCCTACAGATGATTCTAACATTGCAATTGTCATGGTTTTGCTTGCCGACGGATTCAATTTCGTCGAATCTGATAGGCAAATTGAACCCAAAGATCCGACGTGAAAGTTCAGGCTTCTGATGTCTACGCACGCGTCTGTTCTTGTAGACAGTGTTGGGCCTCCAAGTGCAGAGGTTTGTAGAACAGTAGCAAGTTTCCCTTAAGTGGATCACCCAAGGTTTATCGAACTCAGGGAGGAAGATGTCAAAGCTATCCCTCTCAAACAACCCTGCAATTACGATACAGAAAGTCTCTTGTGTCCCCAACACACCCAATACACTTGTCAGATGTATAGGTACACTAGTTCGGCGAAGAGATAGTGAAATACAAGAAGTAGTGATGATTATAAGTAGCAAATTTAATTTGAAATAAATATCGCTGCGAGCAAACATGTAACAAAACAGGAAGTAAACGGTGTGCAATGCTTGGAAACAAGGCCTCGGGATCATACTTTCACTAGTGGACACACTCTCAACAAATATAACATAATTGAACCAATAGATACTATCATCAATATGCAACTCAAAATAATTCTCCAATGGAAAGCATACACTAATCATGCGTAGGGCTACGAAGCACTCCTCAAAGTCTGTATGTACCCAAACTAGATTGTCCCACACTATCACCATGAACGCACTAGATGGTTCCAACAAACACCAACATTTCATAGAGACATTAACCAAAAAGATACACATGATGCACACACTAGTCACCTTTACACCATGATATGAGGTATCTCCGGAGAGTACAATAATAAAGCATAGGAGTAGCATAATATCTGAATAATAACATCTACCAATTCAACTAGATACAAAGCTCACGATCACATAAAGATCGCATCATGGGAGAGAGAGGTGAACCACATAGCTACCGGTAGAGCCCTCAGCCCCGGGGGAGAACTACTCCTTCCTCATCATAGGAGACAGCAAGGTTGATGGAGATGGCGGTGAGGTCGATGAAGACGGTGGAGACGGCGATGGAGACCGATGGAGATGGCTTCGGGGGCACTTCCCTGCCCCGGCAGGGTGCCGGAACAGAGACTTCTGTCCCCCGAAATTTGTCTTCGACGGCGGCGGCGCTGCGGAACTGTTCTGGAAATTTCGCCGACTCTCCTAGGGTTTTCCGTCCCGTGGCTTTATATAGGCGAAGGGGCGTCGTCAGGGGGCTGCCAGGGCGCCCTCACAATGGGTGGGCACGGCCAGGGACTAGGCCGCGCCCCCCTATTCTGTGGGCGGCCTCTGGCCCCCCTCCGGCTCTCTTTCGGTCTTCGGTACTCTTCTAGGAAAAATAAGACTTCTGGAACTTGTTTTGTCCAATTCCGAGAATATTTCCTGTGTAGCTTTTCTGAAACACAAAAACAGCAAAAAACAGGGAACTGGCACTGTGGCATCTTGTCAATAGGTTAGTTCTGGAAATCGCATAAAAACGCCACGAAGTGTAACGAAACACAAGGCAAATGGTGTAAAAATAAGCATGGAGCATCAAAAATTATAGATACGTTTGAGACGTATCAGCATCCCCAAGCTTAACTCCTGCTCGTCCTCGAGTAGGTAAGTGATAACAAAAGAAATAATTTTTGAGGTGACATGCACCATCACAATCTTGATCATATAGGTAAAGCATTGAGTGCTGAGATCAAAGAACTTATAACATGGGCATGAAAGACATAATCTTGATAATAGAAACTTAGCAACCATGTTATAACATGAAAAGGAACACAAACAAAAGATCATGAATAATGAAACAATGAAAGTCAAACGTGTGTTCAAATCATATGGAAAAACATAGTAAATGGTTTTCAGCTTGTCCTTCGTGGAATAGCAAAACATAAATGCATAGGACACCTTCAAGTTTAAGAGGGTGACTAGATAAAAGTAATTTAAGAACAAGTGAAACCATAGTCATGAATCAATCAATGATAAACTTTGGGACAATGCACATTATACTCAGAATGACAACTATGCTCTCTTAGACGATGCATAAAGGTAGAAGGTGAAGACTCAACATAAAAGTAAAAGAAAGGCCCTTCGCAGAGGGAAGCAGTGATTAAACATGTGCTAGAGCTTTTCATTTGTAAAACAGAGAGAAAAAAACTGGATTTTGAGAGGTGGTTGTCTTTGTCAACGACTGGCAATGGGGTTCTTACTATCTTCCATACAAAAATGAAGCAAGTTTTTGAGAGAGAGATTGGCACTTTTGTGCTCTTTTATAAAGCTTGGCACTCCTCCCCACCTTTTTTCGTTTCTCAAACCATGGCTAACCGATTCCATCGGGTGCCCACCAACATTCACATACCATGGAGGAGTGCCTTTTTTCTTTCTTTTTTTCTCTTTTTTTTTCTTTTTGGAATAAGACAATATGGAAGATAGCAAATCCGACCACTACGTCCCCATGAGCTGAAAACAGTGTCACAAAATGAGAAGTATTTTGAAGGTTTTTTTTGAAAGGTAGCACATGAAAATTTACTTGGAATGGATTACAAATACCATACATAGGAATTTATAGTGGACACAATGGCAAACTTGGTTTTTAGGAGTTGGATGCACGAGTAGAGCTCATACTCAGTACAAAATGAGGGCTAGCAAAAGACTGGGAGCGACCAACTAAGAGAGCAATAACGGCCATAATCATGCATAGCGACAAAACATCATTGAAAGAAGCATAAAGTGGTATCACAAGTCAAAAACCAAATGATCATAGAGGCTATAGGTGACTTATTTTGTAGTCAACATGGTGTAAGCATGTGCCAAGTCAACCCAAATAAAGCATCAAAGGAGAAAACCAAATAAATGCTTCCATATAATAAAAACAACGCATGATTTTTTTCAAAGGCTCATTAAGCAATATCAGTTATTTGAGACAAGTCTTGCTACAGCAAAACCACTAAGCATACTATCAAAAAGACATCAAGCACGACATGCAAAAGCCTAGGCCGCAGTCTACACAAGCTCCTTTTTGTACCACTTTTTTGCATAAAGCTTTTTCTCTTTTCCAACACCATTCGAACTTTTTTAAATAATTCTTTTTGAGGAAAACCAACATAGACCAGAGGTCAAAATACACCTTGATGCAAAGATATAACAAGATCTGAACAAAAATCAAGGCGAAAAACAAAAGCTAAACGCAGTAGCAGAAAAAGAGAACACTTGTTGAACGATAAGAGTGAAAACCAGAGTGTTCTTGGCAATGAAATACGGAGTATGTCTCCCTCCAAACAAACATGATGTGATCCAACTATTTATTGCTGCAAACAAAGCAAAAAAGAAAACTGAAAGCTAAAAACAATTGACGCTCCAAGAAAAACGCATAATGCATGAAGCAATAAAAATATAGTGTCTTGAAAGGTGACCTGATTTTTGCCGATGAAGAAGGGTTGCCTCGAGGGTATCCCCAAGCTTTGACGCTTGTACTTCTTGGATATTTCTTGGGGTGCTGAGCATCCCCAAGCTTGAGATTTTGTCCATTCTTCAACTCATCTCATCATTCTCCAATCCCTACACTTGAAAACTTCCTTCATACAAAACTAAACACAAATCTATTAGCAACATTAGTGTAAGCATAACAATGAATCAACCTCTTTTGCTTCAGGTTTCAACCCAAAACCACCACATATAAATTATATACTACTGTAGCAACTTCCCCAAAAGTTCCGTGATCAAAAGAACTCAAAAAGAAAGCGATAAAGTGGCAAACACAAATATTGGCAGAAATCTGTCAAAACAGAACAGCTGACAAAGGTTGAATTTTTAGAGGGTTTTCTGTTGCTCAAATCAAAAAGTGTTAAACTAATTAAAGTTTGGATATAACCTGGGGCATATGCACAAGAAATTGCGGGTCCAAAATATATACAGAGAATTTTCACGAATTTTTACGGTGCAGCACCAAAAACTGTTTCAAGACAGCAACATCCCCAAATCTTACCTTGCTCAAATTAGAGGCTTCTCTTGGCACAACAACGAAATAAAAAGGATAAGGAGCGGTTATTACAGTAGTAATAACTTCCAAGACTCAAATAAAAGAAAAAGTACTAAATGTAAAAACAACGGGTTATCTCCCAAGAGTGCTTTTCTTTAACGCCTTTGAGCTAGGCGCGGTAATTTGCAAAGATGCTCATGCGGGCGCCATATAAGAGCTTGAGGCAAAGGCGCAATATAGGAACTTAAAGCAAGAGAGAGCATCAAAAAGCAAATTTAAAACACATTTAAATCTAAACCACTTCCTATGAAAAATAGTCTTGTAAAGAGACAAGTCATGAAAGCGCAAAGCAAAAAGTATAGGAAGGCAAAACAAGTACAACTTCAAAAATTGCAACATAAAGAGGGGAAACTCAATATTGTTGAGATCCATCAAACCATGTTTCCCTCTCTCATAATAACTTTCATTAGCATCATGAATAGAATTAACAATAAAATTATCACATAAAACATCCCTATCATGAGCCACATGCATAAAAGAATTAATACTCCCCTCATGAACAATCGGAGTAGGAGGAGATTCAACAGAATAATTATTCTCATCACCATAATCATCAAAAATAGGAGGCATATTGTAATCATAACTAATTTTCTCCTCAAAATTAGGTGAACTAAAAATATTATACTCATCATCATAACCATCATAAACTAGAGGTTTAGTATCATCACAAGCTAGAGAACAGCTATATCTCAAAGCATATTCATCAAACATATCATCATAAGAAGGAACATGGATAGTACTAATGGTACAACAATTATTAACCTTAGAATCGGTACCAAAAAGATTTTCAATATCAAAAGTAGAGTGCTTTTCCCAATCATGATCACTAACATAGGTAACAGGCATGAGAACATCATCCCAATCAGAATTATCATAATCTATAGCAGGATCATAACGCTTAGGGGAAGATACCGTGTCCTCTGGCCTTTTACTCCTCTTCTTCTTCATACTCTTCTTACTCTCTCCTTTAGGAGGGAGAGACTTGAAGGGCATCTTCTCCACATATTCTTTAGGATGGAAAGGCATCTTCTCCACATAATCTGGTTTGCTGACAGAAACAACAGAAGAAACTTTGGAGGATTCCTCCTCTCTATTAATAAGATCAAAACATCTATTAGTCCTGTCATAGCTTGGCAAAACATCATGTTTTATAAGATCTTGTAAGTAAGTATTTGCGAGGAAATCTTTAGCACAATAGAGACGACAACCACGAAGGATGCTATTAATATCAACATCTCTCATATCAACCAAAGAAATCTTTCTAGATATCTCTTCACAATTCAAAAACAAAGTAAGCTCATCATACTGATTGAGAGTAATCTTATCATCACAATACAAATCTGTGGTACTCGTTCGATTAATTGGGCATTAAAAATTAAAGTGACCCTTTTTATCGCAAAGTTCACAAAGAAAAGGATAAAGCTTACAAACCCTTTCACCAAGCTCATCTAGATCCCTGAGCCATGTATTGGTTTCTTCATTCCCGTGGGTGATGCAATAATCTTCCTTGCTGTGACTCTGTTCACAAGGTCTATGTATTCCACAAAAATTAACATGCTTATAGGAAATAGGACTTTCAGAGGTTCGAGCATGTTTATTGCAATCATTAATAACAATATCATTTTCTATGCAAGTGTCCTTAAAAGGTTCATGATACACGTCCCCATTTCCTTTAGGAACATTAATATGGGAAACAAAGGCTTTAAAGCAATCAACCATAATTTGAGGATCAAGACCATATTTAGCACTAAGCTCTTAAAAATTAGCAGTTTCAGCGAAAGACTTAATGCAATCAAACTCGTAATTCATACCTGATCCTTTACCTTTGTCGCTATCCCAACCTTCAATATTGTTTTGAATTGTTTCAAGCAGATCCCACTTGGTGTCAACATCCTTGCTTGTGAAAGACCCATCAAAGCATGCATCAAGATAGTCCTTGTAATATCCTGAAAGCCTTGCATAAAAATTATTAATAACAATATTATCGGGAAGATCATGAATAGGACATTTGTGCATTAGTAACTTCAATCTTCCCCACACTTGGGCAATGCTTTCTCCCTCATGCGGATGAAAATTATAAATGTAATTCCTATCTTTATAAACCTGACTAGAAGGATAGAATTTAGAATAAAAGAGAGGTACAATTTCCTCCCAGTCAATAGGTCGACCATCCTTTAGTGTTTTATACCATTCCTCCGCTCTGCCTTTTAGTGATAAAGAGAATAGCTTCTTCTTAACTTGGTTCATTGAAATACCTGCACACTGGAACAACTCGCATAATTCATGTATAAAAAGCAAATGATCACCAGGATGGACAGTTCCATCTCCTAAATAGCAGTTATTCATAGCATGATCAATAATTTTCATAGGTATTTTAAAAGGATGAGGAGCACAAGCATCATTAGAAACATCACATATGGGAGATAAAATATCATCAGAGCAAACTTTCTCCACTAAAGCTGGGGAACTAAAAATATCATGCTTAACAAAACCAGCTTCCCCAAGCTTAGACTTTTCCATAGCATTAGCAATAACGGGATTCAAAGCATTCGTACTAATAACATTGGTATGCAAAATAAGCTCCAAAGGTTTTTCAATTTTCTCTTCAAATCTAAACTCAGGAAAAAGACTAAAGAACTCTTTACTTTCCATTAAGCCTAACTAGTGAAACTAAAAACAAGAAACAAAAAGATATAATTGCAGAATCTAAAGGAAATAACTATGAGCACTCACATAGGAGGATGCGAGTACCTTTTACCTTACCTCCCCGGCAACGGCGCCAGAAAAGAGCTTGATGTCTACGCATGCGTCTGTTCTTGTAGACAGTGTTGGGCCTCCAAGTGCAGAGGTTTGTAGAACAGCAGCAAGTTTCCCTTAAGTGGATCACCCAAGGTTTATCGAACTCAGGGAGGAAGAGGTCAAAGCTATCCCTCTCAAACAACCCTGCAATTACGATACAGAAAGTCTCTTGTGTCCCCAACACACCCAATACACTTGTCAGATGTATAGGTGCACTAGTTCGGCGAAGAGATATTGAAATACAAGTAGTAGTGATGATTATAAGTAGCAAATGTAATTTGAAATAAATATCGCTGCGAGCAAACATGTAATAAAACAGGAAGTAAACGGTGTGCAATACTTGGAAACAAGGCCTAGGGATCATACTTTCACTAGTGGACACACTCTCAACAAATATAACATAATGGAACCAATAGATACTATCATCAATATGCAACTCAAAATAATTCTCCAATGGAAAGCATACACTAATCATGCGTAGGGCTACGAAGCACTCCTCAAAGTCCATATGTACCCAAACTAGATTGTCCCACACTATCACCCTGAACGCACTAGATGGTTCCAATAAACACCAACATTTCATAGAGACATTAACCAAAAAGATACACATGATGCGCACACTAGTCACCTTTACACCATGATACGAGGTATCTCCGGAGAGTACAATAATAAAGCATAGGAGTAGCATAATATCTGAATAATAACATCTAGCAATTCAACTAGATACAAAGCTCACGATCACATAAAGATCACATCATGGGAGAGAGAGGTGAACCACATAGCTACCGGTAGAGCCCTCAGCCCCGGGGGAGAGCTACTCCCTCCTCATCATAGGAGACAGCAAGGTTGATGGAGATGGCGGTGAGGTTGATGGAGACGGTGGAGACGGCGATGGGGACCGATAGAGATGGCTCTGGGGGCACTTCCCCATCCCGGCAGGGTGACGGAACAGAGACTTCTGTCCCCCGAAATTTGTCTTCGACGGCGGCGGCGCTGCGGAACTGTTCCGGAAATTTCACCGACTTCCCTAGGGTTTTCCATCCCGAGGCTTTATATAGGCGAAGGGGCGTCGTCAGGGGGCTGCCAGTGCACCCTCACAATGGGTGAGCGCGGGCAGGGGCTGGGCCGCTCCCCCCTGTTGTGTGGGCGGCCTCTGGCCCCCCTCCGGTTCTCTTTCGGTCTTCGGTGTGTGAAGTGTAATGAACTTGTTTCATCCAATTCTGAGCATATTTCCTGTGTAGCTTTTCTGAAACACAAAAACAGCAGAAAACAGGGAACTGGCACTGTGGCATCTTGTCAATAGGTTAGTTCCGAAAATCGCATAAAAACGCCACGAAGTGTAATGAAACACAAGGCAAATGGTGTAAAAACAAGCATGGAGCATCAAAAATTATAGATACGTTTGAGACCTATCAGCTTCCGATCGTCAAATCCATCTCCTGATCGAGCCTTGCGGAGATTGGCGTAAAGGTTGGCGGATGAAGTTGAAAATCCACGATCCCGAAGGATATCTGGTTTTCGTCGACTTTCAAATTACTATTGGCTAGAAGCGAAAAAGCCGTCGAATCCATAATTTCGACGCCCAGAGTCCCCACGGTCGGCGCCAATTGACGAGGGTTAACTCGACAAATGTCCTAGATGAAGGACTTAGGATCGGGGGAAGAGGGCGTCGGATGAACTCGAAGGTAAAGATCAGTCAAACAAGGTGTGTATTGAGAATAAGCATGGTATCGAACTTGGCTCAATCTCAATCTGTCTCTGGCCGGCCTCTCCTAGCCCCTATATATAGGTGGCCAGGTCTCAAGGAACCGGTCGGGTTCAATACAAATTACAGCATCCCTATACGATACAGACTCGTACTTCGACTATGACTATGTTTGGGCCTAGCTAAACATGCCTCAGGGGTACACAGATAACGGGCTCTATTAGCTATACCCTTGTCACTATATGTCACATAGTTGAAGAAGTGTTTCACCGAAAAACTTGGGCGGGTAGTTGAACAGTTTTGTACTTGTTAGCTGGCTTCTAAGCACCCCTCTTAACAAGTACAACATTTTTTTACAATCTTTTCCTCATTAGACATCTGAGTATACCTACCTCGACGACTTGGTGGCCTATTTCCAAGATTTTCGGGTCCATCGATCATTGTGTTCGTTGTGTCTTTAAATAGGGAACGCCGGGTAGATGGTTGTGAATAATTTTCCATTACAGAGTCAATACAAAAGCTTTCACACTCTAAAATATATAATTACAATATGTAATATGCATATATGTAAAACAGAAGCTTCATAATTGCATGAGTCCAAAAAGATATTAGAAATGCCAACCATAAGACAATTTATGAAAATCATATTATTTTTACAGAAGCTAACCTAAAAGATTGACAAGCTTATGCTACTATTTTTCCGTACCACTACTCAACCAGGACTCCAGGTTGGTTGTAAAAACTGAGCCATCTGAGCTTCCTTAGATTCCCTCACAACAAGTGCACATTCATGCATCAAGTTTCAAAAATAGACATACAAAAACACCACTCATGAATTGGAATGTTTTCTAACAAATCTGAGTAGTACAAAAGCAGTGACCAAACTATATATTCAAAATACATTCGTAGATGAGATTACATTATGGACCAATCCAAACAAATAGATTATACACCAATGGACTATTTGGATCACGCACAATGTAGAAGTAGAACCAATTTATGAACGTAAGTTAATTGGCATCATGAGCATAACAACATAACATGGAAAATTAATGTAGGTAGAAAGCAAGTGGAATAGGTAGAAGTTGCTTACCCGTTCAGTGGAGTAGCTACAAGAATGAGAGTATTCTTCTAGCTCTCTCTTTGCAAAGGTTCGAGTAGCTACCAGAATGAGAGTACTCTTCTAACTCTATCTATGCATCTGGTCAGATCCTCAATAGCAGAAGTTAGAAGTATTATCAGTAGTTGAACCTTCAGAAACTTCACTTGAAGCAACCATTGGCATTGTCTATGGAGTTCCTAGGCAGGCTCAGAAAATAAGAAGTTGAAGGGGAAAACTCTGGAAGCAAGTTTAAAATGAAATTAATTTCCAGATCGTACAAAAATATTAAGAGAAACGAGTATATAAGCCTACATGGACAATAGCATACCAAGGTTTCTAAGAAATTGATCCCAAAATTGTTTATTAGGGCCATACATGCCATCTGAAGTTCTGAACTCTCACTTCGCTGTTTTGTTTTCATAGTAAGAATATCTTTTTCATAGGTACATCCTTTTGTTTCATGGTGAATGATCGATGGGCCTATATATCTGATATACACATACACTGTCAAAAAGCCTACAATTAAAGTGAGTATTACAGACACCGTAGTTAGTTCCCATCAACCACATTTGGATTTGGAAAAAGTGTTGATCTTGTTGTCAGTCGGTGCTAAATAATAGAGTTGTTTTATGGTACCCTCAAATAAATAGCAGCCATCTATTTTCGTCCATCCTAAGGCCCAAAACGGTTCATTTTTTTTTTGCGAATAAATAGAATTAAATTAAGGAACAACCAGATTACAATCAACCGCAATGGCTCTGGCAATCTCCTCAGGGGAGTCCAGCAGCCATAGTTCAGTTCTGCGGTCTACTCTGCCTAAACGAGCAAGTTCATGGCTAACCATGTTAACATCCCGGCTAACCTTAACTAGAGGGAAATTCCTCTCTTTCAGAAGATCACGGATTACAGATACTTGAAAAGCATAGATCGAAGAGTTCGGAGAACCTTCCTTTAGTAGTTCAACAGCTTCCGAACAATCAGTTTCCACCGTAACCGGGAGCTGGTTCCATTGCATGGAGAGCTTGAGCCCATCCTCAATTGCACAGAGCTCGGCTTCAGTAGCATCTCTACAGCTTGGCAGGTGTCGGCACGCCGACAGAATCACATGCCCAAGATGATCGCGCAGCACCACCCCCGCGCCCGCCCGACCAAAGCCAGCAAAAGCCCCATCGACGTTTAGCTTTGCCTCTCCCTCCCTCGGCGGTCGCCATCTCTGTTTAGTCTTCAATTGTCCACTTTGTGTCGTAGAAGTTCGTCGGAAACCCGCACCAGGATCAATGGTCATTTTGCCCTTCTCAATGTCCCCCTCCGGGAACTGCTTAATCATGAACAACGAGTCTAAGTAGCTGGACAGAAAGCGTCTCGAACCTTCGATAGACGGACAGGGTTTGTCATGAGTGATCTCATTGTGGTTGTGCCAGATCCTCCATAAAATCATCATCATATTAACCCGTTTAATCTCTGAAGCCTCATGTAGGACACGGAACAGCCATTCCGGCCCTGTAGGTTTGATAGTCTCTTGAGCTGGTAGATCCCATATCTCTCTCATTGCGAGCCAAAGCGATCTTGCATGAGTACACCGCATAAACACATGAAAAGTGTCCTCCTCCTCACAGCCACAGATAGTACAAATATTCGATGTTGCCATGCCTCTTCTCTGCATATTGGATTGGGTCGCCAGAGCGTTGCGACAAATTTTCCAAACAGTAAGCTTCACCTTAGGTGGTACTGGGCTGGACCAGATCACCTTCCAGCATTGCCTATCGCCTGAAGGATTGGCACTCGACGCACCCCAGCTTTGCCCTTGTTGTTTCAGATTAATCGCAAGGTCATACGCGCTCCTGACCGTGAACAAACCCCTTTTTTTCTGGGTACCATGCGATGAAGTCTGGTTCATACTTGTGCCAAAAACATGACAAGTATGATTCATACTTCTTAGAAAAATTGGTAACGTGAAAAAAAAACTTGACAGGTCGTAGACGGGCCAGGCCCAAAAAGCCTCTTCCGCCGAAGAAGACAGTGTCTAGTCGTTCTCGTCAACGAACTCTTAACCCTAAATCGAGCTACCTCACGATGAAGCCCCCCTCCGTTGCCTCCCTCAATCGCCGCCGTGTTCCGGTGTACCTCGTCATCTTTGTTTCCTCCGGGAGTCGCCGCCACGAGCAACGGAACGATAAGAAGGCTGGCGCTCTTGACCTGAAATGGGGATTTGCTAGGAGAGGCGGATGCGGCGGCCGTGGTGATCCAGCGCTGCCTTCCACCTCAGCTGCGCGGGTGCCTCTGTGTTCTGGTGGTTCTCATCGATGAGAGCGCGTCCAAGTTGGCTGGTGCTTGGGCAGGTCCCCGCCGTCCCAGCCTCCTTGTGTTGGCGCCGCCCGTTAAAAGCACGGTCACTTCCCTCCCTGGCTCCATGTAAGTTATCTGCTAGTATGACATTCTGAAATGAATACTGAAGCCGCACTATAGAAAATTGAGACTTTCATAGTAATGTAGTGAGCAGAGTAAAGAAAAGCAAATATCTTGATTCCAGAAAGCAGTGTGTCTTAAACTTAGGATAAGTGATAACAATACTTATTTTCTTATGTATATCTGAGATTTAAAAAGAGGAGTCCTTATTTATTACTAAATGTGATCCTTGATCCTGCCAATGTTTTGCCAAATGTTGTTCTTAGAAGTATAATAACTAATGTGTATCGTGAATTTATTATAGTACTATGTATGTTTAAACAGTATTTTTTTTCGACACAGTTTTCTACGAAAAGGACATTCTAAAGTCTCGATAGGAAGAACCTTAAGACGTATAGTATTTTCAAGATGCTGTACCTTGGAGGTTTTCTAGGTGGAACTAGTGCAATGTCAAGATGTCTCCTTTCAGGTTTTAACGGGGCTTTATATAAATGCTTGATGTGCTAGTGGAGTCAGTGAGCGTTATGTCTTTATAGTAAGTAGCATAATTTAACTCTTCAGGTGACTAAAGAAATTGGAACAGTGATACCTCAGACTGCTCTACAGTTATCCTTTCGTTGCACAAGTTTTTTGAGCCTGTAAGGATGGCTCCCCCAAAATTTAGTTGTGATAATACTGTTATTGAGTCAGAAACCGGTGTTGTTTCTGCCATAACATTAATTTGGAGAACCTAACAAGTAACAATTATTAGTACTATGGAAGTACTTTCTGAATCATACTTACAATTCTACTCATATGATGCAAAACATTAGAAAGTGTGGCTATACATATATTGTAGTATTTTTAATGATTATTAGTTCTGAAGTGCCAAATTTTGGTAGACCAGTACGTAGATGACTTCTAATTGCTCGTATACTGGCTTTAAGAAACGTTTCCTATATGGTTAATACGTTTGCAACAGTTTCAGGCTCACCCAGAAACATAGCAGGATTGCAGGTATTTCTTCAGATTTTTCCTAGATGTGTGCATAATTTCCATGAGAATAACAAGAGAAGTTGATGTACAATTATGATTCTATATACCGCATGCATTTAGATACAAGTCTGCTTGTATTACATAGACTGAATACATTTTCTAACCATGATACTGCACTATTGCTCCGAGTTTTAGTTACTTAGTTTTGTCAACTGACTGCAAACTTACTTTTTTGCTTGCTTGTTATCTTAAACCGCACCTGTGTGATAATGGCAATGCATGCATTTGCAGGTAGTGGTGGTTGATCTTGGCAGTATGGTCTGGGTGACCATTCTTTAAGGGCTGCCACGGAATTATGCAGGCAAGAGCATGATTTTCACATAGTGCCACTAGTATAACCGGATCTTGCACAAGTGCTTAAGAGCTTGGGACACAGGATGCATTTGCTTCATTGGTCTACCTTGTTAACGAGAAAGAACCACAAATTTCAGAACTATTTGTTTACAAGGAGAAGCACAGAGGTCTTGATATATCACAAAGCAAGAGACTTGAAGAAGAGAAATGTAAATATAAGAAATATTCTACACTTTTCTGGTCCATGCTAGTCTTGTATGTATGTAGCTTGAATACTTTTTTCCACTGTAGACGTGCAGTGTTGAATTGACATCTGTATCAGACATTTTATTACTGTAATGGAAATATTTGAGCCCATTTTAAATCGAAAGTCAGAACCAACACTTGGATTAGTTCTGAACTGAGCTTACATTGCTACATTACCTCATTGTGAAACTCGTTTATGTTTCAGATAGAACATTTTGCCTTTTAAACTTACGTAACTGGTTTTATTGTTTACATCGCTTAATTTCACTTTGCAGACATCATTCAATGACATGTCCCTGTTACTTCCAAACAAGTAAACACATAATTTGCAAAGCACATATCATTTTTACAAGCAGTTCGACTTTGTCATGTCTCTTTGGATGACTTACAAGTTACAACGGGGTCTGCACTTGTGACTAAGTTTAATTGTAGTTCCAGTATGTAGTGGCAAGCTAACTAGACAATTTGTGTAACCGCGGATGCCTAGGAATCATGTAGCTGATGTCAGGAGCTGTTCTGTTTGTCTACATCTCTTGGGCTGAAATCGAAAGAGGCAACCCAAAGGTCAGCAGTCCTATGAAAAATGAGTATTGCAGACTTGAACCATAGTTGTTTGTCCTATAATCATCTTATCAAACAATTGTAGAAGAGCATCACGGAGTTGATTGCTTGTTTCCTCAAATCACAAACCGTCTGGTATATAAAAAAGAGGAGACAGTAAATAATATGCACAGTATACCAGAAATTAAATTGGCAGAAAATATAGATACAATGAAGTCAATTTCAGATGCATTAGATAAATCACCATGCCACCAAAGGATACATTATTAGCGCAGGTGTAGTGTAAATATACAGGCAATTCAAAGCAGAGACAGAGCATCATGTTGCACGAGCAATCTCCATACATGCATTCTTTCCTGGGTCACTTGCTGCATAAGGGGCTCGTCTAATTGGGTGCTCAGCAGGTCTATATGAATCACGTATGACCAAATCGAACGGCATCGTGTGTGGTGCCGTCGGCGGCGGCTCCGTGCAGACAGATTTGAAGAGCGGAGAGGGGGTTCGGTGGCGTCGGATGACCTCCGCTGTGGAGGCTACGTTGTGCTCGTGCATCGTCCAGCGTCGATGGTGGCGACGTGCGCAGTGGAGCTGGCGGCGGAGTGCTCCGGCGTGTGGTGTGGGCGGTTGTCGCGTGCGATGTGGAGGCGTTGGCATTGCTGGTGGAGGTGGCGGCGGCGTAATCGCTCTTGTGGGAGGTGGCCGTGTGCGAGGTGGAGGCAGCGGCGTGGCTGGTGGGTGTGGCGGCGGCCAGGCGTGCTCGGCCGCCGGCCGCGTCTGAGATGTAGGCGGCGGCGTTGGTAATTGCTGGCGCCTGTGAGCTTCGTTGCGGCAATGGCTGGGCTGATACGATTAATTTGACTTTTGTAGTTATATATTGCTGGGCCTTCCGGGCTTAATCTCGCTCGCTTAATCTAAACCGTTCGATCAATTCATACTTCTCCCTATTCTGGAGAAGTAAAAGGTACCGTAAAAGTTGCCAAATAATTATATTGGTAGTATAGAAATGGACACGATCGACGGATGTAAGAAAATTGGCATCATGAACACAATAATGCAAGAAGGGTGTCTACCTTAGCGACAAGTAGCAAGTCTACCACTGGTAGGAAAAAGGGCTTTAGTACCGGTTCCAGAGGCCCATTTGTACCGGAAAACAAACCGGTACAAAAGATTCGGGACAAAAGGCCCCCCCTCTTTGGTACCGGTTCATTACAAACCGGTATTAAAGGGGCCTCCACGTTGGCTCCCAGGGGAGTGCAGGCTAGGGACCTTTGGTACCGGTTTGTAACACGAACCGGTACCAAAGGAATTCAGGGTTTAGGGTTTTAATTAGGAGGGGTTTAGGGGTATCGGACCATTTCATCGTACGAGGATCGCGTCGATGCACCAGAAACGTGTTTCGATTTAGGAGTACATGAAGATCAAGGTAATGCATATCAACTTGGTGCATATAATATAACACATGTAATTACTCTCCGAGGCATACTATCTATTACATGTAGCATAGTGGTACTCTCCGAGTCAAACTATATATTACATGTAGATCTTCATTCATAGTGGTACTCTGCGAAGTTAGGTATGACGTCCCGAAGGAAAAATCCCGCCAATTCCTCGCCAATTGCTTTGTAGCGGTGCTCGATTGGGAGGCTGTCACGCTTTCTTGCCAACTGTAAAAGAATGAGATTCAAATGAATACATGAGCTATGTATATATATATATATATATATATATATATATCAAATCACAATCAAACAATTATGACTGAAACTTAGCACAAGTTATGGTAACAAAATAAATTTGTCAATATTGTTTTCGTACCTCTCTATTCCTTTGATTATTCGTTCTCTCGCTGACAATCTTATGGATGTTCTCGCAAACATAGTATCCACATAGATTAGTCCCCTCAAGTTGTTTTGCGCATTTCTGTACAAGAATATAATTCAATCAAATAATAATCAAGTATGATAAAGGTGTGTGGACCTAGGTAGTACTACTTACTTTGTTCGCACGCCATATCAGCTTCGGTTTCCATCCACCGGTCGGATCTTCCTGGATGAACGTTTGCCATACGCTGCCCGACAAAAGAAAATGCATAAAAGAGTTATTAATTTGTTGATATCAGGAAATTAACGAAAAAACCGATAAGAATTAAAATTATCTTTTGAGCATATCAAAAGCCGACTTGTATAGTATAGACTCTTTGGTTAGTGAGTCATAGACTTCAACATCTCCATCGTACATTTTAATGACGATAAGAATAAAGTGGAATCTGCGCACGTTTAAATATGCAGTGTCATAGATATAAGTCATCAGTTAAAATTTTAACATATGGTGAGCAAAATAGAATGTGTTATAAGACAGTTACACTTACTTGAAGTTGTAAGGCCAAAGTATTATCTTTTTGTCACGTTGTCGCTTCAAAAACCTTAGCAAAGTCTCTGGTGTATCCTTGTTAAAGATGGGATCTTCTATGGTTTTTTCATGCATTGTATCTGGGTCAATGAACCCAATGTCCGTGATTTCATCCCTTTTGCATTCGAGCTTCTTCGATCTGCATAATATAGCGCACAAAAGATTAAATTGAGGATAATTTGCAGACAAAGAATGAGCTGAGCTAAAGACTTCTCACATTATATTAATAAATCACTTACAGACAATAGCAACTGATGATAGATTTGTCGATGGCCCGGAGATTGTATAACTGAAAAAGTTCAAGGAAGTCAACGCTCACAGAGTATTCTTGGAAGTAGTGCTCATCCTTAACTCGCACCATGATACAATCAATCCCTCTCTTTGTGGCATTAGTGTACCACGCATTCAAATTATGCATACATGTTGGTAGCGACCTGATATTCTCGACCAGATCTTTCCCTTGAACAAATTGATATACTACTTCAGCGAAGGGGTAATCAATTGTGTTTTGTCGAGAACTTTCAACGGCCTTCTCGTCAAACACCTTGAGAGGGGGGACCGATTGAACGGGTTGTTCTCCGAGCTGGTATACTTGTTTCCTCGTTTTCGCCGAGACCACCGATTGATCGGGTTTTTTCACCTCCACCATAGCGTCATACGACTTTTCAATAGAACTCCTATAGTCAGATGGCGGCGATGGTGGAGGGTCATATAGATTCTCAACGGTACGAATAACTTTCACCGGATCTAGAGTCTTCTCAAAAGGTATCTCTGGCACTTTCTTAGCAAAATGTTTTGCCACCTCGGACTTAGAGATTTCGCTGCATTCCTCGATAGTTCTTTCCCAAGGTAACTTCTCGATAGGCGGCAGTGGTTTCTCCTTTCTAGGTCTCTTCCTAGGCGGCGTACCGTTCCGCTTAAAAAACGCAGTCTTACGCGGAGGATCTCGAGATGGTGGACTCGCGCTGGGGTCCCTCTCCGGTAGGTGTGGACTTTGCTGCTCATGTGGACTGCTACCAGGCGGAGTCGATGGCCATTGCTGCTCATGTGGAATTTGCTGCTCATGTGGACTGCTACGAGGAGGAGTCGGTGGCCTTGGCAAAAGGACGATGTATTTCTTGGACCATATGGCGAAACCGCGCTTGACATCGGCCAGTGTCTTCTCTTCGTCACCTCCAGGAAAATCAAGGTCCATTGTTTCAAAACCCGGAACAACGTCATCCACCCCGACACGAACACAGCCAGCTGGAATGGGCATATGATGGTGCGTTGCTCCATCTTCATTTGGGTAAACATAGCCGACCGCCACCTTAACGGACACGTTCCTCATTTGCACATGTAGCTCGCAGTCTGTCTTCTCCGTGACATAATCCACGGGGTAGCTTCCTGCACATTCAAGATGCGAGGAACCCACACTGCTTCTTCGCTGAGATGGGGCGGCATCGGCTTGAGGATCTTGTATAAACAGCGGCTGATCAGGTGCCCTCTGATTTTGCTCAAGCACCTCCACCCTATTTATCAATTCCGCTAACCTGTCTAAGTCCTGCTTCTTCTTTCTCGAACGGCTTCTATAAGTGTCAGCGCACTCCGGCCATGCTTCCTTCATGGTGACACCTGGGAGGGCTCGTATCCGTCCAACGTGTTCCGCATTCCCAAGAGCGAGTGTCAGCTCGTCATTCTCTCTATCGGGAATGTACTCTCCCTTTCTAACTTTTTCAATTGCATCTATAAGCTGCGTCGTGATTGCATTAACTTTTTCCTTCCATTTTCCCTTTGCAACGATCTGCCCTGTCTTTGGGTCCAACCCTGCCCCATGCGCGAACAACCAGAACTTGGACCGGTCGGGCCAGTCCCATGTCTGTGGAGTGATTCCTGCCTCCATCAGTTTAGCTTCAAATGCTCTCCACTTCGGAATGGCAGTCTTGTAGCCACCTGACCCCAAATGATGGAAATGTTCCTTCTTTGAAGCATTTTTCGTATTTGTGACTGATCGGGACACATCAGTAGAAGATTTCTTATAGCTCTTAAATGCGGGCCAGTGATCTTTTATCTTCACTAGACTTTCAGTGAATACTGGATCTTTATCTGCATATCTGGCCCATAAATTTTTCTTCCAGGTCTGGAATTGTAAGGCCATCCTCTTAAGAGTCCATTCCTTGACTTTCTTCTTCTGGCCTTCCGTCATGTCTTCCGGTAGGCTAAAGTGTGTCAGTAGACTGTCCCAAAGAAAATCCTTTAGAGTATCATTGACATAACTAGCTTCAGCCCCCGCGTTCTTCGGCTTATGCCACTCTACAATGCTGATCGGTACATGGTCCCTAACAAGAACTCCAGCTTGGTTTATAAATTTACGACAGTGCTCTTTGGGCTCCACCGGTTGACCACTAGCCTTAAATGCGGTGAGGGCTAACCTACCCTCGCCCTTTAGACGTTGCGTCGGGCCTCGTTGCTTTTTAACAGATTTGCTCGATGATCCAGAAGGCTAAAAGAAAAATGATTCGTTAATAAGTGTAATACAAATAAATCAATGCATCAAGTGATGAACATATAGCCTTGATATACACCTCGCCGAAGTTTATTAAGGACACTTCGTTGTCTCTTCTTTCTTCAGACTCAAGTCCCTCACCGACATCATTTAAAAATTGTGAGCCGAAATCATCGTCATCTCCATCGGGTTCTCCATTGGGTTCCGGTCCACGGGCACTCTCAAATATCATTTTCTGCACCATTTCTTCTCGCTCCTTATCTCGGATGAAGGTGTCGTCCTCCATCGCTCAATGTCACTACAAAATTAAGTGCAATTATTTGATTAATCATGTCATTTTAAGTTATCACAAATTTCAAACACTTGCAGCAATTTTTCTGGAATTAAAAATAGGGCACAAGACTTTTTGCACCGGGGTCAGAACGCGAGATATATGTTGGCAAACCGGGGTCAGAACGCGAGATATATGTCTGTTTTTAGTTTCACCAAACATACACATTTCCCCCCAGCCCAACATTGAGTATCAACGACTCAACTCATTGATTGAATCGAACGTTGAGTTACAATACTACTCAGAAAACCAGGAACAAATATAAAGTACACAACTTTTCATATACAACTTTTCATATACAACTTTTCATATACAACTCTCACTCACATGTAGTATCATCTCAGATGATGTACAATTGTACCTTATGTAAACAAAAAGATCTTAGGAATAAGTATTGGTCAAACGCTAAACACAGTAAAAAGGATTAGGCTCATTGGAATACATAAGTAGGCGCAGTTGATCACCTTAGTACAAATTACGCTAACACTTACAATACAATCTGAATAAATAAGTCACTTCTTTGTACTACCAGAGCTGGGCCACTTCAATGCAAGAGAAAAAGGATGTCATGTACAAGCTAAAGCACCAAAGAAAGAGAAAGATGGCATACAGCTCAAAACAAAGGAAGTTACAAGAAACAGCAGACCAACATGGATTGCATGCAAATCTTTATGCAATCCGGGAGTGCCAACATGCAGAGGTGAGCTCCATAAAAACACATCTAAATGCAGGGATGAAACAGATAGGTATAAATAGTGCATGATAAAATCAGATGGAAAGAAAAAAAGGATTGGGAAAAGAGAAAAAAAATCAAGTGATAGTCTGCGAGTACAGATGCAAAAGAACACACATTGTGGTAGGTAATAGTACCAGCTAACCCTGGTCAAATATAGTTCAGATGTTTCTCCCACCATACTAAATTCACAAGATTAGTGACCTTACAACCAAATCTTATTGAGATTCTTCTCCAAAACATCCATTTATAGCCTATAATAATTAAGTTCTAACATGACATGGAAAATTGACATGTAGAAACTTCATCTACTCTCACTGAACTCATGATGGGATAGTCTTTAACAATTGTTGTAATAGCATGTAATTCTTAGCAAGGACGGTTGAGCAATTCATAGGACCAAGTTTGATACAATGTTTTAAAAATTTCACCTTTAATACCCCTGAGGCCTAATTATAAAAAATAGGAAGAACGCATTGTGTGACTGCTAAATGGTATCCAGAGAATGGCTTTATTAGGGTCTGACAGCAGTTTGTACCTGAACATCTATTAATCTGAGCACAAGGCATATCGCAAATAGTCAATACTTGCTGAGTTTATTCTCAGCTATTAATACTCTCCAGGTTGGAGCAACATAGGATTTTAAAAAATTTGCCATGACAAAGTGAGGATGAATAGCTAGGCACTATGTGACCTAATAAGCAAAAATGAAAAATAGAAAGGCATTACTCATTTGGTCTAATATGATTTCGTGGACACAACTGAAGTGAAACCTCCTGCTTGAAACTTACATGTTTCAGTTAAACAGAAACATTGTTGCTTCAGTTCTTATCTCAAGGACCTAGCTGTGATATGCTATTTCTAAACTGAAAGGATGGTAATAGGATGGAGAGCATAACTGCACCAAGAGAGATAGTAGAAATATGCAGCAAAAACGTTTGAAGAAATAGAAGTTGCTAGTGTGTCAAACACCTACTAATCTACATGACCACTCATTCTTTAATCTCACATAACACTGTTATATAGACTGGCAACTTAAAGCAGTAGAATGCAAAGGTTGCATGCATATTTTAGTCATATACAGAACTGCTATTTATTTCAGCAATGTCATCTCTTCTATATATGTTGATCTGCATAAGTTATATATTAACACTCTCCCTCAATCTAAACTACTACTATGAACAAGATTCAGACTAGTCTTGAAATAGTCTAGCATTTGTTTTGGCTAGAATCTAGGAGATAAATTGTGCTGGTGGCAGTGCCAAAGTCATCTCTAGCAAATTCAAACTTTTGAGAAAAGCTTTAAAAAACTGGAGCACAAGCAGTGGCCACCGTGGCCATGGGCGTCGGCGCCAACGACGACAGAGGCGAGCTCTCCTCCGTTGGAGGATGCTAGCCCCCCGTCAGGTGCTCCCGCTCCGTCGCCGGCGGTGGCCAAACCTCTGGCGTCACCTCGGCACGCCACGCACAGCATCACATTGCCTCCAGATCTAGCCAGCCACGGTGGTCACCTCGGACAAATTAGTGCAGGAGATGGAGAGGTTACCTGTGGCGGGGGCGTGGGAGGAGGCCGGGGCACCGATGCTCGAGGCTGAGAGGGCAAGGGCGCCACCGGCCGGCCGGGTCTTGATATGTGGCGGGGGCGTGGGAGGAGGCCGGGGCACCGATGCTCGAGGCTGCGTAGTCCGGCGGGTCGAGGCGCTGCGTGCTCCGGCGGCTCGAGGCGCTGCGTGCTCCGGCGGCGTGTGTTTGCAGAGAGGGGAACGGTATCAGACTAGGGTTTGGCGACGACGCGTGGAAGAAAATGGCCTAAGGGCCTTTGGTACCGGTTGCTATTACGAACCGGTACTAAAGGTAACCTTTAGTACCGGTTCATAACAGCAACCGGTACCAAATATAATTATGAAAATTCTTTTTGCGATTTTAACCTTTGGTACCGGTTCTTTCAACCAACCGGTACCAAAGGTTTTTTTCTTTTTCTTTTGCTTTTTCTGTTGCTTTTCGTTGGATTTTTCTTTTGCAGTTTCTTTTGATTTTGGTTTCATTTTTATTTTGCCGTTTCTATTTGATTTTTATTTTGCAGTTTCTTTTGATTTTCGTTTCATTTTTATTTTGCAGTTTCTTTTGATTTTCATTTTTGATTTTGATAAATTATATTTGATTTTCTTTTTTCTTTTGATTACATATATTTGATTTTATTTTTGATTACTTATATTTGATTTTCTATTTTCTTTTGATTAGATATATTTGATTTTATTTTTGATTAGTTATATTTGATTTTCTTTTTTCTTTTGATTAGATATATTTGATTTTATTTTTGATTACTTATATTTGATTAGTTATATTTGATTTCCTATTTTCTTTTGATTAGTTATATTTGATTTTATTTTTGATTAGTTATATTTGATTTTCTTTTTTCTTTTGATTAGATATATTTGATTTTATTTTTGATTACTTATATTTGATTAGTTATATTTGATTTCCTATTTTCTTTTGATTAGTTATATTTGATTTTCTTTTTGATTACTTATATTTGATTAGTTATATTTGATTTCCTATTTTCTTTTGATTAGTTATATTTGATTTTCTTTTTGATTACTTATATTTGATTAGTTATATTTGATTTCCTATTTTCTTTTGATTATTTATGTTTGATTTTCTTTTTGATTAGTTATATTTGATTTTTCTGTTGCAGTTTCTATTGATCATATATTCGCTTCATAATTAAGTGTCGGTTAGCGCGGCGGCACGCTGCGTCCGTGAGAGGAAAAGGGCGGGAAGAAAAGGGTGAAAAGAAAAAGGCGGAAAGAAAAAGGGCGGGAAAACGATTGAACAGGAAAAGAAGTACATATCTCAACTGAAAATTAAGATACATGGCCGGATTAGGTCACAATCGGCCGAGCTTGTTTTCGTATGTTGGAGTGATTCAGTCATAGTCGTGCCTAGCCCTATAAACGTCGCCACTGTAGTCGTCGTACTCACCGGTGTCATCGTCGCTGGCATCGGGGTCGCGGTAGTCAAACCTCGACTGGTGAGCACGCGTGGGCTGAGACTGAGGGTAGCGCAGGCGGGAGCCACGGTAGGCCATGACGCTCTGGAGAGTCCGGCCGCGCCACCATAGCCGACGGCCGGCCTCGTTGAAGTTCGAACGAGGCGAGCCGTCCTCCTCGTGCCTGGCAAGCGCACTCTCACGCCGATTGATGAAGAAGGCGTCCCAAGTCGGGCTGTAGTCGGGATACCACTGAGGATTCCTCCGCTGCTCTGGCGTGAGCTCGAAGTAGTAGTGGTTCGTGATAGCCATCTGGCGCGCCACACCTACAGGGACAGGAGGGACCGGTACGCCTCCGACGCTCAGCATCCAGCCGGTGGGGACGCGGTAGCCCGGCGGGCAGGGGTAGTTTGAGGCGCAAAGCGCCTCCGCCTCCTGGGGGGTTAGAGATACGATGGAAGCCATGGAAGAGAGTGATGAGGTTTGCAGATATGAGTCTAGATGTGATATGTAAATGGAGGCCAAGCCTACATATATATAGTGAAAAATGGCGGGAAGACGGAGGCGGGAAGCGGTGGAAAGGGCGGGAAGAAAATAGGCGGGAACCTTTAGTCCCGGTTTTTGTGTCATCTAACAAAACTGTCGGTGGGATAAGGATGTGTGGGTAACCTTTAGTCCCGGTTGGTGGGTGCAACCGAGACAAAAGATGTCGGCAGGATAAGGACGCGTGGGTGGATGCACTGCTCGATGAGATAAGGACGCGTGGGTGGACACACGATGCCCCTGTCGGAGGAACAAGACAAAGTAGAAGCGGTGGCGCGGGGAACCATCTAACCTTTAGTCCCGGCTGGTGGGTACAACCGGGACTAAAGGTGGTTTTTGTGTCATCTAACAAAACTGTCGGTGGGATAAGGACGTGTGGGTAACCTTTAGTCCCGGTTGGTGGGTGCAACCGAGACTAAAGATGTCGGCAGGATAAGGACGCGTGGGTGGATGCACTGCTCGATGAGATAAGGACGCGTGGGTGGACACATGATGCCCCTGTCGGAGGAACAAGACAAAGTAGAAGCGGTGTCGTGCCTATAAAAGGAGCATCGATACGCCATGGCAAGCAGCTCAACAAGCCAACCTAGAAGGTAGGGAGAGTTTCATTCCTATGGATGGAGGACAGGGTTGGGAAATCTCCCATGGCGGAGTTTCTCGAAGATGTCATTGGTGCTCACGCCCTACGGCATCTTCGGAAGCTCCGCCTCAGAAAAATTTCCCTCATACAATAACATCATTACACAAAAATCCATATTGAGATACACAAGTTATGATCCATATCTAGTCTTCTGAGTTTTCTTCTTGTGTTTCCCTTTCTTCTGATTGCGACGCAGCCATGGACAATCTTCATTATTTAAAATGATGCTTGGGTCAGTTTTCACCTTGAAGGGTGGAATATTATCAAACTTATTATAATCTTCTGACATGTCTGTCTTGTCCTCTACTCCCACGATGTTTCTTTTTCCTGAAAGAACTATGTGGCGCTTTGGCTCATCGTATGATGTGTCCTCTTGCCTTTCTTTTCTTTTTTTCGGTTTGGTAGACATGTCCTTCACATAAAAAACCTGAGCCACTTCACTGGCTAGGACGAATGGTTCGGTGTCGTACCCTAGATTCTTGAGATCCACTGTAGTCATTCCGTACTGCGGGTCTACCTGTACCCCGTTTTTCAGGTTGAACCATTTGCACCGGAATAAAGGGACCTTGAAATTAGGTCCATAGTCAAGTTCCCATATCTCCTCTATGTACCCATAATATGTGACCTTCTTCCCATTGTCCTCTGCTCCATCAAAGCGGACACCACTGTTTTGGTTGGTGCTCTTTTTATCTTGGGCGAATGTGTAAAATGTATTCCCATTTATCTCGTACCCTTGAAATGTCGATATAGTCAAAGATGGTTGCTTGGCCAACAAGTATAGCTGTTCTTCATCAGTGACATTCATGAGCCGTGTTTGCAACCAACCGCCGAAAGTCTTCATGTGTTCTCCATCAATCCAATCTTCACGTTGCTCCGGGTATTCAGAGCGTAGAATATTCTTGTGTTCCACTTTGTACGGAGCCACCAAGCTGGAATTATGTAGAATTGTGTAGTGTGCTTGAGTGAAAGAATGTCCGTCCATACACATTGTTGCTTTCTTTCCTAGCGTGCCTTTTCCACGCAGTCTCCCCTCATAGCGCGATTCAGGAACACCGATCGGCTTAAGGTCAGGAATAAAGTCAACACAAAACTCAATGACCTCCTCTGTTCCATAGCCCTTGGAGATGCTTCCTTCTGGCCTAGCACGGTTATGAACGTATTTCTTTAAGACTCCCATGAATCTCTCAAAGGGGAACATGTTATGTAGAAATACAGGACCGAGAACACTAATCTCTTCGACCAGGTGAACGAGGAGATGCGTCATAATATTGAAGAAGGATGGTGGGAACACCAACTCGAAGCTGACTAGACATTGCACCACATCCTTCTGTAAATTTTGTAGAGTTAGTGGATTGATCACCTTCTGAGAAATTGCATTGAGGAACGCACATAGCTTCACAATGGGTACTCGAACATTTTCCGATAGAAGCCCCCTCAATGCAACCGGAAGTAATTGTGTCATAATCACGTGGCAGTCATGAGACTTTAGGTTTTGAAACTTTTTCTCTGACATGTTTATTATTCCCTTTATATTCGATGAGAAGCCAGACGGGACCTTGATGCTACTCAGGACTTCAAAAAAGATCTCCTTCTCTTCTTTGGTAAGAGCGTAGCTGGCAGTACCTTGATACTTCTCTGGATTCAGGTTGTTTCCTTCATGGATACATTGCTGGTCGTGCCGTGCATCCGGTGTATCTTTTGTCTTCCCATACACGCCCAAGAAGTTTAGCAGATTCACGCAAAGATTTTTTGTCACGTGCATCACGTCGATTGCAGAGTGAACCTCTAGGATTTTCCAGTAGGGTAGCTCCCAAAATATAGACATCTTCTTCCACATGGGTACATGTCCGTCAACATCATGCGGAACAGATTGTCCGCCAGGACCCTTTCCAAAGATCACTTTTAAATCCTTGACCATATCATATATAACATCCCCAGTAGGGCGGGTAGGATTCATTTGGTCTTCTGCCTCACCTCTGAAATGCTTTCCTCTCTTTCTTACTTGATGTTGTTTTGGAAGAAATCGACGATGCCCCATGTACACATTCTTGTTTCTCAAATATATACTGTCAGTCTCACCTAAACAGTGTGTGCATGCATTGTATCCCTTGTTTGACTGTCCTGAAATGTTACTAAGAGCAGGCCAATCATTGATGGTTACAAACAACAATGCTTGTAGGTTAAATTCCTTTTGTTCGTGCTCATCCCAAATAGGTACACCTTCTTCACGCCACAACTGTAAAAGTTCTTCAACCAATGGCCTCAGGTACACATCAATGTCGTTGCCGGGTTGCCTCGGGCCTTGGATGAGCACTGGCATCATAATGAACTTCCGCTTCATGCACAACCGAGGAAGGTTATAGATACATAGAGTCACTGGCCAGGTGCTATGACTGGAGCTCTGCTCCCCGAAAGGATTAAAGCCATCTGTACTTAGACCAAATCTTAAGTTCCTTGCGTCATCTAAAAATGACTTGTACTTTCTGTCGATTTTTCTCCACTGCGACCCGTCAGCGGGGTGTCTCAGCATCACATCTTTCTTACGGTCCTCTTTGCGCCATCGCAACAACTTGGCATGCTCTTTGTTTTGGAACAAACGTTTCAACCGTGGTATTATAGGAGCATACCACATCACCTTCGCAGGAACCTTCTTCCTGTGGGTGGACTCGCCCTCAACATCGCCAGGGTCATCTCGTCTGATCTTATACCTCAATGCACCACATACCGGGCATGCATTCAAATTCTCGTACTCCCCGCGGTAGAGGATGCAGTCATTGATGCATGCATGTATCTTCTGCACCTCTAATCCTAGAGGGCAGACAACCTTCTTTGCTTCGTACGTACTAGAGGGCAATACGTTCTCCCCTGAAAGCATCTTCTTTATTATTTTCAGCAACTTTTCAAATCCCTTGTCAGAAGTACCATTCTCTGCCTTCCATTGCAGCAATTCCAGTGTGGTACCCAGTTTTTTCTGGCCATCTTCGCAATTTGGGTACAACAGTTTGTTGTGATCCTCTAACATTTTCTCCAACTTCAACCTCTCCTTTTCACTTCCGCAGTTTATCTTCGCATCAAGAATGGCCCGACCCAAATCGTCATCGGGGTCATCAAAAATGGGCTCTTCTTCAGCTTCGTCTTCCCCCATACTACTATCACCGTCTTCAGTGAATATAGGATAGTTGTCACTATCCTCTTCTTCTTCGTTGCCTTCCATTATAACCCCTCTTTCTCCGTGCTTGGTCCAACAATTATAGCCGGGCATGAAACCATTCTCAAGCAGGTGGAAGTGAAGGGTCTTTGAGGTAGAGTAATCCTTCGTATTCCTACAGGAACTACATGGACAATAAATGAAACCATTCGACCGCCTGTTTGCCTCCGCCACGTTGAGAAAATAATGCATGCCAGTAATGAAGTCGGGATGGCATCGGTCACCGTACATCCATTGTCGATTCATCTGCATTATATAAGTATATCAAAAATCATTAATTACACAACATCATGGATATATGAGTGACCAACTTAATTAATATTCAAGTTCATCACATAAAACTAAGTTTTTTTTATTAAAAAAAGAGGCTCACCGAGGTGGTACAGTGCCGGCTAGGGGAAGACGCTGGCGATCGACGGCGGTGAGGACGGGGACGATACTAAAACCTACAAATCATACTTTAATTTGAGCTCAATTGCATACAAAAAGAATGAAATCCCTAACTTAGGCATTTCATCAAACACCTTGCTAGCACTAGAAAAATAATACGAGTTAAACTAGCAAAGAAATGAGCTAAATTAGGAACGCCGGAAGAAAGGATGATATTGCTAACCCTTAGATAGATGGGTGCCGTCAATCTTGATAAAATGGTGGATAAAAATGAAGATTTATTGAAGTGTGAGAGGTGCAAAATGTTTGGAAATGTGAGAGAGAAGAAGGGAAAATGGGAAAATGAGATGCAGGGATGATCGGGCGCTTGAAGTAATAGGGCAGGGGCCCTTTAGTACCGGTTCTTCATATGAACCGGTACTAAAGGTTCAGCTCTGGCCCACTAAAACCCTTTAGTACCGGTTCCTAGTATGAACCGGTACAAAAGGCCCCCATCGAACCGGTACTGATCTAGCTCGGCCGGCTGGGCGAATGAACCGGTACTAATACACCCTTTAGTACCGGTTCATACGGGAACCGGTACTAAAGGCGTAGACCGTTGCCCATTTTTCTACTAGTGTACCTTGAGCGCCAGGTATTCTGGCGGTGTTCAGGAATTGGCGGCTGAGGAGAATACACATGGAGGAGTCGAGTGGGTGTGGTTGGCAGTCAGCGCGTGTACCTGCCTTTCAGCGCGTGTGGGCGGCGTCGGCGAGACCTTGTGTCCGCCGTCGAGCGCGTGTCGGCGGTGGACGAGGACGGCCAGCGTGGAATGGCGGCGGCGAGCTTGGGACTATGGCGTCAGCAGTGGTTGCCAGGGGTTGTCTTTTTTTTGTTGGCAGGCGGTGACGAAACCGGATCATCATAAGCCTTTTAATGGTTTGTCATACAAAATTATCTGTGTTTAGTCGTACCGTGGCGATTTTGTGAATGTAACAGTCTGTGCCTTTTTTACATTAGTTCAAATATGTGCCTTACAGAAAGAAATTTTCCGGTAGTGAAATAAAAAACAAAAAAAGTATTAGTAGAACCTCAAAACGTAGCTATTCCCAAGTTTCTTTGAATTGGCAGTTCCTTTAGGAACTCTCTGCAATTGGCCATTGTAAATTTTTAGCAACAGCCAACGGATAAGGTAGAAAGCGATTTGCTCGCTTGATAGATACACATAAATATTATGTGGTTTAAAGCGTTCTCATAGTTTGAGCCTGAATAAAGGCCCCTTGCAGTCATTTTGCACTTGGGACCCAAAGCACAGTATGGATTAGCCCTGTTAGACTTGGGTGGTACTTCAAGGTATTTTCTTACCGCGCCCTGTGCATTTTTGGTCTCTCACTTGGTCTCTGCATGTTCGCCAAGTATCACAATAGGGAGAAAAGTGAGATTATGATGAGATAGAGGGACACAGTGATGAGAGGTGCATTTTTTCCTTTTATTTTTGAATCCAGAATTTGAAAATAATTTTTTTTGAGTATTTTTTGTCCAAATTACGAACCATTTTTCACTTTTAATTTTAAGCTCCTCACGTCGATATTTTTAAAAGTAGATCCCATATTTACAGGTTTCAAGAAAATTTAGTACTTCCAAAAATATCATGGTTGTATTTGAGTTTTAGTAACATGTACTCAGTTTTTCACTAAGTTGTGCTTCAAGTTTACTTTACTATGTACTTTGTTTTTTATTTTACTAGGTGAGTGTCTGTGCGTTGCTGCGGTTCCTTTAATTTTTTTTCTTCGCATGTGAATATTATGTGCACGAAAATTCGTATGTGTAGAAAAATAGCTATATAGTACTCTAAAATATTAAAATTTTATTGCTGGAATGCCATGTTAAGGTTTATTTGCATGGAGAGATAATAATGAGAGAAAATTGTCAAGGCTTTCCTCAATATATATTAGTAAGGATTTAAGGGCATGGTAATTTCAAGAATAAAAAGGAAAATAAATGAAAATCAAATCTAAAACACAAAGGTACACGCGAGAACGGAGGGATAAAAAAGACTGTACTACCTCCATAAGGCATGACGGTGAGCTCGTTAGGTTGCCAATCGCCAAGCATGGCTAAGGGGGTTGGGGAAAAGAAGATCTCGATCCTTCATTGGGACATCACAATCATGCTCGCAGCTCCTCCCGCAGCTTGCCGGGTCTGCATCTCCTCGTGCCGCTGCCCTGTTCTTCTCTCCACGGGCGCACAACGGATCACTGGCTCGAGCGCGGCCGGCCAGACCTGTAGCAGGCCAGACCTGGACGAGGTGCTTCCCCGGCGGCGCAGCCTTTTCGGCCGGCTCGAGCTAGCGCCGCAGCCTGTACTTGCAGATGGCGCATCTCGGGTGGCGCTGCCGCTTCGGCCTATTCTAGTGCGGCAGCCCGTAGATTAAGGAGGTAGACCTGGAAGCTGCACACATGCAATGGAGTCGTCCGCGGTGACTTCATTCTTTCACAAGGGAGCTGCCTGTCGACGATTGGCCTCCAGATCTTGTACTCTCGGGATGTATCGGTGTGAATTCCATTAGCAAATAAATGGCAGTTATAAATGGTAGTTATAATGATCCCTCTTATTATGGTGATTGACGATTGATTCTGTTTGTTTGACAACGTAGTAGTAAAAACAAGGAAAGAAAATACCACAGATTTGACATTCTTATTCCACATTCTCCTTTTTTGCTCGTGTGTTACAAAGTTGAATGCCTTTGTGTCCCAAATTCCTGAATTAATTAGCCCCCTTAATTCCCGAATTAATTAGCCCCTTAATTGCATATCAAATTCCCAAATTTTCGTTTTCCTTTTTTTTTAGATCTTACCATTTTTGTGGCAGAAAATATGTGTGTTTAATCAAACACCTTTCAATTTTTTCTTAGGGGTATTTTTGTCACTTAAATGTTGTATGTCGAGTTGGTGGCTTCACCACCAACTCGAAATCAATAGTAAAGACTAGCGCCTGGTTTATTTTAACTGCACGTACTACGTTTTTCATTGAGGTGTACTTTGGGTAGTATAATTTTATTCTTTGGTTAGTTGTACATGTACTTCGTCTTTCTACGTACTTGCACTTGGTCTTGTATGTATTTGTATATGGTCTTCTGCATACTTGTACTTTATATTCGCTATACTTGTATCGGTTTACTTATACTTTGTCTTTGTGTACTTCCTAAGTTCCTATAGTATATACACTAGTATAGATCGGGCCTTCACACACGGCTGAATTGGCCCGTCGCACACGATTGACAAAATCATCTCCAGGGAGGGGTATGTGATGGTACCCTAAAGGAAACGATTAATTTAACCGTGTGTGATAGGCAAAAAATTTCCCATGGTTTACGCTCGGAAATCATTTGTAAATCTGAGGGCCTTCACAAATGAGTTTTTGCATTTAGCCGTTGGTATGTGTTAGCCCACATCGCCCATGTTTCTTCGTTGTTCATCTGCTTAGTTCATGATTGCATACGGTTTTTGCAATATGCAACAGAAATGAAGCTTGTATAAATCAACACCGTATGCAAATACACCAGCAAAACTCACATTTCCTCTATATTGTACATTTTATACACCACATGTGTACATATATGTCAATAAAGATTGAATTCCTACTAAAATATTTAGGTTATCTTGGTTACGTCTTTGCTCCATGATGGAGGTCTCGAATGGATTCACCTTGATCTTTGTGTTGAAATATGGATAGGATATTGGCGTTCATCCATCTTGTCTTCTCGTCACCTGTGGGATATTTTAGTAGCACTGTATAAGACACTCTTAACTAAAAAATGTGACTTATGCAGTACACCAAAACATCATAATGGCGACGGTTGGCACTGCTGGTCTATTAAAATGCATCTAATCTGTTTAAGCAAATTGAAAGTGAATCACTTACATGTTAGAAGCAAACTAGATCACTGAAGTGCCTTAACAATATATATACTTACTTGCAAATAGTGACCGGAACCCGTATGCGTACATTCTCATTACCACTAATATGGAGGAAGTTATCGATTTCCTCAAGTGTATAGCACGAGATAGTGAAACTACGGAAACTAATAATTGGATTTAGCACATAAACAAACAAGATAACATTAAGTAAATGAAGTTGACATGATTTGTGTTCGTACCTTCCGCGTGTGATGCAAACATTATGTTCTCCAATTCTTATGTAGTGCCACCAAAATACAATCCCTGTTGTAAAATCGATGGTAGCATTAATTAGTAGTGTATGTGCTATGTGTTAGCTCACATAAAATATATGGTGGCATTACTTGAATATATAAAAGATAGGAAAAGCTACTAGTGTATGTGCTATGTGTTAACTCACATAAAATCTATGGTGGCATTACTCAAATATATAAAAGATTAGAAAAACTAGTAGTGTATGTGCTATGTGTTAGCTCACATAAAATGTATGGTGGCATTACTTAAATATATAAAAGATTGGAAAAACTAGTAGTGTTGTGCTTACACATGGCAGATATATTATATAAATTGATTCTTGTTAACTGAACTAACCGACTGCTATTGCTACACATGGCAGATCCATTATCTTAATCAAACTCGAAGTGTAAACGTGGAGCCAACACAATATTCTAATGGATCTAGCTTTGCTAACCATGCTTACATATCGGATCTATATTATTCTAATGAATTCTAATGGATCAAGCCTTGCTAACAGTGCTTACAGAGCAGATTCGTACTATATATAAATAAAAATGCATTCTAACCTCTGAGAAGGCTTCACGAACGCACGTCGGCGCTGGCTAAGACGAGGCGGCTTGACCGGCATTCTCGGCGGCACCTCCATCGTACGGTCGTGCGGGTTGGCATGAGACTCCGTCGAGCAAGCCACCGTAGTGGAGGTCCCCATTAGAGACGGAGTAGTGGTGCTTGTCGCCGGCAGTGAGACCGGCCGGTGTCTCTGTTCTGCTGGTCCTAAAGTGGAGTGTGGCGGCTATGGAAATGCTAGTGAACGGACGGGGACCACTGGATGCTTATATATATGTCAAATAAGGTAGGGTTGAGCTAGCTGGGACCTTATGGGCCTCATTTGGCACACAAGCAACCTTGGAATAACCGGCACACGATTCTTTAGATATGTGTCTTGTGCGAATAAGGAAAAGCACTCGGTTGTTTGCACTGAGATCATGTGCGAATTAGGAAAAGTCCACGGTTATTTGTCCACCAATCGCTTTTTTTATTTGGCAAACACTCACATGTTATATATTCCTAGCTCATATTGTAGATCTCTTCAGGAGGGAAATAGTCATTTCTAGATCAGTTAATAATATTTATATTTGGGCATACGAAAAGGCACCAATTAATCAAACATGTTTGCCCTTCATGTTACAAAAGTCGACCGTTAATAATTTTTTGGCCTCGGTCTGAAGCAGCTCCAATCAAACATGGATGCCCTTCCTACTGCAAAAAGACTCCCAAATTCACATTATATACATACTTAGGGCCTAATTAGTAAAACTAAAATAGCTACTTAAACGTCCCCCTTGTCTCTAGAGGAGACGTCGATCACTGGGACGCTCCCGCCGGAGCTAGAGCTGCTTGATGCGTCTGCATTGTCGAGCACATGGCCGCCCCTGTCGGAGCCTGAGGCAGAGCTGCTTGATGCGTCTGCATTGTCAAGCCCTGCCCCCTCGCCAACGAAATGGTTGTTGCAGCCTGACGTCGAGGCTGCTGCACAAGCTTCCCAGGCGGCCTTGCGCCTGGCCGCGGCGGACATCCAAACCTTGCAGATCGCGTCTTCGAACCTGCTGGCGAGAATCTGGTGAGAGGCCGCTGCCTTCATACCTTTGTTCTTGGCCCTGAGCCAGGCACGCACCCGGTCCTCGCAAAGAGACTCGAAGGAGTCCTCCACCGCGTGATGCACCTCTTCATCCTCACGCCGCGCCGACTTGATGGACTCCTCCACCACCCTATGCTCCTCCAAGTCCTCCTCCCCCATCCTCCCAACCTCCTCCTCCGGGGGAGCATGCCCCCCCCCCCCTCAGAATCAGACCCAGTGAGGTCAATTATGCAGCCCACAGCACCACACGGTGGTGACTGTGAGGAATGCTCCTCATCCGAATCAGAGGGCGCAAGATCGATGTAGCCTAGAGTGGATTCCTAGAGAGGCATTGTGGCGATGTCATCGGCAGAAGATAGTGTGAGGCATTTTATAGCAGGAACCAAAATTTGACGCCCGGCGCGCAAATTATGAGATCGCAAAAAACAGGTCAGCGCGCGATGGACACTCTTTTCCGATCTACCATACACACACGAGTAATTCTAAATACGCGTTAGCGCCGAGCAACAGAAAGGAACCGGTGAAAATAAAAAACGGGTCGCGGAATAATTGTACACGTCACACGAAAGTTACCGTATGTGATATTGCTGACGATTGCATTTTCGCAAGCGTGTGTGAGATACCTACTGACGGTTTTAGCCCATAGTTTGTTTGCCTTCTCACCCCGTTGGAGCCCTCTTGAGCCTTCGACACACGCGTGTTTTCCCACCCCGTATGCACACGGCACAACTATTCCGTTTGCCACGGGAGGCCTTAAAAGGCCCAATCTATACTAGTAATACTTCATGCTTGGTGCAGTACCTTGCTACTTTGATTAGTGTACTTTGTATTTCAGTTCTTAGTATGTTTCTACTTTTGCGTTCTAGATAGTATAGTGCAGCTTTTTGTACTCCCTCCGAGCATATTACCTGTCCTAGCTAATATTGATATATCTACATACTAAAATATGTTTGAATATGTCTGTATTAGGATAGGTAATAGTGGTCGGAGGGAGAACTTGTTTTATTTTTTATTATACATCAGAAAAAACGCAGTGCGTATACTAGCTAGGATGGCTGGTTGATGATGGAATTAGGCTATCGGGAGTGATGAATGCATGCATGGCTACTCGTGCATTCTGCGTGCATGCTGCTGGCCAACTCGCGCATACGGAAGGCGTGGCCCCAAGTGCATGCATGCTGCGCTGCCGATGTCGCTACAGATGCCGGCTTCCGCTCGCTCGCTTGTAGCCAGGCGAACTGACGACCTTGCTGTGTGCGCGCTCATACTGCCGGTGGCGCGTTTCTCGCTCGCTTCCGCTCGCTTGTACTCGTAGCCAGGCGAACTGACCTTTACAAACTGAGAAGTGGAGAAGAGAAATAAGTCGCACCTATTTGTTTCTCATCAGATGTGCCTAGCTAGTAGCTACTAAGTGAGAAGAAGTCACTGTGAAGAGCGGATTGCTGCATTGCTATAGCTGCTCCATTGTTAGGCGCAGCCACGCCGATCTAAACTAGTCGTATCATATAATCATTGCAATTTGCAAACCCAACAGATAGAAAGCAAATACCCCGCTAGGAAGAAAGAAATAACCAACACAAACACGAACACTGAAAGATAATAAATTACGGCAAAGATACTCGTAGATAGCGATTACATGATTACACCTCACTTGATGCTCTGACTAACTACGCATTTGCACTAGAAGCATGCATGAAGCCCTTTATTAGGAGCATACTAATGAAAACCATACAAATGAAGAAAACATGACTGATGTGGAATAGTAAAGTGATCAAAGACACTAAAAACGAGTGTTGGACTCCGGTTCTAGCTTGCCCGAGAAAGAAATTTAAGGGTATCCACCGCTACCGGATCCAGATCCGTTGCCTGAACCGCCGGCCGTCCCGCCATTTTCGCTACTTCCTCCACCACCACCACCGCCGGCACCGAGTCCGGTGGCATAGCCTGAACCAGAAGTGCCAGAGCTACCAGTCTGTCCAGCTCCAGCGCCAGTACCAGACCCAACTCCAATGCTTGAACCTGGAGCGACACCTTTCACCTCGCCACCACCGTTACCGCTGCCCTCTCCACTAGCGTTGCCTGAATTGTCATCGCTTGCGGCCCCTCCAGCTCCTTTGCCGCTACCACCTCCACCTCCATTGTCACCACCTCCACCACCGCTACCACTACCGCCCGCATCAGAGACGCTGATACCACCAGCACCAGGAGCCGGTGCTTTTGCTACGCCACTCTCACCGTACCCCTTACCAGCGCCCTCTCCAGCTCCTTTTCCGCTAGACCCATCTGCACCGGCACCTCTGCCACCACCATCACCCCCACCGGTAGCTTTGGCAAACCCGTCGCCGCTTGGGGCTGATGCCACACCACTCGCACCAGTGCCGGTGCCATAGCCACCTCCGATACCTGATCCGGCTCCTCCCTTTGAGCCACCACCCGCACCTTCTCCTCCTCCACCACCAAATCCCTTGGCATAGTTATACTTGTTAGTCAAATCCCCACCACTCTCACCATACCCGTCGGCACCACCTTTTCCGGATCCGTGGCCCCATCCAGTCGCACCCGCTCCACCACCACCGCCTCCGCCTCCGCTGCCTCCTCCAGCGGCACTGGATGAGCTAGCTAGCATACGTGAAGCATTGGTGAACCCAATGCTCACGAGGACAACAAAGCCAAGAGCTGCAAGCTTAGTGCTCGCGGCCATTGTGAGTGAGCTAGGTGGAGAGTGAGATGAGTGGGATGCTTAGCAGAGAGGGTTCCGTGGGTATATATAGTGGTGGAGCTAGGTCTTGCATGCTGCGATACCTTGCGCCGCGCGCGCTTTGTGGTTTCGATTGAGTTGGTGATTCGATGAGAACTTCTCTAATCACGGTAACATGCTGCAGTACAGTTGACTTGCACAGATAGCATCGATCTAGCAGCCAGGCAGCATTAATTTCTTGAGTATTAGTAAATCTCTTCATATCTTTAGTCAGTCGGTAGTTAATTGATGGGAATCGGTCAGCTCTAGACTGCTTGGTTTCGCTCAAACCCTAGCTAATTAGCTAGAGATTCCATCTCCTGACACAGAATGTATTTTTTGGGCAATAACCTGACATGGGATGATTAATTATACGTTCTCCTCACATGATAGGACGTGCCTTCTCTACTGGATGCTGTGACCTAATGATCGATAGCACACTTGCACATGAAGCCCTGGATCCCATAGATCGAACTAGGCAGCTTAGATCCTTTGACATTGCACTGTGATGCAGCTGCCGGTATCAGTGAGGAACATGGGATGGGAAAGAGAGGAACATGATAATACATCAAGTACGCATTGTAAGTTCCATTCCTTACATTTACAGTACTAGTAGTAATAGGATAGTTCTGCTAGTACAACCAGATGCCGATCTCGATGAGCTGTGTGCTTCGTCGGTGCAGTTTGACGCGGTCTAGATCTATCTAGTTGCTCCTGATCGGAGTACTACAACTTCAAATTGTTAAACGACGAAACAGAGTGTTGACTTGTGATTAATTGAGCCAGCTAGCTGCGCGCGGCGATCTAGGTTTTAACGCGTCTCCGAGTTCCAGAAATTTGACCACGCAGACAGAAACGCAATGTACATCATCTCAGGATAGTTATGGCCACGCAAACATCGAGGTCTATCGATCTCGGCAACTAGGGTGTTTCGCTGTGAAAACGACAAAATTAATCATTTTGGTGAAAGTTCAGCACCAAATTGTTAGTGTTAGCTCTTGTTGCACCAAGAAAAATTCAGCTTATCTGCACTGTCGTTTAGGTACAGTTAACTGTAGCGTTTAAGTTTATGGTTAACTGACGAACTGTTGAAATTCAGATAGAGTTTCTGTTCAATTCTGTGTAACCGTCAGAGTGTGTTGAGTCCACACTGCGATCAAGTAGTTATTTAGGTTAGGCGTTTTTACCGTTTTAACGCGCCATGATCCTAGACCGTAGGATAGCACGATCAAAGTGGATCATGGCGGGTGTTCAAGGGCTTTCTGTTGAGCCTTCCTCAAACAATGAATAAATTCGAGGTCTAATTCTGCCCCCTTGTCACCCTCCCTTGGCGTCACGGGGGAACCCTAGCGCCACCGCCGTGTTCCCCCTCCTCCTCCCACTCCCTCACGCCGCTGCCGCCAGAGAGGTAGCCGGCGAAGCCCATGCTCACCCCTAGGATGGTGGCAGCGGGGTGGTTCTCGACGCAGAGGTCCCCATCATCTAGATCTCGGCGGCTCCGACGACGATGCACCACCACAGTCTCCTGTGGTGCGCAGCGGCTCCCGCCATGCTTCCGCAGTCTCCGTGGTGCGCATCGTCTTCGCATGTGATGCGCCGCCAGGGTCTCCAGTGGTGCGCAGCGGCTCCAGCCATGATGCGTCTCCGCGGTGTCTATCCTGGTGGGTATGGCAGCGACCACGGGCACCGTGGTATCGGGCTTCCGTTTTGTCCCCTGTGTTCTGCTCGTCCACCCGTCGGGCCGAGTTTCTCGGACCAACATCAGGTGATCTGCAGGTGCCTGGTCTGATGCCATGGATGGAGGTTCGTGGGGGCAGATCCGGAAGAAATTCTTGCCTTTGGTTGGGCCAGAGCCGGTGATGGCGACGCTTGTGCGTCGTCCCCTTTTTAAGGCATCACCGAGTTCACGTCTCACTTCCTCCTGTTAACTCCAGGGAAACCCTAGATCTCTGGATCAGATGATGGTGACGCTCCTACATCGTTTTTCGCTTTGGGACATCAATCTTGGAATTGTGCATTGGCCAGAGGGACCAGTGGTTGATACGGGTGGGGGCTAAGCGGTGTTGCATCTTCTACATTTGACGATGAGTCCTGGCGGCATGGCGGTGTGGGATCTCGGCGACGACCATGGCTTGATAGACTCGCGAAGGGAAGTATCACCGTTTGGTCGTGTTGCCGTCGATGGCAATTTTGGTGAGAGGCTTGATACGTCTCAAACGTATCTATAATTTTTGATGCTCCATGCTTATTTACACACCATTTGCTTTGTGTTTTGTTACACTTCGTGGCATTTTTATGCATTTTTCTGAACTAACCTACTAATGAGATGCCACAGTGCCAGTTCCCTGTTTTTTGCTGTTTTTGTGTTTCAGAAAAGCTACACAGGAAATGTTCTCGGAATTGGACGAAACAAAAGCCAAACCTTCTATTTTTACCGAAGCTTCGCGAAGACCAAAGATGAGACAGAGGGGGGCCAGGAGCCAGGCTCACCCTAGGGTGGCGCGGCCTACCCCTGGCCCGCGCCACCAGGGGCTGAGGCCAGCTGGCCCACCTCCTGACGCTGCCCTTTCGCCTATATATTCCCGTCGATGGGAAAAACCTAAGGGACAGATCGCTTTTCCTCAAAACATACCACAACCCGCCGACGTCGTCGTCGCAAGATCGGGAGGATCCAGGAATCCCTGCCGGAGGCCTCCTCCACCACCATGGTTGCCTCCGGAGTGATATGTGAGTAGTCTACCTTGGACTACGGATCCATAGCAGTAGCTAGATGGTCGTCTACTCCACCATGTGCTTGATGTTTAGATCTTGTGAGCTGCCCTACATGATCAAGATCATCTTTATGTAATTCTACATATTGTGTTTGTTGGGATCCGATGAGTATTGGTACTATGTTAAGTTGATGTGCTGAATATTATCCTATGTTATCTCTATATTATTTATGATCTTGCATGCTCTCCGTTGCTAGTAGATATCTTGGCCGAGTAGATGCTAGCGACTCCAAGATGGAGTATTTATGCTCGATAGTTGGGTTCATGCCTCTAGTAATCTCGGGGAGTGACAGAAACCTCTAAGGTTGTAGATGTGCTGTTGCCACTAGGGAGAAAACAACATTCTTGTGTCCAAGGACATTTGCTTTGTTTACTTTACGCACTTTTCTTAATGCAATTATCCGTTGTTTGCAACTTAATACCCAATGTTTGCTCGGACGACATTCGGAGGGTGAATTATTAGTCATAGATGCAGTTAGATTACGGTCTATGTATTTTGTCGTAATGCCCAGAGAGAATCTCATAGTGATCCTTGTGACATATGTACGTTATCTTTACTCTATCAATTGCCCAACTGTAATTTATTTATCCAGCATGTTGTTATTTATCTTATGGAGAGACACCACTAGTGAACTGTGGACCCCGGTCCAATTTCCTTTACATTGCTATTACTGTTTACTATTTTACTTACTTATTTAGATTCCCGCATATTATTACCTATTACCACTCGAGACGCTCAATCCTTTGTTTACAGCAAACCGGTGAGATTGACAACCTCATCGTAAGTTGGGGCAAAGTTCTTGGTTGTGTTGTGTGCAGGTTCCACGTTACTGTTGGTGCAAAGCAAAGCCCTGGACGAGGCGCCTTATAAATTGTCCAAAGCTGTCGCGAAGCTAGCAGGCATCACCTTCTGAAGTTTGGCTTTCTCCTACTGGTTCGATAAACCTTGGTTTCACAACTAAGGGAAGACTTGCTGTTGTGCTCATCATACCTTCCTCTTGGGGTTCCCAACAGGTGTAATCTATACGCCATCAAGGCTTCGCTTTGGTTTATCACTCCGGAGATGGGTTGGCGGATAGAGGTGGAGGTAACCTCTGGGGTTTCGCACAAGGAGCTTTCTTCGGACTGCACCAAGGAGTCAAAGATGGCCATGGCCGAGACACAGGGCCTCGTCCAATCCTCTAGCATTTGTACTAGTTTGGTTGGTGCTTTGACACCTTTTTTGATAGCTTTGGCTTGTATGATCGTTGTAAGGCCTCTAGCCACTCTTTGTCGAATAAATAAAATAAAAGTTGACCGTATGCATCTCTTCGATACAGAAGCTGGGGCTACCCCATTTCGAAAAAAGACGCTGAATAAAAGGAAGAACGTGAGAAAAGACGCATTTAATGCATCGCAAAACTGATGTGTCTCTTCTTTGTTCGTATGACTGTTTTAGCTCGTGTGTTGCATAGAATCAAGGTTGAGTTTCTAGGTGGTCGTGTGTGCGATTCGAGCCTAAGAACCAACAAAAATAACCCTCCTAATTTCTGACACTAATTTCATAACTCACCCACATCCAGAGAGTCTAAGAGGCATTACCATTTGTGGCATAGCATTCTTCGGAGGGGGCTACCCTTCGTGCCAGCATGGCAGACCCATTCCCATAGCTTGGTTAGGTAGCATCAACGACAGGGGCACTATCACACCTAGCATAGCTCTGAGAGTATGCACGTTACCCCCACGACCCCTAGCCACTTTTCTGAAGGATATATGCCCTACAGGAATATAATAAAGGGTTTATTTGCATCAACGCGGATTTGCTACCACCGGTGGTAGCTATGCATGCACCATGCGTCATTGGATTGCAGGACCATGCAATTTCTAGTGCTAGAGATGAAGAGAGTACGAGTTTTGCATGTTCTAATGGTAAGGAATCTCCGTTTGTTCCAATGCATGCATGATCATGCTACTAGGCTATGGCGACAGGTCACTTGGAGTGGCTATGTCGCATGGTTGTTTTGCTTAGCCACATGGTTGTTTTGCTCAGACGCATGGTGCATGCATGGATGGGAATCACCTCCTAGACCCACCTTCCAAACAAGCCTGCTAGACACACCGTCCAAGCGATCCTCGTTGCTACACCTTGTGGCTGTTTTAGTTTTGGCGGGATTTCTTGGTTTGGTCTGCGTGTAACTATGTCTTTTTCCTGCCATCTATCCCAACAGACTACATTGCTTGTGTCTACAAATAAGAGCTATTTGCGGGACGGGTTATTCATCCAAAGTACACCGCACATCGACTTGGTAGATCATTGTGCACAACTAAAAATAGTGTCTTGGCGACCCATGAAAATGGCTAGTGCTAACCCTCAACATGGGTATGTATCAAATGGATGTGTACTTTGGTGTGTGTTCTTGTCGGTAAAAAATTTAAATACTAGGAGGTAGCATGCGAGGGGATGAAGGCAAGCTAATAACACCACTGGTTGTATCTTTATGCGAATGGTTGAGGTGCATTGAGCAGGTTAGATGCATAGGTTGCATCACGTGGTGGTTTGGGTTGGACGAGTTGCAAGGTTTAGGTAGTAGGCTTGTGTACGAGGCTCTCTTCGGTGGATGGGGCGGCAGGTCACTTGGTGTGGTCACTTGAGCAGGTGATTGCATGTGGTACGCATGCAACCGCCGTTTAATTCCGTCAATGAGATTTTATGATCCCGGTGGTGGAATTCATGCTCCCTATAAATGATCCAATGGTGGGATGATGGTGTGTAGCTACCACCGGTGGTAGGCCACTATTTCCCTTATTTGCATATGTCATTAATTCATAATAAGTTTAATACTATGTTATAACTATATCAATCAGAAATATTGATACACATGTGGTATTAAATAAATCAGAGTCCCTAGTAATCCTCTAATTACTAGTTCATTAGGTAACTGATGATCGAGGTTTCTAGATCATGGAGCATTTATGCCAATTGACAATGAGATAATGCTATTAAGATAATGCCATGATGTACATACCCAATATTAGTATTGCAACACGATCGTATCATGATGTTCATGTTGCGATAATAAGAAAGTGTTGTAACCTAATCCTTAGACCGCGATGTCATATATAATCGCTACTTTCCGGTGGCTGCCTTGATTGCATCACCTGTCATTCCATAAAAGGGTGACTGAAAAGTTGTCTTCAGGTATTCCAATGGAGTAGGTTGAGACGTATGTACCAATAGCGGGATTTTTTCTTCCGCATGATGGAAAGATATTTCGGGCCTGCTCGGTGAGATTACATCCGAAGTTTCACAGCATGTGACTAGGTAATGAGGATGGAATATCATAGAACGAGTTAAGTAGAATATGTCAGTAACGATATTGAATGAGGTATGGTGATACCGACGATCGGATCTCAAACATTGGTAGTATCAAAGAAACAAATAGATAGGACATCGATGTTTATGGTTCAATGACAAAAGATCCCTCTAGGTCCCCCTGATGATCATTTACCAGAGAGAGTTCTCGATAATGTCTATAGTGTTCTCGAACCCTAGGTAACGTGCTTAAGGGATCAAAGATGTTTGTGATGGTTTTTCGTAATATTCGGAAACATCGGAGTGTTGACGGAAGAGAGACAGAAAAGTTTTGATATCGTCCGAAAGTCGTTCGGAAGGTTTCGGAAGGATTTTCAGAGTAGCGGGGATTAAGTGAATTAATATTAGTTAAATATTATTTAATAAATACAATGATCAGCCACCCTACTAGGCCCCTCCCAGAGGGGAGACCATTAAACCCTAGCTAGCTAGGTTAGGGTTTTAGGGTTGGTGCGGGTCGGCTGGCCTGGTCCCACCTTCCCTAGCCGCCGCCACCCTTGGTACCCTTCGAAGAGGGGCGAGGTGCACACCCTCCCCCCAGTATAAAGGAGGGCCCCAGGGGAGAGGAGAACACACAACAAGCCATGTGTCTCCTCTCCTCCTGGTGCGTTAGCCTCCTCCTCTCTCTCTTCTCTCTCACGTGGCCTCCCGAAGGGCTGCGCAGGAGTTGAGTCTACACCACCGCTGCACTCCGTCGTGCTGTGGAGTTTCCGGATCTGGTCCAAAGCCATCTACTTCTGCCATCTTGGCTGGATCGAAGATTTTGGGGGTTGTCTTGATCACCGTACGTGTGTGAGTACGCGGAGGTGCTGCCACTTGTGGCACCGGAGTCACTGCACCAAGTTCTTTCTTCGTGACCTTGAGGTCAGCTATGCTTGTGCAGGAGTGTAATCCCTGCGCGTGTTCGGTCAAGTATGTTACCGGTTTAATCGTTACAGAATTACTAGTAGATAGATAGATCTTGGGCAATTCGGGGTTGCGTAGATAATAATTTTTTGTTATTAGCATCGAACCCCAATAGTGGTATCAGAGCCTGATCTATGCGTAGTATGCTTGTACGATTAGTACATGCATTAATCGTGTGGGCACTGCTCTTGCATTTGTCTCCCTTCCACGCATTTGCTCATGAAGGCGACATTGTTTGATGAAGCGTCATGAGACCGACCTTACGCATAATCTTACACGAAACTGGTTCCGCACTTGACATATGGCTCATACCATATATGCGGCTTGTCGGGTGTCTGTCTCTCTTACTTTAGCGGTCATGGCGTCTGTAGTGAGGGCCTCCTAGAGGGGACCATAGAGATTTTACTCGAGCGGTTTTGTGGTTAAATGTTCGTATGTAAGAAAATGGTTCTTTCTCGAAAGCCCTAGAAGCCACGTAAAACATGCAAAAGGATAAAATTAGAAGCGTCTAACTTTGTTTTGCAGTGGGGCTTGTGATGTGATATGCTCTATACGGTAAGTTATGTTATACTAACTGCAGCTTCACGATGATATCACCATGCATGGACTTGGCACCGTACCAGTGGAAAGATGGAGATGGTACCGGATTGCTCGATGGAGATCAAGCGCATCGATGAAGAATCATATCATATCACTCATTATTTACATTTGATGTTTTTGTGTGAATCTTATTTGTGCTAGTATCTAGATACACGACGGTAGCATAAAATAAGATAATCCCTAATCAAATACCAAATAATTGTGTTCTCCCTTATGTGTGCAAACACCAAGAAAGTTCTTCGATATGAAGCCGGCCATGACGATCGGGGGCTAGAAATATCTACCTTCACATATTATGCGGGTACAAGCCATGTATGTGCCAAGAAAATACAATAAGGTTATTTTGGCGAGCCTAGCATGTGTAGACATGGCCTCGGAACACGGAGACTGAAAGGTCAAGCATGGATCGCAAAATTGGTGCAATTGACACTGTGTTGTCTATCTTTGAAATTATATCGTCGGCTGTGACGATCAGGGGCGGTGTGGTGGATGGGGGCCGTGTAATCACTAGAACAGCTTTAGGGATGTTGTTATAAGTGGGATTTCTAATTGATTAATTGAAATTTGTTTAATAAAATTGAACTCATATAGTATTTATATCTTTGCAAATGTGTGTAGATGCATTCCTATATCAATTTCATGCCCTTTTTCGATGGAGAACCCCTTAGGCCCGATGGGCAAACTTCATAGACTGGTACCCACGCTTGAGGAATATGCTCTTGCGGTCTAATGCACTTTCCATGACAGTGGAGCCACTGGTATTGATGCAGACAAGGATGAGGAAGATGTGTTCCATGATATACGGGACAATTATACCTTGACAAGACTGCAATTATCAGCTCTGTGGTCCCCAAAATGAAGAGTTGGTTTTACAATACCGATTCCTCTTTGATCATTAGTGGTCTAAAGAATCTCATTGAGCCACAAGTGTGATTGATGGCACACGACTGTCTGGACGAGTTCCTCTCACTCAAGATGGAGGAACATACCAGTGTGGGATCGAATACATCTGGTGAAGATGCATAGGATCTACAGGCTCCTGGTTATAGAACTGGGTTATGAGATATCTGATGCTTCAGCCAATAGCAAAATTCTTTGTTCATCTCCTCCATGCTATAGGAGATTTGTCGAAGAATTTGTGATGGGAGGTGAAAATCAGTCAATTTCCATGAGCTCGTTGCAAGGGTCAGGACCCTTAAGGTGGAACCCATTGAGGGTGAGATCGTTGATCAATCAGGTAGATTTGATATACAATGTTATAAATGTTTAATAAACACTTATTTCAGTTGTGAGTATATGATACTAATTCCAGTTTTTTGAAAACAGGACCTACGGAGTGAAGTGTTCATGGAGAAGATGGTCATGGCGCATGGAGAAGACATGTCTGATGTTGATGACTGGCGCCAATCTACCTCGATATTTATCTTCAAGTTTAAAAATTGAATAAAGATTTTCTAATCAGTTTGAGTCAAATACCTTGTTAGTGTCTCAGATTTGTGGGACAAATTATTCATGTGTAGTAAACAAGTCCGTTGTTTTCATCGCAATGAATAAATTCTTTTTGGTCATTTATGATTATGAATGTGTTATTCTCATTTAATGCTTGTTGATATTATCGATAGAATTTATAAAGTGTTGATTTATTCTTTTTTTTATTGTCCGCGCTTAATAATGATTCAAAGTTTTTATGCAAATACTTGATGTATGTGGTAGTTTTATATTGATGAAATTTAATGTGTTTTTGATAATTGATTGATTGCACATGAGATTCACACTTCATTTATTGAAATGATTAAACACTTTGAGTTAAAGTGTAAAAGACATAAGTATTAGATATTATGCATAAACAATGTATAGTACTCCCTCAGTTCCAAAATATAAGATGTTTTAGCCTATCATTGACACACATGTATCTAGATGCTTTTTAGTATATAGGTTCACTCCTTTTGCTCTAACATGCACACTTAAAGATGTCTAGATACATGTATGATAATGATAGGCTAAAACATCTTATATTTTGGAACGGAGGGAGCATTTCATAAAAGTAATAGATATCATTATTTTGTGGATTATTTACTCTGAATTTAGTAATTATTTGAATTGCTAAATAAATATGAATTATTTGAGGTGTTCAAATATTTTATAGAATAAAGAAAGATTAAAACTAAGTCCCTGTGATTTGATCAAAGCGACAAAGTTTAGAGTTTTGACTTGAAAGATTTGATGAAGATGTTCAATAAAGAATAATATCTTAAACACTTCAAATTGTTGATGTGGCATTTAAATTATCATTTAAAGTAGCACATTAAAATAATCATGAACTCAATTTTAAATAATAAAGGCATATGAATAAAACTATATGTGTTATAGTATAATTTATAGAAATTTTGAGTTATTCTTGATAATTTAGAATTAATATAATTTTTGTATTAAGTCCTTATGTGCAATAATGGACATATCTTCTACAAACCAAAGGTGCAATGTTTTGTATTGCAAAAGTTTTGGTTCACTCTAGACAAATAGTCTTCTCGGTAAAGGTGCTAAAAGGAAGAAAATAAAGGATCAATTAAAAGTAATTGATTTTATCTTAATAATTTCAGAGTAGCGCAACAGAATATGTTGTGGATCAAAGGACAACATTAGAAAAGAGAAAATTAATGATATTAATCACATAATTAAATTCCTTTATTGAAATAGGATTCATGAATAATTTTGTGCATGATCGCAAAATATAATTCATGATTTACTTGTCGTATTATTGGAACAAGACATACCTATGAATTATAAAGAAACGATGGCGGACCAAAATGCAAGAAATGGCTTGGAGTCATATTAAAATTAAAGTTACATTTAAGATTAGAAAGTAATTGTCACTTGATCTTATTAAGTAAAAGTGTTACTTAATCTTCCTGTTAATGTAAGATTAAAAGGAAGAAATGAAACTTTAAAGAAAGACATGAAATCTTGATTTTTTTCATAAAAGGTGTTTAGACAAATTCAATGAATTGACTATAATATGTAGCTATGCTTAAAGTCTTTTAGGTAATTAAAATCATTAGATTATCAAAATTGCAAGTTCTTAAATTCTTTTATGAAAAGGGCAGTGATTGTGCAAATCTTTTGAATTTTAATACCTTGCATTTAAGAAATCTCGAGTTGATACAAGATCAAAGGATTTTGGAAGAGTCCAAAATATCGAGAGAACCTATTTATTTTAAATTAAGTGGGAGCAATAAAATAAGTAGTTTCCCTTACATTATATGTAGAGGGCATATTTTTAGTGGGAGCTATGACAACATTCTTACACTATATGTAGAGGGCATATTTTGAGTGGGAGCTATGACAATATTCTTATTTGTAAATGACATATTATGAATGTTATAGTTCGCATCATAATTATTAACTGGAATTAATAAATGGAGAAATTGACATCTATTGAGATAAATTAAAACATTAAGTTAGAATGTATCTTGGTCGAAATTCTGAACAAGTCCAGAATGGAAAGTCAAAAGTCTTCACTAAAATGACTAAGGAAACATTGAGTTGGGACTCAATACTATAATAATGGTTAATAGAGCTCCATTGTTTACATCATCTAAAACCATGTTATGTACATGACATAATGTGACCCGGGTTCTTAGTTTGAAGAACATGTTCTAAACTGATTTGAGAATCATTGAACATAGGAAAAATTCATCATACATGTTCCATGTAAAACTAAGGATTTATTTCTAAAAGAAAGTGAATGTTCACTAAGTTTATAAATTTGAAAAATCTCCTACAAAGTAAAGTCTTAAGTTACCAGAAGCATGGTTAGGCATCGAAATTGCATTTATGCAAGTTTCGATTAAATCTACATAAATTGAATAGTAAGAAGCTACTTTTGAAAGTGGCAAGTATAGTGTTATGGCTTGGAAACTTCATCTTCTAGATGAGTGTGTTTCTATTTTTGCATGGCTTTGTGAAAGTCTAGTTTATTGATCAAACCTCATTGCAAATGTTAGAATCCAAAGTCTCACTCTTCTGCCAAACATATACTTTAACGACATCATTCAATGATGGTATTGTGTCAAGTAAGGTGACAAGTTGCAAAGAGTATAATTGGTCTGAGATGGACAGATCGCTAATAACCTTTCTCACGAGCAAGCATGATCAAGTATTCATATTTCTGATGTCTGATATGGTGTCATGATTAGTAACAAAATGCGGTTGGATTATTTGTAATCTAGTGCAAGTGGGAGACTGAAGGATATATGCCCTAGATGGTTTAATAAGTTAATACTATGCTATAGCTCTATCAATCGAAAACATTAATACACGTGTGGTATTAAATGAATTAGAGTCTCTAGTAATCCTCTAATTACTAATACCTCTGTTTCAAGGAATAAGGCGCATGTGTATTCCAAAGCAAAGTTTGACCGAATAAATAGAGCAACTAAAACTTGATTATATTGTGTAAAATTAGTATCGTTGGATTTGTATTGAAACATACTTTTCAATGATGTAAATTTTATACCAACATTCTTTATATATTTAGAGTAAATCTTGGTCAAATAAAAAGCACTAAAATGAGGGCGTCTTATTCCTTGGGACGGATGTAGTAGTTTATTAGGCAACTGATGATCGAGGTTTCCAGGTCATGGAGCATTTATGCCAATTGACAATGAGATCATGTCATTAAGATAATCCCTTGATGTACATACCCAATATTAGTATTGCAACACGACCGTGTCAAGATGTTCACATTGAGATAATAAGAAAGCGTTGTAACCTAATCCTTAGACCGTGAGTTCATATCTAATTGCTACTTTTCGGCGGCTACCTTGATTGCATCAACTGTCATTTCATAAAAGGGTGACTGACAAGGTGTCTTCAGGTATTCCAATGGAGTAGGTTGAGATGTATGTACCAATAGCGGGATGTGTTCTTCCGCATGACGGATGTCGGCGGGTTTCGTGTTGCAAGAACACGAGTACCACGGAAAGGACCCAAAAGGTGTCGAACACAGGGGGCTAAACACATGAATCCAAGAACGCGACGAAGCATGGCGAGGGAGAACTCGAGACGCGAGAAGCACACACCACGATAGAGAGAGACACCACCATCTTACCCAGGTTCGAGGCCCTCGTGAGGAAGTAAAGCCCATACTCCTGCCTTCTTGTATTGCACCGCGAAGGCTTACATGGTACAACAAATTTTGGTTACAGAGCTCTAGCTTGAAGAAGCAGAGCTAGATCTGGTTGTCTAACTTAGCCAAGGGAAGAACTTCGGATCCCTCCGCCCGGGACAGCTGCGCCTCCTTTTATAGAGGCCACGATCCTCCTTCCCCTCATAGACTTGGGGAAGGGGTTGCCACAAGCATATTGAAGGAGTGGTATAGCTGCCCCACTACAACTATCGATGGACCTCGTCCATGAAGTAGAGAAGCGCCGGTCCACGAGAGTGGTTAAAGGACTATTGACGTCTTTGCCTGGAGTGCTGCACCATCCACCGCGACCTTTGTAGGAAAGCAGCAACCGACGTGTAGCTTTAAGTAGGGGTGTCAGCGACTGTCGATTCTTGGTCGAGGCAGCGTGGACGACGTGCACATAATCTATGCTTCTTCTCTTTTCTTATCCTTCTCCAAAGCACGATAATGTGCTAGGAGAAGCGGACTTGGTCTTCTCCCTCACGAGGTGCATCTCGTGATGGGTTCTTTATGTCTTCAATGCTAAGTGTCATTCGCCTCATGAGGCGCCTCCTCACGAGGGTCTTCTTTGCTGGCTTGAATGGGCTTCCTGCTCCTTGATGAAGAATATGGGCCATTGAAGTGGCTCAGGAGCAGGTGGAGCGGGATACCCCGGAATCCAGTATAATGATAGTAGGCCCCTCTGGGCCTGCCAACACCATGCGTCAATGCGTACGGTCAAGAGGCCATGTGGAAATGCAGCGACAGCGGACACAAGGAGCGATCTTGGCTGGTGAGGCGAAACGGCGGACGACGAACGTTGCCCGATGCATCAAAGCATAATGATGCCGCGTCCCTTCACTACAGAGGCAATGCATCGCTGCTCCATTTCCCGCGCTTGGATGGGACGTTTCAGAGCCTAACATCCCCTTTAAATGGCAAAGCCCTCTGCCTCCTCTTCACTCACACACTTGACTCCAGAGCCCTTCCTCCGTGAAAAAAAACCTCAGCGCCATGGACTCCTCTTTCGCTTTCACTCTTCTGGTTCCGCCGCCGTTGGGAAGAAGCGGCACGGGCATCCCCCGGCCGCAGGAACAAGCCCAAGATGGCGTCGATAGGGGCGCCCAGTTGAAAGTGCATTTGCCCTCATGTGTGGTTTTGGTAATTAATGGCAATCCCTATGGACTAATGTTTTCATTGAGTTTAATATAAAGAAACCATTCATATATAATGCTTGAAGACCATGTGTTGGATTCAAGGTTGGATGCCATAAATTTCAAGATATACTTTCATCTTTTGGCATCAAGATCATTGGTTTGAATAGATGAATATGATCTTGAGAGTTTGGTTACAAGAGAAGAATTCAAGTGATGGCTCTATGTCAAGGTCACGATGGTCTCATGAGTTGAGCCATGGTTGACCAAGACTTAGAGCATGCAATCAAATGAAGAATTCCCTATGCATCTCAAGAGAGACTTGATAGAGCATGCGAAGATACAAGGTTGACCAAGATGAAGAGAGAATAGTGGAATCAAGTATCTTCCCATGGGCTTACATCAAAAGAAGGATTTAGTATAGCCCATGAGAGAATGAATCAAATGATGTTTGAGAAGCACAAGTTTAATATAAGCATCTTAAGAAGATCATATGTTTGAAGCTTGCCATCAATTTGGTGATAAAGGACTTGTGAAGATGAGTGTTAACGAGGCTATCCCATAATGGTTTATGGGAAGCAAAATGAAATTGTTTATTTGCAAATGTTCTGTTTTGTAAAAAGATTTTATAAATAAAAAAATTTATTTCATATCTGAGCAATTTGAGATGATTGCATATAATGGGGAATATATAAAATCATGTTCATGATTCACTAATCCCAAATATGTATTTTTGCAATTCATTGCACATCAACTCCGCAAGTACTCTCATGTGCAACATTGATGAAATTGAAAATTTTATCTATCTTTGTGATTTCGTCACATAATTTGAGCCATGGAAAATTAAGCAATATGCTTCTCACATTGAAGACTATGTTGAAGCTCAATGCTTTTCCTTAGACTAGTCTTTTAAAATGCTTTCCATGTCTCTTGCTCACATAATTTTTGGTTGAGGCAATTAATTTGTTTTCCCTCAACTTGTTGCTCAACCATATGTTTGTTGCAAGAGTAAAGCTTTTGTTCTATTATATGCTCTCTTGAACATGTTTAGTGTTTTGAATGATTTTGGGGGAGTGATGATTCCATGTTTGTGCACTTTGTATTCTAATGCAAATAAATAATGAAGGTGCACAAACCTTAGGGCGCTTTCCTATATCATTTAGAACACTCGTTGGATCATATCATAATATCTTTTTTCTTTTTTTTGGATCTTTAATTGCTTGCTTCTATTCTTGATCATTTAATTGTCTTCCATTCTTTTGCTATTCTTGGATCCTCAATATTGTTTGATTTCCTTTGAGTTTTTGTCATTGGATATGTGCATTTATTTTTACTCAAATTTTGAGAAATGCACACCTTATGGAGGAACTCCCTCAATCTTGGCCTTCTAACTTTTTTGCCCATTTCGGCAATTGGTGACAATAGGGGAGAAGTTTTGAGGGTTTAAGGGAATTGGTTTATGCTGTGGGTTTTGTGCTTAAACATTTGCTGTTCATGCTTTGCATCCTTTCTTGTTTCTTTGCATGATTGAGTATATAGAGGAAACTCCACCAACGACAATGGTTGGCAATATATGCAATGAAAGTCAAGCTCATACACACGTGCATAGATTGTGGGGGAGTTTGCTCTATATATTGTGGTTCTACTCACATCACGTATTTTTGTAGTATTTGATGTGAGTGCAACCATTTTTGTTCTTAAAATTCCTTATATAAACCCTCTCAAAGAGATTGTCATCAGTTACCAAAATGGGGGAGATTGAAAGTGCATTTGCCCTCATGTGTGGTTTTGGTAATTAATGACAATCCCTATGGACTAATGTTGTCATTGAGTTTAATATGAAGGAACCATCCATAGATAATGCTTAAAGACCATGTATTGGATTCAAGGTTGGATGCCATAAATATCAAGATATACTTTGATCTTTTGGCATCAAGATCATTGTTTTGAATAGATGAATATGATCTTGAGAGTTTGGTTACAAGAGAAGAATTCAAGTGATGGCTCTATGTCAAGGTCATGATGGTCTCATGAGTTGAGCCATGGTTGACCAAGACTTAGAGCATGCAATCAAATGAAGAATTCCCTATGCATCTCAAGAGAGATTTGGTAGAGCATGAGAATATACAAGGTTGACCAAGATGAAGAGAGAATAGTGGAATCAAGTATCTTCCCATGGGCTTACATCAAAAGAAGGATTTAGTATAGCCCATGAGAGAATGAATCAAATGATTTTTGAGAAGCACAAGTTCAATATGAGCATATCAAGAAGATCATATGTTTGAAGCTTGCCATCCATTTGGTGATAATGGAGTTGTGAAGATGAGTGTTAGCGAGGCTATCCCATAATGGTTTATGGGAAGCAAATTAAAGTCTTCACGAAGCAACAATGATCAAGTGAAGCATTCCGGATTGACGGGAGCATGAAGCATCATCATCAAGATCAAGCGGGATGCTCAAGGCAAAGGTATTTCCTTTCTAGGTTTTCCTTTTACTGGTCTCAAGGTGTCTGTTGGGAGACCGGGTTATAGGATAGATAGCCGCACTATCAAGAGGGGTTTTCGGTTGGGTAACTTGATCACATCGTCTTATGGAGCTCAATCCTTTGCATGATTTGCATGTACCTTCTTTGTTGCTTCTTGGTATTTCGCTATGTGAGGTTCTTGAGCTTGTTTCTAGCTTTCCAACAATCCAAAGTTTATCGAAAACGGAATTTAAATGCATCTTCTATTGCGTTTTCGAGTTGAGAGGTTTTACCGCTTCTTCACTTTGGAAGGTTTCACACCTCTCCACATTTGGTATTTTTCCTCTTGACATTTCTTGGTGTTTCTCTGCATAAAGTTTTAGTACTTTTTATAAGCTTTTCAAAAATCTCAAGTTTGCTAAAAATGGAGTTCGGATGCAGAAGATATCGTGTTTTTCGTATGAGTGGTTTTCCTGTTTTGCAAATTCGGAGTGAAATTCGGAGTTGCTTCGGGCTGCTCCGGGCTGAGCAGTGGCTGGGTACTCGCTCTGGAGTATAGGCCGGAGCCACTCCGGGCTCTGTGATACGTCTCCAACGTATCCATAATTTTTGATGCTCCATGCTTGTTTTTACACCATTTGCCTAATGTTTCGTTACACTTCGTGGCACTTTTATGCATTTTCCGGAACTAACCTATTAACAAGTCGCCACAGTGCCAGTTCCCTGTTTTTTGCTGTTTTTGTGTTTCAGAAAAGTTACACAGGAAATATTCTTTGAATTGGACGAAACCAAAGCCAGTCGTCCAGATATTTCATGGAGCTTCCAGAGAACCGAAGAGGAGATGGAGTGGGGCCACGAGGGGCCCTCACACCAGGGTAGCGTGGCCCAGCCCCTGGCCATGCCCCCTATGTGTGAGACCGCCTCGGTCCACTTCTAACGATGCCCATTCGCCTATAAAGACGCCCCGACGGGAAAAACCTAAGTACCGGATCAATTTTCCAGAAACACATCACGATCCGCCGCCGTCATCGACCTGAGATCGGGAGGGTCCAGAAGCTCTTCCCGGCACTCTGCCGGAGAGGGAAATCGCCACCGGAGGTCTTCTTCATCGCCATGCTTGCCTCCGGAGCGATGAGTGAGTAGTCTACCTTGGACTATGGGTCCATAGCAGTATCTAGATGGTTGTTCTCTCCACCATGTGCTTCATGTTTAGATCTCATGAGCTGCCCTACATGATTGAGATCACCGTTATGTAATTCTACATATTTGGTTTGTTGGGATCCGATGAATATTGGTGTTATGATTGAGTTGCTATACTGAAATATATCTTATGTTATCTCTATGTTGTTTATGATCTTGCATGCTCTTCGTTGTTAGTAGCTATCTTGGCCGAGTAGTTGCTAGTAACTCCAAGAGGGGGTATTTATGCTCGATAGTTGGGTTCATGCCTCTATTTAATCTGGGGGAGTGACAGAAACCTCTAAGGTTGTAGATGTGTTGTTGCCACTAGGGAGAAAACAACATTCATATGCTCGAGGGCATATGCTTTGTTTACATTACACACTTTGCTTAATGCAATTATCTGTTGTTCGCAACTTAATACTCATGGGGTGTTCGGATGATATCCCCGAGAGTGGATTATTAGTCATAGATACAGTTGGATGGCGGTCTATGTATTTTGTTGTAATGCCCAGAGTAAATCGCATAGTGATCTTCTTGACATATCACGTTATCTTTATTCTACCAATTGCCCAACTATAATTTGTTTACCCAGCATGTGTTATTTATCTTATGGAGAGACACCACTAGTGAACTGTGGACCCCGGTCCTATTTCCATCATATTGCTATCACCTGTTTACTTTACTCGCACTGTTTACTTTACTCGCATACTTTTACCGTTTTCCACTCGATACGCTCATACCCTTTGTTTCAAGCAAACCAGTGAGATTGACAACCTCATCGTAAGTTGGGAACAAAGTACTTGGTTGTGTTGTGTGCATGTTCCACGTTGCTGCTTGCGAAGCAAAGCTTGGACGAGGCGCCATATAAATTGTCCGGAGCTGTCGCGAAGCTTGCAAGCATCACCTTCAGTCGTTTGTCTGCTCCTCTCCTGATCGATAAAACCTTGATTTCTAACTGAGGGAAAAACTTGCTGTTGTGCTCATCACACCTTCCGCTTGGGGTTCCCAACTGCCTGGCTATAATTATCATCATCAACTACACGCCAGCCATCAAGTCTTTTCTGGCGCCGTTGCCGGGGAGGAAAAAGAAGACTTCTGCAAGGGGAGTTTTTCGCATGCACATCCTTTACTTTGTTTTATTGTTTTTCTTTACTTTATTTATTTTTACTTGCATTGTTTTATATCAAAAACACACAAAACTTAGTTCACTTTATATTTGGTTTTATCTACTTGCTTTTAATTCATCATGTTGTTCCCTAAGTATGTTTTGGAGGACCTCTCCGTAGGTAGTGGTTCAATTATTGGGAAAGATAACATTGAGGAGTTCTTTAATCACATTAGTATGCATAAAGAAGTTGAGGAAAAGTCTTTGGTTGAGCTAGCTCCTATTATTGAAGTTGCTTTGCTTATTTAGTTCACATGTTAGAAGCTAGGTTTGCTAACCTTAATCCCTTTTTGCAATACCTGTTCCTTAAGCTTCATGAAATTGAAGATCCTGAAAAGAAAGCTTTCATTTTGGAAACTTTGCGCTTAGAATTTAAAGATGTTGCCAATGAGGCTAGAAAAGTTTTTAAGAAATTTAATAAGCTTGGCTCACCTGTAGCGGTTGTGGGTACACCCAATGAAGATTTTAGAGTGCCAATACCTTATAAACTTTCAGGAATTCATGATGTTTGGGAAAATAATTCTAGTTGGATTTGTCCTGAAAATCCTTTCGATGAAAGTAGTGTACCAAAGCGTGATCATAAAGGATCTTCAAAAACTCATTTGGACACAATTCCCTTCATTGTTGAAAAGACTCCTATTGTGGATCCTAATGCTTCTTTCATAATTACTTGATTCGCAATTTTCTGCGCCTAGCTCAAAGGCGTTAAAGAAAAGCACTCTTGGGAGATAACCCAATGTTTTCTTTTCAGTACTTTTTCTTTTATTTGAGTCTTGGAAGTCATTACTACTGTAATGACCTCTCCTTATCATTTTTATTTCATTGTTGTGCCAAGAGAAGCCTCTAATTTGAGTGAGGTAAGATTTGGGGATGTTGCTGTCCTGAAACTATTTTCGGTGCTGCACCGTAAAAATTCGTAAACATTCTTTGTATATCTTTTGGACCCACGATTTCTTGTGCATATGCCCCAGGTTATATCCAAACTTTCATTAGATGAACACTTTTTGATTTGAGCAACAGAAAACACCTTAAAAAATCAGCCTTTATCAGCTGTTCTATTTTGACAGATTCCTGCCAATATTTGTGTTTGCCGTTTTATCGCTTTCTTTTCGAGTTCTTTTGATCACGGAACTTTTGGGGAAGTTGCGACAGTAGTATATACTTTATATGTGGTGGTTTTGGGTTGAAACCTGAAGCAAAAGAGGTTGATTATATGTTATTCTTACACTAATGTTGCTAATAGATTTGTGTTTAGTTTTGTATGAAGGAAGTTTTCAAGTGTAGGGATTGGAGAATGATGAGATGAGTTGAAGAATGGACAAAAGCTCAAGCTTGAGGATGCCCATGCATCACCCCAAGAAATATCCAAGAAGTACAAGCGTCAAAGCTTGGGGATGCCCCCGAGGAACCCCTTCTTCATCGGCAAAAATCAGGTCACCTTTCAAGACACTATATTTTTATTGCTTCATGCACTATGCGTTTTTCTTGGAGCGTCAGTTGTTTTAGTTTTCATTATTAGTTTTGTTTTGTTTTCTGCAATAAATGGTTGGACCCCAACAAATTTCTTTTGGAGAAGTTGCCTTGTTTTTCATTTGCCAAGAACGCTCTAGTTTTCACTCTTATCAAAAACCGAGTGTTCTTCTTTTTTTGCTACTGCTTTTGGTTTTTGTTTTCGCCTTGATTTGCGTTCAGATATTCTTATATTTATTAATCAAGGTGTATTTTTGCCTCTGGACCATGTTGGTTTTCCTCAAAAGAGTTGGATTAAAAAAGTTTGAATGGTGTTTGAATTGAGAAAAAGCTTTATGCAAAAAAGTGGTACAAGAAGGAGCTTGTGTAGTCTGCGGCTTAGGCTTTTTCATGTCATGCTTGATGTCTTTTTGATAGTATGCTTAGTGTTTTTGCTGTAGCATGACTTGTCTCAAATAACCGAGATTGCTTAATGAGCCTTTGAAAAAATCATGCGTTGTTTTTATCGTTTGGAAGCATTATTTTGGTTTTCTCCTTGATGCTTTATTTGGGTTGACTTGGCGCATGCTCACACATGTTAGACTCTTACAAAGTCGCCAATAGCTTCTATGATCATTTAGTTTTTTGACTTTTGATGCCATCTTATGCTTCTTTTAATGTCGTTTTGCCGCTTTGCATGATTATGGCCATTATTGCTCTCTTAGTTGGTCGCTCCAAGTCTTTTGCTAGCCCTCGCCTTGTACTGAGTATGAGCTCTACTCGTGCATCCAACTCCCAAAAACCAAGTTTTCCAAAGTGTCCACCATACATACCTATTAGCAATTTGCTATTCCAAGTAAATTTGACTTGCTTTTATTTTCTCTTCAAATTAAACTCTTACCAGTGTTATGCGAAAATTGGCCAGTAAAGCTCTCACGAACCGGAAGGCACACTTTACTTTTTCTCGTTCTTAAAAATTTGATATTGTGGTCTCTTATGTTGAGTTGTTATGCTTGCAAGTTGTAAGTTGGAGACTAGCCCAGCCATGCCGTCATGGGCAAGCTTTCAACATTGCACTTCTTATTTGAGTTGATATCGTGATCTTTTGTTTATGGATGCCCGCGGTGTGAAATGAATTGGGAATCTTGCGGGGATCATGGAGTTTGTATATGTGTTAGGGAAATGCCTGGGCCACCAATCTAAGCCATGCATAATTCATGGTGGAAATTTGCAGCATGCCCATAGTGGACATTCGACGACGCATCTCAAAATAAAAAGCTAAACAAATAGTAAATAAAAGAGATGTCGAGGTGTTCATTGTCTGCTTGTCCTGTCATTTTGATGTGGGCTTGTTCCATGTCATCGGGCACGGAGGTACCCCGTTGGCGGTTCTAGATGATACGTATATACTTACAATGACAAGAGCTTTGCTTGGGACTCTAAGTAAAGTAGCATGAGGTTTGGGTACTCGTATTCACGGGACACGAGGTTTTCAACATATGATTTGTCAAGCATATGCATCATAATTGTTCTCGCATTAACTTTAACCAATCAAGATGCTTATGATGGGGGCAATGAGAGCTCAAAGCCGGTAAGTACCATAATTTTTGAAGGTTATAAAACTTGCAATCACTGCTTCCCTCAGCGAAGGGCCTTTCTTTTACTTTTATGTTGAGTCACCACCTTCTATCTTTATGCACCATTAAGAGAGCATAGTTGTCATTCTTAGTATAATGTGCATTGTCCCAAAGTTTTCATTGATTGATTCATATTGTTGGTTTCACTTGTTCTTAAATTACTTGTATCTAGTCGCCCTCTTAAACTTGAAGGTGTCCTATGCATTTATGTTTTGCTCTCCATGAAGGACAAGCTAAAAACCATTTGTATGTTTTTCCTTATGATTTGAACACACGTTTGACTTTCATTGTTTCATTTTCATGATCTTTTGTTTGTGTTCTTTTTCATGTTATAACATGGTTGCTAAGTTTTTATTGTCAAGATTATATCTTTCATGCCCATGTTTTAAGTTCTTTTGATCCCAGCTCACAATGCTTACATAGATGATCAAGATTGTGTAGGTGTGATACATCCAAAACGTATCTACTTTCCCGAACACTTTTGCTATTGTTTCTCCTCTAATTTGTGTGTTTTGAATACAACTAACACGGACTGACGCTGTTTTCAGCAGAATTGCTCTGGTGTCTCGTTTTTGTGCAGAAATTCAACTTCCAGTAAAAATTCGGGAAAAATCATGAAAAATCCTATTTCACCAGAAGACCCACGGAGCCAGAAGACAGGAGGGAGAAGGGGCTCGAGGGGCCGTCACACAGTGGTGGCGCGGCCCAGCCCTGGCCGCGCCACCCCTGCGTGAGGGGGCCCCAGCACCCCTCTCGACCTCCCCTCTCGCATACATATACCCCCTGACGACATAATATCAGGGAGACGACGTTTTTTCCAGATAGACTTCCGCTGCGCCACCGCCATCAGAAACCGCGATTCGGAACCAGAAACTCCGTTCTGGCACCCTGCCGGGACGGGGATTCGGAGGAGATCTTCATCACCATCACCACCGACGCTCCTCCATCGACCATCCATGACTCCCCCATCCATGTGTGAGTAATTCCCCCGCTGTAGGTGAGGGGATGGTAGGGATTGGATGAGATTGTTCATGTAATTTGATATGAGATTGATAGGGCATAGTGCCTAGTATCTTTATTTAGTGCCTATGACATTGTTGCAACTTGTTGTGCTTAATGCTTGTCACTTTGGGCCCGAGTGCCATGATTTCAGATCTGAACATGTTATTATTTCTATGATGATACTTGTTGTTTATGGTCTTACATACAAGTTGTATACACATATTGTTGTCCGGAACCCGAGGCCTCAAAGTGACAGAAATTGGGATAACCGGAGGGGATGGCTATGATGTGAGGATCACATGTGTTCACCGAGTGCTAATGCTTTGCTCCGGTACTCTATTAAAAGGAGTACCTTATTTACCAGTAGTTTCCCTTGAGGCCCTGCTGCAACAAGCTGGTAGGACAAAAGATGTCGTGCAAGTTTCTCCTTGTGAGCACGTACGACTATATACGGAACACATGCCTATGATTGTTTGTACTAGGATGCTTTATCATTATTTATCTGCAATGCCCATGTCTCATTGATTTCATGAATTATCTTATCCATGCAACGCCCGTAATCCATCCCTATGCCTACAGTATTTGTTCCTACTGTTTACAACTGTTATTATTACCGCTGCTATTTACTACTGTTGTTACTGTTTCACTACTGTCACCACTATTAAACTGTTGCTACTGATAAACCACTGCGAGCGAGACTGTTTCCAGGTGCAGCTGAATTGACAACTCATCTGTTAAGGCTTACATATATTCTTTGGCTCCCCTTGTGTCGAATCAATAAATTTGGGTAATACTTCCCTCGAAGACTGTTGCGATCCCCTATACTTGTGGGTCATCAAGACTATTTTCTGGCGCCGTTGCCGGGGAGCATAGCTTTATTTGTAAGTTCACTTGGTATTCATATTGTTCGCTGCAATCCTTTCATCATGGGTAAACCTCGTGATGGAAAAGTTCCTATATTGCCATCCACTACAAGAAGAGGTACGACTCTCAACACCTCTGTTGCTCTTGATTCGCCATCTGTTATGAGTAAGTTGCTTATACCACCACACCCACACGCTACTGCTACTACTTCTGCTGAGATTGAAAGTGCCACTGATAATTTAGATGATGCTTCTACTGTGCTTGATGAGAGAGGTTCACGAGGTTCCTTTTTAGATGCTACTATTGCTAGAGCTAAGTTGGGAAACACCACTGTTACACCTGTTAGTTCACCTGAGTCTAGGGAATGTCCTAGTGATGATTATGATGATGATGCTTATATTGAGCTTAATGATGATTTTATTGCAGAAGCACGTGTTGCTCGTAATGCAGGTAATGTTAAAGAACTTCTTGCTAGACGTTCTGTTAGATATAATTTGTCTCCTGATCCTAAGTTTGCTGCTTCTCCTATAAATATTAGAGACAAGGATTATGATTTCTCTTTGGATTTATCTTACATATCTATTGTTAAGAAAACTCCTTTTTGTGGTACTAAAGATGAGAGTGCTATGGAGCACATGAATGAGCTTTCTACTTTGAGTAATTTGTTTTCTGATGATATTAAGCTCCGCACTTATTTTGTTAATAAGATTTTTCCTTTCTCATTGAAAGATGCTGCTAAAACTTGGTTTAATAGCTTGTCTCCTGGATCTCTTACTAGTCCTATTGCTTTGGTTAATGCTTTCTTTCAAAAATATTTTCCCGCTAGTGCTCAACATGCTGCTGTGCAAAAAATCTTTGATTTTGAACAGGGAAAAAGGAGAGATACTGCCTGAATCTTGGACAAGGTTTTGTTCTTTAATTAGAGCTTTGCCTAAAGAACCATTGCCTAAAAATGAACTCCTTGACATATTTTATAATGGACTAACGGATGAATCTAAATCATATTTGGATAGTTGTGCTGGTTGTGTTTTCAGGGAAAGAACTCCGGCTGAAGCTGAAGAATTAATGGCTAAAATAAGCCGGAATCATGATGATTGGACCTTAGTTGAGCCAACACCAGCACCAACCCCTGCACCATCTACAGAGCCTACGCCGAAGAAGAGAGGGATGATTGAATTAAATGATGAAGTTATGAAGGAGGCTAAGAAATCTCTTAAGGAGAAAGGTATTAAGGCCGAAGATGTGAAGAATTTACCTCCTATAGAAGAATTATGTAAGCCAATCCCTCACTCATCTACCATTGAGGTACACTCTCTCCAACGCTTTGATGAAAGAGATATTCCGTATACTAAACCTCCTGATCAATGCTTAGATGAGTTCGATAATTTTATTGTTAAGCAAGAAAATTTTAATAGAATGGTGCATAATCATTTGTTGGAAAATTCTAGAGCTATTAACAAGTTGCAGGATATTGTGGAGAGAACCGCCAATGATATAAAGATACTTGCTAAACATTTTCAAATGGTTCAAACACAAATTGATCATCTTACCAAGGTGCAAAAAGACTTGCTAGTTAATGCTGCAAGAGAGAAGCAAGCATGTGAAATACGCACAAGAAGTGGTGCTGCTACTCAAGACCCATTATATCCTGAAGGACATCCTAAGAGGGTTGAGCAAGATTCTCAACGCACTTCAAGTGATGATATTCCTCCCAAGAAGAAGAAGAAGCATAAAACAACTGCAGAATCCTCTGATGCAGGTAAAGATCCTAACAGTGTTTCTATTTCTGATGCTGAAACTGAACCAGGAGATGCTTCCGATAAAGAAGAAGATAAAGAAGAAGTTGAAGAAGAACCGGAAAAGAGTGACAAGAATGCAAAGTACACTAAAGAAGACTTCATTGCCAACAAGCATGGTAAGGAAAGGGAACCTTGGGTGCAGAAACCAATGCCTTTTCCTAGTAAGAAACACAAGTCCAAGGAAGAAGAACACTACAACAGGTTTTGTGAATGGATGAGACCTTTATTTTTGCAAATTTCTTTGACTGATGCTATTAGAATGCCTCCTTATGCAAAATATATGAAAGATATTGTCACTAACAAAAGGAAAATTCCTAGTGAGGAAATTTCCACTTTACTTGCTAACTATTCTTTTGATGGTAAAGTTCCAGAGAAGCTTGGAGATCCAGGTATACCAACTATTCCTTGCTCCATTAAAAATAACTATGTTAGAACTGCTTTATGTGATTTGGGAGCTGGAGTTAGTGTCATGCCTTTTTCTCTTTATAAGAGACTTGATCTAGAAAAATTGGTTTCAACTGATATATCCTTGCAGATGGCTGATAAGTCTACTACTATTCCTATTGGTATATGTGAGAATGTTCCTGTTCAAGTTGCTAACAGCTGTTTGATATTGACTGATTTTGTTGTGTTGGAAATGCCTGAAGATGATAATATGTCTATTATTCTTGGGAGACCTTTTCTAAACACTGCAGGTGCTGTTATTAATTGCAATCAAGGAAAAGTCACTTTTAATGTTAATGACAAAGAATATACGGTTTATTTTCCCAAGAAGATTGATAGGAGGAATGCTCTAAATTCAATCAAGCATGTTGAGACCATCAAAGTTGGTCAAATTATTTGTTCAGAGCAAAAGCCCAAGGAAGAATATCAAATTGTTATGGTTGGGGCTATACCTATCAAAGTTGAGGTAACATAAGCATTAAGTGAAGTGCAAAGTTTTGCCTCATATAAAGTTAGTTTGGTAACAAGACTTGATCAACCTTGTTAACAAAGTGATTTTATATGAACGAAACTTCGTTTTCACTGCATCTACTCCACCTCACTTGTATTTACTTTCATCAAATTTTATTCCTTCAGTTTAGTTGCATGATTAAGAGTATCTCAGAGCTGCTGCATGCTTAGTTTTGATTTGCTTGAAATCTTTTCATCCTCGTTTTTCTGAGTTTTATCGATATGCCAATTTCTGAAAAATCCTCAAAAATAAAGTTTCTCGAAAAATTCCAGAAAATTCTTTATAAATTTTTATGTCAAAAATGGGGCAGAGAGACACCTGGGAGGCACCAGGTGGGGCAGCCAAGCCACCTCACACACAGGTGGCGCGGCCCAGCCCTGGCCGCGCCACCCAGGTGTGAGGGGGCCCCACCAGGCCCCTCACTCATCTCTTCTTCCCCTGCTCTTTCTCTCTCCCGAAAAACACCGCCCCATTTGCTCAAGCCCGAGTTCTTGCTGTTCTTCACCTGGATTTTTCGATCTCCTTGTTCAGCCCAACATTTCTGCTGAAACTTGGATCATTTGCTCTCCGGTATGTGACTCCTCCACTTGTCCAAGTAGATTTTCTTTTGGTAAAGTATTTCTTGAGTATTTTAGCATTGTAGGTGATAGTATAAATGAGTATGCATGCTTGTTCTATTGTTTAGAAAGGTTATTTTGATGCATGATAGCTCTCTAGTAATTCACTATAGTAGTTTCCTACATTTGCTTGTCTTTAAATCACTTTTTATGAGTTTGTTGAAAAATTTCAGAGAAAGGAGATGGCCAACTTCACATATGGAGAAGTGTTTAAAAGTGATGCACCAAGGTCATCAAGGCCCTCAAGATCCACTACTCAATATAGGATATCTTATAATGAGGATCTCATGTCACCAAACCTTGAAGGGGACGATGGAGATGCACATCCATCCGCCTTCCCTTGTTTTAACTTTTTGAGTGATGCAGGGATTCTTGATGATTTCTTGCTCCTTATTAACAGGGTTGGGTTGACCGATTATGTGGCAGATGAAAGAGACCAATATGCTTTGCTTACAAAGATTTTCGTTGAAAGTTTTAAATTTATTAATGCTCATTACAATCCTTCCGTTGCATTTAAGATTTATGATAAGTCTATCACCATGCCTTTGGGGAGGTTTTGTTCTATTTTAGGTATTCCCATGTTTGGAATGGCCAAGAAGATACAAAATCACCCCGCTGATTTGTTGGAGCTTTACCGAGGGGTGACCAATGATGATGACCGCAACGCACAGCGAGGCAAGATAAGAAATATTCAGCTCCCAGCTATTAGATATTTTACTTACTATCTTGCAACTAGTGTACTTGGTAGAGAAAACACTAGCAATATCTCCAACTATCATTTAGCTTTTCTAGCCACCGCTCTTGATGTTGGTAGGAAGTATAACCTTGGTGCTGTTATTGCTCGTCGCCTAGCCGCTAGGGGGCCTATTTATGGAGGTATTATTGCCGCGCGCATTGTTGCTGAGCTAGGACTTTCTATTGCTCCTAATGATGTATTGTTGGCTCCACAGAGGCTTGATCTTGCTGCTATGAAACTCCATCACTTTGTTACTGCTAACTCATGTGCAGGGAAATTAGTTTACAGGATGTTATTTATTGATGGAGAGGAAAGGGAAATTTCCTTGCCTCAGCCTAACTTGTTCAGCATTCATATGAGGCCATGGTCGCGCACGAAGGTGGAGTTGGACGATCAGCTTAGGCTGCTTGGTTTCAATATCCAACACGGCGTGGTGGTCCAGGAGGAAGAGCAGGAGCCGCCCTATCACTTCACCACGTACCACTCCGGGGCATCCTCAAACTCCTATCAGGACGATGGTGCTTCTTCGTCACACCACGAAGGCGCCACCTCATGGCCGAGTTGGCCGAGTTGGGATTGATCTCCACTTAGGCCAAAAGCCTAAGCTTGGGGGAAGGTACACCGACGATTCACTCATCTACATATCATATTTTGTCGGATCTTTGTATATCCATGTTTCGCTCTCTCTAGTATTTTCGTTTTTATTTCCACCTTTCCAAAACACAAAAAGACCAAAAATATTTCCGTTGTTTCTCTCTATTTGGTTCTTTAGTTTTCTACCTTTGGTTTGCTTTACTTGCTATTTTAGTTTGCTATTTGAAAAACCCAAAAATATTTTGCTTTGTTTGCTATTTCCTTCCGCTTTTGCTTCAAAAATTGAAAACCCCAAAAATATTTGTTGTTCTTCTTCGGTTTTGTAAAGTTTGTTGCAGAGTTCAGTCTCCCGTTACTCCATTGGAGCTTGGTATTCACTTTATATTATTCAAGCCACACAAGTGAAGAGCAATAATGACGACATATGACAATCCGAGATGTGGTAAGAGGCTGGTATGAACTCTATTTGTTTTCATTTTTGTACATATACTCATCTATGTGGACATGCTTAGTCGGTTCATGTAAGGTATATGTCATCTAATGGATGCTTTGTAGTTCTTGCTCTCATATGATTAGTTTCAATTTACTATTAGCTTGTAGCATGTCATGTAGACGCTTGCATGTATTGTTTTATTCATAATATGGTATGATATTGTGGTATCCACCTCTGAAAGCTTCATTTGAATCGACTTGGCACATGCTCAAGCATGCATATGACTGAACAAAAAGTCAATTAAGCCTCGATGATCTAAATTACCTCAGAGTTCTTGTATCATTTTTATGCCTATATTAATTTTGTTTTGTCGCAAGCATGATTATGACAGTTTTGCTCTCTCGATTGTCGCTTCCCAGTCTTTTGATAGCCTTCATTTGTACTGAGTATGAGCTCTACTCGTGCATCCAATTACCAAAAAACCAAGTCTTCCAAAGAGTCCACTATAAATTCCTAATGCATGGTATTTGTAAGCCATTCCAAGTAAATTTTCATGTGCTACCTTTCAAAACTTTCAACTACTTCTCATTTTGTGCCACTGTTTTTAGCTCATGGGGACGTAGTGGTCGGAATTGCTATCTTCCATATTAAATTAAGTACCCCTCGACTAGGCAGCTTCATCTGCTCGTCATTAATTTTGCATGAGAGCTGGTCAGACCATTATAATCTTAATTCTAAAAAGAAAGAAAAAATGCACTCCTCCAAAGGAATGAGAAAGTTGGTGGGCACCCGATGGAATCGGTTAGCCATGGTTTGAGAAAGGAAAAAGGTGGGGAGGAGTGCCAAAGCTTTATAAAAGAGCACCAATGTGCCAAATTTCAAAGAACTCGGAACCGCTCTCACTTGTTTATTATGGAAGATAGTAAGTCTCCATTGCTAGTCGTTGACATAGAACAACCACCTCTCAAAAGAAACTTTTATCTCTGTTTTACAAATGAAAAGCTCTAGCACATGTTAAATCACTGCTTCCCTCTGCGAAGGGCCATTCGTTTACTTTTATGTTGAGTCACCATCTTCTAACTTTAAGCACTTCTTGAGAGCATAGCTGTTATTCTTAGTGTAATGTGCTTGTCCCAGAACACGGTTAATTGTGGTATAACTTTGATGCTTGTATCTTTGATATTTCTACTTCTATTCTTCCCTTGGACTTCAGAGGTGCCTCAGTATTTATGTTTTGCTCTACAAATAAAGGCAAGTGGGATACCATTCTTTCATATCATTTATGCATATTACAATCTTGTAGCTTCTCATGCACATGTTACTTGTTATTAGTGCATTGGCACTCTTTCATAGCTTGCTTGACTATGAGGTGACATTAGTTGCATATTTCTTATTATGAATTGCCTGAGTATTTGATCACATGGTTAGTATATATACATCATATGAGCAAATGTGTTCGTGAAAGTTTCTTTTATCGCTCTCAGTTGTTAACTGAATTGCTTGAGGACAAGCAAATAGCTAAGCTTGGGGGGAGTTGATACGTCCAAAACGTATCTACTTTCCCGAACACTTTTGCTATTGTTTCTCCTCTAATTTGTGTGTTTTGAATACAACTAACACGGACTGACGCTGTTTTTAGCAGAATTGCTCTGGTGTCTCGTTTTTGTGCAGAAATTCAACTTCCAGTAAAAATTCGGGAAAAATCATAAAAAATCCTATTTCACCAGAAGACCCACGGAGCCAGAAGACAGGAGGGAGAAGGGGCTCGAGGGGCCGTCACACAGTGGTGGCGCGGCCCAGCCCTGGCCGCGCCACCCCTGCGTGAGGGGGCCCCAGCACCCCTCTCGACCTCCCCTCTCGCGTATATATACCCCCTGACGACATAATATCAGGGAGACGGCGTTTTTCCCAGATAGACTTCCGCTGCGCCGCCGCCATCAGAAACCGCGATTTGGAACCAGAAACTCCGTTCTGGCACCCTACCGGGACGGGGATTCGGAGGAGATCTTCATCACCATCACCACCGACGCTCCTCCATCGACCATCCATGACTCCCCCATCCATGTGTGAGTAATTCCCCCGCTGTAGGTGAGGGGATGGTAGGGATTGGATGAGATTGTTCATGTAATTTGATATGAGATTGATAGGGCATAGTGCCTAGTATCTTTATTTAGTGCCTATGACATTGTTGCAATTTGTTGTGCTTAATGCTTGTCACTTTGGGCCCGAGTGCCATGATTTCAGATCTGAACATGTTATTATTTCTATGATGATACTTGTTGTTTATGGTCTTACCTACAAGTTGTATACACATATTGTTGTCCGGAACCCGAGGCCCCAAAGTGACAGAAATTGGGATAACCGGAGGGGATGGCTATGATGTGAGGATCACATGTGTTCACCGAGTGCTAATGCTTTGCTCCGGTACTCTATTAAAAGGAGTACCTTATTTACCAGTAGTTTCCCTTGAGGCCCTGCTGCAACAGGCTGGTAGGACAAAAGATGTCGTGCAAGTTTCTCCTTGTGAGCACGTACGACTATATACGGAACACATGCCTATGATTGTTTGTACTAGGATGCTTTATCATTATTTATCTGCAATGCCCATGTCTCATTGATTTCATGAATTATCTTATCCATGCAACGCCCGTAATCCATCCCTATGCCTACAGTATTTGTTCCTACTGTTTACAACTGTTATTATTACCGCTGCTATTTTACTACTGCTGTTACTGTTTCACTATTGTCACCACTATTAAACTGTTGCTACTGATAAACCACTGCGAGCGAGACTGTTTCCAGGTGCAGCTGAATTGACAACTCATCTGTTAAGGCTTACATATATTCTTTGGCTCCCCTTGTGTCGAATCAATAAATTTGGGTAATACTTCCCTCGAAGACTGTTGCGATCCCCTATACTTGTGGGTCATCAAGGTGCATGTCACCTCAAAAATTATTTCTTTTGTTATCACTTACCTACTCGAGGACGAGCAGGAGTTAAGCTTGGGGATGCTGATACGTCTCCAACGTATCCATAATTTTTTATGCTCCATGCTTGTTTTTACACCATTTGCCTAATGTTTCGTTATACTTCGTGGCACTTTTATGCATTTTCCGGAACTAACCTATTAACAAGTCGCCACAGTGCCAGTTCCCTGTTTTCTGCTGTTTTTGTGTTTCAGAAAAGTTACACAGGAAATATTCTCGGAATTGGATGAAACCAAAGCCAGTCGTCCAGATATTTCACAGAGCTTCCAGAGAACCGAAGAGGAGACAGAGTGGGGCCACGAGGGGCCCTCACACCAGGGCGGCGCAGCCCAGCCCCTGGCCGCGCTCCCTATGCGTGAGACCGCCTCGGTCCACTTCTGACGATGCCCCTTCGCCTATAAAGACCCCCCGATAGGAAAAACCTAAGTACCGGATCAATTTTCCAGAAACACATCACGATCCGCCGCCGTCGTCGACTCGAAATCGGGAGGGTCCAGAAGCTCTTCCCGGCACCCTGCCGGAGAGGGGAATCGCCACCAGAGGTCTTCTTCATCACCATGCTTGCCTCCAGAGCGATGAGTGAGTAGTCTACCTTGGACTATGGGTCCATAGCAGTAGCTAGATGGTTGTTCTCTCCACCATGTGCTTCATGTTTAGATCTCATGAGCTGCCCTACATGATTGAGATCACCGTTATGTAATTCTACATGTTTGGTTTGTTGGGATCCGATGAATATTGGTGTTATGATTGAGTTGCTATACTGAAATATATCTTATGTTATCTCTATGTTGTTTATGATCTTGCATGCTCTCCGTTGTTAGTAGCTATCTTGGCCGAGTAGTTGCTAGTAACTCCAAGAGGGGGTATTTATGCTCGATAGTTGGGTTCATGCCTCTATTTAATCTGGGGGAGTGACAGAAACCTCTAAGGTTGTAGATGTGTTGTTGCCACTAGGGAGAAAACAACATTCATATGCTCGAGGGCATATGCTTTGTTTACATTACACACTTTGCTTAATGCAATTATCTGTTGTTCGCAACTTAATACTCATGGGGTGTTCGGATGATATCCCCGAGAGTGGATTATTAGTCATAGATGCAGTTGGATGGCGGTCTATGTATTTTGTTGTAATGCCCAGAGTAAATCGCATAGTGATCTTCTTGACATATCACGTTATCTTTATTCTATCAATTGCCCAACTGTAATTTGTTTACCCAGCATGTGTTATTTATCTTATGGAGAGACACCACTAGTGAACTGTGGACCCCGGTCCTATTTCCATCATATTGCTATCACCTGTTTACATTACTCGCACTGTTTACTTTACTCGCATACTTTTACTGTTTTCCACTCGATACGCTCATACCCTTTGTTTCAAGCAAACCGGTGAGATTGACAACCTCATCGTAAGTTGGGAACAAAGTACTTGGTTGTGTTGTGTGCAGGTTCCATGTTGTTGCTCGCAAAGCAAAGCTTGGACGAGGCGCCATATAAATTGTCCGGAGCTGTCACGAAGCTTGCAAGCATCACCTTCAGTTGTTTGTCTGCTCCTCTCCTGATCGATAAAACCTTGGTTTCTAACTGAGGGAAAAACTTGCTGCTGTGCTTATCACACCTTCCGCTTGGGGTTCCCAACTGCCTGGCTATAATCATCATCATCAACTACACGCCAGCCATCACTCTGCTCCAAGCTGCCCCGGGCTGCTCCGGGATGACCGAAAAATCTGTAACGGTTAGATTTCTGTGGGGCTATAAAAGGGGTCTTCTTCCCCAAGTTTGCTAGATTTCTTGAGCATAAAATTGACCTCCATTGTTGACCTTCAAGAACTTTATTCCTCCTCCATACGTCCTATGATTCTTACATCTTTTTGAGGGATTTGGAGTCATTAGTTGACCTCCACCATTGTTCTTCCTCTCTAATCCTATCCTAGCATTTGGTTCCTTGGTGAGATTTTAGAGTGAAGGATTTGAGCACCCTTGGTGTTCTTGCTTTGCATTCTTGCATAAGTGTTGAGCTCTCCATTACGATTAGTTCGAGTGAGAGACCGTGAGCTTGTTACTCTTGGAGGGTGACCTCCTAGTTGGCTCGGTGGTTGTGCCGAGGTGTCCTCTTTGTGGAAGTGTGTGAAGAGGCCCGGGCTTCTCCTTCATGGAGCTTGTGAAGTGGTTTTGGAGCTTGCCATCTCCGGAGTGGAGGAAAAGCTAGCCATAAGAAGGAGCCCTATCTTTGTGAGGGGCAAGGAGAAAAAGGTGAGCCTCGGTGGCGTTCGGGGGTCTTCTGTGGTAACCCGCACCTCTCCAATGGTGATTATCTTACTTGCGAGTAAGTGAACATCGGGATACATCATCATCTCCGCGTGCCTCAGTTATCTCTATACCCGAGTTTATTTCCTTGTGATAGCCTTCAAGCTTGAAGTTATTTATATCTTGCTTATCACTTGTGAAATATATCTTGAGCTATCTTGCTTAGATTTAGTTGTTGTGGTACACTTAGTTGAGCCTAGCTTATTTAGGTTTTGTTCTTGAAAATAAACGTTAGTTTAATTTCGCATTCTTTCAAGGCAAATCCATAATTGTTTTTAAAATGCCTATTCACCCCCCTCTAGGCGACATCTCGATCTTTCACCAGTGGAAGGACCCCCATGCGTAGCGCACCCCTGCCGCGGCGTGACAAAGGGTGCTTAGGGCAGAACCCCTCCACCGTGCTAGTCCTACGGAACCCTGTGCCGAGCGGCGGCATGGTAGCGTCATCGCCGGTGGCAGCGGTGATGATGGTCCCCCGTCTCCCTAGGAGCATCGACTGGGCCCTTAGGGAGGTGGCAGTGGCCATTGGGCCCCGGACGGCCCAGATCACCGTGGGGCCTGCTGGAGATGCGGTGCCGCCAAGGGTGGCACCCTTCATGACTGGGCTGGTCGCAACGCGTCACCTTGCAGCGGCGGAGGCCCTGAGACCCCTCGTCGCCCCGGGGTCCCGCTTCTTTGAGTTCATCGTCGATGTCGGTGCTTGGAGCTTCTGCACACTTTGCATACCGGAAGCGATCCGGCAGGCCCTCTCCGGTCCCGGCCTCGCTGCGGGCAAGGTGATCCTGGCGGAGCCGAGCCTGTCGGACCTCGTCTGGTCGGTAGACATTGTGCTTGGCATCAGCGGTGGCACCATCTTCTCCGGGCGCTGGAGGGCCTTCGCCCTCGACCACCGCCTCCTTGTCGGCCACCGTCTCATCTTCCGCTTCAAGCTGGGGACGCGCGAGGCCTCGGTGTGGGTCTTCGACGCTCATGGTGTCCGCCGCACCTACCCTCTACCCCTGCTGGAGGAGTGAAGCGGGTCACGGCAGAGTGGATACCTTCCTGGGAGGCGAGCTATGCGTCTCCCCCTTATGTAGTAGTAGGTGGATGCTCGCCGGCGAGGTATGCCCCGCCGCGCTTTTGCGGTTCCCCTCCTGGGGAACCTTTATCAATGAAAATTTTCCTTCTATCTTATTGCTCTGCTCCTTCATCTTCGTCAACACATGTCCCATGAACACCGATTTAGGTCTAATCCTTCCCATACATTTGAGAGCCCTAGAGAGGGGTCGCGCATATGGGAGTTTATCCTGCGGCTTAGAGCTCAGGATCGGGGTCAACGTCAGGAGTCCTGGCTTACCAAACCTGGGTGACAAATTGGGAATGCATTGGAATACAAAAAATCCCAAATCCCCAAATGCGGAGGAAAAGAAAGGAAGAAATGCAAGGCAAAAACGGAAAAAGGGAAAAGAAGATGCCCCTGTGATCGGAAGACATCGATTCAGATCACACACATTCAAGTGGGTTTATGCTCAGACTTTAGCTTAGTCATATATTTCCATGAAATCGGCTCTGCTAAACTATTCAAGCTGGTTGTGATAATCACGTATTAATTGCATCATTGGCATGCAATTGGGAGATAAAACCACTCTACCCTATGTAGAAAAACATGCTATATATGATAATAAGGTTGAGGGCCAAAGATTTAAGAATTAGGGTTATTTCTATTTAAGGCTCCTCTTATGAAGAGAAGAAAGAAGCCTTTATTTCTGAATTACATAGTGTTTTTATTAATTACCATGGTCACACCATCATTGGAGGTGATTTCAACTTGGTTGGATTCCAGAGTGGTAAGAGTAATGGAATCATTGACCATAGATGGAGTGACAAGTTCAATGCCTGGATTGAAATATGGAGCTTCTTAGAAGTTAAGCATAGTAAAAAGGAAGTTTACTTGGGGTAATAATTAGGAAAACCTGGTCATGTCCAATATTAACAGAGTGTTCTGCAATGTGGAGATGGATCAATTCTTCCCCTTAGCCTCTATCAGAGCTCTCTCAAGGCTTGGGAGTGACCACACACTAATTCTATGGGAATCTGGTTGTGGGATTGCTCCAAAACCTGCCAAAGAAAATTGGTGGCTTATGAGGGACGAGTTAATGCAACTTCCCAAAGAAAATTGGTCCAAACCTGCAAAAGGCAGCATTGCACATTTGGCAAGAGAATTTAGAAGGTTTAGGAACTAGTCTAAAGGCTGGAGTAGAAATATATTGTCTGGACTGAGAAATCTCAAGAAAGATCTGATGGATGAATATGATATACTAGATATCAAATCTGAATTATAGGAGCTTTATGTAGAGGAGCACATCGGGCTAAAACAGATTTTTGCAGAAATGCACAACCTCTAGCTTAAAGAAGAGGTTAAAGTCAAGCAAAGATCTAGAGATAAGATATCAAAGAGGGTGATAGGAACACCTCTTATTTTCATTTAGTAGCAAATCAAAGGAGGTAAATGCTAGTACATTCTCTTGATGGACCTGATGGGCATGTCACATGGGGAAAAGGTATGCTTGATTTAGCTACAACTTATTACAAAGAGCTCTTTAATCTTGAAGAGCCTTCTAGATGCTCCTTGTCTGAATAGTTTTTATCAACTTGTGAGAGAATCACTTCTGAACATAATCATGCCCTGGAAGCTCCATTTAAAGAGGAGGAAATTAAAAATGCTGTTTTTGGTTCCTACTCTAGTGGAGCACCAGGGCCTGCTAGGCTCCCTTTTTATTATATTAACATTTTTGAGACACGGTCAAACAAGACTTGATTCCCATGTTTAATGATTTCTATAGGAGATATCTTGACATTTTTAGGATAAACTTTGCCATATTAACTTTGATCCCAAAAGAACCAGATGCTAGTACCATGAAGAAATTCAGGCCTATTAGCGTTCTGAATTGTTCCTTTAAGAGCTTCACAAACAGGCTAGCTCTAATCATGAGTATCATCACCTCTTTGAAGGAATCTGCTTTCATTAAAGGTAGGTTCATACTAGAGAGTTTTGTGACTGCTCATGAAATCATGCATTTTGTTGTTCAGGATAAACAACAAGGTTTAGTCCTTAAACTAGATAATGAAAAATGCCTTTGATAAAGTGAGACTAGATTTCCTAATGGATTTGCTTAGGAAAAGAGGTTTTGGCCCTAAATATCTAGCTTGGATTAGAGCAGTCACACATGGTGGCTCTGCTGGAGTCAAGATTAACAATGTCATTGGCAACTTTTTCCTTACTGGCAAAGGGCTACGGCAAGGAGACCCTCTTTCCCTCTTGCTTTATAATGGTTGTAGATGTTCTCACCAAAATGTTGATTAAAGCTACCAATGCTAACTTGATTAGAGGGCTTTGTTCTAATCTCTATCATGTGTTATCTGTCTGCAATATGCAGATGACACCATCCTTTTCTTTGCCAAGGGCCCTATTCTGGCCACAACTCTAAAATGGGTCCTGACCTGCTTTGAGCAGGTCTCTGGTATGAGAATAAGTTATACAAAGAGTTAACTTATCCCTCTGGGCCTTGAAGAAGGGGAAGTAAGACTTCTTGCTGAGATTCTTGGCCAACTGCATGTGGAATGATTTCAAAGGACATAGGAATATTCACTTGGCAAACAGGAAATTGGTCTACAAAAGAAAATAGTTTGGAGGTTTAGGAGTTCCTGACCTTCCCAATATCAGCATGAGCCTTTTAGGTTCTTGGGTTAAAAGATATTCCCATGATGATGGGAAACTCTGGAACACCTTAGTTGATGCCAAATATGACACCTGCAACCCAAACATTTTCTGCAGTAAAACTGTAGGAGTTTCACAGTTTTGGAAAGGGGTCCTGTGGGCAGTCAATAGTGTCTGTTTTGGCTAGAGCTGGAAATTAGGAGATGGAAAGAATGTGAGAATTTGTGAGGACACTTGATTTGGTTCCTCCCCTTTGGTAGTACTGTAGTTTTTTCCTCTTTATGTTCTAAACAATGAGCAAGGGAAAACTATCCATCAGGTTTGGGAGGGCACCAATCTCAGGCTCACCTTTAGGAGCAATTTCACCTTCCCCTCATGCAAGAATTGTATGAGCTAGAGCGATGCAAACAACATCACCTTTACTGCTGACACAGATGCTGTGGTTTGGCAATATGAAAGTGGGGGTGTCTATTCTTCCTCATCTCTTTATGATGTCATTTATTTTGGAGGTGTGGCTCCAATGTTTATTCCTGCTGTGTGGAAACTTCATAAAACACCTAGAGTACACATTTTTCTCTGGCTTCTGTCCCAGAACAAACTAATAACTAGGGATAATATGAAGAAAATATATTTAAGCAGACCTGAATGCTGCATTTTCTATGCTGAGGATGAGTCAATTGACCACCTCTTCTTCAAATGTATTGTAGCTAGACATATTTGGCAAATCATCTCTGACTTCTTTACCATTACACTAGGAGATGATTACATTTCAATTGCTAAAATTTGGATAGCTAACAAAAAAACATGTAGTGTTAAATTCAGTTTGTGCTACTACTCTTTGGTGTATTTGGAAATTTTTGTAATGACATGATCTTTAATGGTCAGCCTTGGCTGAATTTGCACCAGATCATGAGAATGATTTTGAACTCTGTCAAGAGGTGGCACATAATCTTCAAGGACCACATGACACTGACTACAGTTTTCCTATGCGGCAATGTATCGAGGACCCTAGCAAGAAACTTCGAACTGGCGGGTGGCTGGTGGATCTTGATGCCACTCAAGCAGAAGCTCGTTTTGAAAGCTAGAGCGACAAAGCCTCCTTCCACTGGCAAAGAAGGCCGTTGTTGAAGACACCTCGGTGACACCCACGTCCACTCTTGATGTCGCCTCCTTTATCTCGCTGATCTGAAGGATCGGCATCAAGGGAGAAAAGAAAAGGCCGATGTGTATGCGCCCTTGTGCTTTGTAATTTCGTGTACTTAAAACTTTTTACTATTCTTTGTTTTTTCTAGCTTTTGAAGACATGTCTTTCATGCCTGGATACTTTGCTTTTGAACTCTGACCCGGCTTGTTTTCTGCATCGTTGATCTAATCAATGGAACAGGGGATGGAGATCCCTATGAATCTAAAAAGCTATATATGATGATAATAAGTTTGGTATTCCCATACATCCGCGAATGCAATGAAGCCTTTTATTTCTTGCCTGTGAATCGTGATATTACATGGTAGGATACAAAAGAGACGTGAAACATGTTATGAGACAAAGGTGAAAGAACATGATTTGGGCTGGCTTGCTCTAATTTTATAGGATAAAGGGAATTTAAGGGCTTGAATCACCGAAACCGTTACCATTTCCTTCACCGCCACCGCTTCCACCATTCTTACCACCACCCGAGCCACCACCATTACCCGAAGCATTTGCATTGGAGTAGGACGTGTAACTGTTATTTGCTTCACTCGAGCCAGATCCGGTGCCATCACCGCTCCCGTAACCACTGGAATCAGCAGGGCAGTCGTCATCGTCAGCTTCTCCGCCACCACCGCCACCACCGGCACCACCAGCACTTGAACTTCCGCCGCCACCATTGTAGGAATTGCTCATCTGGCCAGAGCTGGAGCCACTACCGGACCCAGCCCCATACCCAGTACCTCCGGTGCCTGACGTACCACCGCCGCCACCTCCGCCTCCGGCACTTGCATGGACTCCACCGGTTCCACTCTGAGCAGCTCCCTGGCCACTCCCGCTTCCTCCACCGCTGCCACTCACTGCTCCGCCGCCCTCTCCCCCTCCGGTCCCAGTACCCTGAGAACTAGAGAACCTTACTACCCTGCCAGCGCTTGCTAATCCAATGCTGAAGAAGAAAATCAAGCAAAGGGAGACTAGCTTAGTGCAAGCCATTGTTAATCAGTGGTTGGGATGGTGCTAAACGAGAAGATCGCATTGCTATTTATAGCAGCCATGCGGTGGTGGTTTCCACGTAAGCTTGAATTATATTTTGAGATATTAGTACTAGTATTATCATCTGTATTGGGGTTGCTTAGACGAGATCTACTTAGATGAGACCTAGGGACCGTGGACTCCGATATTTAATAATCGAGTGCTGATCGAAAGATTCGGATTTAATTTAATTCGAGAGACGGGAGGGAGCTAGTCGACGACTTTTTTTTATTGACTTGCCAGTCGACGACTTCGTAGTTCTTCACGTGATCACTGGTTGATAAATCTCCGGTAAAAGATTCGGAATATTTCTTTAATTCAAGAGAAGTGCGCCAGTCGACGACTTAGGAGTTACTCAGTTGATCAACTGGCTGATTAATCTTCCGTAAATTCTGTAACACTCAATTTAAGTGAACTACCTTGCAGACTTACAGATGCGACAATATGTATCACAACTTCACAGGGCTAAGCTTTGGGGTAGTACATAATCTGACCCTTGATTAGCTTAGGCGTTTTAGTCTTTGTCTGTCTAATCTACCTTTCACGCCACGGCCTTTTGGAACTGACCATGAGCCCACCAGCCCAGAAAGTATCCATCAGCAGCTGAACGACTCGGCTAACCTATGCTCCGCCCGTTAGCCGGACGGAATCCTGCTCCGCCCGCGTGCGGCGTCAGTTGGGCCAGCCCGTTAGCGCGGCTGAAGGTGGTTTTTCATATTTTTAGTTCAGTTTTTTCTGATTTGTGCAGGTTTTTTTCTTTTAGGTTTTTTCGCACGATTTTGGTTCAGCTGGTTTTCTTCTGATTTTTCATTTTATATATTTTTTTTTGTTCTTTTTTCTTGAAAATTATGAACTTTTTTTAATTGATTATTTTTATATTTGAACAAATTTCGAATTTGAACAAAATTAATATTTGAACAATATTCAAATTTGAACAAATATTAAATTTGAAAAAATATCAAATTTTAACAAATTTCATATTTGAATAAATTTTGGATTTGAACAAATTTTAGATTTGGACAAATTCGAAATTTCAACAATTTCTGAATTTGAACAAATTCGAAATTTCAATAGTTTCTGAATTTGAACAAATTCAAAATTTCAATAATTTATATATTTGAAAAAAATTCTAATTTAAACATAGAATAAACGCGGAAGAAACATCTAGTAGAAAGTTGTTTCGGTCTTAATGGGCCTGGCCCATCCCGAACCTTACGCGGGCGGGGCTAACTACGGCGCGCTAATCATGCGGAGACTAGGAATCCCCACCAAACGGTCAGAATACACAATTAAACCGACTTCGGGCCGGGCTGATACTCGTATGTCGCATGTGGCCCTCCAGTGCGCGGCTAAAATCTGCATAAACTACGCCACCATCGACATATTGCTGCACATATCTAATTTTCTTTACCGACGAAACGATTGACGGGTGCTCCTATATCGAGCGCCACGTCTCGATCAAGAAGAGGGTCTCAAAACCAGGGAGCTTAGAGCTCTTTGTAGACTACTCTCTCCATTCACTAATGTAAGATGTTTTGACAACCTATTCTTTTTTGTCATAACGCCTTATTATTGAATAGAGGTCCCATATTTCTATATTATTATCTTTGTCGTTAACATATTGTTTTCGTTTTGCTCTTGACTTCCACCCATAAATATATGTAAGTCCAGTATTGTGTTTTCGCCGTACTTCTTCCTTTGCATTTTTCTTCTTTGTTGTAGTTTACTTAATTAGGAATAGAATTGTAACATGCAGCCAAAATCAAAGATACACAAACTATCATGTGAAGAACGCGCGCAGCAACGCGAGGTCCTTCTAGTAACCTAGTTATAGCTCACGCAAACCCGCCATTGACCCTGATGACCTGGCCGTTGACCCACCCCGCGGCGTCGCTCGCCAAGAACGCCACCACGGGCGCCACGTCCGTCGTCTCCGCGAGGCGCCCCATCGACCGAGCCTCCCCACTGCGCACGAACGCCTCGTCCTTCCCGGCCATGAACAGCTCCGTGCGCACAGGCCCTGGAGCCACCACGTTGGCCGTGACCCCCTTCGCCGCCACCTCCTTTGCCAGGATCCTCGTCATCGCCTCCACCGCGCCGTTGGTCGCCGTGTACGCCGCGTACCCCGGCAGGAGCGTGCCCATGATGGACGACGAGAACGTCACGATGCGGCCGCCGCTGCCGGGCGGGACGCGGTTGGCCGCCTCGCGGCACACCAGGAACGTCCCGCGCACGTTCACCGCGAACATGGCGTCGAAGTCCTCGACGGTGGTGTCGGCGAGCGCTGGGTACTTGGGGTTCAGGAGCCCGGCGGAGGCGACCACGATGTGCGGCGGCGAGCCGAACGCCTCCTCCGCGCAGTCGAAGAGCGCGCGCACGGACGCCGGGTTGGACACGTCGGCCTGGAACGCCACGGCGCGGACGCCGTCGAGGCCGCGCGAGTTGAGCTCCGCGGCGAGCGCGGAAGCCTTGGCGGAGTTGGAGGCGTAGTTGATCACGACGCGCGCGCCGAGAGCCGCGAGGTGGGAGGACACCTCCCGGCCGATGCCGCGCGAGCCGCCCGTGACGAGCGCGACGCGGCCGTCGAGTGGGAGCGGCGCTGGCTTGCTGTTCCCCGCGTTTACCGCCATGGCACCAGGCTACGAAGGCCTTTTGTTTGTTGCGTGCGCTTGCTCAGGTTACGTGCCTGCACTGTCGTTGCTGTTTGTGCACGAGTTAAATTTGCTCCGGTCCGCCGCAGCAAAATGGCAATATATAGGCATTACGGGGAAGTAATCAGACGTGTTGCAATTCTTGTGCTGTTAGTAAAAAGAAGAAGACAAGTCAAAAGGAAAGTAAAAAAAAGCTGACGAGTAGCAACACGATGGCGTAGTGAATGATGTAGTGAGTAGTGACCTGTCCCTCGATGACACAATGAGTGATGGTGGCTACTGTGCGGCTTGATCGTCTGCGGTGGTTGGCATGATGTTTGATAAACATAGCAATTGAGAAATAGATAAACCATGTTTGATAAACATAGCATCCAAGGCTATCTTAAGAGAAGATGGTGTAGTATCGGGAACATGCTTAATCCCGAGAAATCTCTCAATCCCTTCACCTTTACCATACATGAATAAAAATAATTGTAGGTGACATTTGATAATAAGGTAGAGATAAAAAATCAATACTAATGTGGGTACATATATAGCTCAAAATCAGTGCATTTGCTCTTTTATTGAATTATCACGAGACTCGTCAACAAGCATCGCGAAAAGATGCCCTTTCAATTTAAAAATAATCACATTCCTTGTCTCATGTGCACAAGTCTTCACTAAATCCTTTTGCATTTCGGGAAAAGTCATTTGACAATTCTTGGGAGCATTTATCCCAAGAACTCTTGAAGCTTTGGGATATTTATTTTTGTAGCATTCCAACATCTCTAGAGAGTTACCCTTATTGCTTGGGCTTGAGAATTCATCATGTCCACCAAAAGCAAGAGCTTGCAAAAAAATATCTCATAGTACCTAAAACGATAATCAAGTGAGCTTTATATTTCTCCGCGCTTTTCTCGGGACACACATACACAACACTTTGTATCTGATTTTTGAAATCAGCGGCACACTTGCTTGCCTTGTTTTGAGCACTATCCGGTCCTCCAAAATGAGCTTCAAGAGTTCCAAGTCCCCGTTTCCAATTAACATATCCATCTTTAGTGAATGTATCATTTTCCCAATTACGTACCAATACTTGCAGGTTTAAAGAGATAACAATAAAAGTAACCTGCATCTTTTTGCACACAATATTATATCCAATCAAATCTGTCAAACCATGTTTTAATAAATTCTCTCATCTGATCTTCTTGTCACTTCCGCTTCTGTGCCACCATCAATGGCGTCGTCCCTTTGATCACCGCCGCTTCCAACTATGTGCGCCGCCATCAATGGCCCGTGGGCCCGCATGTCATCGATCTGCAGCGACGCAGATAGCAACCAGAGCAGCCACCTCCACCTCCCAAGGCCACCATGACAGGGCACTAGCCGTTCAAGAAAATGCTTGATGCTGGCGCTTCTTCGTCCTCGTCCGTGAAGGCACCGCCGCCCAAGAAGGAGCGGAACCGCCCCTACATGAACGTGGAGATCGCGCAGGCCCTGTACGACCAGAACTCGTCTGTGGACCTGCGCGACGTCCACCTCCCCGGCGGGTGGTACCTTAACGCGAGGAGGGTGCTGGTCCCTTCGGTGCCTCGCTGTGGACGGGAGCGGTGGGATAAGATCCGACATCGATGGGCCATCCTTCCACCAGACCTATGCGAGGACTCGGCCTTCGCCATGGACTTTGAGTGGTGGGTTTACCCTACCTACGAGCCCTGCCCGAGGCATCGATCGAGCCTCCTCGGCAACGAGGAGTACGATTATGGTGCGACGGTCAACACGCCGCAGCAGGTCCCTCGGGCACCGCCAGAGGAAGAGGAGGCCGAGGAGGTGGTGATCCCGGTGGAGGAGTACCAGCCACAGGACCTGTCGGAGGAGGAGGCCATCCGACCGGCCATGGAGGAGAGCAACCTACTCGAGCTCGGACTCTGGGATGGCCTCGGCACGCAGCTACAGGCCTCCATGATTTGTGACCGTGCCGCCCCGCCACTACCACCTCCTCCACCGCCCGCGCCCGAGCCCGAGCCTTAAGTAGGATGGGGCCACATCGTCTGGGAGTTGCCGTCGCACGCGCCTCCCATTCAGGTCAACTGGGGCCATGGCTGGGGCAACACAGAGCCCGAGATGCCTCCACAGTGCCACCCCAGCCACCGCCACAGGCTCCGGCGCCGGTGTCCGCTGGGGTGCCGATGGTGTCCTGGCCGTTTTCCTGGGACACGCCGCCCCACATCAACCTCACGGGGGACGATGACGACGACGAGTAGGCGCAGCGGCGCAACAAGCCCTGGTTTTTAGGGCTTTTTTATTTTCCTGTCTTTATTTTCAATCCTATATGTAATATGTTATGAATAAAATAAAATTAAAAAATATACATCAGCCCTAGCCCGACGCAAACGGACCAAATCAGACGCGATTTGGGACCAAAATCTGTCGGGCCGTTGGAGATGCCCTAAACCAATTTGGTAGGTGGGCTTCTCGAAGAAGCTAGGAGAGTAGCTTTCTGGAGAAGTTGAAGAAGTGGCCCTAAATGGTTAAGATTGACAACTTTGATCGACTGGGTCTTGGTTTGACTCCAATAGTAAATTAACTAGTTGAATGCTCGTGCGTTGCTACGATTTTTTTTTGTAATATATGTCAATGCAATACGTATAAAAGTTCACGTGTGTGATAAATACATCTACAAGATATTTTAAAAACTCATAATATTCTACCTCTTTGATGTATATTTCAGTAACCTATATAATTGATAATGTTTGAAGAGTCAGGCATTTTGACTCTCTCGGTACGTCAGGTAAATTTTTACTTACTTCTAAAGTTGAGAAAAACATAAGAAAAATATAAATAACGTAAAAGCAAAATAGTCTGCTACCACCGGTGGTAGCTATACACCTAGCATCCACCATTAGATTTGCTATAGAGAGCATGAGATTTCCTACCGGGAGCACAAGAATTAACAGACGGAAGCAACGGCGTTTTCGCATGGCATGGCTATCAGGTGACTTTGGTAGGCCAACTCGGTTTCACTTGGCATGTCTACTAGGTTACTTGAGTAGGCAACTTGGCATGGCATGTCCGAGATCACCACGCGCACTAGGTTACTTGGGTAGGCAACTTGGCAGCAATGCGACAGACTAGATAATAGGGAAAAACAATCGGATCATTTTTGTGTGTGTGCTGGGTCAGCGTTTAGGGTAGGCAACTTGGCATGGCATGTCTACTAGGTTACTTGGGTAGGCAACTTGGCATGGCAACTTGGCATGGCATGTCTACTAGGTTACTTGGGTAGGCAACTTGGCATGGCAACTTGGCATGGTATGTCCTAGATCACCACGCGCACTAGGTTACTTGGGTAGACAACTTGGCATGGCATATCCGAGATCACCACGTGCACTAGCCATCCGCGGTTGCCTTTCCAAGTATCCTTTCTAAGAGCATCTCCAGCCGCCCCCCCCCGACTTGGCCCCCGGCGGCCGTTTTTTACATCCGGACGGCGAAATTCGGCCCAGCCACGCCCCCGGTTCCTCGTTTTCGCCCGGATTTGGGCTTTCATCCATCCGGCGAGCCCAGGACGTCCCCGGCTTTCCGAGGCGCGCTCGGGGACTCCGGACGAAACAAAAACGCGCGAAACGGCGAGCGGGCCCGCGGTGTCGGCGAGAGAAAGGGTAGTTCCCCGCCATTAATTCCGTTTCCCGCCATTAATGCGCCGCATATACCCATTTCCCCGCCGAAATCCCCCACAGTTGCAGCTACTCCTCTTCTCTGCCACCTCCATGCCGCCGAAGAGGATCGCCGACGACGGCGCGCCGAAGACGAGGAAGCCGCGGGCGCCCAAAGAGCGGCCGCCTGGCATGACCAACGCGGCGTGGGCGGCGGACGTGGCGCGCCGGGAGACCGAAACTCGCGGTAGGGCGGAGAGGGAGAAGAAGCTCGCGGTGAAGAGGGCGGCGGCGGCGGCGGCGGACGAGCAGGCGAGGCTGGTCTCCATGGCCATGGGACAGCCGCGCGTCGGCCAATTCCCCGCCGGATCATGGCCAATCCAAGGTACGATCGGCTCACCTTCCACCTACTCTCCGGCTGCGTCGTCGCCGATGTTCCACGAGACCTGCATCCCCGCCATGTCGAGGTTCACCCCGTCGCCGCCGGAGTACGACGCCGACGGGATGCACGAGGGGATCTCGCCTGCCCTGCGCCGAGGCCCGCTCTCGTACGGGATGCCGCCGCCGAACGACGGCGTGATGCACGACATGATCACGTCGGGCTCCATGGCCGCCGCGGCGAACCCGGGTTTCTTCACACAAGAGGAGGCAAGGGCGACGGAAGCCGTCGCGGCGGCGCGGGGTGGCGACGACGGGCTCGGAGACGACACGGAAGACGTCGACGAAGAAGGGGGGCACGTCCAGATCGACGAGGAGGACGACGCGCCTGAGCCGACATCGACGGCGAGGGGGCGGAAGAAAAGGAGAAAGACCTCGCCGCCGACCGAGCCGCGGGTCAAATGGACGGGCAAAGAAGAGGAATGCCTCGCCGAAGCTTGGAAGACCGTTTCCATGAACGGCATCACCGGCGCCAATCAAAACTTCGACACATATTGGCAGCGCGTCAAGACGGCGTTCGACGAGCGCAAACTCGTCGATCCCTACTTCAACAAGACGGTGATGGTTCGCGGCGAGAAGGCCATGGCCACGCATTGGGGGATTATGCAGGCGGCGTGCAACAAGTGGCACGGCATACAAGAGGAGATCGCCGATCGTCCGATTAGCGGCGCCAACTTTGAAGCCAAGGTACTCGCTGTTCTCCGTCGACATTGGATCGCCGATTTGTGATTACGCCGCGGCTTTCTCTGTGCAGATGCGGCGGGCGTTCGACATGTACGGCGACGACTCCGACGGCCAGCAGTTCAAGTACCTCAACGTCTTCGCCCGCATCGAAGACTGCGAGAAGTGGGCCGAAGTACGCCGGACCCTGTCCAAGAACAAGGACGAGCAGTACAACCCCGACGCTCCCGCCGCTGCCGCGTCGGCGGGCCGCCCCGAGTTCGGCCAAAAGAAACTGAAAGAGATGAAGAAGTCGGGGGCTCCGGCCGACAGATTGCAGGCGTCTTTCGAGAAATGCTGGGCCGACGCGAGGGCGAACAGCGCCGGGAGAGACACCAAGTACGACGCACGCTGGAAACAGATGCTCGCCAACCAGGGCACCCGGATCGCCTTGCTCCAGACAACATCGGCGGCGAAGAAGAGGAACACCGACCTGGCGTTCCTGATCGGCGGCAACGACACTGCGATGGACGACGAGACGCGGGCTTGGTACGACGCTCATCGCCAAGCCATCCTCCACCCTCCGTCGACTGCGTCGCCGTCCTGCCCTTCAACGACGTCCCCTTCGGCGGACGAAACTACGCCGCCCGGGGAGGCGCAGGAAGGCACCGCCGACGAGCCTGTTCTAGTCTAGTCTAGTTTCTGTTTCGATCGCCGAATTCTGGCTGATCAGATCGCCGAACTCTGTGCGATGCTTTTGTGTATCGGGCGGGAAGACGCCATTTTGAAACTATATCCGCGAACGCCGGGGTCCGACTGGAAGTTTGCTCCCACCCACGCCCGTTTTACATCCAATCCGGGCGAATATATCGCCGGATTTCGGCCCGGGGGCCTCAAACGGCTGGAGATGCTCTAAAGCAACATATGCATGCAACAAACGGAATCTTTTCATCCGTTATCACCAACATGATCATGCTCTCTACATCGCATGCGGTAGTAATAGTATGCTCCCATAATTCAAGGATGATACATGCATGCATAGCTACCACCGGTGGTAGCAAATCCGCGTTGTAACGTAAAAAAGGAGTGGTTACATAAATTTGAAGAAAACCTTAAGAGCCTCGGCATCTTCACTTCCTTTTAAATAAGCCCATCATCCGAACTCAATAAAACAGATTACCAAAAGGCAAGATCAGACCATGATCTAAAATCTCACATAAATCCAATAACCAAACCCTGAATAATTTTCTATCTTTCCTTCTTATTCGCGTTTTGCAACAGAAAAAATTGGGATCGTTGTAGATATACCTGCGTACAAAACAAACATAAAAATGATATTGTTATCTATCAACCAGCTGATAGTTAGTAGATATGCATGAAAACAAAGGTGTGGTCAGTTAAACAAAACGAAACCTACTCGCAAATTTTAAAGAATCAAACATCATCTGTTGTCCTATATTGGAGTGTTCCTCCAACCGCAAAGCCGGATTTTTTTGGTTAATGCGCCATCTGCAAGGTATCCAGTGAGCCAATACATATTTAACATAATATAGTTGGACAACGTTAAGCCGGGCAAATAATGATCTCAAATACACGAATTGGCGTTGGTAGGCACAATAAAGAGCAAAAAAATAATGCAATGCATGAAAAACAAATTAACTAAATCGAATTTGTACTGGCAAGAGCAATCTAGAGCAAACTAAAATGCTACTCATGAATGTTTCAAAATAGAGATAAACAAAAAGCTCTTATGTCAGAACCAAAGACCAGTCATGCATAAATAAGTGAACATGATTTATTTTCAGGCTGATACCGAACAATATTAGAATTCAGAGTTGAAGTGAAATAAATTCGTGGAAATATAGGGAAGTGCAATATAGCACAAAACATCCTCATATTATGAATTAGTATTGGTAGGGGCAAAAGAGCAGTCAGACATAATACATATTCTTGTGATTAACCACTACCTTGTAGAATGAATTAGTATTATCCCTGCATAAGATATTACAGACAATTAACATGCCATCACACAAATAGACAATTCAATGAGAATGCATAGATTTCAGAGTTGAAGTGAAAGAAATATCGTCTAATGAGTGAACCAGATTTATTTTCAGGATGACAGTAGATTACCGCCCACTGCAATTTTCAGATGGAAGCAACCTCAATCACCGCGTACTACAATTTTCACATGGACAAAATCTCAGTCTCTAACCAATCTGGATAAATAAAGAGGCGTCCATGTGATTAGAGGAGAGGGCCGGCACAATCGTGGAGAGCCAACACCAAAATCGAGGGTGTTGGAAGATCGTCGACTCGTCTGACCGTCGGTGCTCGGTTGGGCCACCATGCAGCCACCACTCGTGTGGTGGGAGCGCAGACCTTGAGAGACATCGCGAGATCGCCGGGGAGATTGTGGCGGCTTGGCAACATGGTTCAGGGACGCTGTGGCGGCTTGGCGACATGGTTCATGGACGCAGGAGTGGTGATGGAAGGCGATGGTGCTCATGGCGTCTCAGGCCTGTGCAGTAATTAAATCTTTTCAGATGCCTTTGTCCACACAGTGAAAACATCAGCTTATTGTTCTTCCAGAGTCTTCAATTTCTTAAGAAAACAAAGAAGCCAGGTTCTGTTACCCTAAGTATTAGTAGTACTTTTGCAAATAGACATATAAAACAATTCCTTGTACGCTTTTCTTTTCTTTACCTCCCGATGCTTGGCAGCAGGTTCTGAAACTGACGCATGCCTCTTTCTTCTCCATACTGTATTTGACCCTTGGCTTTGCTGTCACTGTTCGATTTGACATCAGCCCATAAGAGAAACAATTTGTTATATCTGATCATGAGTATCAACTACAAACATCTAAAGCTACGCATAGCACATGGACCGGAAAGCAAGAAATAAGCATCACACCCCAAATACTCAGATGTGGAGTAGATGATCGGCGTTATGCTATGCTGACTTGCTGCCCTTCCCTTCCCGCCTCTAGAAGACCATGGTCGCATCCTATGACCTGCTCACCACTCTCTACCACCACAGCCGGAGGAGCAGGGCGCTCCGCCTTGCTGACAGTGTCGTCCAGCCGACAGTTTGTAGGCGACGAAGCGCTCGCAGATCTAGAGCAGACCGCGGCAGCGCAGGTCGTGGACGATGTACCCGGTGAACCAGCCGGCGCGAAAGGAAGATAAGGCACGAGGAAGCATCAAGGCAGGAAGAGGAGAGGAGGCGGTGACGACGGCCACCAATATTACCGTGGTTATGTGATTTACGTGATTGATATGCGCTGATTAATTGCTTTCCGTGATTAATATGGGCTGATTAATTGCTTTCCGTGATTGATATGCGCTGATTAATTGCTTTCCGTGATTAATATGGGCTGATTAATTAGTTTCCTGATTTAAATGGTCGTCGTGGTAAAGGCTGTAATATGCCCAGTCTTGTAGGGGTATAATTGGAAGTCAAATGATTTAACCTAAAGTGGCTTCACCATCACCAACTGAAATCCTATAGTAAAGAAGAAGAAGAAGATTTCTATGTGCAGCCAAGAAATATCTCACTGCACAACAAAAAGTGAACAATAATAATATGCCAAATCAAAATGGGCACATATTAAGTACTCCACGCCGAGAGATGAAACAAAGCTGGTTAGCTCGTACACCAGATGGATGCGCACTTGGGCATCTGGCCGGTGGGTTTTCGCAGAGAAGGATGCAATCAATATGTCAACGTACTTCGCGGGCTAATCCGCCAGACTGATCGGTTTTCACAACAACGGACTAGACCATATTTAAATTTTAAGCATTAGACGACACGTGCACCCAGAAGTGATTAAAGAGTATCCACTTTTTACATGTCTTGGTCTTCAAGTGTTATGAAAAAAGAGAAGAAAACACAAGAATGCATCCAGAATGTTAAGGTTTTAACATCAGCTCTTAGTCTGATCAAGAAGCAGAAGAGGCATTTATGAACGCCTGTCATCATCCGCACCTTCATCGAACACGCCTGATGATCCCACACGGAAATCCAACTGCTTTTGATACTTCTGCCGCCTACGTTCGTCAAACTCCTCCCAGCCCTCAACCTGCCTCGACAAGTAAAATGACATTAGCGCTGTAAAATGTCTCCATCCAGGCCAAGCCCTAACATGCAATACAGTAAACAATCTCACCATATTTCTTCAATAAAAGGTAAAGAATTTCATCAGATGTAGAACAGATAGAGTAATTAACATGGTTGTATAAACATGGAAACTACATGGGGCAGCAGATTTCAGATGGTGAAGCTGAATTTTCCAACTCCAAATGTAAGTATGTAGCCATCTTTCAGTTCCACACGAGTGATGATATAACAAACAACCTTTACAGCAACTAATATACCTCTCGAAGGATATCATTTGTGATTCCAGTGCCATGGAAATCAAGTGTGGTCAGCCGCCAGCACTTCTTGAATAATGTAGATGGTAAGGAATTTAGACCATTATTCCTTAGAAGCAATGTCTGTTGAAAGTTTTTACAGTGTTTCCTTGTCAGTATAAAGGACAGCAAGGATTAGCCGCATGCAACACAAGATAACAAGTTCTGACAAAATAAAACGAACCTAATCCATGCTCTAATTTAGTAAAGATGTCACGCAATACAACCAAACAGTTAACCTTCGTGATTTTCTCGACTCACAAGTCATGAAGTCGGAAAGCATGAAGGAATAATAATTCATACTAATAGCGTCTTAAAAATTATGGTCTTATAATGCGGACAAGAATAATTGCTATATTTCTATATTAAAAACTATCAAATGAAATATAGTATTGTACTCCCTCCGTTTCAAAATATAAGATGTTTTAGCTTTGTGAAGCAAATGTATCTAGGCATCTTTTAGTGTGTAGGTTCACTCGAATATACACGCTAAAAAGGTGTCTAGATACAATTGCTTCATAAACCTAAAACATCTTATATTTAAAAACGGAGGGAGTAGATGTTGATCTAAATCTATCTATCTAAATCTAAACTATAAGATTGCAATCGTCCTGGTCTGTAAAATACGCTTTCGTCCAACTTAAAGTACGTTTTCGTCCAACATTTATTTGGACCAATTTACCCTCCCACCAAGATACATAATACTACAATGCCATCGTACCTGTTCGGTGGAACAAGAAAATAAGAACTGACGAGAGCTGGCGCAGGATATGGATGCGGCCGTTCTTCTTCACTAACAGCACAGATGAAGCAAAGGGGCTATTAGAGGATTGTATCAGTGAATTCTTCAGAAATTCGTCAATTCTCAATCTCAGCCTTTTGCAGATGTGAGTATCCGTATGGCTTCAGGTGTTCGGGCTCAGTACCTTCGGGGGTATATAGTGATCATGGAGCTGCCGAAGGAGATCGAGGCTAGGCCTGACATCGTTCAAGAGCCCGCGTGTGCGCGGGCTCTAGCTGGGTGCTGCGGGCTGGCCAGGAAACGAGCAGACCAGGGTGCTGCGGTGATCGGCCTCCTGGCGTGGATCTGGGCGTTCACCGTCCGACATAGGTGGTATGCATGGACCAACTCGATCATACGAATCTTCACCGGCGAGTCAGTATCGAACTATCGCTTGAGATTTCTTACGAATTTTTTGTCGAGGAACCGATCAATCATGTTGCAGCTCGAACTATCGATCGAGTTTTCTGACGATTTTTTTGTCGAGGATCCGATCGATCTTCGATCGTGTTGCAGCAGGCCACTGGTGCGTCCGCTTGCTGCGCCCTCAGATCGAAGACGACCTGGTGTTTTAGGACCGCTGAAGATGACTCCTGCCACCGGCGGCGCATGTTGTTCACAGCGGCCAGCTACTCGGCCACGGGAACATGGCAATGGCAGCTGTCCGCGGCGCGTGCGGTTCGGTACGCAGCCGGCGGCGAGCGCGGCATGTCAAGAGTCGGCGCGGGTGATGGCACGGCGAGCGCGACCAGTGGGACTGGCGGTGCACATAGGCGGGTGATGCTCTACGGCTGTGGCGTGGCAGGCAGAGCGCGTGAGAGTGGTAGCACGCGCGTTGTCAACGACGGCGCTCGGGGAGGCCCAGATTCCCTGTCCGAGTGCAGTCTACGGTCACGTACTGGTACGCCGGAAACATGCAAGTGGCTCATGCTCCTAACCGCATCAGTTGAGGAGGGCCCCCATCGACGACATCCTCTTCAACCCGGGCACTGAGATGGAAGAGAAGGCCCTAACCAGGCGTCCAGGCTCGCCCTGCCACTGGTTGCCAGCAGCGCAAGTCCCCAGGGTGCTTCAAGCATTGCTTACGAGGCCCTCGTTCAGCCGTCTACCAAGGGAGCGGCAGTACGCATGCAGGCAAAGACATAGACTGCAGCAAGCTCATGGTCATCTATACCAAGACCAGAAAAACCTAGGACGGCACTATATATTAACAGAAGAGGGAAGCTGGAAGATATCTGCTTGCCAACATGAGCACCCGCGTCCTGCGGGAAGCCATTGCGATGCTAGCTTTCCTTTCAACGTCGTCCACGAGATGATCTCATCGCCACACTGCCGCCGGGCGAGCACGTCCGGTAAAGGCTGATTGGGATACGAAGTCAACTCTGTACGTAAATGCATGTGGGACGACGACAAGAATGCCTTCACGGCATCATGCCTGCTTGCTTCAACCACCGGCTGTGACCAGCTAAGCGTGGACCAAATCTTGCACGGTGCTCGGGACAGTGCCGGCGTTCTGTTCGTTTTCTATGACGACTCAATTAATCTACTGCATGTGCGACTACTGGAAGTGTTCGAAGTTTTATGAAGAATTCCGTTCTTTGCAAGGAATCCACAAATCTTCATATACATGGTTAGCCAAATGCCTAAGTGGCTCAATTAACGACTGCATGTGCGACTCCTGGAAGTGTTCGAAGCTATTTTATGAAGAACTCCGTTCTTTGCAAGGATCCACGCATCTTCATATACATGGTTAGCCAAATGCCTAAGTTTCTCTCTCTCCAAAAGCTAAGTGGTGGTATCACGAGAAGTAATCAGTGTTGAATATCTTGATCAGTACGTTAGTTTTGGAGATTACTCTCCCAGAGCATGCATTCGAGTTGAACCATCTTGAATTTATATGACAATGTTATTATTTTGTGCAAACAAGTTTCATAACTTTACCAGAGGACCAAACACTTTATCTTTTACAATTAATCCAAACCGCAACACACACAAAAAATCTCTGGACAAATCCAAAATTAGACTATTGCTACAAGTAGTCTATTTGAAAAATCTAAAATACTGTTGCTACAAGTAACCGTTCTGGACAAATCTAAAATTACTCTATTGCTACTGTTTGCACCATATTTGCATGTCTTCTCATAGTATTTGTGTTAAGATATTTATCTGTTTTTAGCGCATGCAAGAGCTCTGCCTCATTAGTCGTGGACTAATCTAACATTAGTCCGTTGCTACGGTGTGCATCGTACATGTCCGAATCAAACAACATAGAATCTTATTTTTGAGATATTATCTAGCTATTTGTTTATATGCTTATGAATTATGTTTACATGTGGATAAGAAATAACTTGAGAAAGCATGTGCATCTTTGTGAGATGGGATTTTTCTCACCCGTAGGAACGCAGAGGCATTTTACTAGTAGCTATAAACTGATCAAGGTCACTGTTCCTATGGACAATATTTATACACCTAAATAAAAGGAACGGGGGGAATAATATAATAGGCATCAAACATATTTTAGTAGTACATGTGCATATCTAGTACTCTCTCCGTCCCATAATATAAGATGATGTTACAGCCAAATATATGATTATATAGGTTGTAGTAATCTTATATTATGGGACAGAGGGAATATTGATGTGGAGATGCATCTTCACATGTAGCTATAGGCGGTTAGCATATACCTTGAGATTCTGAAGGTTTCCAAAAGCCTCTGGTAGCTCAGCTAAAAGATTTGATGATAAGTTAACCTGATGAAGACAAAACTTTGGTGAACTAAACTGCAAAATGCAAGCCCAAAAGAGTTCATGAGGTGTCACTAGGAATCTAGGATACGTGGGTGCATCACTGGATCGTCATATATTTTTGGTGTACAACGGGTGAATTGGTGATGACCAACTCATTCCACTCCTTAACCAAACAACTGAGTTAAGTTCAGGGTGGGGATCGGACAGGACATGGACTTCACATACCTCAAACCAGTGTACCAATGCACCAGTGTGCTCAGTATGTACTTCCATAAAAGAATGCAAGGAGCAGAAATGGGGGAAAAGAGAATCGGCACACACCTCAATGAGAGATTCACAGTCTCCTATAGAGGAAGGCAACAAAGTTATCCTGCCAACAAGTGAATATCATGTCAGAATGTAAAAGACCTATAGTAGAACTTCTAGCATTCGAATCTTTAAATTTGCTAACCAAACAACACCAATATAATTTTCATACTTCTAGGCATGATAGGATGTTCACAGAACAGCTTCCAAGAACTATAGTGGAACTTGCAAGATGCAAGCCTTGCATTAATACACAAAACCTGACAACCCTACATTTTTCCCATCACACCAATCCTACAAACTATGATGAGATCATCATCAGAAAATTAAGAATTAAACATACAGATCGTCCCACTTCCCAGTAATCTCACATTAATTTTCAAATTTAAAACACAAAATCAACTTATTGCTAAGCAGGCCTAAGTAGAAAGTGTAAATTCTGATGTCAGCGTATCAAAACATGAGATAACATCAATGAGGTACTGCAAGTCCAGAAACTGGTGAGTTTAGCACATTACCTGTTATTATTTGCTATCAAAATCTCTAGCTGTTTCAGCAAACCTATTTCAACAGGTAGGTTAGCAAGCATGTTATTTGCAATGCGAAGTTCACGTAGAAAGATCAATGAGCCCAAACTCGGAGGTAAAGTAACCAGTCTGCAAGAGAAAGAAACAATATATAAACACACCATCTTGTTATCCTGTGTACTTGATGTATGTCCAGACTAAAGATCGGACTGTTTAGTTTTCCAAACATAAGTTAGTGCAAAAGAGGCATTTGTTCAAACGGGGACTATGAAACAAGCCCTTTCTGCCGGCAGGTAATTTGTACATAAATCTCGATAGCAGGATAAAAGTCAACTGACAAGTTCTTGGTGCTAGCCATGAACCGATCGTAAATGTAATGGTTGTTTCAACAATTCAAACTAAAATTACTAGTTTTAGTTGTCCAATCAACCACAAAAGATTACTAGATAGAAGTGTAACTTGCCCCCAGATAATTAAGCAAGAAACTACAGGATTCCATCACAAGTGATTCAATAAAAAAATGCGAATAAATTACAATATTAATTATACTACTGTTATTTCAACATATGAATCTGCATATTTTGATTTTCAGCTTTGTACCAAATAATCTGTTGTTCTTGGTCAACATGTAAGTGGCTGATTAAAGAAAGATGCATAAGAAATAGTACCAAAATTTTACAGGGGTCGTATGAGCACAAATGTACAAAATTGGGGGATATAATAATTTCAGGGAACTATAAGAGACTCAAGGTTTGTCTCTACCCACTTGCAAAATAATAAAAATTTACAATAAAAATAACATAACAGGATTCTAAAAATTCGGACCTACCGATTTTGGCTTAAAGATAGAACTGCTAATGTCTGAACGCATGCTAGACCTTCCCAGCAGATTCCCCCATCACATATATCATTGGCAGTGACCAACAATTTCTACAAGAAGAAATAATGAAACTTTCAACTATTTCTTATGAAAGAAGAAAATCCATCAACAAACTTGTCGGGAAAGAAGAATTACATTTAATGATTTAAGGGCAGCAATTTTCTGTGGAATTGCTTCAATAGAGTTGTTACAGACATCTAGTACTCGTACTGAGGAGCCACAGTCCCAGACTTCTTCAGGCACTGCCTGTTTGAAAAGATAACCACAAAAATTAAGTCTCAAACTGCAACGAAAGGGAGCAATTAGGCATTCGAAATTTAAAACACAATGCTTAAAATTCATAATTTAGATAGCTAGAGGTAATAAATGGGGTGTTGATGTAATAACAGAATAAGATAATTTCTGCACCACAATTGAAGCATGCACTTCAGTTTTTCCTAGAAAGGTGGCTACTGGACATTTCACAATCCTCAAATCGCAGCTATTCTGTGTTGCTTTGCATTTGTGGAAAGGTATTGCAAACAAGTTGGAATCAGATACCTTTAAGCTGGAATCAGACAATGCAATAACACCTGTTATCTTCCATCGCTCCGACCGGCTTTTGCTGACAATCTCCTGTTTTTGTGTGTGATTTTCCTTAATATTTGAGGTCCTCTTTACAGTTGCTGCCGGACCACTGCTATTCTTAGTGATAGGGCCGTCCTGTTGGATAGTAGAAGCAAGTTGATTATAACAAATTAGATAACATGTCAGACCTACTTTCAAATTTGACTCGTTTAAGTTGTAACATTGCAATGTGGACATAGTAAGAACTATGACTTTGCAGAAATTTACCCTAACCATCAGAAAATACCAAAAATTCAAAAGTAAGGGCATCAAACTGAAGACTGAAGTAAAGTCAAGGTCGTTATCCGCATAACCAATACTTCCGTTCAAATTCGAGACACCATAAAAGCTCAGCTGACTAAAATGGAACTTATGCACACGCTCAACGTCTCACGAACTGCACTCCGTTGCAACCAAATCATTGCTAACATCTGAAGAAAATAGTAGACCATAAACATAAAACATATTAGGGAAGATCGAGGTGACTTACCCCCTGATGGAGACCCTGCGAAGCGATGAGCATGACCTTGGATCCGTCACCCACCTGCATCGAGCTCAGGCTCGCTGCCTCCGCGAGAACTTTCCCTGCAACCGAAGGAAAGTAAGAGACCAGCAAAGGATTGGCGACTCAAAGCAAATTCCGGTTCAAGCGGGAAGGGTTCGGGATTTGGTGCCTTTGCAGATGAGCCTCTGGCCGCGGGGGAGGACGTTGGTGAGCGGCTGGAGGAGGAGCTTCAGCTCCGCGGTGGAGGCGGACGCCGGGACCACCACCGGAATGGTTCGGCCGGCGAACTTCACGTGGACGGTGATGGTGGGCGGCGAGCTCTCCATGTCTAGTTTCCCCTCTGTTAGATCGAGGAACTTTTCCCCCCAGCAAATGGCAACTGAACCGACCGTCAGACTAAAGAACTTTTTTTTAGCAATTGAGCCGAAATAATTGCTCCAACAGATTGCTGGGGCTTCCAATATTTTGCAACTAGACAATCCTCAGAACTGGTTTTTTTTAGCAATTGAGCTAAAGAAGTTAATCCACCCTACAAGGCTCCAACAGCTTCCTATATTTTGCAAGTAGATTGTCGTGTCAAAATATAGGAATCGAAGACTCAGTAAAGATTTGGTACGTATGGGCACCAGTGATCTTGTTTAAAAAAAAACATATTTATGAATTTTAAAAAATGAAAAAAAATATTCGCATGTAGCCAACTATTTATCCCAAGCAACGTGCAAAATATCTTGTTCAAATACTTTATATTTTGGACTACACAAAAATAAAACATCTAGATCTGAGTGTGTATATTTTAAACTATAAAATTTATCAAATTTTGTTATTTTTGTGGAGCCCACAATATAAAGAATTTTTTAATGAAATTTTGCATACTTATAGATTATATCATTGATTATGTCCTGATTTATTTTTATAGTTTTTTTACATAAAACTATGATTTTTTTTAAAAATGGAGCACTGATGCTCGGGAGCCAAAAGCACTTTCCAAGACTAGCCTACTAAACTTGCCAAAACGCACTGCAAGAGAGCAAGGACCAATCCTCCACGTCGCTCTCGCCCCCAACCCCTTTGCCACCGCTATGCCTCCTCCATCGTCACTGCGTTTTTTGCAACGTGTGTGAGCACATGTATTCGATGACCGTAATTTGATTTTCTCTGAGTACGATGACCTATCAGAACCCTATCGTCAAATTTGTGTAGTAGCAATGTGTTTTACTCAACTTTTATGTTACAGACCTACATCTACCTAACACTGAAAGTGCATTTGCACTTATGTGTGGTTTTGATAATTAATAACAATCTCTATGGACTAATGTTTTCATTGAGTATAATATGAAGGAAATCATCCATAGATAATGCTTGACCATGTGTTGGATTCAAGGTTGGATACCATAAATATCAAGATATACTTTGAGCTTTTGGCATCAAGATCATCGGTTTGAATAGATAAATATGATCTTGAGAGTTTGGTTACAAGAGAAGAATTCAAGTGATGGCTCTATGTCAAGGTCACAATGGTCTCATGAGTTGAGCCATTGTTGACCAAGACTTAGAGCACACAATCAAATGAAGAATTCCCTATGCATCTCAAGAGACATTTGATAGACCATGAGAATATACAAGGTTGACCAAGATAAAGAGAGAATAGTGGAATCAAGTATCTTCCCATGGGCTTACATCAAAAGAAGAATTTAGTATAGCCTATGCGAGAATGAATCAAATGATGTTTGAGAAGCACAAGTTCAAGATAAGCATCTCAAGAAGATCATATGTTTGAAGCTTGTTGTCCATTTGGTGATAATGGACTTGTGAAGATGAGTATTAACAAAGCTATTCCATAATGGGTTATGGGAAGCAAATTAAAATCTTCACAAAACAATAATGATCAAGTGAAGCATTGATACGTTGCAAACGTATCTATAATTTTTTATGCTTCATGCTTGTTTTATACCAATTGCTTTATGTTTTGTTTACACTTCGTGGCATTTTTATGCATTTTTCGGAACTAACCTATTAACAAGATACCACAGTGCCAGTTCCTGTTTTCTGCTATTTTTGTATTTCAAAAAAATTATACACAAAATATTCTCGGAATTGGGCGAAACGAAAGCCGAAGTTCCTATTTTGCTAACACTAAGACGGAGTCCAAAGGAGAGGCGGGGGAGGGCCAGGATGCGGCCACACCATAGGGTGGCGCGGTCCCACCCCTGGCCACGCCAGGCCCTGGTGTGGGCCCCTCGGCTGCCCTCTGACATCGCCCTTCCGCCTATAAATTCACTTCATCGGGAAAAACCCTAGGCCCAAGCCTCCATCCACGAAAAGTACTGTAAGCCGCCGCCATCGTCGACCCGAGTTTGGGAGGGTCCAGAAGCTCTTTCCGGCACCCTGCCGGAGAGGGAAATCAACACCGGAGGCCTTCTTCATCGCCATGCCTGTCTCCAGAGTGATGCGTGAGTAGTCCACCCTTGGACCATGGGTCCATAGCAGTAGCTAGATGGTTGTCTTCTCCTCCATGCGCCTTATGTCTAGATCTTGTGAGCTGCCTATCATGATCAAAATCATCTTTATGTAATTCTACATGTTGTGTTTGTTGGGATCCGATGAATATTGAGTACTATGTCAAGTTGATTGTTGATTTATCATGTCTATGTTATTTTTGATCTTTCATGCTGCTCCGTTGCTAGTAGATACTTTGGCCAAGTAGATGCTTGTAACTCCAAGAGGGAGTATTTATGCTCGATAGTGGGTTCATGCCTCTAGTAATCTGGAAGAGTGACAATAACTTCTAAAGTTGTAGATGTGATGTTGCTACTAGGGAGAAAATAACAATCTTTTGTTCAAGGATAATTGTATTGTTTATATTACACACTTTGCTTAATGCAATAATATGTTGCTTGCAACTTAATACCCAAGGTTTGTTCGGATGATATCCTGCGGGTGGATTATTAGTCATAGATGCAGTTGGATTACGGTCTATGTATTTTGTTGTAATGCCCAAATGAATCTCATAGTGATCTTCATGACATGTACATGCATTGTTATGCATTCTTTATTTTGTCAATTGCCCAACTGTAGTTTGTTTACCCAGCATGTTATATCTTTATGGAGAGACACCTCTAGTGAACTGTGGACCCCAGTCCATTCTTTTACATTTATATTACCATCTACTGCAAGCACTGTTTACTTTCCGCGAGTACTATTTTATTTCACTGCAAGCAAACACCTTTTTCCACACCATACGTTTAATCCTTTATTTTCAGCAAACCGGTGAGATTGACAACCTCACTGTAAGTTGGGGTAAAGTAGTTTGGTTGTGGTTGTGTGCAGGTTTCATGTTGCTGCTGGCGCCGACACCGCACCATCAACTGTCTTCTGGCGCCAGCTAGCAACAACCTTCAGAAGTGGTTTCTTCCTCCTACTGGTCGATTAAACTTTGGTTTCATACTGAGGGAAAACTTACTGCTGTGCTCATCATACCTTCCTCTTGGGGTTTCCCAACTGGTCCTGTGAGACATCAAGACTGTTTTCTGGCGCCGTTGCCGGGGAGAAAGAGGATTTATGCAAGGGGAGTCTCTCACTTCCAATCTCTTTACTTTGTTATTGTTTTGCTTAGTTTCTTTACTTTATTTTGTTTGCTTCTTGTTTATCGAAAATACAAAAAAAAATTAGTTCCTACTTCAAGTTGCTTTTATGTCTAGTCTAGTTCCTATTACTATGTCGCCTAAGGAAATGATCTTCACTTTCAAACAAAAGAGTGAGGAGAATTTTAATGAAGCTTGGTCTAGAATTTCCGATTCTCATAATAAAACTGAACCTAAAATGACTCTAGGCCTGCTTCTTAGTAGCTTTTACTTTGGTCTTGTTCTTTGTTATAGATATGCTTTGGATGCTGTAGCAGGAGGAGATTTCCTTCATTGCGATGGGGATCAAGCTTTTAATGTCATAAAAAATTTGATTGCAATATATAGCTCACCTAGTAAATTTGATTCATCCCTTGCAAACCGGTGAGATTGACAACCTCACTGTAAGTTGGGCAAAGTAGTTTGGTTGTGTTGTGTGCAGGTTCCACATTGCTGCTGGTGCCGACACCACGCCATCAATTGTCTTCTGGCGCCAGCTAGCAACAACATTCAGAAGTGGTTTCTTTCTCCTACTGGTCGATTAGACCTTGGTTTCATACTGAGGGAAAACTTACTGCTGTGCTCATCATACCTTCCTCTTGGGGTTTCCCAACTGGTCCTGTGAGACATCAAGCATTCCGGCTTGACGGGAGCATGAAGCATCGTCATCAAGATCAAGCGGGATGCTCAAGGCAAAGGTACTTCCTTGCTAGGTATCCTTTTACCGGTCTAAAAAAGGTGTTTGTTGAGAGACCGGGTTATAGGATAGATAGCCGCACTATCAAGAGGGGCTTTCAGTTGGGTAACTTGATCACATTGTCTTAGGGATCCTAATACTTTGCATACTTTGTATCTCCCTATTTCGTTGCTTCTTGTTGTTTATTTGTATGAGGTTCTTGAGCTTGTTGCTAGCTTTCCAACAAGTCCAAATTCATCGAAAACAAAATCCAAATGGATCTTCTATTGCGTTTTCGAGTTGAGAGATTTTACCAGTTCTTCACTTTGGAAGGTTCCTCACCTCTCCACATTTGGTATTTTCCCTCTTTACAATTCTTGGTGTTTATCTGCATAAAGTTTTAGTACTTTTTCTTAGATTTTCAAAAAGCCCAAGTTTACTAAAAATAGAGTTTGGGTGCAAAAGATATCGCGCTTTTCATATGAATATTTTTGTTGTTTTGCAAATCCGGAGTGAAATCTGGAGTTGCTCCGGGCTGCGCAGTGAAGCCTCCAAGCTTCTTTCTTTGCTCCGGAGTACTACCCGGAGCAACTCTGGGCTAGGCCAGAGCTGCTCCGGGATGACCAAAAAATCTGTAATGGTTAGATTTCTGCGGGGCTATGAAAGGGGTCTTCTTCCCCAAGTTAGCTACAGTCTTGAGCATGAAATTGGCCTCCATTGTTGACCTTCAAGAGCTTTCTTCCTCTCCCATCCCTCCTATGATTCTTTCATCTTTTTGAGTGCTTTGGAAGAGGAGATCTAGATCTATAAACTCCACCAACTCATTCCTCCTCTAAGTGAGGGGAACCTTTGGGATCTAGATCTTGGGGTTATTAGTTGACCTCCACCATTGTTCTTCCTCTCTAATCTCATCCTAGCATTTGTTTCTTTGGTGAGATTTGGGAGTGAGGGATTTGAGCATCCTTGGTGTTCTTGCTTTACATTCTTGCATAAGTGTTGAGCTCTCCATTTCGATTAGTTCGAGTGAGAGACCGTGAACTTGTTACTCTTGGAAGGTGATCTACTAGTTGGCTCGGTGGTTGTGTCGCGGTGTCCTCTTTTGTGGAAGTGTGTGAAGAGGCTCGGGCCTCTCCTGCGTAGAACTTGTGAAGTGGTTTTGAAGCTTGCCATCTCTGGAGTGGAGGAAAAGCTAGACATAAGAAGGAGCCCTATCTTTGTGAGGGGCAAGGAGAAGAAGGTGAGCCTCAGTGGCGTTTGGGGGTCCTATGTGGTAACCCGCACCTCTCCAACGGTGATTAGCTTACTTACGAGTAAGTGAACATCGAGATACATTATCGTCTCTGCGTGCATCGATTATCTCTATACCCGAGTTTATTTCCTTGTGATAGCCTTCGAGCTTGAAGTTATTTATATATTGCTTATCACTTGTGAAATATATCGTGTGCTATCTTGCTTAGATTTAGTTGTTGTGGTAAACTTAGTTGAGCCTAGCTTATTTAGGCTTTGTGCTTGAAAATAAATGGTAGTTTGATTCCGCATTCTTTCAAGCCAAATCCATAATTGTTTTTAAAACGCCTATTCACCCCCCCCCCCTCTAGGCGGCATCTCAATCTTTCAATTGGTATCAGAGCAAGGTCTCTCCTTGTTTAGGCTTCACCGCCTAGAGAGTAAAGATGTCGACTAGTGAATTAGAGTACTATGACACTTTTATTTTTGATGGCACAAAGTATGATGTTTGGAAACTTTGCATGCTTAATCTTTTTTGTAGATTGGATCCATTTATGGAACAAAATGTTGTTATGGGATTTTCTCCTATAAAGTACCACCAAAATTGTTCTTCAGAGCATTCAGAATATTTATGTCTTGATCAAAGAGCTTCTATCATGCTTCATGATAATTTGAGCGATGTAGTTGTTTGTAAACTCTTGCCATATCGCTATGCTCATGAGTTGTGGACCAAGCTTCAAGATTAATATGATTTATCCAAGTCTCTTGAGGATTGTTGTTCTCCTTCCACCTCCGGTCTTGAAGATTTCTCATCTTCATCCACTTCACCAACATGTGATTTGTCACAAGGTAAAGACATGGTGAGTGGAGATATAATAAATGTTAATCTTGCGATTTACACCAATGATCATCTTTCTACAAATGCTAGTAGTGTAGATTCTATGGACTTAAACACTTCGTGCAACAAAGGTATTATATTCTCTTGTGTTGATAGTTCTTGCATGTCATCTAGAACTCATTTAAATATCATTGTAGATGATATGTGTGATATGTCTTATTGCCATGATCATTATGCTTCTATTTCCTCTAGTTGTTTACCCACTAACAATGTAGAGGAAAATAAACACTCTATGGGTCAAGACAAGGTCATGGATTGAGATTCAAGATTTTCTTCTTCATCCTCCGGCTCCGACAAATGCCTTGTGGCAAGGGAGGAAAATGTGATATCTTCTACTCATACTCCTATCGTTACTCCTTCTCATCACAAGTTGAAAATATAGATATGTTGATAAATGATGATGATGATGATGATGTTACCACTCATGATAAGCTTATGAAATTTTGTGCCTCAACTCATGGAGTCTCTCACACAATGTTCAAGTACTTAAAGGAGCTCATCTATGAAAAAGAGGAAGCCATTATTGAATTGAACACTCTTCTTGAAGAAGAGGATAGGAAATCAAATCTCCTTGAGCAAGAACTCGAAATTGATAAAGAGAGCATTGCCATTCTTACTCAATCCATTGAAATGTATGAACTTAAAGTTAAAAATCTAGAAAACCTTGATGATAAGTGTGCAAGAATGCTACTGCTACTAATTCTATTTCTTGTGAAGCTTCTATCCTAAAAGAGAATGTTGAGCTTAAGGCTCAACTTGAGTTGCTAAGTAATCAAAAAAAAACTTGAGTTGCTAACTAATCCCTCCGTTCCAAAATGTAAGGCGCCTAAGCTTTAGCCAAAAGTCAATATCTTCTAAGTTTGACCAAGTTTACACAAAAAAATATGAATATCTACAATATCAAATGGACATTTTGAGAAACTATACTTTTTGGTGAATCTATTGACATTGATTTAGTATTGTGAATGTTTATATTTTTACGTATAAATTTAGCCAAACTTAAAATATGTTGACTTTTGACTAAAGCTTAGGCGCCTTATATTTTGGAACGGAGGGAGTATGAATTATAGAAAATTGGAAGCAAACCATGAAAATCTCTCGGGCTCTCATGGGGATCTCCTAGTATCCTATAATGGGCTAAAGTTAGCTCATGAGGCAAGTATCACTATGGTAACATCTTGTGAGCCTCATTTGGATAATAGCACAACTTGTACTCAAAATGATATATTGTCATGTGCTAGTCCTTGTAATTCTTCTAGACATAATATTGCTACATCCTGTGATGAATTACTTGCTTTGCCTTGTTGCTCTAACAATGAAGCTTATACTTCCTCTAGTACTTGTGTTGATACTAACCATGTAGAGGAAATAAAAGAGCTTAAGGCTCAAGTCACTTTTTTGGAGAAAGACTTAGAAAAGCGTCATAATGGGAAATCCACACTCCATAGTATATTGAGTGTGCAAAAATCCCCTAATGATAAGAGTGGACTGATGGTGCGGTGTTGATGATGTAAATGACCGACCAGTTGGGAACCCCAAGAGAAGGTGTGATGAGCACATCAGCAAGTTTTCCCTCAGTTATAAAACCAAGGTAATCACTCTAGTAGGAGAGAGCCAAACTTAAGAAGGTGATGCTTGCTAGCTTCGCGACACTCCGGATGGCGCCAGACAACTTGCTGGTACGTAGGAGCTTCTTTACCTAGCAGCAACGTGAAACCTGCACACAACACAAATAAATACTTTGCTCCCAACTTACGATGAGGGTGTCAATCTCATCGGTTTGCTGTAAACAAAGGAATGAGCGTATCGAGTGGTAATTGGATAATAGTAATGCAAGTAAAGTAAACAGTGCGAGTAAAGTAAAACGGTGTAACAATGTAAAGGAAATTGGACCGGGGTCCACAGTTCACTAGTGGTGTCTCTCCATAAGATAAATAAAACATGCTGGGTAAACAAATTACAGTTGGGCAATTGATAAAGCAAAGATAACATACATACATCACGAGGATCACTATGAGGCTTACTCTGGGCATTACGACAAAATACATAGACCGTAATCCAACTGCATCTATGACTAAAAATCCACTCGCGGGGAATCGTCCGAGGACCCCTTGAGTATTAAGTTGCGAACAACAGATAATTGCATTAAGCAAAGTGCGTAATGTAAACAAAGCAAATGTCCTTGGATACAAGAATGTTGTTTTCTCCCTAGTGGCAACAGCACATCTACAACCTTAGAGGTTTCTGTCACTTCCCCAGTTTAAATAGAGGCATGAACCCAACTATCGAGCATAAATACTCCCTCTTGGAGTTACTAGCATCTACTCGGCCAAGATAGCTACTAGCAACGGAAAGCATGCAAGATTGATGGCTGGCGTGTAGTTGATGATGATGATTATAGCCAGGCAGTTGGGAACCCCAAGCAGAAGGTGTGATGAGCACAGCAGCAAGTTTTTCCCTCAGTTAGAAACCAAGGTTTATCGATCGAAGAAGAAAAAGCCAATACGACTGAAGGTGATGCTTGCAAGCTTCGCGACAACTCCGGACAATTTATATGGCGCCTCGTCCAAGCTTTGCTTTGCGAGCAGCAACGTGGAACCTGCACACAACACAACCAAGTACTTTGTTCCCAACTTGCGATGAGGTTGTCAATCTCACCGGTTTGTTTGAAACAAAGGGTATGAGCGTATCGAGTGGAAAACAGTAAAAGTATGCAAGTAAAGTAAACAGTGCGAGTAAAGTAAACAGGTGATAGCAATATGATGGAAATAGGACCGGGGTCCACAGTTCAATAGTGGTGTCTATCCATAAGATAAATAACACATGCTGGGTAAACAAATTACAGTTAGGCAATTGATAGAATAAAGATAACGTGATATGTCAAGAAGATCACTATGCGATTTACTCTGGGCATTACAACAAAATACATAGACCGCCATCCAACTGCATCAATGACTAATAATCCACTCACGGGGATATCATCCGAACACCCCATGAGTATTAAGTTGTGAACAACAGATAATTGCATTAAGCAAAGTGTGTAATGTAAACAAAGCATATGCCCTTGAGCATATGAATGTTGTTTTCTCCCTAGTGGCAACAGCACATCTACAACCTTAGAGGTTTCTGTCACTCCCCCAGATTAAATAGAGGCATGAACCCAACTATCGAGCATAAATACCCCCTCTTGGAGTTACTAGCAACTACTCGGCCAAGATAGCTACTAACAACGAAGAGCATGCAAGATCATAAACAACATAGAGATAACATAAGATATATTTCAGTATAGCAACTCAATCATAACACCAATATTCATCGGATCCCAACAAACCAAACATGTAGAATTACATAACGGTGATCTCAATCATGTAGGGCAGTTCATGAGATCTAAACATGAAGCACATGGTGGAGAGGACAACCATCTAGCTACTGCTATGGACCCATAGTCCAAGGTAGACTACTCACTCATCGCTCCGGAGGCAAGCATGGCGATGAAGAAGACATCCGGTGGCGATTCCCCACTCCGGCAGGGTGCCGGGAAGAGCTTCTGGACCCTCCCGATCTTGGGTCGATGACGGTGGCGGATTGCGATGTGTTTTTGGAAAATTGATCGGGTACTTAGGTTTTTCCCGTCGGGGGGTCTTTATAGGCGAAGGGGCATCGTCAGAAGTGGACCGAGGCGGTCTCACACATAGGGGGCGCGGCCAGGGGCTGGGCCGCGCCGCCTTGGTATGAGGGCCCCTCGTGGCCCCACTCCGTCTCCTCTTCGGTTCTCTGGAAGCTCCGTGAAATATCTGGACGACTGGCTTTGGTTTTGTCCAATTCCGAGAATATTTCCTGTGTAACTTTTCTGAAACACAAAAATAGCAGAAAACAGGGAACTGGCACTGTGGCGACATGTTAATAGGTTATTTCCGGAAAATGCATAAAAGTGCCATGAAGTGTAATGAAACATTAGGCAAATGGTGTAAAAACAAGCATGGAGCATCAAAAATTATAGATACGTTGGAGACGTATCAGCATCCCCAAGCTTAACTCCTGCTCGTCCTCGAGTAGGTAAGTGATAACAAAAGAAATAATTTTTGAGGTGACATGCACCTACACAATCTTGATCATCTATGTAAGCATTGCGAGCTGGGATCAAAAGAACTTAAAACTTGGGCATGAAAGATATAATCTTGACAATAAAAAGTTAGCAACCATGTTATAACACGAAAAAGAACACAAACAAAAGATCATGAAAATGAAACATTGAAAGTCAAATGTGTGTTCAAATCATAAGGAAAAACATACAAATGGTTTTCAGCTTGTCCTTCATAGAGAGCAAAACATAAATGCATAGGACACCTTCAAGTTTAAGAGGGCGACTAGATACAAGTAATTTGAGAACAAGTGAAACCAACAATATGAATGAATCAATGAAAACTTTGGGACAATGCACATTATACTAAGAATGACAACTATGCTCTCTTAATGGTGCATAAAGATAGAAGGTGGTGACTCAACATAAAAGTATAAGAAAGGCCCTTCGCTGAGGGAAGCAGTGATTGCAAGTTTTATAACCTTCAAAAATTATGGTACTTACCGGCTTTGAGCTCTCATTGCCCCCATCATAAGCATCTTGAATGGTTAAAGTTAATGTGAGAACAATTATGATGCATATGCTTGACAAATCATAAGTTGAAAACCTCGTGTCCCGTGAATACGAGTACCCAAACCTCATGCTACTTTACTTAGAGTCCCAAGCAAGGCTCTTGTCATTGTAAGTATACGCGTATCATCGAGAACTGCCAACGGGGTACCTCCGTGCCCGATGACATGGAACAAGCCCACATTAAAATGATAGGACAAGCAGACAATGAACACCTCGACATCTCTTTTATTTACCATTTGTTTAGCTTTTTATTTTGAGATGCGTCGTCGAATGTCCACTATGGGCATGCTGCAAATTTCCACCATGAATTATGCGTGGCTTAGATTGGCGGCCCAGGCGTTTCCCTAACACATATACAAACTCCATGATCCCCGCAAGATTCCCAATTCATTTCACACCGCGAGCATCCATAAACAAAAGATCACGATATCAACTCAAATAAGAAGTGCAATGTTGAAAGCTTGCCCATGACAGCATGGCTGGGCTAGTCTCCAACTTACAACTTGCAAGCATAACAACTCAACATAAGAGACCACAATGTCAAATTTTTAAGAACGAGAAAAAGTAAAGTGTGCCTTCCGGTTCGTGAGAGCTTTACTGACCAATTTTCGCATAACACTGGTAAGAGTTTAATTTGAAGAGTAGATAAAAGCAAGTCAAATTTACTTGGAATAGCAATTTGCTAATAGGTATGTATGGTGGACACTTTGGCAAACTTGGTTTTTAGGAGTTGGATGCACGAGTAGAGCTCATACTCAGTACAAGGCGAGGGCTAGCAAAAGACTGGGAGCGACCAACTAAGAGAGCAATAACGGCCATAATAATGCAAAGCGACAAAGCGACATTAAAAGAAGCATAAGATGACATCAAAAGTCAAAAACTAAATGATCATAGAGGCTATTGGCGACTTTGTAAGATTCTAACATGTGTGAGCATGCGCCAAGTCAACCCAAATAAAGCATCAAGGAGAAAACCAAAATAATGCTTCCAAATAATTAAAACAACGCATGATTTTTTTTCAAAGGCTCATTAAGCAATCTCAGTTATTTGAGACAAGTCATGCTATAGCAAAACCATTAAGCATACTATCAAAAAGACATCAAGCATGACATGAAAAAGCCTAAGCCGCAGTCTGCACAAGCTCCTTCTTGTACCACTTTTTTGCATAAAGCTTTTTCTCTTTTCCAACACCATTCAAACTTTTTTAATCCAACTCTTTTGAGGAAAACCAACATGGTCCAGAGGCAAAAATACACCTTGATAAATAAATATAAGAAGATCTGAACGCAAATCAAGGTGAAAACGAAATCCAAAAGCAGTAGCAGAAAAAGAAGAACACTCGGTTTTTGATAAGAGTGAAAACTAGAGCGTTCTTGGCAAATGAAAAGCAAGGCAACTTCTCCAAAAGAAATTTGTTGGGGTCCAACCATTTATTGCAGCAAACAAAACTAAACTAATAAAGAAAACTAAAACAACTGATGCTCCAAGAAAAATGCATAGTGCATGAAGCAATAAAAATATAGTGTCTTGAAAGGTGACCTGATTTTTGCCGATGAAGAAGGGGTGCCTCGGGGGCATCCCCAAGCTTTGACGCTTGTACTTCTTGGATATTTCTTGGGGTGATGCATGGGCATCCCTAAGCTTGAGCTTTTGTCCATTCTTCAACTCATCTCATCAATCTCCAATCCCTACACTTGAAAACTTCCTTCATACAAAACTAAACACAAATCTATTAGCAACATTAGTGTAAACATAACATATAATCAACCTCTTTTGCTTCAGGTTTCAACCCAAAACCACCACATATAAAGTATATACTACTGTAGCAACTTCCCCAAAAGTTACGTGATCAAAAGAACTCGAAAAGAAAGCGATAAAGCGGCAAACACAAATATTGGCAGAAATCTGTCAAAACAGAACAGCTGATAAAGGCCGATTTTTTAAGGGGTTTTCTGTTGCTCAAATCAAAAAGTGTTCAACTAATGAAAGTTTGGATATAACCTGGGGCATATGCACAAGAAATCGTTGGTCTAAAAGATATACACAGAATTTTCACGAATTTTTACGGTGTAGCACCGAAAACAGTTTCAGGACAGCAACATCCCCAAATCTTTACCTCACTCAAATTAGAGGCTTCTCTTGGCACAACAACAAAATAAAAATGATAAGCAGAGGTCATTACAGTAGTAATGACTTCCAAGACTCAAATAAAAGAAAAAGTACTGAAAAAAAAACATTAGGTTATCTCCCAAGAGTGCTTTTCTTTAACGCCTTTGAGCTAGGCGCAGAAAATTGCGAATCAAGTATTTTTAGAAGAAGCATTAAGATCAACTGCAGAGGTCTTGTTAATAAGGCATTGTATTTCATCCACATAAGTTTTTGAAGACCCTTTGTGATCATGCTTTGGTTTACTCAAATCACTAAAAAGATTTTTGGGACAGATCCAGTCAAAATTATTTTTGAAAGCTTCACACAATCCCAAGAGCTTGCTAGGTATAGGTATTTCGGTTCCTTCATCGTTTGTACTAATAACCTTTATAGGTGAACCAAGTTTATTAAAACGCTTAAGAAATTTCCTAGCTTCAATAGCAACATCTTTAAATTCTAAGCGCAAAGTTTCCAAGATAAAGGCTTTCTTTTCAGGATCTTCAATTTCATGAAGCTTAAGGAACATGTGTTGCATAAAAGGATTACGGTTAGCAAACCTAGCTTCTAACATGTGAATTAAATAAGCAGAAGCAACTTCAATACTAGGAGCTAGCTCAACTAAAGACTTTTCCTCAACTTCTTTATGCATACTAATGTGATTAAAGAACTCCTCAATGTTATCTTTCCCAATAATGGAACCACTACCTACTGAGAGGTCCTCCAAAACATACTTAGGGAACAACATGATGAACTAAAAGCAAGTAGATAAAAGCAACTATAAAGTAAACTAATTTTTTTGTGTTTTTGATATAAAACAATGCAACTAAAAATAAATAAAGTAAAGCAAAACAATAAAACAAAGTAAAGGATGTGCGTGCGAAAAACTCCCCTTGTAGAAGTCTACTTTTTCCTCCCCGACAACGGCGCCAGAAAAGACTTGATGACTGGCGTGTAGTTGATGATGATGATTATAGCCAGGCAGTTGGGAACCCCAAGCGGAAGGTGTGATGAGCATAGCAGCAAGTTTTTCCCTCAGTTAGAAACCAAGGTTTATCGATCGAAGAAGAAAAAGCCAATACGACTGAAGGTGATGCTTGCAAGCTTCGCGACAGCTCCGGGCAATTTATATGGCGCCTCGTCCAAGCTTTGCTGTGCGAGCAGCAACATGGAACCTACACACAACACAACCAAGTACTTTGTTCCCAACTTGCCATGAGGTTGTCAATCTCACCGGTTTGCTTGAAACAAAGGGTATGAGCGTATCGAGTGGAAAACAGTAAAAGTATGCGAGTAAAGTAAACAATGCAAGTAAAGTAAACAGGTGATAGCAATATGATGGAAATAGGACCGGGGTCCACAGTTCACTAGTGGTGTCTCTCCATAAGATAAATAACACATGCTGGGTAAACAAATTACAGTTGGGCAATTGATAGAATAAAGATAACGTGATATGTCAAGAAGATCACTATGCGATTTACTCTGGGCATTACAACAAAATACATAGACCGCCATCCAACTGCATCTATGACTAATAATCCACTCACGGGGATATCATCTGAACACCCCATGAGTATTAAGTTGTGAACAACAGATAATTGCATTAAACAAAGTGTGTAATGTAAACAAAGCATATGCCCTTGAGCATATGAATGTTGTTTTCTCCCTAATGGCAACAGCACATCTACAACCTTAGAGGTTTCTGTCACTCCCCCAGATTAAATAGAGGCATGAACCCAACTATCGAGCATAAATACCCCCTCTTGGAGTTACTAGCAACTACTCGGCCAAGATAGCTACTAACAACGGAGAGCATGCAAGATCATAAACAACATAGAGATAACATAAAATATATTTCAGTATAGCAACTCAATCATAACACCAATATTCATCGGATCCCAACAAACCAAACATGTAGAATTACATAATGGTGATCTCAATCATGTAGGGCATCTCATGAGATCTAAACATGAAGCACATAGTGGAGAGGACAACCATCTAGCTACTGCTATGGACCCATAGTCCAAGGTAGACTACTCACTCATCGCTCCGGAGGCAAGCATGATGATGAAGAAGACCTCCGGTGGCGATTCCCCTCTCCGGCAGGGTGTCGGGAAGAGCTTCTGGACCCTCCCGATCTCGGGTCGACGACGGCGGCGGATCGCGATGTGTTTCTGGAAAATTGATCGGGTACTTAGGTTTTTCTCGTCGGGGGATCTTTATAGGCGAAGGGGCATCGTCAGAAGTGGACCGAGGCGGTCTCACACATAGGGGGCGCGGCCAGGGGCTGGGCCGCGCCGCCCTAGTGTGAGGGCCCCTCGTGGCCCCACTCCATATCCTCTTCAGTTCTCTGGAAGCTCCGTGAAATATCTGGACGACTGGCTTTGGTTTCGTCCAATTCCGAGAATATTTCCTATGTAACTTTTCTGAAACACAAAAATAGCAGAAAACAGGGAAGTGGCACTGTGGCGACTTGTTAATAGGTTAGTTCCGGAAAATGCATAAAAGTGCCACGAAGTGTAACGAAACATTAGGCAAATGGTGTAAAAAGAAGCATGGAGCATCAAAAATTATGGATACGTTAGAGACATATCAAAGATCATAAACAACATAGAGATAACATAAGATATAATTCAGCACATCAACTTGACATAGTACCAATACTCATCGGATCCCAACAAACACAACATGTATGATTACATAAAGATGATCTTGATCATGTAGGGCAGCTCACAAGATCTAAACATGAAGCACATGGTGGAGAAGACAACCATCTAGCTACTGCTATGGACCCATAGTCCAAGGTAGACTACTCACACATCACTCTGGAGGTGACCATGGTGGTGTAGAAGGCCTCCGACAGGGATTCCCCTCTCCGGCAGGGTGCCAGGAAGAGCTCCTGGATCCTCCCGATCTCGCGACAGCGACAACGGTGGCTTGCAGTATGTTTCTGGGAAAAGAGATCCGTCCTTTAGGTTTTTCCCGTCGAGGGGACTTTATATGCGAAGGGGCGTCGTCAGGAGTGGACCAGGGCACCCTCACCATAGGTGGGCATGGCCAGGGGCTGGGCCGTGTCCCCTGGTGGTGAGGCTGGCCCCTGGCCCCTCTCCGTGTCATCTTCGGTCTTCGCGAAGCTTCGGTAAAAATAGGAGGTTTGGCTTTTGTTTCATCCAATTCTGAGAATATTTCCTATGTAACTTTTCTAAAACACAAAAACAGCAAAAAATAGGGAACTGGCACTGTGGCATCTTGTTAATAGGTTAGTTCCAGAAAATGCATAAAAACGCCATGAAGTGTAACAAAACACTAAGCAAATGGTATAAGAATAAGCATGGAGCATCAAAAATTATAGATACGTTTGAGACGTATCAAGCATCCCCAAGCTTAACTCCTGCTCGTCCTCGAGTAGGTAAGTGATAACAAAAGAATAATTTTTGAGGTGACATGCACCCTCACAATCTTGATCATCTAAGTAAGCATTGAGTGCTGGGATCAAAAGAACTTAAAACATGGGCATGAAGATATAATCTTGATAATAAAGAACTCAGCAACCATGTTATAACATGAAAAACAACACAAACAAAAGATCATGAATAATGAAACAATGAAAGTCAAATGTGTGTTCAAATCATATGGAAAACATAGCAAATGGTTTTCAGCTTGTCCCTCATGGAATAACAAAACATAAATGCATAGGACACCTTCAAGTTTAAGAGGGCGACTAGATACAAATAATTTAAGAACAAGTGAAAAATGAATCAATCAATGATAAATTTGGGACAATGCACATTATACTCAGAATGGCAACTATGCTCTCTTAGACGGTGCATACAGGTAGAAGGTGGAGACTCAACATAATAGTAAAAGAAAGACCCTTCACAGAGGGAAGCAGTGATTGCAAGTTTTATAAACCTTCAAAAACTATGGTACGTACTAGCTTTGAGCTCTCATTGCCCCCATCATAGGCATCTTGAATGGTTAAAGTAAATGCAAGAACATTTTAGAAGCATATGCTTGACAAATCATAAGTTGAAAACCTTGTGTCCCGTGAAGCACGAATACCCAAACCTCATGCTACTCGACTTAGGGTCCCAAGCAAGCTCTTGTCATTGTAAGTAGGGATTTCTATTTTCGTGCCCTCGGGTCCTTAGTTGTACTCAGTTTTCCCCAGCTCCTTAGTTTTTCCTCAGTTTTGTCCAAGCCCTTGTCTGAAACCGTCACAAGTGCTGGAACGGCCAGTTGCCTGATGGGTCAACACCTTTGACCGTTAACTGCTGACTAGTGGGGCCACGTAGAGCCCACAAAGACACGTCAGAGCATCCATCTTTGTTTGACCGTAAGCATCGCCGTATCCCTGACCAAAACGTGGACGAGTGGGGCTTTGGTATATCGAATGACAAGTGGGGCCATGACGCTGATACAAGGGGCAATACACGGGTAGGATTAGATTTTTAAACGGAGCTCTACAGCGGTGGCACGGAGGAGGTGGCCTGTGGGGTGCCGAGATGAGATCGACGTCCACAAAGAACTGCATGAGGCGAGACCAGACGCAGTAGATAGATATGAACTAGACGCGTTTAACCATGCAAAAAAGAGAAGAAATGGTCGAGGACATCGACGACGACCTCAACACTTTGACTGACGGTGTCGGACACGAACGCGAGCAATGTAGAGAAAACTAGTGTCTCTCCTTTCTGGCGTGTATAGATGGGTGCTAGGGGAGTGTGGTGGCGAAGGGAAAGACCTCGCGGTGGTCTGTGGTGTCCAGCATAGCGGGGCGGCGTGGCCGTGCCCACAGCGGTGTGCATGTTCGGCATTGGCATCAGCATGTACGTTCGTCATTGGCCTCGGCGGTATCTCTGGTGTGTCAGTGATCGAATGAGGGGACGGGATTGAGGGTACATCCCGACGGTGACTTAGCAGCGGCGGCGAGCATGCATAGCCGTTCTGACCATGCCGATATCGGCATCGGCATCGTTTGGAGGCTGTGGTGCTCGAATCATAGTGGAAATTATGATTCCCTATTATTTTTACATGCACAATATATAGAAAATAGCTAGATCTCTAAATCGATGCATATGAAGCTACATATATATTCTTGGTCATAATCCCCTTATCTAAAGGGGATGGATGCATGGCTTCACGTCGTCGTCGCTTTCATCGTCAGTATCTTCGTCGTTCGTGTAGTAGTACTTCCTGCACAACGTTACGTCGAACACCTTCACTGTGAACACATCATCGCCTTCATATTTGAAGTGTAGGATGTAGCCGAAATCCACACCGTGCGCGATGGCGAAATTCTCCCAGCCCTTGTCGAGGTACATCCGGCCTTGTCCGTCAAATAGGACCTCCATGGTCCAGAGATGAGGACCGCAGTCAGCTGCTTGCAGATACACCTTTGCGGGCTCCTGGCCATCAAGATAGTCCGCAAACTTTTGTGGGAGTGCCTGCAAAGAGATCGAGCGCCGATCATTTGAAATTAAAGGCTTTTTGGAACATGCACATAATTAATCACATGCATCATATATGTGGGAACGCGTATGTACCTTCTTGGCCAAAGGGTCTCCATAGATGACGATTAAGAACTCCTCTATGATCAATGGCAGTATTGACGGTGATGGTGGCAATTATGATGATCCACCACCCAGGCCGCCCCTTCCCCTTCCCCTTCCCCTTCCCCTTCCCCTTCCGGTCGGCGTCCGAGACGTGGAAGCCATGGCAATGGATCAAGTGTATATGAACGAAGAAGAGAGAGGCAGAAACGAAGAAGAGAGAGGCAGAACCTATTGACATGAGGGATGGCCGTTGTGGGGGTTTATAAGGGAGAGATGGCCGTTGTGGGGTTTACACAATAAATTAAGGAGGAGATGACCATTGTGGGTGTTTATATCTCAACAAAAAAGTAATGCCTAAAAGAAATGGAAATTCGTGATAGTTTATTATTTTACCGTGAAAAGTAATGCCTAAAGGAAATTCGTGATAGTTTATCATTTCACCATGAAAAGTAATGCCTAAAAGAAATGGAAATGCGTGATAGTTTATCATTTTACCGTGAAAAGTAATGCCTACAAAAAATGGAAATTCGTGATAGTTTATCATTTTACCGTGAAAAGTAATGCCTACAAGAAGTGGAAATTCATGATAGTTTATCATTTTACCGTGAAAAGTAATGCCTACAAGAAATTCATGATTACAAACTTGTTGAATCCGGTGGCAAACTCGTTATTTAGCATACATAGAGGGGTAGTAGTTTGCCACCGACAGATAGAGAGAGGGTGGCACGATCCTGCCCGTTAGATCATAGGATCGACGGTAGGTGGGCACGATCCGTGTGACAACAGCTCGACCAATCAGGCCAAGTTTGGGCTTCTATGAGAAGGGAGAGGGTAAAACTGAGTAGTATCAAGGATACAAGGGCAAGTATATAGTAAACAGGCTAAGGAATTCAAATAAGATATTTAGAAAAAGAAAAACACATGTTTTGTACAATGAAACCCAGGTTGGCCTACCTCAAAGTATTAGCAATTCAAATATACATGAGTGTAAAAATTATGGTCTCATTCAGACAAACTATGTTTTGGGTATAGATGTTTTGAGAAGGGGTTTCAGTGAAAAGCCATGAACCTTCATAGCTACTAGTGATTTGAGAAGTGGCCATTTGTGTTAAAACTTGATTTATATATGATTGTCTATGTGGCAGGTCGTGTAACAAGACTCCATGAGTAGGAGGCACTATGATTTTATTTTTTTGAATTTTTTTGCGCATGAAATGACTCAATTAGATAGCTTAATCCTATTTGTTGACTCTCTGTTGACCAGCCACTTGAGGGTAAAACTGAGTATATTGCACTAGCCAGTTTTAGTACTCGAGGGGAAAACTGAGTACAGATATTTTTTTCAGTGTAAGACTCGAGGGTAGAACTGAGTACACGTAACGGTGCAGACGTGCAGTCCCACGGACGCGTGTCGCGGTGAGCAGCGGTTAGCCGCGTGGTGCGCGTGTTGAGACCAAACGTCAACTGCTGAGACGAACCGTCATTTTGCCAGTACAGAGCCCCTCTCTCCCTCCCTCTGCACACAGTCTCATTATAACTCACGCACGCAACCACGCCTCTCACGTCCCATCACCTTCTCCAAATCCAAAAAACCCCAGCCGCCCTACGCGCGCTTTCCTGCCGGCGATGGAGAAGAAGAATGCGCCGGTGGCCGTCGCCCCCGAGCCCATCGCCTCCGAGCCCGTCGCCTCCGAGCCTATTGCCTCCAAGCCCGTCGCATCCGAGCCCGTCGCCGCCGAGCCCGTCGCATCCGAGGGTGGCGCATCCAAGCGCGGCGCCTCCGTGAACTGGGCCTCTCTTAAGGGTGACGGACCACTTCACAAGATCGGCGACTGCTTACTGGCGAACGAGGAGTACGTGGACACCTACGCTGCTTTGAGGCAAGTTTGTACAAATTGGCGCTCAGATCTACCTGAGCCCGACGTGCACCTGCACGAATGGATCATGGTAGAACACGCCCTTCCACGCGCCGCTGAGTTCTCCTTCCTCAACCTCCGCACATCCCGCTACGTCACCATCGATCTAACGGAAGTTCATGCAAAGTTCAAATTCCTCCATATCTATAGAGTTAATCTATTTTTATTTTCAATCATAAACATCTTAGTGCTGAATGTTATCTTCATCAACTCCCTTTTAGATACTACTTCGTCAGCTTTTACCGTGGCGTTATCGTGCTTGCCCAGAAGAACCAGCCGCACAAGATACGGCTTCTGAACCCACTCACAAAGATATTGAATGCTACGTTTGAGGCGTAGATGCCATCTATGATTGTGAAGTCAGTCGCTATAATGAAGTCCCCGGCTATGGTCTTCATTTGTACAGGTTACCCCAATGAAATTGCTTGGGTCGATAAGAGCTCTCCAACTAAGGATATAGATGTAGATGATTGGGGAGAAGGAAGATTTACGATCAAGGACCATTCTCTGTGTTGCATTACCCCGTTCAATGGTGAATTGTATGCAATAGCTGTGAATGAATTCGGAAGATTAGTGTGCACCAATAATGTCCAGTTGGAGCAGCGCGCAAGCACTGTCAACATGAAGACACTATTTTCATTTCCAGAACTTGGAAATGATTATGATTCCAAGTTCTACCTTGTGGAGTCGGATGGTGATCTGCTGCTTGTGTTGTTGGGCGGCAGCACTAACGACAACAGGCATTTGGAGGAAGGTCAACCATTGGTGTACCGTGTGGACACTGAGAGCCGCTCTCTCCATGCCGTCAGTAACATTAGCAGTCGTGCCCTCTTCGTCAATTTTATCCGGTGTATCTCCGTCGACACCAGAGTGCACCCGACAGTTCGACCTGGCTGCATCTACTACGCGGATTTGGGTTATATGAGAGAGTACTCTGATGATAGAAAGGCCTGGGATGAGTGGCCACGACGTGTGGATAGAATAGGATATGGTCCGAAAAATGAACAAATGCCATACCGTTTGGAGGATGTATTGGCTGCACACTGCAGACGGAAGGAGTTCAGTAAATATTTCCTTCATCTCATGGAATGTAGCGACGACGAAATATATGAGGAATGAAGAATAGATTCGTTATTGGCTGCTTTTGGCTGCTGTATGCAGTTTATGTATTATACTTAGTTTTCTAGATTTATTATGCTACTGTGAATTTATCCTATACTAGCTTCTAGATTTGCTACTAGATTTGTTAACATATTGGGCAAAAAAACGAGGGCCAAAAGGCAACAATCATTAAAGAAAGACAGAAATAGAAGCTTCTCTAGATTTGATACTAATTTGGTGAAAAGAGAGAGAACTGTTACAGAGAGAGAGAGAGAGAGGAAAAGGGCGCTCTGAAAAGGCGCTCTAAAAAATGCCAATTTGGACTGAGAGAGACAGAACCAAGCTCTCACGTACAACCAAATGCGGTCTCGTCCTATCCCACGCGGTCCCTTTCTACCAGCCCCACGCGACGCGGCCCCACACGACGCGGCCCCACACGTCAGCACAGAACGGTCAACTAACGAGAATCCTCCCGTCCGAGCTCCTTCTGAGTGTTTCAGACAAGGGCTTGGACAAAACTGAGGAAAAACTAAGGAGCTGGGGAAAACTGAGTACAACTAAGGACCTGAGGGCACGAAAATAGAAATCCCTTGTGAGTATATGCGTATCATTGAGAACCGCCAACGGGGTACCTCCGTGCCCGATGACATGGAACAAGCCCACATCAAAATGATAGGACAAATAGACAATGAACACCTCAACATCTCTTTTATTTACCATTGGTATAGCTTTTTATTTTGAGATGCGTCGTCGAATGTCCACTATAGGCATGCTGTAAATTTTGACCATGAATTATGCATGGTTTAGATTAGCGGCCCAGGCGTTTCTCTAACACATATAAAAACTCCATGATCCCGCAAGATTCCCAACTTGTTTCACATCGCGAGTATCCATAAACAAAAGATCACGATATCAACTCAAATAAGAAGTGCAATGTTGAAAGCTTACCCCATGACGGCATGGTTTGGCTAATTTCCAACTTACAACTTGCAAGCATAATGTCAACATAAAAGAGCCACAAATGTCAAAATTATTAAAAACGAGAAAAGTAAAGTGTGCCATCAGGTTCGTGAGAGCTTTACTGACCAATTTTCGCATAACACTGATAAGAGTTTAATTCGAAGGATAGATAAAAGCAAGTCAAATGTACTTGGAATAGCAAATTTCTAATAGGTATGTATGGTGGACACATTGGCATAACTTGGTTTTTGGGACTTGGATGCACGAGTAGAGCTCATACTCAGTACAAAGCGAGGGCTAGCAAAAGACTGGGAGCGACCAACTAAGAGAGCAAAAATGGCCATAATCATGCAAAGCGACAAAGCGACATTAAGAGAAGCATAAAATGGCATCAAAAGTCAAAAACTAAATGATCATAGAGGCTTATAGTGACTTTGTATGAGTCTAACATGTTGTAAGCATGCGCCAAGTCAACCCAAATAAAGCTTCAAAGGAGAAAACCAAATAAATGCTTCCAAATAATAAAACAACGCATGATTTTTTCAAAGGCTCATTAAGCAATATCAGTCATTTGAGACAAGTCATGCTACAGCAAAAATCACTAAGCATACTATCAAAATGACATCAAGCATGGCATGAAAAAGTCTAAGCCGCAATCTAAACAAGCTCCTTTTTGTACCACTTTTTTTGCATAAAACTTTTTCTCTTTTCCAACACCATTCGAACCTTTTTTTAAAACAACTCTTTTGATAAATACCAACATAGACCAGAGATCCAAATACACCTTGATACAAAGATAAAACAAGATCTGAATAGAAATCAAGGCAAAAAACGAAAGCTAAACACAGTAGCAGAAAAAGAGAACACTCGTTGAACGATAAGAGTGAAAAATGGAGTGTTCTTGGCAAATGAAAAACGAGTACATCTCCTCCAAAAGAAATTTGTTGGGGTCCAACCATTTATTTTAGCAAACAAAACTAAAACAAAACTGAAAACTAAAGTAAAGACGCTCCAAGAAAAACGCATAGTGCATGAAGCAATAAAAATAGTGTCTTGAAAGGTGACCTGATTTTTACCAATGAAGAAGGGGTGCCTCGGGGGCATCCCCAAGCTTTGATGCTTGTACCTCTTGGATATTTCTTGGATTGCGTCGGCATCCCCAAGCTTAAGCTTTTGTCCATTCTTCATCTCATGTCATCATTCTCCAATCCCTACACTTGAAAACTTCCTTCATACAAAACTCAACACAATTCTATTAGCAACGTTAGCATAAACATAATAATGAATCAATCCTTTTGGTTCAGGTTTCAACTCAAAAACACCACATATATAGCATATACTACTGTAGAAACTTCCCCAAAAGTTCCGTGATCAAAAGAACTCAAAAAGAAAGCGATCGAGAGGCAAACACAAATAGCGGCAGAAATTTGTCAAAATAGAACAACTCACAAAGGTCGATTTTTTCGAGGACCTTCCGTTGCTCAAATAGAAAAGTGTAAAACTAATGAAAGTTTGGATATGACCTGGGGCATATGCACAAGAAATCACAGATCAAAAATATATCCAGAGAATTTTCACGAATTTTTACGGTGCAGCACCTAAATCTGTTTCAGGACAGCAACTTCCCCAAATCTTACCTCACTCAAATTAGAGGTTTCTCTTGGCACAACAACAAAATAAAAAGGATAAGGAGAGATTATTATAGTAGTAATAACTTCCAAGACTCAAATAAAAGAAAAAGAACTGAAAATAAAACAATGGGTTATCTCCCAAGAGTGCTTTTCTTTAACGCCTTTGAGCTAGGCTCAGTAATTTGAGAAGATGCTCACATAAGAAATATGAATTGAAGCAAAAGAGAGCATCAAGGAGAAAATATAAAACACATTTAAGTCTAACCCACTTCCTATGCATAGGAATCTTGTAAGAAAATAAATCAAACAGGAACATAGTAACAAGTATGGGTAGATAAAACAAGAGCAACTTCGAAACTTTCAATATAAAGAGAGGTGTTTTAGTAACATGAGAATTCCAACAACCATATTTTCCTCTCTCATCATAATTTTCAGTAGCATCATGAACAAACTCAACAATATAAATATCACACTCATCCTCCTTTGTTAAGCATGGAGGGCGATCAAATAAGGTATTAGTTAAGGAGTTACTCTTATTGGGAGGTAGACATGGGTATCTCTATTCTTCCTCCTCTTGATCATCACTCTCCTCCTCTTTTTCATCCAATGAGCTTCCAGTTTCAGCAATTTCTTCTTCCATAGGCTCCTTCAAGGCATTAGTCTCTTCCGTTGGAGAGCATCTATTAAGATATTTAAGAATATAGCCATTTTCTTCCTTGTAATTATCAAAGCAAAATTTAAGTATATCATAAACCTCATATTTATAAGGTGCATCATCAGTATTTTCAAGCAAATAAGCAAGTTCGAATGCACCCTTCCAAGCAATAAATTCTTCAATTTGTTCCACACCATAAAAGTCATAATTTCCATTAATATAAGAAGATATGGTAACATCATAATTATACTCACATTGAAAAGGGAGGTGTTTATACCTCCTACAGCAACAAGATTTATCAACGCAATAAGTAACATTATAAGTAGAGCACACATTTCTAGCAATGATATACAATTTGTCAATTTGTTCCCATAAGTGTTTCCCTTTTTGTGACAAGCGGTGTTCCTCATAATACTTTTGTTGCTCTTCCGTGAACCCACCTTGCCAAAAAGATTTAGTTTCAAAGGAACCAACCATTGATAGAAAGCATGATAAAGCAAGACAATAACAGACCAACAAAAATAACAACTATAGTAGGAACTAATTTTTTTTGTATTTTTGATAAAACGATGCAAGCAAAAATAAAATAAAGCAAAATAATAAATAAAGTAAAAGATGCAGAAGTCTTCTCTCTCCCCGGCAACGGCGCTAGAAAACTTGTTGATGGTGCGGTGTTGATGATATAAATGACCGACCAGTTGGGAACCCCAAGAGAAGGTGTGATGAGCACAGCAGCAAGTTTTCCCTTAGTTATGAAACCAAGGTAATCAATCCAGTAGGAGAGAGCCAAACTTAAGAAGGTGATGCTTGCTAGCTTTGTGACACTCCAGATGGCACTAGACAACTTGCTGGTACGTAGGAGCTTCTTCACCTAGCAGTAACATGAAACCTGCACATAACACAAACAAATACTTTGCTCCCAACTTACGATGAGGGTGTCAATCTCACCAGTTTGCTGTAAACAAAGGAATGAGCGTATCGAGTGGTAATTGGATAATAGTGATGCAAGTAAAGTAAACAGTGCGAGTAAAGTAAAACGGTGTAACAATGTAAAGGAAATTGGACCGGGGTCCACAGTTCACTATTGGTGTCTCTCCATAAGATAAATAAAGCATGCTGGGTAAACAAATTACAGTTGGACAATTGATAAAGCAAAGATAACGTACATACATCATGAGGATCACTATGAGGCTTACTCTGGGCATTACAACAAAATACATAGACCGTAATCCAACTGCATATATGACTAAAAATCCACTCGCGGGGAATCGTCTGAGGACCCCTTGAGTATTAAGTTGCGAACAATAGATAATTGCATTAAGCAAAGTGCGTAATGTAAACAAAGGAAATGTCCTTGTACACAAGAATGTTGTTTTTTCCCTAGTGGCAACAACACATCTACAACCTTAGAGGTTTCTGTCACTCCCCCAGATTAAATAGAGGCATGAACCCAACTATCGAGCATAAATACTCCCTCTTGGAGTTACTAGCATCTACTCGGCCAAGATAGCTACTAGCAATGGAAAGCATACAAGATCATAAACAACTTAGAGATAACATAAGATATAATTTAGCACATCAACTTGACATAGTACCAATACTCATTGGATCCCAACAAACACAACATGTATGATTACATAAAGATGATCTTGATCATGTAGGGCAGCTCATAAGATCTAAACATGAAGCACATGGTGGAGAAGACAACCATCTAGCTACTGCTATGGACCCATAGTCTAAGGTAGACTACTCACACATCACTCCGGAGGCGACCATGGTGGTGTAGAAGGCCTCCGGCAGGGTGCCGGGAAGAGCTCCTGGATCCTCCCGATCTCGCAACAGCGACGGTGGCGGCTTGCAGTATGTTTCTAGGAAAAGAGATCCGTCCATTAGGTTTTTCCCGTCGAGGGGACTTTATAGGCGAAGGGGCGTCGTCAGAAGTGGACCAGGGCGCCCTCACCATAGGTGGGCGCGGCCAGGGGCTGGGCCGCGCCCCCTGGTGGTGAGGCTGGCCCCTGGCCCCTCTCCGTGTCATCTTCGGTCTTCCCGAAGCTTTGATACGTCTCCAACATATCTATAATTTTTGATGCTCCATGCTTATTTTTACACCATTTGCCTACTGTTTCGTTACACTTCGTGGCACTTTTATGCATATTCTGGAACTAACCTATTAACAAGTCGCCACAATGCTAGTTCCCTGTTTTCTGCTGTTTTTGTGTTTCAGAAGTGATACACAGGAAATATTCTCGGAATTGGACGAAACAAGTTCCTGAAGTCTTATTTTTCCCGGAAGCTTCCAGAGATCCGAAGAGGAGACGGAGTAGGGCCACGAGGGGGCCACACACCAGGGCGGTGCGGCCCAGGCCCTGGCCGCGCCCCCTACGTGTGAGACCGCCTCGGTCCACTTCTGACGATGCCCCTTCGCCTATAAAGACCCCCCGACGGAAAAAACCTAAGTACCCGATCAATTTTCCAGAACACATCGCGATCCACCGCCGCCGTCGACCCGAAGATCGGGAGGGTCCAGAAGATCTTACCAGAACCCTGCCGGAGAGGGGAATCGCCACCGGAGGTCTTCTTCATCGCCATGCTTGCCTCCGGAGCGATGAGTGAGTAGTCTACCTTGGACTATGGGTCCATAGCAGTAGCTAGATGGTTTTCTTCTCCACCATGTGCTTCATGTTTAGATCTCATGAGCTGCCCTACATGATTGAGATCACCGTTATGTAATTCTACATGTTTGGTTTGTTGGGATCCGATGAATATTGGTGTTATGATTGAGTTGCTATACTGAAATATATCTTATGTTATCTCTATGTTGTTTATGATCTTGCATGCTCTCCGTTGTTAGTAGCTATCTTGGCTGAGTAGTTGCTAGTGACTCCAAGAGGGGGTATTTATGCTCGATAGTGGGTTCATGCCTCTATTTAATCTGGGGGAGTGACAGAAACCTCTAAGGTTGTAGATGTGTTGTTGCTGCTAGGGAGAAAACAACATTCATATGCTCAAGGGCATATGCTTTGTTTACATTACACACTTTGCTTAATACAATTATCTGTTGTTCGCAACTTAATACTTGTGGAGTTCTTGGATTGATTCGCCACAAGTGGATTATTAGTCATAGATGCAGTTGGATGACGGTCTATGTATTTTGTTGTAATACCCAGAGTAAATCGCATAGTGATCTTCATGACATATCATGTTTATCTTTATTCTATCAATTGCCCAACTGTAATTTGTTTACCCAGCATGTGTTATTTATCTTATGGAGAGACACCACTAGTGAACTGTGGACCCCGGTCCTATTTCCATCATATTGCTATCACTTGTTTACTTTACTCGCACTGTTTACTTTACTCGCATTCTTTTACTATTTTCCACTCGATACGCTCATAGCCTTTGTTTCAAGCAAACCGGTGAGATTGACAACCTCATCGCAAGTTGGGAGCAAAGTACTTGGTTGTGTTGTGTGCAGGTTCCGCGTTGCAGCTAGCAAGCAAAGCTTGGATGAGGCGCCATATATAAATTGTCCAAAGCTGTCGCAAACTAGCAAGCATCACCTACAGTCGTATTGCCCGCTCTTCTCCTGATCGACATAACCTTGGTTTCTTAACTGAGGGAAAACTAGCTGCTATACTCATCACACCTTCCTCTTGGGGTTCCCAACGGCTGGTCATTCACCACGCATCAAGCTAATTTTCTGGCGCCGTTGCTGGGGAAGAGTGGAAGACCTCTGCAAGGGGAGTTTTTCGCACACACATCCTTTACTTTGTTTTATAGTTTTGCTTTATTTTATTTATTTTACCTGCATCGTTTTATATCAAAAACCCAAAAAAATTAGAATCCTTGGTAGTTGTTATTTCTTTACTTTTAGTTCATCATACTGTTCCCTAAGTACGTTCTGGAGGACCTCTCAGTAGGCAGTGGTTCAATTATTGGGAAAGATAACATTGAGGAGTTCTTTAATCACATTAGTATGCATAAGGAAGTTGAGGAAAAATCTTTGGTTGAGCTAGCTTCTAGTATTGAAGTTGCTTCTGCTTATTTAATTCACATGTTGGAAACTAGGTTTGTTAGTCTTAATCCTTTTATGCAATACATGTTCCTTAAGCTTCATGAAATTGAAGATCCTGAAAAGAAAGCTTTTATCTTGGAAACTTTGCGCATAGAATTAAGATATGTTGCAATTAAGGCTAGGAAAGTTTTCAAGAAGTTTAATAAGCTTGGCTCGCCTGTTGAAATTGTTGGTACACCCAACGAAGATTCTAGAATGCCAATTCCTTGTAAACTCGTAGGAATTCATAATGCCTTGGTAACTAATTTTAGTTGGATTTTTCCTGAAAATCTTTTTGATGAAAATAGTGTACCAAAGAGTGACTACAAGGGATACTCAAAACCTCAATTGATAGTATTCATTTCTTTATTCCTATAGTGGATCCTGATCCCCCTTTCATTATTACTTGATTCGCAATTTTCTGCGCCTAGCTCAAAGGCGTTAAAGAAAAGCACTCTTGGGAGATAACCCAATATTATATTTTCAGTACTTTTTCTTTTATTTGAGTCTTGTAAGTCATTACTACTGTAATGACCGCTCCTTATCCTTTTTATTTCATTGTTGTGCCAAGAGAAGCCTCTAATTCGAGTGAGGTAAAGATTTGGGGATGTTGCTGTCCTGAAACTGTTTTCGGTGCTGCACCGTAAAAATTCGTATAAATTCTCTGTATATCTTTTGGACCTGCGATTTCTTGTGCATATGCCCCAGGTTATATCCAAACTTTCATTCGTTGAACACTTTTTGATTTGAGCAATAGAAAACCCCTCAAAAATTCGACTTTTCTCAGCTGTTCTGTTTTGACAGATTTCTGCCAATATTTGTGTTTGCCGCTTTATCGCTTTATTTTGAGTTCTTTTGATCACGGAACTTTTGGGGAAGTTGCTACAGTAGTGTATACTTTATATGTGGTGGTTTTGGGTTGAAACCTGAAGCAAAAATAGGTTGATTATATGTTATGCTACACTAATGTTGCTAATAGATTTGTGTTTAGTTTTGTATGAAGGAAGTTTTCAAGTGTAGGGATTGGAGAATGATGAGATGAGTTGAAGAATGGACAAAAGCTCAAGCTTGGGGATGCCCATGCATCACCCCAAGAAATATCCAAGAAGTACAAGTGTCAAAGCTTGGGGATGCCCCCGAGGCACCCCTTCTTCATCGGCAAAAATCAGGTCACCTTTTAAAACACTATATTTTTATTGCTTCATGCACTATGTGTTTTTCTTGGAGCGTCAGTTGTTTTAGTTTTCTTAGTTAGTTTAGTTTGTTTGCTGCAATAAATGGTTGGACCCCAACAAATTTCCTTTGGAGGAGATGTACTCATTTTCATTTGCCAAGAACACTCCGTTTTCATTCTTACAATTTCACCGAGTGTTCTTCTTTTTCTGCTACCGCTTTTGGTTTTCGTTTTCGCCTTGATTTGCGTTCAGACCTTGTCATATCTTTTCATCAAGGTGTATTTTTGCCTCTGATCTTTATTGGGTTTCATCAAAAGAGGTGTCTTTAAAAATTTCAAATGGTGTTGGAAAAGAGAAAAAACTTTGTGTAAAATAGTGGTACAAGAAGGAGCTTGTGTAGACTGCGGCTTAGGCTTTTTCATGTCGTGCTTAATATATTTTTGATAGTATGCTTAGTGGTTTTGCTGTAGCATGACTTGTCTCAAATAACTGAGATTGCTTAATGAGCCTTTGAAAAAATCATGCGTTGTTTTTATTGTATGGAAGCATTATTTTGGTTTTCTCCTTGATGCTTTATTTGGGTTGACTTGGCGCATGCTGATGTCTACGCACTTCTATTCTTGTAGACACTTGTTGGGCCTCCAAGTGCAGAGGTTTGTAGAGCAGCAGCAAGTTTCCCTTTAGTGGATCACCCAAGGTTTATCGAACTCAGGGAGGAAGAGGTCAAAGCTATCCCTCTCAAGCAACCCTGCAATTACGATACAGAAAGTCTCTTGTGTCCCCAACACACCCAATACACTTGTCAGATATATAGGTGCACTAGTTCGGCAAAGAGATAGTGAAATACAAGTAATAGTGATGATTATAAGTAGCAAACGTGATGTGAAATAAATATCGCTGCGAGCAAACAAGTAACAAAACAGGAAGTAAACGGTGTGCAATGCTTGGAAACAAGGCCTAGGGATCATACTTTCACTAGTGGACACACTCCCAACAAATATAACATGATTGAACAAATAAACAACTTCTCTCCACTATGGTACTCTGAATTACTCTCCTATTGAATAACACTAATCATTGCGTAGTGGCTACAGAAGCACCCCTTAAAGTTCATCAAGTACTTGACAAACACCACTCATAGAGATATCCAAATCAAAGCACAACTCAAGATAGATATTATTGCAACTTAGACCAAGTACTAACACGGTGCACACACTGTCAACATTACACCATGAAAGGAGGAATAGATCACTTCAATACTATCATAGTAATAATTACTCTCATAATCCACAAGAGATCACAATCATAGCCTAAACCAAGTACCACCACGATGCACGCACTGTCACCGTTACACCATGGCAGGAGGAATAGATTACTTTAATAACACCACTAGAGTACACATAATATCTGAATAATAACATCTACTTGTTCAACATGATACAAAGCTCACGATCACATAAAGATCACATCATGGGAGAGAGAGGTGAACCACATAGCTACCGGTAGAGCCCTCAGCCCCGGGGATGAACTACTCCCTCCTCATCATAGGAGACAGCAAGGTTGATGGAGATGGCGGTGAGGTCGATGGGGACGGCGGAGACGACGGAGACGGCGATGGAGACCGATGGAGATGGCTCCGGGGGCACTTCCCCGTCCCGGCAGGGTGCCGGAACAGAGACTTCTGTCCCCCGAAATTCGTCGATGGCGGCGGCGGAGCTGCGGAACTGTTTCTGGAAAATTGCCGACTCTTTTAGGGTTTTCTGTCCCGAGGCTTCTTATAGGAGAAGGGGCGTCGTCAGAGGGGGAGCCAGGCGCCCTCACACGGGGCTGGCGCGGCCAGGGGTCTGGCCGCGCCACCCCTGTATGTGGGGCCCTGGTGGCCCCACTCCTTCTCTCCTTCGGATCTCTGGAAGCTTCCGGGTAAAATAAGACTTCAGGAACTTGTTTCGTCCAATTCCGAGAATATTTCCTGTGTATCACTTCTGAAACACAAAAACAGCAGAAAACAGGGAACTGGCACTGTGCCAACTTGTTAATAGGTTAGTTCCGGAAATCACATAAAAATGCCACGAAGTGTAACGAAACAGTAGGCAAATGGTGTAAAAACAAGCATGGAGCATCAAAAATTATAGATACGTTTGAGACGTATCAGCATCCCCAAGCTTAACTCCTGCTCGTCCTCGAGTAGGTAAGTGATAACAAAAGAAATAATTTTTGAGGTGACATGCACCTACACAATCTTGATCAAATATGTAAGCATTGTGAGCTGGGATCATAAGAACTTAAAACATGGGCATGAAAGATATAATCTCGATAATAGAAACTTAGCAACCATGTTATAACATGAAAATGAACACAAACAAAATATTATGAAAATGAAACAATGAAAGTCAAACGTGTGTTCAAATCATAAGGAAAAACATACAAATGGTTTTCAGCTTGTCCTTCATGGAGAGCAAAACATAAATGCATAGGACACCTTCAAGTTTAAGAGGGCGACTAGATACAAATAATTTAAGAACAAGTGAAACCAACAATATGAATCAATCAATGAACTTTGGGACAATGCATATCACACTAAGAATGACAACTATGCTCTCTTAATGGTGCATAAAGATAGAAGGTGGTGACTCAACATAAAAGTAGAAGAAAGGCCCTTCGCAGAGGGAAGCAGTGATTAAACATGTGCTAGAGCTTTTCATTTTTAAAACAGAGATATAAAAATTGGTTTTGAGAGGTGGTTGTCTTTGTCAACGACTGGCAATGGGGTTCTTACTATCTTCCATACAAAAATGAAGCAAGTTTTTGAGAGAGAGAGAGATTGGCACTTTTGTGCTCTTTTATAAAGCTTGGCACTCCTCCCCACCTTTTTTTCTTTCTCAAACCATGGCTAACCGATTCCATCGGGTGCCCACCAACATTCACATTCCATGGAGGAGTGCCTTTTTTCTTTTCTTTTTTTTTCTCTTTTTTTTTTCTTTTTGGAACAAGCAATATGGAGGATAGCAAATCCGACCACTACGTCCCCATGAGCTGAAAACAGTGTCACAAAACGAGAAGTGTTTTGAAGGTTTTTTGAAAGGTAGCACATGAAAATTTACTTGGAATGGCTTACAAATACCATGCATAGGAATTTATAGTGGACACAATGGCAAACTTGGTTTTTGGGAGTTGGATGCACAAGTAGAGCTCATACTCAGTACAAAATGAGGGCTAGCAAAAGACTGGGAGCGACCAACTAAGAGAGCAATAATGGTCATAATCATGCATAGCGACAAAGCGACATTAAAAGAAGCATAAGATGGCATCAAAAGTCAAAAACTAAATGATCATAGAGGCTTATGGTGACTTTGTATGAGTCTAACATGTGTGAGCATGTGCCAAGTCAACCCAAATAAAGCATCAAAGGAGAAAACCAAATAAATGCTTCCATATAATAAAAACAACGCATGATTTTTTCAAAGGCTCATTAAGCAATCTCAGTCATTTGAGACAAGTCATGCTACAGCAAAACCACTAAGCATACTATCAAAAAGACATCAAGCATGACATGCAAAAGCCTAGGCCGCAGTCTACACAAGCTCCTTCTTGTACCACTTTTTTGCATAAAGCTTTTTCTCTTTTCCAACACCATTCAAACTTTTTTAATCCAACTCTTTTGAGGAAAACCAACATGGTCCAGAGGCAAAAATACACCTTGATAAATAGATATAAGAAGATCTGAACGCAAATCAAGGCAAAAACGAAAACCAAAAGCAGTAGCAGAAAAAGAAGAACACTCGGTTTTTTATAAGAGTGAAAACTAGAGCGTTCTTGGCAAATGAAAAGCGAGTTCATCTCCTCCAAAAGAAACATGATGTGATCTAACCATTTATTGCAGCAAACAAAACTAAACTAATAATGAAAACTAAAACAACTGACGCTCCAAGAAAAACGCATAGTGCATGAAGCAATAAAAATATAGTGTCTTGAAAGGTGACCTGATTTTTGCCGATGAAGAAGGGGTGCCTTGGGGGCATCCCCAAGCTTTGATGCTTGTACTTCTTGGATATTTCTTGGGGTGATGCATGGGCATCCCCAAGCTTGAGCTTTTGTCCATTCTTCATCTCATCTCATCATTCTCCAATCCCTACACTTGAAAACTTCCTTCATACAAAACTAAACACAAATCTATTAGCAACATTAGTGTAAGCATAGCATTGAATCAACCTCTTTTTGCTTCAGGTTTCAACCTAAAACCACCACATATAAAGTATATACTACTGTAGCAACCTCTCTAAAAGTTCCGTGATCAAAAGAACTCAAAAGAAAGCGATAAAGTGGCAAACACAAATATTGGCAGAAATCTGTCAAAACTGAACAGCTGACAAAGGTCGAATTTTTGAGGGGTTTTATGTTGCTCAAATCAAAAAGTGTTCAACTAACAAAAGTTTGTATATAACCTGGGGCATATGCACAAGAAATCGCAGGTCCAAAAGATATACAGAGAATTTATACGAATTTTTACGGTGCAGCACTGAAAACAGTTTCAGGACAGCAACATCCCCAAATCTTACCTCACTCGAATTAGAGGCTTCTCTTAGCACAACAACGAAATAAAAAGGATAAGGAGAGGTTATTACAGTAGTAATAACTTCCAAGACTCAAATAGAAGAAAAAGTACTGAAAAATAAACAATGGGTTATCTCCCAAGAGTGCTTTTCTTTAACGCCTTTGAGCTAGGCGCAGTAATTTGCAAAGATGCTCATGTGGGCGCCATATAAGAGCTTGAGGCAAAGGCGCCATATAGGAACTTAGAGCAATAGAGAGCATCAAAAATCAAATGTGAAAGACATTTATATCTGAACCACTTCCTATGCATAGGAATCTTGTAAGAAAATAAATCAATGAGGCACATAGTAGCAAGCATGGATAGATAAAACAAGTGCCACTTCAAGATTTGCAACATAAAGAGGGGAAACTTAATATTGTTGAGATCCATCAAACCATGTTTCCCTCTCTCATAATAACTTTTAGTAGCATAATGAATAGAACTAACAATATAACTATCACATAAAACATTCCTATCATGAGCCACATACATAAAAGAATTAATACTCACCACAGGAACAATAGTAGTAGGAGCAAATTCAACATAAAAATTATTCTCATCACCATAATCATCATAAATAGGAGGCATATTGTAATCATAACTAATTTTCTCCTCAAAAGTAGGTGGACTGAAAATAACATAATCATCATTGTAATCATCATAAATTGGAGGTAAAGTATCATCAAAGTAAATTTTCTCCTCCAAAGCTAGGGGACTAAAAAGATCATTTTCATCAAAACTAGCTTCCCCAAGCTTAGAATTTTCCATAGCATTAGCAATAATGATGTTCAAAGAGTTCATACTAATAACATTGCCATTAGCATGCAAATAAAGTTCCATAGGTTTTTTAATTTTCTCTTCAAACACTTCATGTCCTAACTCAAGATAAATACTATAAAGGTCTCTATTTTTTTTCCATTAAGCCTAACTAGTGAAAATAAAAACAAGAAACAAAAAGATATAATTGCAGAATCTAAAGGAAATAACTCCGAGCACTCACACAGGAAGATGCGAGTACCTTTTACCTTACCTCCCCGGCAACGGCGCCAGAAAAGAGCTTGATGTCTACGCACTTCTATTCTTGTAGACACTTGTTGGGCCTCCAAGTGCAGAGGTTTGTAGAGCAGCAGCAAGTTTCCCTTAAGTGGATCACCCAAGGTTTATCGAACTCAGGGAGGAAGAGGTCAAAGCTATCCCTCTCAAGCAACCCTGCAATTACGATACAGAAAGTCTCTTGTGTCCCCAACACACCCAATACACTTGTCAGATGTATAGGTGCACTAGTTCGGCGAAGAGATAGTGAAATACAAGTAATAGTGATGATTATAAGTAGCAAACGTGATGTGAAATAAATATCACTGCGAGCAAACAAGTAACAAAACAGGAAGTAAACGGTGTGCAATGCTTGGAAACAAGGCCTAGGGATCATACTTTCACTAGTGGACACACTCCCAACAAATATAACATGATTGAACAAATAAACAACTTCTCTCCACTATGGTACTCTGAATTACTCTCATATTGAATAACACTAATCATTGCGTAGTGGCTACAGAAGCACCCCTTAAAGTTCATCAAGTACTTGACAAACACCACTCATAGAGATATCCAAATCAAAGCACAACTCAAGATAGATATTATTGCAACTTAGACCAAGTACTAACACGGTGCACACACTGTCAACATTACACCATGAAAGGAGGAATAGATCACTTTAATACTATCATAGTAATAATTATTCTCATAATCCACAAGAGATCACAATCATAGCCTAAACCAAGTACCACCACGATGCACGCACTGTCACCGTTACACCATGGCAGGAGGAATAGATTACTTTAATAACACCACTAGAGTACACATAATATCTGAATAATAACATCTACTTGTTCAACATGATACAAAGCTCATGAACACATAAAGATCACATCATGGGAGAGAGAGGTGAACCACATAGCTACCGGTAGAGCCCTCAGCCCCGGGGATGAACTACTCCCTCCTCATCATAGGAGATAGCAAGGTTGATGGAGATGGCGGTGAGGTCGATGGAGACGGCGGAGACGGCAATGGAGACCGATGGAGATGGCTCCGGGGGCACTTCCCCGTCCCGGCAGGGTGCCGGAACAGAGACTTCTGTCCCCCGAAATTCGTCGATGGCGGCGGCGGAGCTGCGGAACTGTTTCTGAAAAATTGCCGACTCTTTTAGGGTTTTCCGTCCCGAGGCTTCTTATAGGCGAAGGGGCGTCGTCAGAGGGGGAGCCAGGCGCCCTCACATGGGGCTCGCGCGGCCAGGGGCCTGGCCACGCTACCCCTGTGTGTGGGGCCCTGGTGGCCCCACTCCTTCTCTCCTTCGGATCTCTGGAAGCTTCCGGGTAAAATAAGACTTCAGGAACTTGTTTCGTCCAATTCCGAGAATATTTCCTGTGTATCACTTCTGAAACAGAAAACAGCAGAAAACAGGGCACTGGCACTGTGGCAACTTGTTAATAGGTTAGTTCCGGAAATCGCATAAAAATGCCACGAAGTGTAACGAAACAGTAGGCAAATGGTGTAAAAACAAGCATGGAGCATCAAAAATTATAGATACGTTTGAGACGTATCACATGCTCACACATGTTAGACTCTTACAAAGTCGCCAATGGCCTCTATGATCATTTAGTTTTTGACTTTTGATGCCATCTTATGCTTCTTTTAATGTCGTTTTGTCGTTTTGCATGATTATGGTCATTATTGCTCTCTTAGTTGGTCGCTCCCAGTCTTTTGCTAGCCCTCGCCTTGTACTGAGTATGAGCTCTACTCGTGCATCCAACTCCTAAAAGCCAAAGTTTGCCAAAGTGTCCACCATACATACCTACTAGCAATTTGCTATTCCAAGTAAATTTGACTTGCTTTTATTTTCTCTTCAAATTAAACTCTTACCAGTGTTATGCGAAAATTGGTCAGTAAAGCTCTCACGAACCGGAAGGCACACTTTACTTTTTCCTGTTCTTAAAAATTTGACATTGTGGTCTCTTATGTTGAGTTGTTATGCTTGCAAGTTGTAAGTTGGAGACTAGCCCAGCCATGCAGTCATGGGTAAGCTTTCAACATTGCACTTCTCTTTTGAGTTGATATCGTGATCTTTTGTTTATGGATGCCCGCGGTGTGAAATGAATTGGGAATCTTGTGGGGATCATGGAGTTTGTATATGTGTTAGGGAAACGCCTGGGCCGCCAATCTAAGCCATGCATAATTCATGGTGGAAATTTGCAGCATACCCATGGTGGACATTCAACGACGCATATCACAATAAAAAGCTAAACAAATGGCAAATAAAAGAGATGTCGAGGTGTTCATTGTCTGCTTGTCCTGTCATTTTGATGTGGGCTTGTTCCATGTCATCGGGCACGGAGGTACCCCGTTGGCGGTTCTCAATGATATGCATATATTTACAATGACAAGAGCCTTGCTTGGGACTCTAAGTAAAGTAGCATGAGGTTTGGGTACTCGTATTCACGGGACACGAGGTTTTCAACTTATGATTTGTCAAGCATATGCATCATAATTGTTCTCGCATTAACTCTAACCATTCAAGATGCTTATGATGGGGGCAATGAGATCTCAAAGCCGGTAAGTAACATAATTTTGAAGGTTATAAAACTTGCAATCACTGCTTCCCTCTGCGAAGGGCCTTTCTTCTACTTTTTATGTTGAGTTACCACCTTCTATCTTTATGCACCATAAGAGAGCAAAGTTGTCATTCTTAGTATAATGTGCATTGTCCAAAAGTTTTCATTGATTGATTCATATTGTTGGTTTCACTTGTTCTTAAATTATTTGTATCTAGTCGCCCTCTTAAACTTGAAAGTGTCCTATACATTTATGTTTTGCTCTCTATGAAGGACAAGCTGAAAACCATTTGTATGTTTTTCCTTATGATTTGAACACATATTTGACTTTCATTGTTTCATTTTCATGATCTTTTGTTTGTGTTCATTTTCATGTTTACAACATGGTTGCTAAGTTTCTATTGTCAAGATTATATCTTCATGCCCATGTTTTAAGTTCTTATGATCCCAGCTCACAAATGCTTACATGTATGATCAAGATTGTGTAGGTGCATGTCACCTCAAAAATTATTCTTTTGTTATCACTTACCTACTCGAGGACGAGCAGGAGTTAAGCTTGGGGATGCTTGATACGTCTCCAACGTATCTATAATTTTTGATGCTCCATGCTTGTTTTTACACCATTTGCCTACTGTTTCGTTACACTTAGTGGCACTTTTATGCATTTTCCGGAACTAACCTATTAACAAGTCGCCACAGTGCCAGTTTCCTGTTTTCTGTTGTTTTTGTGTTTCAGAAGTGATACACAGGAAATATTCTCGGAATTGGACAAAACAATTTCCTGAAGTCTTATTTTTCCCGGAAGCTTCCAGAGATCCAAAGAGGAGACGGAGTGGGGCCACGAGGGGGCCACACACCAGGGCGGCGCGGCCCAGGCCCAGGCCCTGGCCACGCCCCCTACATGTGAGACCGCCTCGGTCCACTTCTGACGATGCCCCTTCGCCTATAAAGACCCCCCGATGGAAAAAACCTAAGTACCCGATCAATTTTCTAGAACACATCGCGATCCGCCGCCGCCATCGACCCGAAGATCGGGAGGGTCCAGAAGCTCTTCCCGGCACCCTGCTGGAGAGGGGAATCACCACCGGAGGTCTTCTTCATCGCCATGCTTGCCTCCGGAGCGATGAGTGAGTAGTCTACCTTGGACTATGGGTCCATAGCAGTAGCTAGATGGTTGTCTTATCCATCATGTGCTTCATGTTTAGATCTCATGAGCTGCCTTACATGATTGATATCACCGTTATGTAATTCTGCATGTTTGGTTTGTTGGGATCCGATGAATATTGGTGTTATGATTGAGTTGCTATACTGAAATATATCTTATGTTATCTCTATGTTGTTTATGATCTTGCATGCTCTCCGTTGTTAGTAGCTATCTTGGCCGAGTAGTTGCTAGTGACTCCAAGAGGGGGTATTTATGCTCGATAGTGGGTTCATGCCTCTATTTAATCTAGGGGAGTGACAGAAACCTCTAAGGTTGTAGATGTGCTATTGCTACTAGGGAGAAAACAACATTCATATGCTCAAGGGCATATGCTTTGTTTACATTACACACTTTGCTTAATGCAATTATCTGCTGTTCACAACTTAATACTTGTGGAGTTCTCGGATTGATTTGCCACAAGTGGATTATTAGTCATAGATGCAGTTGGATGGCGGTCTATGTATTTTGTTGTAATGCCCAGAGTAAATCGCATAGTGATCTTCTTGACATATCACGTTTATCTTTATTCTATCAATTGCCCAACTGTAATTTGTTTACCCAGCATGTGTTATTTATCTTATGGAGAGACACCACTAGTGAACTGTGGACCCCGGTCCTATTTCCATCATATTGCTATCACCGGTTTACTTTACTCGCACTGTTTACTTTACTCGCATTCTTTTACTATTTTCCACTCGATACGCTCATAACCTTTGTTTCAAGCAAACCGGTGAGATTGACAACCTCATCGCAAGTTGGGAGCAAAGTACTTGGTTGTGTTGTGTGCAGGTTCCGCGTTGCAGCTAGCAAGCAAAGCTTGGACGAGGCGCCATATATAAATTATCCGAAGCTGTCGCAAACTAGCAAGCATCACCTACAGTCGTATTGCCCGCTCTTCTCCTGATCGACATAACCTTGGTTTCTTAACTGAGGGAAAACTAGCTGCTATACTCATCACACCTTCCTCTTGGGGTTCCCAACGGGCTGGTCATTCACCACGCATCAAGCTTCGGTTAAAATAGGAGGTTCGGCTTTTGTTTCGTCCAATTCCGATAATATTTCCTGTGTAACTTTTCTGAAACATAAAAACAGCAGAAAACAGGGAACTGGCACTGTGGCATCTTGTTAATCGGTCAGTTCCGGAAAATGCATAAAAACGCCATGAAGTGTAACAAAACACTAAGCAAATGGTGTAAGAACAAGCATGGAGCATAAAAAATTATAGATACGTTTGATATGTATCATGGACTTGGATTCAACTCCAATAACAAGAACAAATCCAAGAACAACAAGAAGAATGGCCAAGACAAAGTCAATAATTTGGCCAAGATTGTTTGCTTCAAGTGCAAGATTGAAGGTCATCATGTGCGATCTTGCCCATTGAAGAAGAGGCAAGTGAGTGAGGAGCAACAAGGGAAGCGGCCACAAGGTAAATCTCAACCCCAAGTTGAAAATAGGCCACTTCCCAAGAAGAATCAAGATAAAGCTCCCCCAATAAAGAAATCAATGAAGAAGAGAAAAGGGAGCACTTGTTGCTATATTTGCTGTGAGAAGGGGCATGTTGCTTCTTCATATTTAAACGGTACCTTATCAAAACCTATCCTTGTTGATAATGATTATTCTCTTAGGAAGGATACGTATGGCAATGTGTTTGCCAAGTTTGTTGGAACTCAAAGTGGTGTCAAGAAAAGAACCATTTGGGTTGCCAAGCCTATTGTGACTAACCTCTTAGGACCCAACTTGATTGGGGACCAACAAGCTAAAAACTTGATCAATAGGTGTCAGCGGAGGGCATTGGAGACTTGGCTACCACATGAAGAATTAAGGGGTCTTTATTAATTTTATCTCATCAAGCCAAGTCATTGGGACTATCATATATCCATCTTATATCCAATGCGCCTCTTTTCGGTAACTTTTACTTAACTTGTTTACATTGAAAGTTGCTTGCCCCTTTGCATGTGTTGGTTTTGTACCTACCATGTGTTTGTATATGTTGTGCTTTTACTTGCTTATCTTGTAATTCTACCTTGGGTAGGTTGTCTGGCACATCATGTACTCATGTGTTTTATTTGAGCCTCTAGTGCATTTTGGTGTTATCTTTTTTGGCTCTTTGAGAAATTATTTGCCTCTTGTTGAGAAGAAATTGTTTATCACATTAGTGGGGAGTAATATGCTTTTTGCATATTACGAGCCTAGAGAATGTGAACATTTGAGGTATTGCCACATAAAATGATTTTTTAGAATTTATCTTGTTCCTATATGGCATCGTTGCTCGAATAAGCTCAAATTTGATTAAATGTTTTTATTGCTCATATTTATTTTTGGTTGTTGTTTGAGAAAGATATTCTTGGTGCGATTCTCCTCAAATATGTATCTCTATAAATCCTATTTCGGAAATCGTTTACTTCAAGCTATTCTAATCATTGCTTTGCATGATTGTTTGACTATTTGGAGCTACCAAGAATTCTTATCCATTCATGGTGCTTATTTCAATTCTTTAACCATATGCCTTTTGTTGTGAAGTTGATTGTGGATATATTTGCATTATACCACCAGAATTTAGTTCAATATACTTATTGTCTTTGGCAATTGGTATTCTTATATGTGGTAGTTTCCATGGATCATCTTCACCTTGGATTTTGCTTCTTATTAACTTATTTCTTTCCAAGAAATTATTTTTGCTCCCATTGTCTTTCTTGCTTTCTTGTGGATCGTCTTGACTAAGTATGTGCCATCTTTCGATCCCTACCAAGAGTGTATTTTGGAATACAAACATTTCCTTTTTGGTACTTTGTGCCATGTAGAGTGTTTGGTTTATTTGTTAGAACCTTCCTCTTTTGGGAGTTTGTTATCTCATTCTTTATTCTATGATTTATTTGCTTGAATAAGATAAATCCTTGAGCATGTGTGCGTGTTATTAATTCTTTTTGCTTAATAAGTTGTTTCTTAGTTTATGCGTTGAACTTTGAGAATAAATCATTTGTTGATTTGTTTCTTTGATATTATTTGGACAACAAATGTGTTTTGCCACACACTTTTATGCCTTCTTGTATCTCCAAGTGTTTTGTCCAAATGGTATCTTCTATGGATCTTGAAAGCCTTGTGTATTCATATTTTCAATATGAGTACCATTCTATTTTTCTTGCTTTCTTTGATCCAATATATATGGCTTACTCCATCAAATCCTAAATGGCTAAGATGTGCATGATATTTAAATCTCACCAATAAATATGCACATATTTATGTGGAGTTTGTCTTATATATTATGGTTAGTCTAACCACTTTGGACCCAATAAGTTTGGGGACCAAAATGTACTTGAATCTTGTCTTAGGTAAATTGGAGATGCAATGAATGCTTGTCTCATTCATAAGGAAGGTGTTATCACCATATAATATTTGGAGCCAAGCTAGGATGAATGACAAACTCTTATGTACTACATCATAGCCATTGCTATCGCGGTAACAAGTATCTTATTCATGCATACTCGTCTAGCATCTAACCTCTTGTATGTTGCATTTTGGCATGAAATTTTTTAATTACAAATTTTATCTATCTTTGTGATTTTGTCACATAATTTGAGCCATGAACAAATAAGCAATATGCTTCTCACATTGAAGACTATGTTGAAGCTCAATGCTTATCCTTACTAGTCTTATAAAATGCTTTGACATGTATCTCACTCTCATAATTTTTGGTTGAGCCAATTAATTTGTTTTTCCTTATTTTGTTGCTCAACCATATGTTTGTTGCAAGAGTAAAGCTTTTTGTTCTCTTATATGCTCCCAAGTTCATGTTTAGTGTTTTGAATGATTTTGGGGGAGTGATGATTCCATGTTTATGCACTTTGTATTCTAAAGCAAATAACTAATGTAGGTGCACAAACCTTGGTGAGTTTTCCTATATCATTTAGAACACTCATTGGATTTTATCATCATATCTTTTTGATCATTTTTTGGATATTTAATTGCTTGCTTCTATTCTTGATCATTTAATTATCTACAATCCTTTTGCTAGTCTTGGATCCTCAATATTGTTTGATTTCCCCCGAGTTTTTATAATTGGATATGTTCATTTGTTTTTACTCAAATTTTGAGAAATGCACACCTTATGGAGGAACTCCCTCAATATTGGCCTTCTAAGTTTTTCGCCTATTTCGGCAATTGGTGCCAATGGGGGAGAAGTTTTGAGGGTTTAAGGTAATTGGTTTATGCTTTGGGTTTTTTGCTTAAACATTTGCTGTTCATGCCGTTCATGCTTTGCATCCTTTCTTGTTGCTTTGCATGATTGAGTATATAGAGGAAACTCCACCAACAACAATGGTTGGCAATATATGCAATGAAAGTCAAGTTCATACACACGTGCATAGATTCTTGGGGAGTTTGCTCTATATATTGTGGTTCAACTCACATCACGTATTTTTGTAGTATTTGATGTGAGTACAACCATTTCTGTTCTTAAAATTCCTTATATAAACCCTCTCAAAGAGATTGTCATCAATTACCAAAATGGGGGAGATTGAAAGTGCATTTTCCCTTATGTGTGGTTTTGGTAATTAATAACAATCCCTATGGACTAATGTTTTCATTAAGTTTAATATGAAGGAACCGTCCATAGATAACGCTTGAAGACCATGTGTTGGATTCAAGGTTGGATGCCATAAATATCAAGATATACTTTGATCTTTTGGCATCAAGATCATTGGTTTGAATAGATGAATATGATCTTGAGAGTTTGGTTACAAGAGAAGAATTCAAGTGATGGCTCTATGTTAAGGTCACGAGGGTCTCATGAGTTGAGCCATGGTTGACCAAGACTTAGAGCATGCAATCAAATGAAGAATTACCTATGCATCTCAAGAGACATTTGATAGAGCATGCGAAGATACAAGGTTGACCAAGATGAAGAGAGAATAGTGGAATCAAGTATCTTCCCATGGGCTTACATAAAAAAAGGATTTAGTATAGCCCATGAGAGAATGAATCAAATGATGTTTGAGAAGCACAAATTCAAGATAAGCATCTCAAGAAGATCATATGTTTGAAGCTTGCTGTCCATTTGGTGATAATGTACTCGTGAAGATGAGTGTTAACAAAGCTATCCCATAATGGTTTATGAGAAGTAAATTAAAGTCTTCACGAAGCAACAATGATCAAATGAAGCATTCCGGCATGAGGGGAGCATAAAGCATCGTCATCAAGATCAAGCGGGATGCTCAAGGCAAAGGTACGTCCTTGCTAGGTTTTCCTTTTACCGCTATAAAGGTGTTTGTTGAGAGACTGGGTTATAGGATAGATAGCCGCACTATCAAGAGGGGCTTTCGGTTTGGTAACTTCGTCGAGCTCAATCCTTTGCATACTTTGCATCTCCCTATTTAGTTGCTTCTTGTTGTTTCTTTGTATGAGGTTCTTGAGCTTGTTGCTAGCTTTCTAACAAGTCTAAGTTCATCGAAAACGAAATCCAAATGGATCTTCTATTATGTTTTCAAGTTGAGAGGTTTTACCGGTTCTTCACTTTGGAAAGTTTCTCACCTCTCCACATTTGGTATTTTTCCTCTTGACAATTGACGAGGGTTAACTCGACAAATGTCCTAGATGAAGGACTTAGGATCGGGGAGATAGGGCGTCAGATGAACTCGAAGGTAAAGTTAGTCGAAATAGGTGTGCGTCGAAAGTAAACTTGGGTGTTCAACCTTGCTTGCTTTCAATCTGGCCTACACCGTCCCCTCCTGGCCCCTATATATAGATGGCCAGGTCTCGAGGATCGGGTAGGGTCCGATACAGATTACAATATCGACATACGGTAAGAACTCGTATTCGACTATCATTACAATTGGGCCTAGCTTATCGGGCCTCAGGGGTACTCAACTAACGGGATCTATTAGCTATACCCTTGTCAGTAGCCCCTGAGATTCTACCAGAATTGTAGATTCGGGTTGAATCTCTAATCTTCAAATCTTCGACTTGATCAATTCTTCGACTTTCTTCTTGTCTTCAAATCTTCGACTTGGTCTTTCGACTTATTTTCATGATATCTTTTCGCAAGGGGTTTTGATGAACAAGCCTGACAACTCTGACGGATCAAGAGGTCAGTTAACTGCCGGAACATATACTTGTCACCTACTTCAAATTCAATCCCCTTGGACTTGAATTCGGGATACCAGTCAAACCCATTCTTTTGCCGCATTTAGGACTTACAAAGAATGAATCCCAGTGATTCTCAAGGTACCCAGTGCGTCCACCAGGATTTTCTTCGCGTCGTAGACACGGATACATACCAGCAGAGCGCATCCATGTGCGTATACCAGGCCACACAGGACAGATCCCGGGGTCTTACCTTCGTGACAAGTCACGGCATTCGAGTTATGTTGCGATAACATAACTCGAGAATCTTATGTCGCAGTCAAATTTCGACTGAAAATATTCGGGTTTCAACAACCATAGAACTCGCTCCCGATGGGAGTAACACTTCTACACGATGCGTTACCTACAAATATCGTCGGGTGCGCGCTCAGCGCTCCCGATGGGAGTAGCCCCCGAGGCTATAGTCGAAAAAAGTCTTTTTCGAGTATAGGCTCAAATATAATACTGTCCATCATACTTCAACTCGAGATACTTTCAATATCTTTGATAATAGTAGCCCCTAAGGCTATAATTGAAGATCCTTCATATATAATCTTGTTTATAAATTTTGTACCTGTCGGCGCCATCCTTCTTCTTTCTTATATCATCTTTTTTTTATGACGTCAATGAACACGTCACTCTGTATAAGTGCGAACTGTTTGATGGGCAACACTGTAATTCTCGTGATTTTTGACCGTTAGTGGGCTGCCGTTTCTGCTCTTTGCGCCACGTCTCAGCCCACGATCCTTCTCCCAGAAGTTATATAAGGGGCGTAGTGGAGGATTTTACTGTTTACCAGTTCGTTCCCTCCGCCGCCTCCATTGCCGATCTCTGCTCCTTTTTCTGTTCGTGCATAGCCCCCGAGCGCGGTGCGATAGATGCGCGTGAAGCACCTAGCCACCAAGAACACCATGGCCAATAACTCCTCTGCCACCAAGTTTGTACGCTCTGCCATCACGCCGAAGGAGGTGGAGAAAGCCAGGGCAGATGGCCTCATCTCCGCCCAGGATTCCATCAAGTTTCCCAGTACTGAGCGGATCCCGGAGCCCCCGAGTGGTTATCGGGTAATGTTCCTCGCTTTCCTCCTCCGTGGTCTTTCTCTTCCTGCCCACGAGTTCCTTCGTGGGCTTCTCTTTGTTTATGGTGTGCAGCTTCACCAGCTCACACCTAACTCTCTTCTGCACATTGCGTGTTTCGTGACTCTTTGCGAGTCTTTCTTGGGCATTGAGCCCCACTTTCTTCTCTGGAGGTCAATCTTTCGGCTTCGCCCCAATGTTTCCCTGGCTAGAAAGCCTGAATTGGGCGGAGCCATTGTCTCTGTGCGCCCTGAAGCGCAGTACCTCGAGTTTTCCTTTGCTGCATCTGTCCAGGGGTGGAGAACCAAATGGTTCTATATCAAAGATCGCAAAGCCTCCCCTGAAGACCAATACGGTCTAGCCCCTTTCGAAGCCTCCAAGGAAGTGAAGAAATTGGCTTCGTGGGATGCGCTTCCCTCAGATGCGAAGATAGCACAAGTTCTTCCTCTTCTATCTCGCATTCAAGCTTTGAAAGGAGGCCAAGGAGGAGCTTTGTCGGGTATCCAACTCATGGCGTTCTTCATACAACGTCGAGTTCAACCCTTGCAGCACCGCCTCACCAAGTTCTGGAATTACTCTGGCTTGGAAGATCCTACTCGCGTCTCTGAAGATTTGATAGAGAAAAAAGATGTCGACAAGCGAGTTAGGAGCCTTACCAAGCTCACCAAGGATCATGCGGTTGCTGACTTAACCGCTGACTACTTCGACTCCGTGCACCCTTTACCCGAGGTATGCATCTTTGTGTTCACTTGTTGTCTATTTTTGTTTGCTTCGACTTACATTTGCCTTTGTACTCTGCTGACTTATTATGTATGCAGGGTCACCAATTCCTTGTTTCGCACCCTCCTCTTCCAGAGGCAGGGCCCCTTCCAGCTGATCGGGCTTCATCTGTATCTGAAGCCCCCGAGGCTGACGATAATCAGGACGGGGATGATGCCGAAGAGTCGGAAGAGAAAACGGGCTCGTCGACATCGTCTCCCTCTGTGCCTGCTGAAGATGCTGGTGTCGACAAGAAAAGGAAGCGAGTCGAAGAATTTGCTTCTTCGAGTTCTGCAGCGGCTGATAAGACCTCTGCTCCTGCAGAAGATGAGGAGTACTTCGACCTCCTAGCATCGTAAGTATTTTTAGTTGAGTTCGTCAATTGCGTTTCTCTTGCCTTGTTTCCATCGTGTTACTCATAAGTTTTTTGCTTCGTGTAGAGATGACGAAGAGCCGTCAAAAGCTGCTACAGGTACTCCTTCAATTCCTCCTGCTGTTGATGATGAGCCCCCGGCCCAAGAAGTTGCGCCTAGGGTTACCAGGGCCTCTGTAAAGAAGGTTCCTGTTCCCCGAAACCCCAAGCGCTTGAAGAAGGCTAAGGAACCCGAAGTTTCTTTGGAAGCCCACGAATCCTTGGCTTCCCCCCATGATGTGAGTAACTTTTCTTTTACTAATTTTCCTTGCATACACTTGCGCTCTTACACGCTCTGTTCTCTTAGGCTTTGTTGAACAGATTCATCGCCTTGGGCACTGAATGTGCTGAGTACCTAAAGGTTGCGAAAGCTTCCGAAGGTACACTTTTGACGTCCAGTTACAGCTTTTTCCTTGTACTTATCCTTTGCTGTTTACCTGACACGCTTGCGTCTTCTCCTGTAGCTGCTCTGGCAACGGCCAACGCTCGAATTGCGTCACTAGAGGCGGAGCTTCGAGCTTCGCAGAAAGCCTATGATGCTGCAGCCACTGCTAAAACAAACGCTGAGAAGTCGCAGAAATCTGCGCTTGGTAAGGCGAAGAAAGCTGAAAAAGCTTTAGCTGATGCCAACAAAGATCATGCCCAGCGAGAGCAAGCCGTGGCAGAGCGTCTTCACACGATGTCTACTGCTGCTGAAAGTAAGTGTTTCACCTTGTCTTCTATTTTCGACTTCTGTTGCACTGTTTTACTTGCTGACTTTTTCCTCCTCTTTTTCTCTTCTGTCTGCTTCGTGTCGTGCAGGATTTACCGGGGTGTCTCCGTCGTCCCTGCAACCGGACGATGATCCTCTGATGACTGCGGTTAACCTACTCGAAGAAAACTGGATATCTATCCAGGAGACTTTTGAGTTGGTTAGCCGCGTTCTGTCGCGGTTGTTCGTCGGGTTGTGGCCGAAGAAGAAGGCAGAAGTCCCGAAGGATAACTTGGAGAATCTTGCCAAGTCCTTCGATACAGTTGAGGACCCGATCCTCCAGCTGAAGGGGCTCTCTCTTAAGCGTGGCGCTGAGGGTGCCATTGCGCTTTCTTTTGCTCATGGCGCGGACTTCGACTGGGAGAAGGTGAGCTCTCCCCATGGCCGCACCCGCGATGAGATGAAGGTTTTCATCGAGAAGGCGAAGAAGTTAGCGCCTGCACTGGCGGCGATTATTTCTCCTTCTGCAGCTTCCGCGGCATCTACTACACCGGCTCCAACAATGGGAGAGCCTGTACCTCCGTCGACTTCTGGCGACGGATTTGCCATGCCCTCTTCTGCCACGGAGCAAAATGCTGAGGTGGCGTAGACTTCGGCTCCTCTGCAGCTTTCAATTTCTTCTTTTGAATGTAACAATCTTTAGTTGCGTGCAACCCGAGAACTTTTAGCCAAAGGGTTTTGCACTTGTGTAAATATATTTTCTTCATATGAAATCTTGTGCTGCCTCTCTGAAATGTTTATTCTCTATTTTCTTTTGACTTCCAGTCGATGCATACCAACGATCCCTTGACTGGCGGGCCTGCTCATTCTGCTGCCCGTACGTTCGACTCGACGATTTTGCCGCCCCCTAGTCAATGCAGTCAATGCGCAGAGTACTCTTTAAGGATCTCTGATCTTGAAGCTCGCTTGACTTTGGCCAAACGCCAAGCTCAGATGTCATTTGACAGAGCCAGCAAGATTTCTAATTTGACGAAGCAGGTATCTATTCTTGATGATAAGGTGTCTAGCTTGACAGCAAAAGTTTTGCATCACGAGGATTGCAATTCTTTTCTCCTTGGCATTATCGAGTCCGCCTACGAGATGTTGCGGTGTAAGTTTCTCTTCGACTTATCTTTTCTCTCTTTTTGCTCCACTGCTGTTTTTATGTGATGGGTTCGTAGCATAGAAAACAAAAATTTTCCTACGCATGAACGCATAAACTGGCCAAGATACTCTACGAGATGGTAGCAACGGATACTCACCCTCGACGACCGTGAGCGGGGATTACGTTCCCGCACAAACGTTGACGATGGAGAGTTGGTGAAGACGCACGTAGTCGACGTAGTTGTTCACTTGATGTAGTCGACGTCGTGGTTCACTTGACGATCACAAGATCGTGTAGCCGGCGCCACAAGTGGCAGCGCCCCCGTACTCGCACACACGTGCAGCTCGACGTCGACTCCTCCACGCCCTCGGTCCAGCGGGGCAGCGGAAGAAGGGATCCGCCGGACACTCCTCCACACACTTCTCCAAGTGTGTGAACTATGAACTACTATTCCGGCAGAGCTTCGCTAAGCCAAGACGGAAAGTGGGCAGCAACTATGCAAAGGAGGGAGGATCAAGAAGTGTGTGACCAAGGGAGAGAGGGGGGGTTTATATAGAGGAGGAGGGCAGCCAAGGGGCTGGCCGGCCAAGGGCCTCCCCTCCTCTTCATTTCCCCTCTTTATTCCCTTTATGGAGATTAATCCCTCATCAACATGAGGTAACCCCCATTTTAATGCATGACATTCATGCCAATTAAAATTCACACTTATTGATTTAATAAAACATTTTTATTTCTTTAATATTTGTTAATTCATTCAATTAACAAACATTAACAAATACACCCTTGAGTTATTTCGATATCCCGAAACAGTTTCGGTGCTTTTCTGAAACAACCCTTATGCTGTCCTGTAATTCGATCGGAGTATCGTATCCACTCAAAAACGACGACGAGCCTTAAGTGTGTCACCCTACGGTTCGTGAATAACGTGGACATGATCGAGACTCCTCTCCGATCAATAATCAACAGCGGGATCTGGAAATCCATGATGACTCCCACTTACTCAACGATGAACTAGTGATCGTGTGAACCGGTAACGAACATAGTTAATTCCTTTTGTCTCACGATATTATTACTTGTCCGAGATCCGATCATTTGGTATCAACCATACCTAGTTCGATCTCGTTCCCGACAAGTCTCTTTACTCGTTCCGTGATAATGCATTCCTGTGACCTAGTCACATGCTTGCAAGCGATTCCAATGCAATATCACCGAGAAGGGCCCAGAGAATATCTTTCCGTCATCCGGATGGACAAATCCCACTCTTGATCCATGAGCCTCAACTAATACTTTCAGAGTACCCAAATCAACCTTTATAATCACCCTATTACGGTGTGACGTTTGATATCATCAAAGTACCCTTCCGGTATCAGTGATTAACATGATCTCATGGTCTAAGGATTAGAACTACTTCGCATGAGTTTGATATAGCAATGAACTTGATGATTTGATCGTATTGCTATTCGTACTATGGGTGTGAGTGTTCATCACATCATTCTTCTAATGATATGACCCCGTTATTAACAACATCCAATGTTCATGATCAGGAAACCTTGATCATCAGTTAATCAACGAGCTAGTATAAAAGAGAGGCTTTACTAGGAACCCTTTTAGTTTATTAATCACACAAGTATTAATGTTTCCGATTAATACAATTCTAGCATGAAAAATAAACATCTATTATGAACACGGAATAATATAATAACAACTTTATTATTGCCTCTCGGGCATATTCCTTTCAGTCTCCCACTTGCACTAGAGTCAATAATCTGGATTACATAGTGATGAATCTAACACCCATTGAGTTCTGGTGCTGATCATGTTTTGCCTTGGGGAGAGCTTTAGTCAACGGGTCTGCCACATTCAGATCCGTGTGCACTTTGCAAATCTTTACATCACCATCCGCGACATGTTCACGGATGGAGTGAAATCGGCACTTTACATGCTTGAATTTCTTGTGAGACCTTGGTTCCTGAGTATTGGCTATGGCACCATTGTTGTCACAATAGATAACCATTGGATCCAATGCACTCGGAACCACACCCAGTTCGGATATGAACTCCTTCATCCAAACTGCTTCTTCTGCTGCTTCTGAAGCAGCAATGTATTCCGCCTCTGTTGTTGATCTCGCCACCACGCTTTGCTTGGAACTCCTCCAGCTTACCGCTCCTCCATTCATAACAAATACGTACCCGGATTGAGACTTAGAGTCATCCGGATCAGTGTCGAAGCTAGCATCGACGTAACAACTTGCGACGAGCTCTTCTTCACCGCCATATACGAGAAACATATCCTTAGTCCTTCGTAAGTACTTAAGGATATTCTTAACCGCCGTCCAGTGTTCCAAACCTGGATCAGATTGGTACCTACTAGTCAAACTAATAGCATGTGCCACATCTGGTCTTGTACATAACATGGCATACATGATAGAGCCTATGGCAGAGGCATAGGGAATCTTATTCATTTCTTCTCTATCTTCAGCTGTAGCCGGACCTTGAGTCTTACTCAAGATCTTTCCTTGCAACATAGGTAAGAACCCTTTCTTACTATCTTCCATTCTAAACTTCTTTAGAATCTTGTCAAGGTATGTACTTTGCGATAGCCCAATTAAGCGTCTCGATCTATCTCTATAGATTTTGATGCCTAAAATATACGCCGCTTCACCAAGGTCTTTCATTGAAAACTTACTGTTTAAGTAATCTTTCACGCTCTTCAAAAGTTCCGTATCATTTCCAATCAGCAATATGTCATCCACATATAATATTAGAAATGCTACAGAGCTCCCACTCACTTTCTTGTAAATACAAGTTTCTCCATAAGTTTTGACAAATCCAAACCCTTTGATAACTTCGTCAAAACGGAGATTCCAACTCCGGGATGCTTGCTTCAGTCCATAAATGGATCGCTGAAGCTTGCATACCTTGTCAGCATCCTTAGGATCAACAAAACCCTTGGGCTGTACCATGTACAACTCTTCCTCAATGTTACCATTAAGGAACGCGGTTTTCACATCCATCTGCCAAATTTCATAATCGAAAAATGCAGCAATTGCTAACATAATCCTAACAGACTTTAGCATCGCTACGGGTGAGAAAGTCTCATCGTAGTCAATTCCTTGAATTTGTCGGAAACCTTTTGCGACAAGTCGTGCTTTATAGACGGTCACATTACCATCAGCGTCTGTTTTCTTCTTGAAAATCCATTTATTCTCAACGGCCTTTCGGTCATTGGGAAGTTCCACCAAAGTCCATACTTGGTTTTCATACATGGATTCCATTTCGGATTTCATGGCTTCATGCCATTTGTTGGAATCTGGGCTCATCATCGCTTCATCATACGTCGCAGGGTCATCGTTCTCAACAATGGCATTTACGACAAGATCACCGTACCATTCAGGAGCAGCGCGTGTTCTTGTCGACCTACGAGGTTCGGTAGTATCCTCTTTTGGAGTTTCATGATCTTTATCATTAGCTCCCACTTCATTTGGTGAAGTCACCACCGGAACGGTTTCCGGCGCTGCGCCACTCGCCAATTCATGAAGAGGAGGTTCAATAACCTCATCGAGTTCTACCTTCCTACTATTCACACCTTTCGAGAGAAACTCCTTCTCCAAAAAGGATCCGTTCTTAGCAACAAACACTTTGCCTTCGGATCTGTGATAGAAGGTGTACCCAATTGTTTCTTTAGGGTATCCTATGAAGACACATTTTTCCGCTTTGGGTTCGAGTTTATCAGGCTGAAGTTTCTTCACATAAACATCGCATCCCCAAACTTTTAGAAATGACAGCTTAGGTTTGTTTCCAAACCATAATTCATACGGTGTCGTTTCAACGGATTTAGATGGAGCCCTATTTAAAGTGAAAGCGGCTGTTTCTAGCGCATAACCCCAAAAAGATAGTGGCAGATCGGTAAGAGACATCATAGACCGAACCATATCCAATAAAGTACGGTTACGACGTTCGGATACACCATTTTGTTGTGGCGTTCCAGCGGGAGTGAGTTGTGAAACTATTCCACATTCTCTCATATGTGCGCCAAACTCGTAACTAAGATATTCTCCTCCACGATCAGATCGTAGAAATTTAATCTTTCTGTTACGATGATTTTCTACTTCACTCTGAAATTCTTTGAACTTTTCAAATGTTTCAGACTTGTGTTTCATTAAGTAAATATACCCATATCTACTCAAGTCATCAGTGAAAGTAACAAAATAACGATATCCACCACGCGCCGGCACACTCATAGGTCCACATACATCGGTATGTATGATTTCCAATAAGTCTGTCGCCCGTTCCATTGAACCGGAAAACGGCGTTCTAGTCATCTTGCCCATAAGGCATGGCTCGCATGTTTCAAATGATTCATAATCAAGTGATTCCAGAAGTCCATCCGAATGAAGTTTCTTCATGCGTTTAACACCAATATGACCTAAACGGCAGTGCCACATGTATGCGGCTATATCATCATTTGACTTAATTCTTTTGGCATTCACATTATGAATATGTGTTTCATTACTATCAAGATTCAAAAGAAATAAACCTTTCTTCTCAGGTGCATGTCCATAAAAGATATTATTCATATAAATCGAACAACCATTGTTCTCAGACTGAAATGAATAATTGTCTCGCATTAAACAAGATCCGAATATAATGTTCATGCTCAACGCAGGCACCAAATAACATTTATTCAGGTTTAAAACTAATCCAGATGGTAAATGTAGAGGTAGCGTCCCGACGGCGATCACATCAACTTTTGATCCATTGCCGACGCACATCGTGACCTCATCCTTCGCAAGTTGCCGCCTATTCTTTAGCCCCTGTTTCGAGTTACATATGTGAGCAACCGAACCGGTATCAAATACCCAGGTGCTATTGCGACTACTAGTAAGGTACACATCAATAACATGTATATCATATATACCTTTGTTAATCTTCCCGTTCTTCTTATCCGCCAGATACTTTGGGCAGTTGCGCTTCCAGTGCCCCGTTTCCTTGCAGTAGAAACACTCAGTTTCAGGTTTAGGACCAGCCTTGGGTTTCCTCTCAGAACCGGCAACAGATTTTCCGTCCTTCTTGTTTCTACCCTTGGACTTATTATCCTTTCTACCTCTCTTGAAACTAGTGGTCTTATTGACCATCAACACTTGATGTTCCTTTTTAATCTCCACTTCTGCAGTCTTAAGCATTGAGAGAAGCTCGGGGAGAGACTTCCTCATGCCCTGCATGTTGTAGTTCATCACAAAGCTCTTGAAGCTAGGTGGGAGAGATTGGAGAACCCGATGTATTCCCAACTCATTGGGAATCGTTATTCCCAAGGAGATGAGCTTATCGGCGTACCCAGACATTTTGAGTACGTGCTCACTAACGGAGCTGTTCTCTTCCATCATGCAGCTAAAGAACTTTTCTGAAGCATCATAACTCTCTACGGCAGTATGGGAGTCGAAGATCAGTTTCAACTCTCCCATTGTATCATAAGCGTTGCTGTTCTCGAAACGTTTTCGCAGCTCCGGCTCAAGTCCATACAGTATGCCGCAATGAACTAAACTGTGGTCCTCCTTACGAGTCAGAAAAACATTTTTCTCTTCATCGGGAGCATCTTCTGCAGGCGGGTTACCTAGCAGTGCCTCAAGCACATAGCCCTTTTGAGAGGCATTGAGGAGGATCCTCAAGTTAAGTGCCCAGTTGGTGAAGTTGCTACCGTTGGTGGCTAGTTTTTCTTTCTCCATGAACGCATTGAAATTCAGAGCAGGTGGTGTCATGATCTACAAATTATTTGCAAAGTTAACTTAGACTAAGTTCATAATAGAATGAGTTCAGGTTAAATCAAATTCTACGTGAACTCCCACTTAAAAACAACATCCCTCCTAGTTTTCTTAAGTGATTACACGAACCAAATCCACTATACCGCAACCGATCATCACGTGCAACGGTATAGTTTCAAAGGCGAACATCGCAATGTTCATCATATCAACCATATGACTCATGCTTAACCTTTCGGTTCGTGTTCCGAGGCCATGTCTGTACATGCTAGGCTCGCCAAGTAGAACCACAACATATGCGTGTGTAAAACTGTCTTACACCCGTCATATGTGAACGTAGAGTCTATCACACCCGATCATCACGAGGTGTCTCAAAACGACGAACTTTCGTGACGGTGCATGTTATGGGAGAACACATTTTATCTTGATATTTATGTGAGAGGGATCATCTTATAATGCTACCGCACGATCAAATCTAAGCAGAATAAGATGCATAAAAGGATAAACATCACATGCATATATAATGTGATATGATATGGTCCTTCACGCACTCGATCTTCATCTTGTGCGTCATGGCATGATCTCCATCATTCCACCGGCGTAGCACCAAGGTCCATGGTGCGCCAACTTGGTTGTCTTCCTCCATTACAATATATCACTTGGATATATATATACGGCACGCAGGCCATTTAAATGTGAAGACAACCATATGGCTCCTGCCGGTTGTTTATATCTTACAAAAAGGATCATCGCATACAATTTGTAACATAAACAACTTGACCATATCACATCACATGCCCCTGCAAAAACAAGTTAGACGTTTCTAATTTGTCTTGCATATTTTACGTGGCTTGGGGCTTTCTAGGAAGAACCGTTCTTACCTACGAACAAGAACCACAACGGTGATAAAAATATTATTAACAACTCTTTGTAAAATAGATCATAACTATAGTGGGAGAAACGTGCACCCGCAAAGCCACATATGCCGAAGCATGTCAAGTGTGGGACAAGTCTCGTGAATGTGGTCACGTAAGGTTAGTCTCGGGCAGCTTCAATCCCACTATGCCACTATGATCCAAAATACCAAAAAAATTGCAATAACATGATCATCAACGCCCACATCCACATGTGTTCTAACCGTGCATACCAACTACGCATAGAGATGGCTCTGATACCACTGATGGGTTCGTAGCATAGAAAACAAAAATTTTCCTACGCATGAACGCATAAACTGGCCAAGATACTCTACGAGATGGTAGCAACGGATACTCACCCTCGACGACCGTGAGCGGGGATTACGTTCCCGCACAAACGTTGACGATGGAGAGTTGGTGAAGACGCACGTAGTCGACGTAGTTGTTCACTTGATGTAGTCGACGTCGTGGTTCACTTGACGATCACAAGATCGTGTAGCCGGCGCCACAAGTGGCAGCGCCCCCGTACTCGCACACACGTGCAGCTCGACGTCGACTCCTCCACGCCCTCGGTCTAGCGGGGCAGCGGAAGAAGGGATCCGCCGGACACTCCTCCACACACTTCTCCAAGTGTGTGAACTATGAACTACTATTCCGGCAGAGCTTCGCTAAGCCAAGACGGAAAGTGGGCAGCAACTATGCAAAGGAGGGAGGATCAAGAAGTGTGTGACCAAGGGAGAGAGGGGGGGTTTATATAGAGGAGGAGGGCAGCCAAGGGGCTGGCCGGCCAAGGGCCTCCCCTCCTCTTCATTTCCCCTCTTTATTCCCTTTATGGAGATTAATCCCTCATCAACATGAGGTAACCCCCATTTTAATGCATGACATTCATGCCAATTAAAATTCACACTTATTGATTTAATAAAACATTTTTATTTCTTTAATATTTGTTAATTCATTCAATTAACAAACATTAACAAATACACCCTTGAGTTATTTCGATATCCCGAAACAGTTTCGGTGCTTTTCTGAAACAACCCTTATGCTGTCCTGTAATTCGATCGGAGTATCGTATCCACTCAAAAACGACGACGAGCCTTAAGTGTGTCACCCTACGGTTCGTGAATAACGTGGACATGATCGAGACTCCTCTCCGATCAATAATCAACAGCGGGATCTGGAAATCCATGATGACTCCCACTTACTCAACGATGAACTAGTGATCGTGTGAACCGGTAACGAACATAGTTAATTCCTTTTGTCTCACGATATTATTACTTGTCCGAGATCCGATCATTTGGTATCAACCATACCTAGTTCGATCTCGTTCCCGACAAGTCTCTTTACTCGTTCCGTGATAATGCATTCCTGTGACCTAGTCACATGCTTGCAAGCGATTCCAATGCAATATCACCGAGAAGGGCCCAGAGAATATCTTTCCGTCATCCGGATGGACAAATCCCACTCTTGATCCATGAGCCTCAACTAATACTTTCAGAGTACCCAAATCAACCTTTATAATCACCCTATTACGGTGTGACGTTTGATATCATCAAAGTACCCTTCCGGTATCAGTGATTAACATGATCTCATGGTCTAAGGATTAGAACTACTTCGCATGAGTTTGATATAGCAATGAACTTGATGATTTGATCGTATTGCTATTCGTACTATGGGTGTGAGTGTTCATCACATCATTCTTCTAATGATATGACCCCGTTATTAACAACATCCAATGTTCATGATCAGGAAACCTTGATCATCAGTTAATCAACGAGCTAGTATAAAAGAGAGGCTTTACTAGGAACCCTTTTAGTTTATTAATCACACAAGTATTAATGTTTCCGATTAATACAATTCTAGCATGAAAAATAAACATCTATTATGAACACGGAATAATATAATAACAACTTTATTATTGCCTCTCGGGCATATTCCTTTCATTATGATATCCTCTTGCCCTCATAGGCACTTGTTTAGATTTTGCTACTGAAGATCATCGGGTTACCGAGCGAAATGCGGCCCTCGAGAAAATGTCCGCAGGTGTTGAAAACTTGTGGTCTGATCCTCGACGCCGGAGTGCTGTTGTATTGCTTCAGGACCGTGCCCAGCACGTTGGTGAAGCGGTAGACGGCTGCAGAAGATCTCTCGTAACTATGCACTCTGTTATGCTTCCTCGCAATCCTCTACCTGCGACTTTCCCACTTCTCCTTGATACTTTTAGATCCAGCCAGCAAATTCATCGGTTGATAGAACTGAACTTAGTGGCAGGTGCCAATTTTGCTCTTGGGTGGATACGCAAGTGGAAACCAAGACTCAACTATAGTTCTATGTCGCTGAGCTACCCTCCAGGTGGAGCTAGCCTTCGAGTACACTTGGAGAGTACCCTACAGCCTGCCCGACGAATTATAGCCAGGCTGTTGCAAGAAGATGCCGCATTTTTCCGCGAGTTTCACTACTTAGACCCTTTGGGTGTAGATGATTCTGACAACCCGATGTTGTAACATATTTTTGTATGTGTGCAACGCGAGAGTGTTTTATTTCGCGACTTTCATGGCGAAAATTTTGTTCTCAGAGCGTTATTGTATGATTCGTGCGTTTGCCGCATTTTCTCTTTGAAAGACTCGTAAACTCGAATATGAGGAATGTTTCGTCTTCATTATACTTGTAATGTAAGATACAGGGAGTAACCCAAGAGATCTGGCCTGTGACCTGTGTTCTGGATCTAGAGGGCATTGCCCCTGGTATAACTCGTGGCTTTTATAGCCTTACTGTTCTATTCTACTTTATTGTCTGTTGATGTTTATGCCGTCGTGGCTTTCCCTTCTTCTCCTGTGTCTTTGTCTTCTCCTGATGTTCCTACTCGTGGTTTCTTCGTTTCGGGCTCCGCAACGCGTCCTTCGAGTAGCTTGACGCCCTCTGTAGTTGTGCTTTTTGCCTTCTCTGCATAGTTGGCTATCATGCCAAAGTTTTGTGCCATCTTGTGGAACTCCCTGTCGCAGAGATCTGAGACTTCAAAACTTCCTTTCACTGTAATTATTCCTCTTGGTCCTGGCATTTTAAGTACCAAATATGTATAGTGAGGCACTGCCATGAATCGCGAAAACGCGGGTCGTCCGAGTATCGCGTGATATTGAGATGGCCAGTCCATGACTTCGAAGTCTAGCTTTTCTCTTCTGTAATTTTGTCGGTTGCCGAAGCAAACATTGAGTGCTATTCGACCCAGTGGGTAATTGGCACTTCCAGGCACGATCCCATGGAAGGAACAATCTGTTGGCTTCAGGAACTCTAGTGATATATGCATTGCTCAGAGTGTTTTTGAGTATATCAGGTTAATTCCACTCCCTGCGTCCATGAATATTCTGTCGACATCATATGCGCCGATTTGAGCTTTGAGTACCAAAGGCGCGTTTCCCGGCCGAGGTACTGTTATAGGGTGGTCTTCTCTGTTGAACTCGATTGGTTGTTCTGACCAGTGCAGATACTCCGTTGTGGCTGGAGGTGAGATGACTGCTAGGTTGACTTGTCGAGTTATACTCTTCTCTTCTTTGTTCGACTTGGGCACAGGTTGTATCATTATTGTGATGTGTCCTTTGGATGGAACGTACCCTTCGTCGTCGTCGTGCCCCTGATTCTGCTGGTCTTGTCCTTGAGGAGCTCCGTTGTTTCCTTGTTGTTTTGTTGGAGGATTGCTGCTTCCTTCAAATCCTTGTCGCCTTGCTTCAATTTGCTTGTTTAGTGCTGCCTCTTGTAATTTTAAGAATGTTGTGCAATCTTTCATTGCGTGCCTTGATACTCGCTTCCCATCGACGAACGCTGAGTGTATATGACAAGGTCCGTTGAGCATATCTTCTGGCGAAGGGTTGTATTCTCTGGATTCTCTTGCGGGGAATTTTTTATAGCCCTCTTTTCCGTAGCTTCGATATCCTGAACTTCTTCGATCGCTTCCTTGGTAGCTGTTGTCTTTGTATCCTGCGGCGACTTGGCTATATGGGCCGTAGTTGTCGTAATTTCTGGACCGTCTCCTTTGACTTCCATATCTATTTCTTCTATCGTCTTCTGGGGATCGCGTCCGTTTGTTGTTGCATGCGTCTTCTCCATCTGCAAATCTGTTTGCTACATCCATGAGGTCTGACACTGTTTTCGGCTTGATTCTGCCCATCTCTTCGCCTTAATCCAATGATGAACGCATCTATTGCTCTTTCGTCTGAAACTTCGACTGCTGAATTTTTGATAAGACTCCATCTTTGGATGTATGCCCGCAGTGTTTCGTCGCGTTGTTGTACACACGCTTTGACTTCTTCTATTGATGCTGGCCGCTTATATGTCGATCTAAAGTTGCTTGTGAATTGCTTTGTGAGGTCTTCCCAGCTTCCAATAGTTTCTTTCTCTAGTTTGCTCAACCATGACCTTGCTGCGCCGGCGAGGTGTAGCTGCAAACTTTGCATTGCTGTTTCTTTGGTTCCTCCTAGTATTTGCACTGCTTGTAGATAATCTGATAGCCACGATTGTGGTTCTTGTGACCCGTTGTACTTTTGCTGATCATGAAGTAACTTGAATCCCTTGGGAACTGGAGTAGTGCGAACCCTTCGGGTAAAGCACGATGCCCCCATCTCTTTTTGTCGTCTTCATAGTCGCGTTTTTTGTTTGGGGATCGCGATCTTCGAGTTCCACCGTGCTGTTTTGGTGATGGCGATCGAGATCGGTGCTTGCTGCTTCTGCGCCTAGGACTATTGTGACGGCGAGGTGACCTTGCTTTATGCACTTCCTTGTGATGATATGTTTCTTCTCCTTTTGCTGATAGCTTGTGGCCCACCATGTTGAGTCCGTTCAATGCTGCTCTATGCATATGTTCCCTAGGATCTCCTGGACTTGGTCGAGTTGTAAGCAGATATGCTTGCGCTGCTACTAATGCTGCTTCAGGGGTTTTTGGTAGGATATTCCCCTGCTCGTCGACTGATAAGAAGGACGAGTCGAGGTTTTTGGAGATACTTTGCCTGTCGGAGTACTCGAGGTTGTCGTACCTTGAGCCGTGTCGACGATTTTTCCTTGCGTTACTATATGATGCGTCGCTTCTTGCTTTACGAGCAGCTTCGCTAGCTGCAATGGCTGAATCTTTTCTTCTTTGTATCTCTATTTTCTCCTTTGCTAATTGCTTGGCCTGCTGCCTTAGGGCATAATGATACCCCAAAAGCATGTCTTTGCTGGAATTTGATGGTATTGGCGTGCCGTGTTCTACGGCTTCTCTTATTATCCTCCATTCGTCGACTGATAGTCGAATTTTTTCCCTGGTTGTGAGGGATTCTGGTGTTTGCCCTTCTGCTAGGTGATTTGCTCCTCTGTCGATATTTGTTGGGTTTAGCACTGGATTGTCGTTTTCGTCAAATTCTTCTGAGTTATCTCCTATAATGGCGAGCACCTGGCATTGTTTGCCGATGTTACCCTTGAAGCTTGAGAAGATCGAGTTACTATCCTCAGAAAGCTCTAATCCTGTCTTCCATGTATCTGTTGACTTGTCTGAAATATCGTCGAGGCAGATCATGAGATCGTCGAGTTGGACTCCTGCGTCGAAATTTTCCTTTTCTTTGTTGTCTTCTGCGATCTTTCCTTTTTGCACTTCTTCTAGGCTGACCGGCGGGTTTACCTCGCTGGAAGAGCCTTCAGAATATTCCATCATTACTATTGTTTCGGGCTCACTTGCCGACGGATCTTGTTTCGTCGGATCTGAAAGGCGACGCCCAAGATCCCCACGGTCGGCGCCAATTGACGAGGGTTAACTCAACAAATGTCCTAGATGAAGGACTTAGGATCGGGGAGATAGGGCGTCAGATGAACTCGAAGGTAAAGTTAGTCGAAATAGGTGTGCGTCAAAAGTAAACTTGGGTGTTCAACCTTGCTTGCTTTCAATCTGGCCTACACCGTCCCCTCCTGGCCCCTATATATAGATGGCCAGGTCTCGAGGATCGGGTAGGGTCCGATACAGATTACAATATCGACATATGGTAAGAACTCGTATTCGACTATCATTACAATTGGGCCTAGCTTATCGGGCCTCAGGGGTACTCAACTAACGGGATCTATTAGCTATACCCTTGTCAACAATTCTTTGTGTTCTCTGCATAAAGTTGTCTTACTTCTTCTTAGCTTTTCAAAAAGCCCAAGTTTGCTAAAAACGGAGTTCAGGTGCAAAAGATATCGCGTTTTTCATATGAGTGTTTTTTGCTGTTTTGCAAATCTGGAGTTGCTCCGGGCTCTGCTCCAGGCTGAGTAGTGAAGCCTCCAAGCTTCTTTCTTTGCTCCAGAGTACTACCCGGAGCAACTCTGGGCTAGGCTGGAGCTGTTCCGGGCTGCTCCGGGATGACTAAAAAACCTATAACGGTTAGATTTCTGCGGGGCTATAAAAGGGGTCTTCTTCCCCAAGTTGGCTACAGTTCTTGAGCACGAACCTGGCCTCCATTGTTGACCTTCAAGATCTTTCTTCCTCTCCCATCCCTCCTATGATTCTTACATCGTTTTGAGGGCTTTGGAAGAGGAGATCTAGATCTATAATCTCCACCAACTCATTCCTCCTCTAAGTGAGGCGAACCTTTGGGATCTAGATCTTGGGGTCATTAGTTGACCTCCACCATTGTTCTTCCTCTCTAATCTCATCCTAGCATTTATTGCTTTGGTGAGATTTGGGAGTGAGGGATTTGAGCACCCTTGGTGTTCTTGCTTTACATTCTTGCATAACTGTTGAGCTCTCCATTTTGATTAGTTCAAATGAGAGACTGTGAGCTTGTTACTCTTGGAGGGTGACCTCCTAGTTGGCTCGGTGCTTGTGCCCTGGTGTCCTCTTTGTGGAAGTGTGTGAAGAGGCCCGGGCTTCTCCGTCGTGGAGCTTGTGAAGTGGTTTTGGATCTTGCCATTTCCGGAGTGGAGGAAAAGCTAGCCATAAGAAGGAGCCCTATCTTTGTGAGGGGCAAGGAGAAGAAGGTGAGCCTCGGTGGCGTTCGGGGATCCTCTGTGGTAACCCACACCTCTCCAACAATGATTAGCTTACTTGCAAGTAAGTGAACATCGGGATACATCAGTGTCTCTGCGTGCCTCGGTTATCTCTATACCCGAGTTTATTTCCTTGTGATAGCCTTCGAGCTTGAAGTTATTTATATCTTGCTTATCACTTGTGAAATATATCTTGTGCTATCTTGCTTAGATTTAGTTGTTGTGGTATACTTAGTTGAGCCTAGCTTATATAGGTTTTGTGCTTGAAAATAAATGTTAGTTTAATTCCGCATTCTTTCAAGCCAAATCCGTAATTGTTTTTAAAATGCCTATTCACCCCCCTCTAGGCGACATCTCAATCTTTTAGACACCTTAAAAGTTAAGAGGAGAAAAGATAGACGACAAAGGACCAACAAAGTAAGGTTTTCGCAAGGAAGGAGGCGCATAAGGGCATGTTCCATGTTGAACGCTTGCTTATGCGCTTAAGCCAAGCAAGAAAGAAATGTAACCCCAGCATTCCTAGGCAAGAGTCTCTAGCTCCAAGGACTGCCCTCCAATTTTGAAGCGCTTATTTATCCAACCGCAAACCAAACTTCAGCGAAGCGACCAAAGCAAAGTGTAGTATCGACGCTTGTATCTAAGCGCCTGTCGGCTGGGATCATACGACACAACTACCGATTCACTGGTATTAGAATCCCGTGCTTAGCGCCCCCCACCGTAGATGCCCTAAGTAGCCTAATGACCCAACCATTGTATGAGGGCAACGATTATAAGGCATGGCTATGAAAGCCAACTGATATTGTAATCTAAATGCATATTTTACACTAGAATTCTGTCTTAGTCCTTCTTCAAACTCTGTTCATTGAATTTCCAAACTCTACAACATAACGCTTTGAAACTTATCCAAACCTATCATGTGAGATACAAAGGATTCACATTCTTGCTTGGCATTGTTTTAACAAAGTTATGCTCTATCCTAAAAAGGAAACATGGCGTTGCTAGAGTTGCTCTTAGCCATTAGAAAACAAGACCAAAAACTTGCATTCCATTTTTTTTGAGGCGACAACAACGTTAGCGTCGTATCCTCCTTGAAGGCGTTGCCTGGGGTCTGTGGAAGGTGTCCGCGCTGTGTGCGATTGTAGTGGCATTTCTCAGAGGCATAACAGTGGTATGTTCGATCGATCTGACCTTTCACGGCGGTGTTTCTGCCCTTTTTGCCGTGTTTTCTTTGGTGATCTCATCCTAAAGCTCCTAAAGCTCATGAATTTTTCAAGTGGTTTGTGGTGGGGCTAGTGTGGTTTTTCTTGGGTAGCTCACTTGCAGATGTTCGTGCTTATTGTTATGTTCCTTGGTGAATATCCTATGTTGTGCACTCGTGCTCTAGGGTGAGTTGCACTACCTATCGATGTTATGGCACGCTTCAAACAAGGACGAGAAGACATGAGCCTTCTTTAGAGGTTGAGATGGATGTCATGTTGGCAATGACAAGCCGGGAGTTGAAGAAGGGAAGGTCTTTCTCCGATTGCGTGTCTAACTTCATGACATCATCTCCTATTTTTTATTTCTTGCCGACAGTCAAAGGCCTCAAAGCCCAAGGTGTATTTCCTGTATATTCAGTTTTTTACAGATATATTATGTTGATTCTTTGCTTGCTTGCTTCTTTTTTTACAATCCTGTGCTTGCTTGTTGTTTGATGCATTTTTTCTTTCGAAATGGAGGATGTCCCCCGGCCTCTGCATCAAAAAGATCCATACATCTTTTTTTATTAATTTATTCAACAAAGGATTGACAAAGAATATACATCAAAAAACCCAAAACCTCCACACAGCACCTACAAACCTGACAATGGGTAAATATCATGTTAATGGGGGCTTGTGCCCGAAAACTATGAAATCCCTCCATTAGCTAGGAACCAGGAATATATCGTATACCCCGAGACGCCCTCTAGGCGAAATGAGAGTGCTCATCTGGCTTAGCAGACTCTTAGCGAGCACCTCATGTAACACGCTACAGAAGTCGTCATCTCCAGCAAACCACCGAGCAATCTTTATGGTTAAGATCCACATAAACTCCACCGATCTTGCTGATGACGCCACCATGGCGCCAGACGGTGCCTCCTCCCTGCACGTGTCGAATATCCCGCGACCACCATCGAGACCCCACGGCGCCACGCCGCCGAAACTCGTCGTCGTCAATTCGCTAGAAACAACACCGGTCCTCCAAGAAACCACCACGGGTCCCTCTCGACCGATGTACACCTCCAAAAATGATGCTCCCAAGGGAGGAACGATGTAGGGGCGTCGCCATCATCCGATCCATGGATCTGGGGTTTCCCTCGGAGAGTAGCGAAGGGAGCTGGGAGCTTCACCTCAATGATGCCTTCAAGAACGTGTAAAACGTCGCCATCACCGATTTCGGCCAAGCCAAAAACTAGGGTTTCACCCAGATCCGCTACACCAAAGATTCCGTCCAGCAGTATCATCAGAAGACGAAGCCTGCAGTGCTAGATGTGATGAAACACCACAACCAGCCTGGCCAATCTCCTCCGACGGAGAAAGAGACCGCCACCACCATGCCCAGAGCCGGCGACCCAGGGCAACCTCGAGCTGTGGGTCTGACCCAGGATCACTGCATGCCACGGGAGAAGATACGAGAAGCAGGGCATGGGCAGCGTGAAGGTTGCAGCCCGTCTGAACCCATCTGCCTAGATCGGGCCCGCCTGCACCGCCTCCACCATCTGCTAGACGTCGCACCACCGCAGCAGTCGCAGGTCAACACCGGCCGCCGTCAGCCCGCAGCCCAACCGGCGATGAGGGCTGGACGGACGCCGCCGCCGGGCTCCAAATCGTGGCCGGGAAAGGAGATCCGCCGCCACCGTGTCACAGGGGCTTTGCCCGGTGACGTGCTCGGCGGCGGCAGGAGAGGGTGAGGCGTGGGAGAGGCTAGTGGGAGGTGGCGGCGACCGCCCGGTGCGGCCCGGCGTGGCCGCATGGGGTCAGGAGAGAAGGACAGGGTCGGGAGTTGTTTGATGCATGTAAGCTCATCTTTCAATACTTTATCGGCGGTATTAATTTACTACAGCCTGCAGTTTTTCAAAAAGAGTAGCTTACCATATTTTTATTTTTTATAGAACCCTTGCATGTTTTTGCAAATTTAGAAACCTTGCATTCAAAATCCAACAAACATCTCACAAAATCCCGAACCACAGGGGTCAAAGCATGAACTCCCCTAAGCAAACGCGACCGCGTCCCCCAGTAGTAAAATAATAGAACTGGAGTGAACTGCACGCACACACGCTGTCGTCAGCTCCTCCTGTCGGCGTCTCAGCCAGATCCCTCCCCCTCGCCGTCGCTTCCCAATCCGCGCCTTCGTCTCCCAGATCCGCTCGAATGCTGGGTCGCGGGTTGGGCATGTCGGCGCCGCAGTGGCGCGGGGGCGCGCTCGACCTGCGCGCGGCGCTGCGGTCGGGCGGCAACCTCCTGTTCGGGCTCTTCGTGGCCGCCGTCCTCGCGTTCACGCTCCTCGCCGCCGTCCACAGTCCCGACGACCCGCTGCTGCACCCTTCCTCCCACCAGCTCACCGCCTTCCTCACCTCCGCCACCTCCAACTCCACCTTCCTCGCCGACGACTCCGTTCTCCGCACCGGAGAGGACTTCGCTACCGGCTCCAACGCTTCCGAGGCCGCCTCGTCCACCGTCGTCGCCGAGGCGCTCCCGTTCATCAAGCTTTCCGACGTCGCGTCGGAGAAAACGGATGCGGTGACGGAGCAGTCCGTCACCGTCGACACCGACACCGACGGCAGCTCGGCTGCGGGCGCCGCCGCCGAGGAGGACAAGCCTATCGTCGAGGCGGTCTCCTGCGACACGGAGGCGCCAGTGGACTGCACGGGGGATAGGGATCTCTTCAACCTGCTCATGCGTACGGCGATCGAGAAGTTCCCCGACCTCCACTTCTACCGCTTCGGCCGCCCCGTCGTCGTGCCGGAGAGCCCCATGGCGTGCGACCTCGCCTGGCGCTTCCGCCCGGCCGAAGATGCCAAGGGACGCACCACCTACTACAAGGACTACCGCCGGTTCACGCTCACCCGCGACGTCAACACGTGCTCCCTCGTCGTGGAGAGCGTCGGCGAGTACCACTCCGGCACCGGCGCCAAGCGTAGCGGTCGACGCAAGGGCAAGAAGGGGAAGAAGGGAAAGCGTGAGGCGCCAGTGACGACCACAGATTTTGTGCCGGCCAAGACACAGGTGAGGCTCGACGAGAATGCTGCCAATGCAGGCACCACCACTGCTGCAGAGAAGGTGTTTGTTGTTGGCGAGGCCGTCAATGACAGCATGCCGGTGGTAGCTTCTGAGTCTGATTTCAGCCGTGGAAGGTACCTCATTTACATAGGTGGTGGCGAGAGGTGCAAGAGCATGAACCACTACATTTGGGGCTTCTTATGTGCGCTAGGTGAGGCACAGTTCTTGAACCGGACCCTTGTTATGGACTTCAGCGTCTGCCTCAATTCGCGGTATACTGCCAGTGGCAAGGATGAAGAAAAAGATTTCAGACTCTACTTTGATTTCGAGCACTTGAAGGAATCTGCATCCGTGATCGATCAGAGTCAATTCTGGACTGATTGGGGGAAGTGGCACAAGAAGGATCGCCTGAAGAATCACTATACTGAAGACATTAAGGTGACCCCGATGAAACTTCGTGATGTGAAGGATACATTGTTTATGAGGAAGTTTGGAGATGTTGAGCCTGATAACTACTGGTCGCGTGTGTGTGAGGGCGAGACGGAGGGCATGATTAAGCGGCCGTGGCATTTGTTGTGGAAATCGCGTCGCTTGATGGAGATTGTGTCTGCTGTTGCCTCTCGAATGAGTTGGGATTTTGATTCGATGCACGTCGTGAGAGGAGAGAAGGCCCAGAACACACAGCTGTGGCCAAACCTTGATGCAGACACCTCACCGGAAAATCTTCTTGTGACACTCAATACTAAGGTTGGTGCTGGCCGGTATTTGTACATTGCCACTGATGAGCCTGATAAGTCATTCTTCGACCCGCTCAACAACAAGTACAAAACACGCTTCCTGGATGATTTCAAGGATCTGTGGGATGAAAACAGTGAATGGTATGCTGAAACAAAGAAGCTAAACAATGGCAATCCAGTGGAATTCGATGGGTATATGAGGGTGGCAGTGGACACTGAGGTGTTCCTCAGGGGGAAGAGGAAGTTGGAGACATTCAACGACCTTACACGTGATTGCAAGGACGGTGTCAATACATGCGCAGCTTCCTCCTGAATATCTGGTGGAGTAAGGTGAGATGAGTGTCAATTCTTCATGATGGAGTATTTTTCAACTCACATGTATTGCTGTGTTTTTAAAGCATGCGGCCTTGTTGTAGCTAGCTAGTTTGTTTTGTTGTAACAGTATTGTTGATTCTGTGCACCCAGATTACACTAGTTTGTTTAATTCATGCACAATGAACTTGTACCAATTGTGAGTTTCAGTTTTGTTGCATTGTTGCAGCTGTATTTTCTAGCTCTGCTGGGTGTAACCTAGAAATCACTCACTGTTGTTATGTCTAGGTTCTGTGTCGTGTTCAGATATTTTCACATTTCCGTTTTTCTCATCCAAATCTTGTTCAGTTTAACAGTATGCGAACAGCTGAAGATTTGTTGTACTAATAGTAACTGAATACCAGTTAATTAGTGCACTTCTTCCCCCTTCATTTTAGGGGAGGAAATGTGTAGATACATTTCTTGCGTGTGCAGAGATCCTCATGCCACAGATGGCTGTGATTTAGGTTAGGTACGGGGGATGCGGCCGCCAGTTCCGTTTCTGAATTCCCTTTGCAACTCGTAGCTTAAGATAATATGTCCTGACATGGAGTAGTACTCTTTGCACCTATCATAGTTTGCAGTGTTATCCTTGGTTGCCTATCATAGCGATTTTGGACTAAGAAATCTTATGAGGATGATTGGTCTATCCTTTTTTTGTTGGACCTTTTATTATTACTAGAAAACATGCCCATGCGTTGCAATAGGACTAAAAAACAACTTTTGCTAAAAATGACAAACACAACCTAAATTTTGACCCAAATTTAATTGATTCCCGTGTGTTTGCATCACCTGTGAGCACAGTACAGATAGTTAGAGATAACCAGCATATTTCTATCAGATATTTAATATCATCAGATTTTAATCCATGTAACAGATGCTAGTATGCTAGGAGAATCAATTTTGTATTTATCCTTTGCCACGGTCAAATTTAGAGACTAATAGTACAGTTACTCGATGAAACAAATTAAGACTGAAAACACTTAGTGCCTGTTTGGATGTATGAATTGGGGCTTGGAATTGCCCATTTGGATTTTAGAGGCTAGAATTCCGCTGTTTGGGTGGCCATGGAATTCGAGTTTAGAAATTGGCCAAAATTCCGAGCCAAATCCACCGTGTGGTTATTCCGGCACATTTCTGAGGTGCCTCGCTCCGAATTCGCGGGAATCTCCCTGAGCATACTACTTCGACGTCTCATTGATAGAACCGAGCTCGACATGGCCGAATGCCCGCATGACCCATAGGAAGCTACCGTCTGCTTGAAAATTTGAAAATGTTTTCAATTTTTTTAAAATTCAAAATATAAAAACTTTTAAAAACCAAAAACTTCAAAAAAAAATCAAAAAAATTCAAAAAAGTGTAAAAAATTTAAAAACTTAAAAGAATCAAAAAATGAGAAAAATTTCAAATGAAATCCAAAATTTAAAAAATTAAATAAATTATAAAAAGGTTAAAAAATAAAAAACTTCCAAAAATTTAAGAAATTTGAAAATAGAACAAATATAAAAGTATGATAAAATTTAAATAAAAAATAAAATTTGAAGCTCACCCTAACCCTATATCAAAATTCAATTTCATGTTTTGTACATCCAAACATGATTTGGAATTAGGTGCTATTCTTTGATTTCAACAAGAATTTCCATGCACATCCAAACAACGAAATTGGAAATGAAGGTCATTTCTTTTTCATCTTAGATTTGGAATTTTCAGTCCAATTTATTTCCGAGCTAAAATTCCTACATCCTGGACCCTTACATAAATTGTTTTAATGAATACTCCATGAGATCATCGTCGCAGCCTCATGAAGCAAAAGTGTAAAACCGTGCTCCACGCAACATGTCAGGCATGCATATGTTTAGCTATGGGACCTGCTAGTTACTAAGAACAAATCGTCTCACGTTCGACCTTCTCCCTACCATTATCCCGATGCATGTCTTTTCTTTGTTCAGCTATGGAGCTCCAAGTCCTTGCGTTTGAGTTTTGGATTTTGTACTCCGTAATAAACACTGTGCTAAGTTTGGATATACGTATCCATTACACAGAGACTATGGGTACAAAGCTTCATTGTCTGAAAAAAAGTACTCCTTCCGACCACTATTAACTGACCTAATACGGATATACCTAAACACTAAAACACTAAAACGTATCCGGAGGAAGTAATTCTGTGCACGGTGCACCTACTATTTCTTGAGACTATTTCTTGGCAAGGTGACAGACTGACAATGAGCCGCCAAGTGAGTAATAAGTACTCCCTTTAAAATTTGTCACTATATTGATGGCCGTATCTTGATACTAAAATTTATCTAAATATATCTATTTTATTGAAATTTTTTATAAAAGAGAAGGAAAGGGAGTAGCTAATTCTGGGTTGCGCTAAAAAAAAGCTAATTCTGGGTCACCGCATAGAATTCCCCGGGCAGCAGGGTTGCTACTTTTTTTTGGATAAAGAATGCTTTATTACTTAAAGAGTTTTAAACATACACACAACCTCTGCATAACTAAGATGCACACAACCAATATCCAGATCTGATAAATTTAAAAAGTAAAATTACATATCATCATGAGCAATTGTAATCTCGCCTAAACTGAGGGACCAATGCGAAGACTATGCGGCCATCTATGTCGGGAAAAACTATCCCTCGTCGTAGCCTCCAAACATGCACAAACCTCCATAAAGAGATCGCGATCCTCCACCCTCTGAAGAGAGGACCATAAACGAAGATTACTTATACCCCAGTATATAACCTGCAAAATGGAAGAATTTTTGTTATTAAACACTTTATCATTCCTACACAGCCATAGCGAGCAAATAAAGGCAATCGCTCCCACCTTGATATGCTTTTTAAATCTGTTATCTATTTTGTTTAGCCAATTCCTAAAAATATTGACAATACTGCATGGCGGAAATAAGGTTGAAGCTACTTAGATGACTGACCATATAGACCCTGCAAAACGACATTGGAAGAATAAGTATTTAATTGTTTCATCCTGATGACAGAAAACACATGTTCTACGTCCATTCTAGTTCTGTTTTGTAAGATTATCTTTGGTTAAAATTACTTCTTTACGTAAGTACCATCCAAATACCTTGATACGTAATGGGAGTTTCAATTTCCAAAGAATATTACTAGTAATCTTATCGACTGACAAATCAGGTTGAATTAGCGCATTGTACATGGATGCTACCGAAAATTTACCATTTTTATGTAGGTTCCAACGAAATACATTATGATCGGGTTGTAATTAGATATTTTCCAAACGTAGCAGTAAGACATTCCAAGATACAAGCCGCTGACCAGACAAATCTCTTTTGAACGACACATTCGGAGGAGAAGTCTCCAAAATCTTAGCGATTGTATCACCTTTATGTCACACAATATTATACAATACCGGATACTGTTCCCGAAGAGATGTGGTACCAAGTCATTTATCTTTCCAGAACCATATCTCCGATCCATCCTTAATAGAGAAAGTCCCAAGACCAAAGAAATGTTTCTTCGTTGCCATTAGGCCAGCCAAAAATGTGAATCCCCTGGTTTCCAAAGAACCTGTGATAATGCCTTAGAGCCAATATATTTTCTTTTTTAGAATGGTGCACCAAGTCCCTTCCTCAGTTAGAAGCTTAAACAGCCATTTCCCTAGCAGAGTCCTATTCTTGACCGACAGGTCGTGAATACCGAGCCCTCCTTAGTCTTTGGGACAACAAACAACACTCCATTTAGCCAATCGATATTTCTTTTTCTCGCTATCCAGTTTTTGAAGGATGCCTTTAGGTAAAAGAAATAAGGAGATAATGTGTAGTACCATATTCGATAAAACCAAATTAATTAGTACTAATCTCCCTTCTAGGGATAGCAACTTGCCGTTCCAACTAGAAAGACATTTTTGAAGCCTCTCTTCAACAATTTTCCATTCGATAAGTGTGAGTCTCCGATAATGAATCGGAATTCCCAAATACCTCATAGGAAACTGACCTTACCCACAGCCAACCAAGTTAGCATAGGCATTGACCTCATTAAGGGCTTCACCAAAACAAAACAACTCACTCTTATGGAAATTAATCTTGAGTCCAGATAATTGCTCGAACGGTGACATAATTAACTTCAGGTTTTGTGCTGTATCCAAATCATGTTCCATAAAAAGAACTGTGTCATCGGCATATTGAAGGATAGATAGCCCCCATCCACTAGATGGGGAATGACTCCCTCAATTAGGCCATCATTTTTTGCGTGTTCGATCATAATTGCGAGCATATTAGCCACTATATTAAATAGCATAGGTGATAGAGGATTGCCCTGTCGAAGGCCTTTCAATGTCTTGAAGTATCTACCAACATCGTCATTGACTTTGATGGCAACACTACCTCTAGACACAAAGGAATTAATCAAAGCACACCACTCATCTAAAAAACATTTCATTCTGAGTGTTTGTTCCAGGAAAGACCACTTAACCTTGTCATAGGCTTTTTCGAAATCTAACTTTAAAATGACCCCGTTTAACTTCTTAGAGTGTAGTTCATGCACTGTTTCATGTAAGGTTACAACTCCATCTAGGATGTTCCTACCTTGCATAAAGGCAGTCTAGGATAGCCAAACTACAACATCTACAACCGTGCTAAGTCTTATGGTGGCCACTTTCGTGAAAATTTTGAAACTAACATTAAGAAGGCAGATGGGTCTATAGTGTTGAATCATCTTTGCCTCATTAACCTTAGGTAACAAAATTATCTCACCAAAATTAAGATGAAACAATTCTAATTGTCTAACATGAAGACAACCAAACAAATCCAGAAGGTCACCTTTGATAGTATCCCAAAAGGTTTGATAAAACTGAGTTGGGAAACCATCCGGACCCAGTGCTTTATTGTGCTCCATTTGAAAAATAGCCTTTCTTACTTCCTCTTCGGAATACTCAGCCGTAAAAAGATTATTCTCTTCAATAGACACCTAGGGAATGTCATCCGTTTGAGAATCATCCATGGAGAAATTGCCCTCCTCAGGAGCCCCGAATAGATGTTTATAATAATTAGTTATGTAAGATCTAAGGTTATCAAACCCCTCAATCGTACCATCATCTTGAACAAGAGAATGAATATGTTTCTTCCTATGTCGCCCATTAGCAACACTATGGAAGTATCTAGTATCTGGGTCTCCTTCTAGGATAACTTTGCTCTTAGAGCATTGGTACCATCACTAGTAGAGATATGCTCATAGGGGTCATGTCGATGGTGGCGGACTGTTTTGGTGCCGCGCTACTATTACGAACAACGGTGTGGAAAAACACGCCGCGCTACCACTATTAACCGATCGGTGGTGTGACAGCACGAGCCACCGCGCCACCACAATGTGGGCCCAAACCCATGCGATAACTATGGCATGGTGCTGTCACTCCACGCCACCGACATGTCCTTAATTGCAACGCGTGGACCGCCCGACGCCACCACCCGTGGTACGAGGTGGCATGCGATGTGCACCGCGCCACCAACGCGGGGCTCTAGGTGGCGTGCTATGGGCACCGCGCCACCGTTTAACCTATGTTGTCATGTCACACCTGCTAACGCATGTTCCCGCCATGCGTAAAGCTGTGGCGGGTCCGCCTAGTCAGCAATACACCCTGGTCAGGGCGGTCAGCGCTGTTTAATACGCCGCGTTGGGATGGAGCAAACGCCGGTCTCTGTTCCCAACTCAGTCTCCTGTCACCTCTCCTTCTCCCACGCGGCGCTGCGGTTCCCCAAGCCACACCAGAGTAAATGAGGCGCCTTTGTCGTGCATATAAACTCCCACTCCACCAAAGTCAGTACAACTGCAAGATCTTCCGCCCGTACCGCTCAGTTAGTCGAGTTCATCGAACCCGCCGAGTACAATGGCGCACAGCGGCGAAGCCAGCGGCAGCCGCGGCAGAGCACGGGGCTGGAGCTGGCCGCGCACCCTCAACAAGAGGCCGGCGTATGAGCTACAAGATCTGACTTCATGGTGCCGCCAGACTGCCGTCTTCCCAGTGGCTGGAACATCAGCGCCGGTGGCTACCCTATCCCGCCTCTGCCTCTGTGACATCCTGGCCTAGGGCTTAATATGATTGATAGGATACTCATATCAACAAGATATACCTTCTTTTCCAGAAGCTCATCTAAAAAGAACTCTAGGTTAAGCGTGCTTGGCCTAGAGCAATTTGAGGATGGGTGACCAACCGGGGAAGTTGTTCCCGGGTGCGCACAAGTGAGGACAAAGTGCACATAAAAGACTAGTGTTGGTCTATGGGGACAGTCTAGAGATCCTAGAGAGCTACCAGGGGTAACAGGCCCAGGCCACGGGCTGGCTGGCGTGTTACATTTGGTATCAGAGACGACCCTTGCGGTAACACGGGCGGGTGCGGGTCAGGTGTGCGGACATGTGGCCCGTCGTGGCACATGGGTCGGCACAGGACGCATGGACGTGTCCAATATGGGAAGTTCCTGCACTGGGGTTGACCGACGAGGACGTCGGTCTTCTAAGGGGATGAGTGTGTGACATCCTGGTCTAGGGCTTAATAGGATTGATAGGATACTCATATCAACAAGGTATACCTTCTTTCTAGAAGCTCATCTAAAAAGAACTCCAGGTTAAGCGTGCTTGGCCTCGAGCGATTTGAGGATGGGTGACCGACCGGGAAGTTGTTTCCGGGTGTGCACGAGTGAGCACAAAGTGCGCAGAAAAGACTAGTGTTAGTCTGTGGGCACAGTCTACCAGGGGTAACAGGCCTAGGCCACGAGGTGGCTGGGGTGTTACAACTTCACAGGAAGGAGCTGGCGCAGCTTACCGAGGAGCGTCGTCGAGACCTGCCGGCGGAAGACCGCGACGACCCAAGCTATGGGCCGAAGTCCAACCTGTGGCGGCTCATTCTCGCCGACGAGCGAAAGGCGCGCGTCAAGGCGTTTGACGGGCCGGTGCGCCCGTCGCAGTACAACAAGGTGGGCCACCACGCCTAGTGGGACAGCTGTGACTATGACGATGTCATGGCGTGCTGGAGGGTGGGCCTTCCTCCACCGCTGAAACGCACAGTCTCTTCGCCAGCTCTGACGGTGCCTTCGTCTTCCTTGAGGTCGGCCACCTCCCACCGTTCCCCTGCCTCAGCACCTCCGCGTTCGCGAAGGCATATGCCCGGGATCAGTTTTCGGGTACCAAAGGAGGAGCCGCCGTCGCTGAAGAAACCGAAGCCCGTCGCCGGCGCCCGCGTCAACGTTGAGCCCGACACCGTCAAGGTCGAGCCTGGCACCATCAAGGTCGAGCCCGACATCGTCAAGCCGGATCTCACTTCGCCGGAGCCCTCAGAGGCATGGCGCGCGAAGTATGAGGTCCCGTCGGTCTACCACAGCGAGGAAGATGGCGAGTGGGCCAGCTGGCAGGCCGCCGTCCGCCTGTCCGCGAAGGAGGCCGGCATCGTTGTCATCGACAACGACAACAACGACGGCGACGGCGAGACCGGGTTTGAAACCGACGGGGAGGACGACGACGAGGAAGGCGCCGCCCTGGACTTTAGCGCCTTCGACTACTGGCGGCGCTGATTTTTTTTTTAATTTCATTCAAACCAGTGTAAAAAACCTAAAAAATGAATGAAATTACCCTTTTGCAAATTCGTGTTCAAAATTTTCATTTTTCCCACGCTGCCCTTTCCTGCGAAACGATCAGCAGGAAAAGCTAAAAAAACCGCGGCGTGCGACCGCGCGCCACCACCATGCACGGTATAGCGGCGTGTGCGCGCATGCCACTGTACGTATTAGACAGTGGCGTGGGGTGGACAGCACGCCACCGATAGTCGTGTTAATGGTGGCATGCGAACCCACACCACCATTAACTGACAATCAGTGGTGCGAAATTGGTGGTGTGGCGGTTCCGCGCTAGCAAAGCCAAAACCGCTGTGCTACCAATGGCCTGTTCTGTACTAGTGCATTTGATTTCTTCCTCTCTAAGGAGGCTTGCTCTCTTGGCATTTGATTGAATTTTGAGTTCAATCTGTTGCGTTGATAGAGGCCTGGTCTCAGCTAAGGCTTCCAAATCATCAATGATTGACGAAAGCCTTAGCTTATCTTTCTTAAGAACACCCATTATGCCTAGCCCAACCACTCAGATGGCTACGTAGAGCATGTAGTTTACTATTCCACCTTTGTATTAGAGACATAGCCATAATAGGTCTTTCCTAAACATTCTTAACCATATCCTGGAAGCCTTCACGTTGTAACCATCCAAGTTCAAATATGAACCCATGTTTACAAAGTGGCTTAGGAATTCCGGTGGTTAATAGAATGGGAGCATGATCGGAAAACCCTTCAATATGCTCAAGAGCACGTACAGAAACTATAGGAAATTTGGATTCCCAGTTAGCATCCATAAGTACCCTATCGAGTTTCTTGAAAGTGGGTTCCAGGAGAATATTAGCCCAGGTGAATTTCTTTCAATCATTGAAACCTCTCGTAAATCCAAACTGTCAATGATAGCGTTGAATAGGAAAGGCCAGTGATCATTAAAACGACCTTTGCTTCTCTCATGACGGAATCTCAGCAAATTAAACTCTCCCCAATTAAAATTGGGTATGGATTATCCTTTGCCAAGTTAACCAACACACAAAGAAAATCGGCCTTAAATTCTTCCTGTGTAGCCCCATAAATAGCTACTAGACTCCATGTGAAGTTATCAGCCTTGTTGCGGATATGGAGTTTAATGTGATAATCTCTACTTGAACGGTCTAAAACTTCCATGCTATCTGTTCGTACTCCAAGAAGAATGCCCCAATCTACCACGGGGAGGCTGAGAAGTCCATTCAAACTCTACCCCACCCGATAAGCGATCTAGTAGAGTTTGAGAGAAATCTCTTCTTTCTGTTTCCAAAATACCATTGAAATCTAGATTATGATCATTGATGCAATGATCAATATGCAAATGTTTAGCCAAGTCTCCAAGACCTCTGCTATTATTAAACATACCATTCATTATGACACAATTTAGATTTTGGTACTCTAACCCTTTTCTAGGATTTAAGCATAGAGGTAGATTTAGATTTACGCCCTGATGCTTTTAGTTTGTAGAACGAGCCTAGCATCGAGTCATTAAAATCTACCTCCAAAACCACACCGACTAGACTAGAGAAATGCTGGCCATCCAATGTGGCAATCGCCTCCTCATTGTCCGTTTTGGTGTTATCCACGATATATTGAGACTTTGGGCTAACCGTTAAACGGTCATACTCCATATGTCGCAAAACATTTGTAGATACATTAATTTTGCAAGCACTATTCCCTAAACTAATACCAACAGAATTAAGCTTTGAAGATAAAACAGAAGTAGGTAATGAAATAAAAGAAGAAGACGGTGGTTCCATACCAGCGAAGTCGAGGTTCTTGGCAGCCTTCCTGCTCATCGCCTTCTTCAGCGTGTCCTCGTCCGTTTCCGCGGAGCCGTCATCCGCCACCATGTGCCTCACGCTCCTCCTTGCTAGAGTAGTGTGAGTAGTTGCACTAGGTGGCAGGATGGTCTTGGTAGCAGCAGGCGAAGTAGAGCCCTCCGACCTTGGCGAGGAAGGAGGAGACGTAGCTGAAGAAGACGGACCCTGAGCCGGTCCAACATCGACCAGAACAGATGTAGCAGGGCATGCTGGTGTTGGCATCACATCCTGCACTACACCGCTCCCGACCAGCCCAGCAGCTGATATGGACGAACCATTTCCCGGCGATGCGTCCTGGGGCGCTACAGCGCAACCTCCCGGCCAGCAGCATTTACCGCCCCGAGCAGGACAGTGGAAGGACCCGCCCTGCTGGCATCCGAGTATGTCAATGAGCGGCCCAGTGATACGTTGCAAACGTATCTATAATTTTTGATGCTCCATGCTTGTTTTACACCAATTGCTTTATGTTTTGTTTACACATCGTGGCATTTTTATGCATTTTCTGGAACTAACCTATTAATAAGATGCCACAGTGCTAGTTCTTGTTTTCTGCTGTTTTTCTATTCCAAGTTTTTACTGAAGGAAATATTCTCGGAATTGGACGAAACAAAAGCCGAAGTTCCTATTTTGCTGGCACGAAGACGGACTCCAAAGGAGAGACAGAAATGAGCAACGAGCCGGCCACACCTAGTGGTGGCGCGGCCCACCCCCTGGCCGCGCCATCCTATGGTGTGGGCCCCTCGGGCACCCACCGACCTCGCCCTTCCCCCTAAAAATTCACATCTTCGGGAAAACCCTAAAGGCCCGAGCCTCCATCCACGAAAAGTTCCATAGCGACCGTCACCGTCCACCCTAGTTTGGGAGGGTTCTGAAGCTCTTCCCGACACCCTTCCGGAGAGGGGAATCATCACCAGAGGCCTTCTTCATCACCATGCCTGCCTTTGGAGTGATGCGTGAGTAGTTCATCTTTGGACTACGGGTCCATAGCAGTAGCTAGATGGTATTCTTCTCCTATTTGTGCCACCATGTTTAGATCTTGTGAGCTGCCTAACATGGTCAAGATCATCTTATTGTAATGCTACACATTGTGTTTGTTGGTATCCAATGAATATTGAGTACTATGTCAAGTTGATTATTGATCTATCATGTCTATGTTATTTGTGATCTTGCATGCTCTCCGTTGCTAGTAGATGCTTTGGCCAAGTAGATGCTAGTAACTCCAAGAGGGAGTATTTATGCTCGATAGTGGGTTCATGCCTCTAGCAATCTTGGAGAGTGACAATAAATTCTAAGGTTGTAGATGTGCTGTTGCTACTAGGGAGAAAACAACAATCTTTTGTTCAAGGATAATTGTATTATTTACATTACACACTTTGCTTAATGTAATAATCTCCTGCTTGCAACTTAATACCCAAGGGTTGTTCGGATGATATCCTGAAGGTGGATTATTAGTCATAGATGTAGTTGGCTTATGGTCTATGTATTATGTTGTAATGCCCAAATGAATCTCATAGTGATCTTCATGTCATGTACATGCATTGTTATGCATTCTCTATTTGTCAATTGCCCAACTGTAATTTGTTCACCCAACATGTTATTTATCTTTATGGAGAGACACCTCTAGTGAACTGTGGACCCTGGTCTATTATTTTACATTGATAATACCATCTACTACAAACACTATTTACTTTCTGCAAGTACTATTTCATTTCACTGTAAACAAACATCTCTTTCCAAACTATACGTCTAATCCTTTGTTTTCAGCAAAACCAGTGAGATTGACAACCTCACTGTCAGTTGGGGCAAAATAGTTTGGTTGTGTTGTGTGCAGGTTCCACGTTGTTGACTGACGTCGGTAGTGCGCCCTGCCAAAGTCAGCTAGCAGCAACCTTCAGAAGTGATTTCTTTCTCCTACTTGTCGATTAAACTTTGGTTTCATACTGAGGGAAAACTTACTGGTGTGCTCATCATACCTTCCTCTTAAAGTTTCCCAACAGGTCCTGTGAGAGATAAAGACTATTTTCTAGCGCCGTTGCCGGGGAGAAAGAGGATTTCTGCAAGGGGCGTCTCTCACTTCCAATCTCTTTACTTTGTTATTGTTTTGCTTAGTTTCTTTACTTTGTCTTGTTTGCTTCTTTTTATAAAAAATACAAAAAATTAGTTCCTACTATAGTTGTTATTTTTGTTGGTCTGTTTTAGTCTTGCTAAAATGAGTAATCCTGAGAACACTAAGTTCTGTGACTTTACTAGCACAAACAACAATGATTTCATTTGTAGACCTATTGCGCCATGTGCTCCTGAAGTAACTTCTATGAAATTAAACCAGCTTTGTTAAATCTTGTTATGAAAGCACAATTTTCTAGTATTAGTACTGATGATGCTGCTGCTCACCTTAATAATTCTGTTGAACTATGTGAGATGCAAAAATATAAGGATGTAGATGGAGATATTATTAAGCTTAAATTGTTTCCTTTCTCTTTGAGAGGAAGAGCTAAAGATTGGTTGCCATCTTTGCCTAGAAATAGTATTGATTCTTGGGTTAAATGCAAAGATGCTTTCATTGGAAAATATTATCCTCCTGCTAAGATTATATCCTTGAGAAGTGACATAATGAAGTTTAAACAATTTGATAATGAACATGTTGCTCAAGCTTGGGAAAGAATGAAATCTTTGGTAAAGAATTGTCCCACTCATGGACTGACTACTTGGATGATCATCCAAACCTTTTATGTAGGACTGAATTTTTCTTCAAGAACCCTTGTGGATTCAGCTGCTGGAGGTACCTTTATGTCCATCACTTTGGATGCTGCAACAAAGCTCCTTGATGATATGATGATAAATTATTTTGAATGGCACATTGAGAGAGCTCCACAAGGTAAGAAGGTAAATTCTGTTGAAGAAACCTCTTCCTTGAGTGATAAGATTGATACCATTATATCTATGCTTGTTAATGGTAAAACTCATATTGATCCAAATAATGTTCCTTTAGCCTCTTTGGTTGCTCAAGAATAGCATGCTTATGTGAACTTCATTAAAAATAATAATTTCAACAACAATGCTTATAGGAATAACTTTGGTAGTAACAATTATATGCCATATCCTTCTAATAGTGGTAATGATTATTATGGTAGATCTGGAATGCCTAGTGAAGAAAGGATTTTAGAAGTTGAAAGAGCCACTAAGAACTTTATGCAAATGCAATATGAGCAGAATAAGTTATTCACTAAAACCATGGAGGAACAATCTGCTTTGTTGAAGAATATTAGTCATCAACTTGAGAATTTAAATAGGGAAATTCCTGGGTTGCAAGTTAAAATTTCAAATGCTGAAACCTGTATTTCATCCTTGTCTGAAGCGCAATCTTCCTTGATTAATAAAATGGCTGCTAAACCTGATCCCTTTGCTGCTACTAATGCCATTCAAGTTAGAATTGATGACAATGTTAGGATGTTGGCTGAATTGCATGCTAGGTGGGAAAGAGAGGATGAAATTGCTAAAAAGAATAATATGACTAAAGTTTATACCATTACCACCACTAGTAATGCTGAAGTTTCAAATGCTAGCAAACCTCCTAAAATAATTGGTGTAGGAAAAGTCCCCACTCTGTCTGCAAAATTGCCTAAAACCACTAAAATTATTTCCAATAAAGGTGCTGAAATTTTTCGAAGTATGGGAGACAATGGTCAACTACCTTTGATAATAATGATTTTGATCTTCATGGTTGCAACATTTCTGAAGTAATTATGTTCCTACAAAAGTCCTAATGCTAGTGCTATGAATATGGCTTATACAAAACATATTACAAATGCTCTCATGCAAATTAGAGAAGAGAAATTAAAACAAAAAGTTTCTATTCCTAGAAAGTTAGAAGATGGTTGGGAGCCCATCATTAAAATGAAAGTGAATGATTTTTATTGTAATGCTTTATGTGACCTTGGTGCCAGTATCTCTGTTATGCCTAGGAAAATTTATGATATGCTTGGTTTACCACCTTTAGAAAACTGTTATTTGGATGTTCATCTTGCTGATATTGCTAAGAAGAAACCTTTGGGGAGGATTAATGATGTTCTTATTATGGTTAACAATAACCTTGTCCCCGTTGATTTCCTTATTGTGGATATTGAATGCAATGCTTCTTGTCCTATTATTTTCGGAAGACCTTTTCTTAGAACTGTTGGTGCTATTATTGATATGAAAGAAGGTACTATTAAATATCAAAGCCCACTCAAGAAAGGTATGGAACGCTTTCCTAGAAAGAGAAATAAGCTACCTTTTGATTCTATCATTAGAAAAAATTATTATCTGGATGCGTCTTCACTTGAAAATACTTGATTCCTGCTTTCCGCGCCTAGCTGAAAGGCGTTAAAGAAAAGCACTCTTGGGAGATAACCCATGTTTTATTTCTATAATTTTTCTTTTGTTGAGTCTTGGAAGTTGTTACCTCTGTAATGACCTCTCCTTATCCTTTTTATTTTGTTTTTGTGCCAAGAATAGCCTCTAATAGGAAGAAGGTAAGATTTGGGGAAGTTGCTGTCCTGAAATAGATTTCTGTGCTTCGCTGTAAAAAAATCGTGAAAAAACTCAGAACAGTATTTTGATCTGCAAGTTTTTGTGCCCATGCCCCAGGTTATTATCTAACTATCTTTAGTTTTGCACTTTTCAATTTGAGCAACAGAAGATTTTCGAAAAAATTGATCTTTACCTGCTGTTCTGTTTTGACAGATTTCTACCACTATTTGCATTTGCCTCTTAATCTCTTTCTTTTTGAGTTCTTTTGATTGGAAGAGCTTTTAAAAGAAGTTTCTAAAGTAGCTAATGTTTTAATAGATGTTGTACTTGAATTTAAACTAAACCAAAAGTGGATCTACTATCTTGCATACACTAATGTTGGTAATGAGAATTGTGTGAAGTTTTGTATGAAGGAAGTTTTCAAGTGTAGGGAAAGGAGAATGATGTGATGAGATGAAGAATGGATAAAAGCTCAAGCTTGGGAATGCCCATGTCACCCCAAGAAATATCCAGAAAGTACAAGCGTCAAAGCTTGGGGATGCCCAAGGCACCCCCTTCTTCATCAACAAAAATATTAGGTCATCTTTCAAGACACTATATTTTTATTACTTCATATGCTATGTGTTGTTCTTGGAGTGTCTTTAATTTTGTTTTTAGTTTTATTTTGCTTTGTTTGCTATAATAAATGGTTGGATTCTAGCATACTTCTTTTGGAGAAGACACACTCCATTTTCATTGCCTAGAACACTCTAGTTTTCACTCTTATTGTTCTGCGAGTGTTCTCTTTTGCTAGTACTGCGTTTAGCTTTTGTTTTTCACTCTTATTTTGTTCAGAACTTGTTAGTTCTTTTTTAGTTAGGTGTGTTTAGCCCTTTGGTCTTTGTTGATTATTATCTTTGAGAGTTGTTTCAAATAAGTTGATTGGTGTTGGAGAAGAGTAAAATATTTCATGCTTATAGTGGTGCAAAAGGAAGCTTGTTTAGACTGTGGCTTAGACTTTAGCATGTCATGCTAGATATTATTTTGATTATATGCTTAGTAGTTAGTGTTGTAGCATGACTTGTCTGAAATAACTGAGAGTGCTTAATGTGCCATTGAAAGAATCATGTGTTGTTTTTATCATACAAAAGCATAATATTGTGGTATTCTCCTTTGATGCTTTATTTGGGTTGACTTGGCGCATGCTTACACCATGTTATGACTATGAACCAGTCGCCTCAAGCCTCTATGATCATTTAGTTTTTGACTTGTAATATCACTTTATGCTTTGATTAATAATGTTTTGTTGCTATGCATGATTATGGTCATTATTGCTCTCTTAGTTGGTCGCTCCTAGTCTCTTGCCAGCATTCACTTGTACTGAGAATGAGCTCTACTCGTGCATCCAACTCCCAAAAAACCAAGTTTGCCAATGTGTCCACCATATCTACCTATTAGCATTATTGCTATTCCAAGTATATTCATCATGCTTTTATCTATCTTCCAAATTAAATTTTTTGTTATGAGAAAATTAGTTAGTAAAGCTCTCATGAGCTTGATGGCACATTTACTTTCTTGCACTTAATAAACTTGACCATTGTGACTCTCTTATGAAGTTTATATGCTTGCAAATTGTGAGTTGAGAGTTAGCATTGCCATGCTTTCATGGGGCACATTTTCAACATTGCACTTATTCCTATTTAGTTGATATCATCATATTTTGTTTATGGATGCCTAGCAGTGTGAAATGAGATGGAAACTTGTAAGCTCATGGAGTTTGTATATGTATTAGAGAAACGCCTGGGCCACTAATCTAAACCATGCATCATTCATGGTGGAAATTTATAGCATAACCATAGTGGGTATTCGACGACGCATCTCATAATAAAAATCTATACCCAATGGTAAATAAAAGAGATGTCGAGGTGTTTATTGTCTGTTTGCCTTTAATTTGTTATGGGAAAGCTTCCATATCATCGGGCAGGAGGTACCCCGTTGGCGTTCTCAATGATACATGTATGCTTACAATGACAAGAACTTATTTGGTACCTAAGTCAAGTAGCACGAGGTTTAGGTACTCGTATTCAAGGGACATGAGATTTTCAACTTATGATTTGTCAAGCATATAACTCATATTTGCATTCACATTAACTTTAACCATTCAAGATGCTTATGATAGGGGCAATGAGAGCTCAAAGCTAATAAGTGTAACATCCCAAGATTTTATCAAATTTTGGGGGAAATTTTTTGCTTCTGTTTTGCTTGAGATGATTGGAATTTCACAAAGATTTAAAACTTTTTGAGTCTATTTTAAACCTTTATAGAAAAACTATTTTAAACTTTCTATTATTTTCTTGAAGAACTTCCTTGAGAAAATAAAGTATCAAAATATTATTTTTCCTTCTTTTATATCAAACCTATGCAAGCTTGCTTGCAAAATATTGTTTTATAATTTTTTTTATTCAATATGGGTTGATTTTTCAAACCATGATTGAGTGTGTTCTCAATCATTATTCCATAAACTATTATTTTACTTTTTTAAAAAGAATCGAGTTCAAACTCTATTTCTATTATTTTATGCAAACAAGGCCATTAGGCTCAATTAAGATCTTTTATGGAAAATCATGTTTTATTCTGAAAACTTGTCTTTTACTGTTTTGTATTGTTTATTTTGAATTTTAGAAAATTTTACAAATTGGTTTGAAGTCATTTGAGTAACAAATGCAAAAGTTATGGAAGAAAAGGAAAACAGAAAATGAAAAAGAATTAGAAAAAAAAGAAAAAAAAGAGAAAGGCAGCCACTGGGCCGACCCGGGAACCGGACCAGCCCAGCAGCCACCGAACCAGCCCACCCGCGGCCCTCTCCTCCCCTCCCTTTCCTTTACCTTTTCTTTATTTTGTTTTTACGCTGACGGCCGGGACCCACCCGTCAGTATCATCCCCTCCAACGGTTTCTTCCTCACTGGAAACCGACGAGCCCGAGGATCCCGCCCCTCTCCCCTCTTAAATCCCATTAATTCTGGCCTTGAAGACCTTCCCTGCCTGCATCTATAAGAAGGCCTCACTCCCCTCCTCCATATCCCTTTCGTCCTCCTGCCCGAGACGACTCCAATCCGACGAAATTTCTCGTCGGAGCTTGCGGATGCTGACGACCTTTGTCGCCAATTCCGACGCGATGAGAATTCCCCATCTCCCCCCTTCGGTCATTCCTCTCCTCTCTCTCCCTGGTGCCCCATCTGAAGACCTTGGGATAAATTTTTGTGCAGGGAATCGACGGGCTCGACCTCGTCTGAGCTGTGCCGACGCCGCCCCAGTCTCCAGCCGCCTCTTCCTTCTTCTACTGGACGCAATCGAGCACCTCGACGACATACTCGGGTTCGCCGTGACCTGCTGAACAACGTCGCCTACCTCGCCATCGCCGGAGACCTCCAGAGCTTCGCCGTCGTCCACGCCCAGAGCCGGAGCTCGCCGCCGGCGACCCCTCTCTGAAACCCTAGGTGAGCATCACCCCAGATCTGATCTGAGCCGTTCGTTTTGAGATGATCCAACGGTCCAGGTTCTATTCTATACCGAATCGGTATAAGCCAGTAGGGTACTACCACGTCACGGCCTATTCAGCCCCCCCTGGTCAACCGAGTCAAAACTCGTGTTTGAATTCGAATTCAAATGTCAGATTCTGTACAGATCTTGTAAAATCAATATAAAATATTCTATAAGTCCAAAATTTGCAAATAAGATACCGTTGGAATCCTTGAGACTTGTAGAATCCATTAGTACAATAAAACTTCATATTTTATGGGTTCAATTTGAAACTATTTTCAAATTGAATCAAACCTATCTGCTAACTTAAGAAATTCATATCTTTTGAACCAAGTATCCAAAAATCACAAATTTGTAGTCTTTGGAATCCTCTCAACTTGTAGAACATCATAGGATCAAGAAAATCCAAATTTGGTACGTGCACACACTTTGTTCATTCAAATTTGTCCAAATCACCATTTAGGTGATAATTCAAATTCTATAACTTATTTTGGAGTGAAACCAATTGCAGTGACTTTGTTTTACTGCAAGCTATCCAGTAGCATCACTCCCATAATTTCTTGAGCCACTTCACAATTATTCAAATTTAAATATGAGGATTTGAGTAATTTCTACTATAGGAATAAAACTATTTCTTTTAGCAATGTTCCTTTCTACTTTAGTGAATCCTATATTCATACCTAGTCATCGATGTTATCTAAACAACATCTTGATCAAGATCATATCTACCTAGACCTATCTTGCATAGTACCCACTTATTCAAATTACAAATGTGTCATTTGAGTAAAGTGTGATACTTTCAATCTTAGTTTCTACCTTTGCTACTATGGTATTGATCAAATCAACATCATACTACTTAACCCAATCTCATTTACTCATTAGAAACCTTAAGCCTTGTTTTCAAACATCATCTATACATATCCATTACCTATAGCCACTTATTCATGTCTACTCAATCTTAGCCTTGCATTGAACTATTCAATTTACATTTGAGTTAATTGAGTACTTCAATGTTATAAGAATCCTAGCCTAAGCTTAAGTGTAATATATACTATTTAAGAATAATTGTCGTCACATTTATTCAATAGTATTGCTATTGCACTATTTTGTCTCTTATGTGATTTACCCACATGAGATATTCCAAGATTCAATATGCTTTAATAAAGCATAAAGACCTCACTCATTATATTTTGTCTAATTCATATTTATTCAAATTGCAATTGTGCTACTTGAGTACAATATGAATTCAACCCAAACCAAAAACCTAGATTTTGATAATGTGGTGTTGTTATAACCCGTACCATAGTATGTGTTATACACCATGTTGATCAATGAACCAATTGAGCTATGTCCTCAAATATCAATCAATCATACCCAATCCAATACCTACTTAGTTTTGTTCACATGTATTGAACTATTCAACTTGCAAATGTGCTAATTGAGTAGTTCAAGCATTCTTAAAACCTATCCTAGTTCCTAAGTGCAATAGACGCTATTTAAGAGTAATTGTTGTCACAATTACTCAATAGTGTTGTAGTTGCACAATTTGACTCCTGTGTAATTTATTACACATGAGCTATACCCAAAACTCTTATATGCTTTGGTAAAGCATAAAAACTCCATCAATTATATTATGCCTAGTCCAAATCTCTCTCAAATCATATTGATCTTCCCCAGCTAAGCTCTCAAATTCATATCTCACAATTCATATTTCCTTTGCCATATCTTTCTTATCATAACATCTCAATAAATCTAAATTGTTAAACAAACACCTTTTCAATTGTTTGATTTGTTTGATTGTGTTTATATGGTATGTTATGTTATTTCTGTGCTATAGTTGGTGCGAAGAGCTACGTGCTTAGTTGAGAGAAGTGAAACGTCGTGATCTTCAAAAAGGCAAGTGACACACATGTCCCTTTACCCATTTTACTTATGCATTAGTGTATTCACCTCTTGTAGTATGCATGATAGGTGATTTATTCAACTATTTTATCAAATGCTTAGATCCTAGTAGTGTGTAGCAATCCCCCAAAACCCCACCTGTTAGGATGCTAAATACTTTGAAAAATATTGATGCCATGCTATATTGACGATTTGCTCTGAAAATTAAACTACAACTTCAATGAATTACCTGGGTGGATTGGTGTGGCTTTGGGTGTGTTGAGTGTCTACTTAGGAGTCACATATCTTGGAAGTGAAAACCATGGTATGTGTTAGTGGCCTAAGTAGTACACTTGTGGTTTGCCACCTAGGAACAAAGAGGTTAACATGTCTTCCATGCTTAGAGTGCTTCCAGTGCAGCCTTATGACATTATGGGCTCTGTCTTGATCGAGTACGATGTGAGGGTTCATCCATGGGTACTGACAGAGGGTGGTATTTTGGGCACGGTCAGATCCAGATGGCTGAATGCTCCTTCCGAAAGGTCTTGTCTCATTTTATGTATGGGCATAAAATGAGTCTTAAGGTGAAAGTGCACAACCCTTGCAAGGTGTCAAAACTAATCGATTAGCCGTGTCCCCGGTTATGGACAACTTGAGTCTCTAGACATGGAATGTACGGAAGAATCTCATCACCTTTTTGAAATAATTAAAATTTGTGTAGAAAGTGGGGATGCCTCAGGGCTACATGCCTGGCAGTGAAAACCATGTATGTGGTGGTGACCTGAGGGATCAACCAAGTTTTGTAGAGTGACTACCTGGGGCTACATACTGGCAGTGAAAACCATGTATGTGGTGGTGACCTAGGAGTTATCTTGATATTGAGAGATCAACCAAGTTTTGAAGAGTGACTACCTGGGGCTACATACTGGCAGTGAAAACCATGTATGTGGTGGTGACCTAGGAGTTATCTTGATATTGAGAAATTAACCAAGTTTTGTAGAGTAACTACCCGGGGCTACATACTGGCAGTGAAAACCATGTATGTGGTGGTGACCTAGGAGTTATCTCAATATTAAAGAAATTTCAGAATACTTTAAAATGTTTTGGTTTAGAAAATATAGGATAAATTTGGCTTTATGCTAATCAGCCTATGAGATCCACCAGCCAAATGTCATGTAGTATAGTCTTTCCACAAAATGCCACTAAATATGTGTCATTTGCCAGTACATCATTGTACTGACCCCTCTGGGGCTGCATATTCAAACGTGTAGGTTTTATTTAGAGTAAGGAACCAGGAGTAGGATCTCGAGCTTACATTCCAACATGTCTGCCTGTGGCACTTGATGAAGATGGAAGCTCACTGCAACTATGCTTTATGCTGTGTACTCGTAAGGTTGAAGACCTATGTAACTGGATTTACGTTATAATATTGATGCTATTGCAATGATTACTTATTTTGTACTATGGTGCTATCTACTGATCCAGGGAATGGCACATATACACAGGAGTTTTGCCTTTAGCAAATGGCAGGGCGTTACAATAAGTACCATAATTTTTGGAAGCTTTATAAAACTTGATAATCACTACTTCCCTTTGTGGAGGGCCTTTCTTTTTTACTTTTATGTTGAGTCTTCATCTTCTATCCTTATGCACCAATTAAGAAAGCATAGCTTGCCTTCCATCTGAATGGCAGAGTCTACCATTGCCTCTAAATCAACAAAGGGAATACTGACTAGGACACACTGCATCTCATCATGTAGTCCATTCAGAAACCTTTCTTTCTTCTTCTCATCAGTGTCCGCGTCATCAGGGGCATACCTTGACAAGGTAAGGAACTTGTCGCGGTAGTTCACCACAGATAGGGAACTTTGCTTGAGATTTCTGAACTCATCTCTCATCCTCTTGATTAGACCCATAGGAACATGAGCCTTGCTGAACTTGCTCTTGAATTCTTCCCAGGGCATCACATACCCATTGGCTTGCATGGCGCGAGTGCTATCCCACCAGGCTCTTGCGGCTCCCACAAGATAGTGGGTAGTGTACAGAACCTTCTCATTCTCACCAACTCCGGCGACTTCCAAGTTGTTTTCCATAGTGCGAAGCCAGTCATCGACATCCAAAGGTTCTTCAGACTTAGTAAATGTTGGTGGATTGGTGTTTTGGAAACTCCTTAGCTTGGAGCAAGGTTCACCATTTCCATGGCCATTGCCATTATTCTCCACTTCTCCCTGGCCATTTCCATTGCCAGTGTGGTTCATGGCCATCTGGGTTAGTTGCTGAAGAGTGGCCAAGTTGGCTTGGTGCTCTGCTCAGGCTGCTTCTCAATCTTCCATGATCATCCTTAGCAGTTCTGCTACTTCCGGGTTCGAAGGTGGTGGAGCATGAGTCATCTGAAGATAAGGGGTATAAGACAAGAGGGAAAACTAGTTGCTAAAATTTAAGGGAAACCAAGTGATGCAAATGATCTTATTAAGGCCTTAAGGGCCAAACTCCTTTTTTTCATTCCACAATCATCAAGCATACAACACATCGAGTTCACTCATTACGAATGGTTGACACTGAACCATTGCGACTTGTCTACTAGATAGAGGGGATACAACTCACACCTACACAAAGTGCTCTAAGGTGAACTAATCACTAGATAATGCTTAGATATGTGATCTAAACATCCGGAACCTTGGACTCATCATCGTCGAGGTCCACTACGGGTGCATCCTCCTCATCATCATCGGTGAACTCATCGTCATCGTCATCCTCCTGATCCTCCATGTCCATGTCCTCCAGGTAATCCTCATCATCGCTAAGGAGAGCATCTCTCTCCTTGCAAAGGTCAATGCCTTCTTCCTCGGCATCCTCGAGATGGGTCTCGAGATCGCTAAGATACTCAGTCAGTTCTGCCACCTTTACCTCCAACTCCACAATGGTGTCATCTCTTGCTTTGCGCTGGAGACGAAGGCGCCTACTCTCTCTGGCAAGGAGCTTGATAGTGCTCCTAGCCTCCAAGAGTGCTAAGTGGTCAAGGTTGGCCTTGGTGCGGGCACGGTCAGCCTCCTGCTGTGTGCAGTAGAGCATGAAGTCCAAGTGATCCACGTGGTGACTCAGCTCATGGTGTCCAGGCATGTTCATGGGGCATCCGGTGTCATCACGATGGGCGAGATGCCGGAAACGCTCCTCCTGGATCTCCTCGGGGTGCTGTCCGCACACACGGGCAAGCATCTCCTGCAAACCCCAGGCCAATCCATCGGCCCAGTTGTTCTCCCTGACTTCAAAATCGATTGTGATCGAAGTGGGGTCTCCAACCTTGCCACGACAAATTGCCTCGACAAGCCACCGAAGTTCCCGTTCCGGGTGATGAGGGAGCAGGGTTCCCGTGAATTCCGGAAACGGACGGTCAAGGTGCAAAGCCAAGGCAGTGAGGTCATACTCAAAGATAAGACTCCCACCACGCCCTAGCTGGTAGTGCATGACGAACTCCAGTTCCATCTACAAAATTTTAAGGTAGATTAAGTTAGTGAGTGACTCAAGTGTGCAAAATTTTTAGGTATGCATATAAATAAATAGTGTAAGTAGTTTAGTAATAAAAGAGAAGATAGTAAGCGAAATTGCATTATCACTTCCCTTTCTTTTATTTTTAGGAGAAACTAGTTTTAATTTCTTCCTAACGCCCATTCTAACTAAGGTCTCCTATGGTCAGCCTAGGCTCTGAAACCAACTTTGTAACACCCGCAAATTTAAAGAAATTCGAGGTGCCCGTTATGTATTCCACCACAATCCTAGAATCATTGTTGTGATACACATAACATAGTTGGTAATCAGTTCCATAGATATTACAATATGAGTCGATCAAATACAAATGTTCATAGTGACCAAGTTCTTACTACAACACAAGATAGCAGCGGAAATCACGTCTTCAGGCCCATGCCTTCACCCTACAGGCAATGCCAACTAGGAGATGATCTTAGTTCTGGTAATCTTCGTCATATCCTTCCTCCAGATATTCCTCCTCATAGTCTGGCCAAGTAAATAGCCAGTGACAACACCATGAGTACATTGAATGCACGCGCAAACCATCTTATAAACGGAAGATAAAGGAAATATGCAAGGCTTGTATAGTGGTCTAAGCTCTAAGTCTGTTTGCATAAAGTTAGTTTTCTTTCCCAAGAATATTCATTAAAAGATAAGAGCATTTTAGTTCTTAGGATGGAACCTCAAGTGTTGATCATAGTCATTAATCAGGTCAATTCATTGATGGGTGTCATAGTTCATTTTATCCATGTCAAAATCCCGACAAAGGTTAAGTACCGCTAACCCAACTGTCCATGACCGCGGACGCGGCTATTCGAATAATTTTGACCTCTGCAGAGGGGTACACTTTACCCACAAGATTCAATACATCTGCTGGGAACCATCCTTGAATCGTCATACATGAGTATGTGGTGTTCAGATGATCAAACAAAATCTTTCACTTGCCTACTCTAGTATAGGATCCTTCCCTAGGAGTCCAAGACACGGCATTCCCGCTCCGGCACCCCTAGTTTTGCCCACTACAGGGTGCTGTATGAATGGACGATTCCACTCGGTTCAGAAGTATCAAGCACATCATGCACTTCTATAAAGGATGATGCAAGGTATCCCATACTAAAGCAAACAAGCTACGGACCAAGCCCCTTCCCATTTAGGGGTAGTGTGGTCGTACTGTAAGGTTGGTCCGGCATATACTCCACACCTCATCATTCAAAATTCATTTCATAGTCATTAGTCATTATTGCTTTCTTTTCGAATATTCAACTTGGCGGGACAATCTCCATTCAAGATTTTCAACCTCAGTTCATAACTTTCAATAGGGTTCCCATCTAGATTACTCCAATTTTATTAGCGGCTAAGCAAACTAATGGAATAATGCTTGATCAACGGGAGTAGTAGATAGCTCTGTTTGGTAATCTTGCTAAGCAAGACCTCACTACAATTATTCCTCTACTCTAGCAATTCAATCATGCAATTTAATTTGAAGACAAGAAAGTATGCAATTTGAAAGCTAGGTATTGGGTATGATTCAAAAGATGGCTTGCCTTGGTTGGCAAAGTGTCCAAGGTAGTCTTCTTTTTCTTCTTGGTAGTATCCTTCCTCGGGTGCTTCTTCGGCAACACTAGCGTCTATTAACGATACACAAAATATACACACAATCACCAAACATGTTCAAACATCACTCCAAGCATACACACAAGTTTTAAAATAGAGCAACTATTATCTAGCAATAATTTGGTTGGATTCCAAGGGTTTGGATTTATTTTGAAAATAGGGGTGTAAGTTGAAGTGTGCAAAGGTTTACTAATAGATAATTGAGTTTCAAAAAAATATGTCCTGCAAGTCCACTTGACCAAGGTAAATTCTTACAGAGATGTATTCTAAGTGGGGCTCTAGTAGCAAGGGAGGTAATAAATTTCTATTTATAAAAATATTTGCCTAAAATCCCTAAGTTAAGATTACCTAATTAACCACATGGAAAACTAGCATTTCATTTAGAAAGTTCTAATTTGAAAACTAATGTTACCAACATATAGATAACACTAAATGTGAATTTTGAAAGTTGGATTCATATTTTTTTGAATTTTATTTGATTTGTTATGACTTTTGTAAGATTGCAAAGCTGCTGTTTTGTTATTTTTACCCAATTAAACATATAATTCTCAGTGGGTTGAAAGCACCACCATTGGATTGATCATGTTCTAAGCTTTCCAACGACCTATTACTTGCTAAATTTGAATGCCTAAAACTCTGGGTATCTTGAATTCAAAATCAGGTCAGATTCAAATTTCCTAAACTCCTTTCTATATTTTTTTTTCTAGTATTTCTGGTAACAGGCCGCGCGTGGAGAGGTTAACGGGCCGGCCCAGCAGGCGTTTCCGAGCACGGGCAGAAAAAAATGGAGCTGATAGGCGGGGCCTGTCTGCCAGGCCACTTAATAACCGAAAGGGTATGGGGGACGCTTGGCCGTTGGATTAGAACGTGATCCAACGGCTTGAGGCCGTCTTCCCCAGCTCGACGGGGACGGGGAGAGGGAGCATGACTGGGAGAGGGGCGGAGGTCGGGGAGCGCACCGGCGGCGGCGGGGAGCGGCAATGAGGTGTCCAGGCGGCTGCAGAGGGTCTTCTCGGCCACCTCGGACAGACGGTGCTGCAGGAGGCGGTCGGGAACGGCGGCGCTCCGTCATGTCCTAGGAGCACCGGCGTCGAGCTCCATAGCAACCGAGAGGGAGAGGGACGAAGGGATGATGTCTAGGAGGTAGCTGGGAATGGGTGAGTTCGATGGAGGGATCAGGGCGCCTTTTAAAGGCTGGAGAGGGGGAGCGGGCTGTGCACCGAGGCGGCAGTAATGCTAGGGCGCCGACCGGTGGGGGTTGAGGGGGAAGTAATGGGGCTCGGGCGGCGGTTGAAGAGCACGGAGGGGGTGTTCCAGGCGAGTTGAGAGAGGACTTTGGGGTCTGCACCAGGAGCATTGATAGAGGGAGGGCGGCGGAGAAATTTCTCCTTGCCAACACCATGGCAGTGCATTTGGTGCAAGGGGACAGCGGGGTTATGAGGGAGAGAGGTACCAGCAGGGCTGGGTAAAGGGGTTTGTCCCCTGGAGAGACTCATCCATGCTTTTACAGTGGTAATTTGAAATTCGACTGAAAACTGCACACAAGGTGCTCGATGAAATGGCCACAAGAAATAAAATTTTGAATTTTGAATTTTTTTGAGTTTGGGTGATCACTATATTGGATAAAGGTTCCAAATATATTTTTGTTAGGTCCAAGGGTGCTGTTTTACTAAAAAGTAATTTGGATTTGGGAACGTCCTATGAATTGAATTCAAACTTTGGACTGATTTTAAATATGGTTTGAGAAAGAATTTTGGAAAGTTAGGACTAGGTTGAGAATTGGTATTGTTTGCTCTTGCATGACCTGCAAAGAAACAACTAGGTCTAGATTAGGAATTTCTTAAGAAATGGGGAAGAAGAGGGGTAGTGGTTAACAATTTGTAGATCAAATTTTCTTCCTCTTTTCCTTGTTAGGGTTTTGTGTCTTTCTCATTTCTTTTTGTTTTCTTTCTTCTTGTTTGTATTGATTGACTTGCCCTAATTTCCATCACCAAACAACATAAGCAAGTAATACTAAGCAATCATGCACTCCAAAAATATTTTTTTAATTTACCCTAGAATTTAACCACTTTATTAATATTTGGGATACAACCTTTTGAGTTGTTACAATCTTCCCCCCTTAAAAAGAATCTCATCCTCAAGATTCACAAGCTAAGAACTAAAGAGACTTGGAAACTCAGTCTTGAGATAATCTTCTTGTTCCCAAGTGGCTTCATCTTTAGTGTGGTTACTCCACTGGACTTTCAGAAACTTGATACTTTGGGTTCGTGTGGTTCTGTAGGCTTCCTCTAGGATACAAATAGGTACTTCACGATAGGTTTAATCCTTGTTGATATCCACAGAGCGGTGATCAATATTCTTGAAAATATCTGGCTTCTTAGGAACTTCAAGACATTTCCGAAGTAGGGACACGTGGAAGACATCGTGTACTTCGGACAATTCCGGGGGCAATTCTAGTTGATAAGACACTTCTCCTCGGCGAGCAAGTATCTTAAAGGGACCAATATATCTTGGTGCAAGCTTTCCCCTGACTTGGAATCTTTGCATTCCTTTAAGTGGTGACACACGAAGATAAACAAAATCTCCAATTTGGAAAGTCAGCTCCCGACTTCTTTTGTCAGAATAGCTCTTTTGTCGGGACTGAGCTGCCTTGAGGTGCTCACAAATCATGTGAACCCTTTCTTTGGCTTCTTGCAGAATGTCGGGTCCTAAGATTTTGTTGTCTCCAGTCTCTGACCAATTCAGAGGGGTACAACACTTTCTTCCATATAAATCTTTAAATGGGGCCATTTGCAAACTAGCTTGATAACTATTGTTGTATGAAAACTCCGCAAAAGGCAGACAATCTTCCCACTTGGTTCCATAAGCTAACACACATGCTCGTAGCATATCTTCCAATATTTGATTTACTCTCTCAGTTTGGCCATTAGTCTGTGGGTGATACGCTGTGCTGAAAGCTAACTTGGTTCCCAAAGCTTGGTGCAATTGTCTCCAGAATCTAGAGGTAAATTGGATACCTCGATCAGACACAATGGTCTTGGGAACTCCATGAAGACTAACAATTCTAGACAGATACAGATCTGCGAGCTGACTTCCCTTGTATGTGGTCTTGACAGGGATAAAGTGAACGACTTTTGTCAATCTATCCACAATAACCCAAATAGAATCATTCCCACGGCTAGACTTTGGAAATCCGGTGATGAAATCCATTCCAACTGATTCCCACTTCCATTCTGGAACTTGTAATGGCTGCAACAGTCCAGCTGGACGTTGATGCTTAGCCTTGACTCTTTGGCAAATATGACACTTGGATATATATGAAGCAATTTCTCGCTTCATACCATGCCACCAAAATTGTTCCTTCCAATCTTGGAACATTTTGGTTCCACCGGGATGAATGGAATAAGGTGTTTCATGGGCTTCCTTCATAATGACTTCTTTTAGTTCAGAATCAGCAGGCACACAAATACGTCCCTTATACCAAAGAACTCCTTGTTCATCTTCTTCAAATCCTGGCACTTTGCCGATACTAATTCGGCGCTTGATGATACTTTCATTTCCTTTCTGGGCTTCTTTGATTTGGTTCATCAACGTGGGTTGAAGCTTGAGATTAGCTAAAAATCCTTGGCTAACTATCTCCAATCCAAATTGTTCAAATTCTTGATGCAACTTGGGTTGCTCCTCCTTGATCAACATGCTCAAGGTGCATGGTTTTCTACTAAGAGCATCGGCCACTACATTGGCCTTTCCGGGATGATAGTGAATTTCAAGATCATAATCCTTTATCAGTTCAATCCATCTCCTTTGCCTCATGTTCAACTCCTTCTGAGAGAAAATATACTTCAAGCTCTTATGGTCGGTGTAGATCTCGCAGCGATTTCCCATGAGGTAAGGTCTCCATGTCTTCAAAGCGAGAACTACAGCCGCTAACTCCAGATCATGGGTTGAATAATTTTCTTCATGGGGTCCAAGCTGTCTAGATAGGTAGGCTATCACCTTGCCTTCTTGCATTAGTACACATCCAAGCCCAAGTTTGGATGCGTCGCAATAGACATCAAAATTCTTGGTTATATCCGGCATGGTTAAGATGGGTGCGGTAACCAACTGCTTCTTTAGCTCTTAAAAACTTTCTTCACACTTAGGGGTCCATTCAAACTTCTTGTATTTCTTCAACAATTGGGTCATGGGTCGGGCAATACTCGAGAATCATTCAACAAACGTGCGATAATATCCCGCTAATCCAAGGAAACTTCTAACTTCCGTTTGGGTTGTAGGGGCTTCCCAATCCATAACCGATTGGATCTTCTTTGGGTCAACTGAAACTCCTCCTGCGGACAAGACATGTCCCAGGAACCCAACTTCTTTCAACCAAAATTCACACTTACTAAATTTGGCATAAAGTTGATGCTCTCTCAAAGTTTCCAATACTAACTTCAAATGGGTTGCATGCTCCTCTTCAGACTTGGAATAAATAAGAATGTCATCGATGAAGACAACGACAAACTCTTCCAGAAACTCCATGAATACCTTATTCATGAGGTTCATGAAATAGGCAGGGCATTGGTTAATACAAAAGACATTACTATGTACTCATACAATCCGTAGCGGGTGGTGAAAGCTGTTTTAGGTATATCTGTTGCACGGATCTTCAGTTGATGATATCCAGTTCTAAGGTCTATCTTAGAGAAGACTTGAGAACCATTCAATTGGTCAAACAGATCCTCGATCTTGGGAAGAGGATACTTGTTCTTGATAGTAACATCATTCAGCTTGCGGTAATCAGTGCACACTCTGCTGGAACCGTCACTTTTGTCCATGAATAAAACATGTGACCTCCAGGATGATGAACTTGGTTGGACTAGACCTTTCCGCAGCATATCATCGAATTGTTTCTTCAACTCAACTAGTTCAACTGGGTTCATTCTGTATGGCCTCTGGGCTATTGGTCCAGTTCCAGGAATAAGCTCAATGATGAACTCAATATCCCGATCTGGTGGCATACCAGGCAGTTCATCAGGGAAAACATCCGGATACTCACAAACTATTGGGACTTGATCCAAAGTGGGTCTCGATATACTCTTGTGACATTGGGTGGTCTTAGGGGGTTTTTCAGATAAATGCTTCACCACAATTCTAGTGCTACTGTCATCGTGATGGTCTTTTTGGCACAATCTATCACTCCTTGATGTTGAGACATCCAATCCATACCTAGAACTCTTCCAATCCTTTGGTTCCTAAGACAATCAGGCTGGCTAGGAATTTTACCCCATGGATTTCTATGGGAACTGCCAAACAGGTCCATCTAGCCTTTGTTATTGACCCACGTATTTGTACTAACATTAAATTTTTCAGGGGTGTCGATTGAAGTCCACTTTTGCAAGCAAATGTTTCCGTAACAAAAGAATATGAAGCTCTAGAATCAAACAGAACTCTTGCAGGAACCGAGTTAACAGGGAACATACCCAGAACAACGTCGGTTGCCTCCTAAACTTGTTCAACATTCATGTGGTTCAGACGGACCCATGATTTGGTATGTCTAGTGGGAGCGACGTCAGGCAACCCACGGTGAATTAGTGAGACAACCAGAAAGTACAGCGATCTCGACTCTAGTGACAAACTATATTCGATCACGAAAGAAGGAAAATAATGGGATCGTTCAGCATGGCTGGGTTAAACCCAAAGAGGATTATGTTAAGCTTAATGTTGATGCTAGTTTTGATGCAGATAAAGGATCAGGTGCAATAGGTATGATTCTTAGGGATGATCATGGTTTCTTTATTGCTAGAGGAAACTGCACCATTCCCTTTGTTGAAGACACAGGTACTGCTGAAGCTATGGTGCTTAGAGATGGATTGATGATGGTTCAAGTTATTGGCTGTTCAAAGCTGGTTATTAAATCAGATTGCATTGAAGTTGTTGATGTGATGAAGAACGGAGTCCACACACAAGGACCTGCAACTGCTATCTACAAATATTGCCTTTTCTTTGTAGGGAGTTTAATGATGTTATTTTTGAACATTATCCTAGAGAGTCTAATTTTGCAGCTCATGTTCTAGCTAGGGTGGCGGTGGATGATTCCCAACTATGGAAGGATGACCCACCTGATTTTATCATTGATGTAATCGCAAATGATGTATCTGTGTTTCCCAAATTAATATAATCCACCATGGTGGCTCTAAAAAACACAATAGCATATGAGTAGGCATAATACACACGAATCATAATCATATAAATTAAGACCATATGCAATAGACAACCAAACACATGTCTTCCTCCATGTCAATCCTCCTGGTGCATTATTCTTGCTAGGGGCACTTGTTTATCAACTCACAAAATAGTAGTCGGAGATGGCCACTGTTTACTCTCTAGGAGCGATCTTCTTGAAAAAGATGAGGTACCCAATCTGCACCTTATGAGCAATGGAAAATCCTGGCTAGCCCTGATCGAGGATGGCTTTTTCATTGACATCCTTAAGATGGATGTCCTAAATAGATCCAATGGACGTCCTGAATTTGCTCTTCCCAAGACTGACCCCAAATATGGCCTAAAGGCATCTGGGACGGGATTTCACTCTCTTTAGGGAAATGGGTAACATCGGCCGGCCTTCCACTTCATCCTCGTCGGAGATCACCTCCATGCCGGTAGATGGTGTGGTGCCGCCCGTCCTCGACCTGAACTGCACCCCTATCTGCGGCGAGTCCTCGTTGGAGCAGAACAAGATGCCACAGACCTAGACGTGGCCAACCTCCCAGCTGGCCTCAACCTGTTTGGGCAAATGCAACCACAAAAGTCGACAAAGAGGTATGTCCCGATCTTCTTTCTCTGTCCATTTCGCATGTCCCAAATTCTACCATTGTGCCATTGCCCATAGGAGCCCGTTGCCAATGCCGAGGACTACATCATGACTGGCATGGAGACCCCAAATGTGCTAGCTTGCAACATCAATGTAGAGCCACTGTTCGGGGTTTTGCTTGCTGCAAAACAAAGCCAACAGCATAGCCACATGACCGACACATACATAGAAAAGGAGGACAAAATGCTTTGTGAGGCTTGGCTACATATTGGAACGGATCCTATTTGTAATGCCGAGTAAAAGGGAGGGTCATTTTGGAAGAGGACCATGTTGTATTTCCATGAACATAGAAAATTCATGCCCGATAACTTCAAGAATTATCGGAATGTCACATCTCTACAAAAGTGTTTGAGTTCCATCCAATCAGAGTGCAACCAGTTTTGTGGTGCAATCAAACATATGATTAAGCGCAAATTGAGTGGTCATAGAGTTAGCAACTTGGTAAGAAATCCTCCTTTGGTTGCCAATGGGTTTGTCTATGGGTGGAGTGGTGTATTTATGACTAATGATTTTTTGGCCATTGCATAGGTTGTCCAAGATTTGTTGTACTTCAAGGAGATCAAGAAGCATACGTTCGTGTTGAGCCATTGTTGGGTACAGCTCAAGGATTATCCCAAGTGGAAAGAGAGATTTGACTCAAGGCATAAATATGGCTCTAAGAGGCATGCCAATGACTCGGCGATGATCTTGAAGAGGATGGCCCAAACAAGGATCGACCAAGAGGACACAAAGCTAGCAAGCAAGATTTGCGGCGTCAAGCTTTATCCATTTCCATGGAAAACACATTGAGGATAGTTATGGACAAGAAGGAGGAAGCGAGTGCAAAGAGGGAAGAAAGGATGCGTCAATAGGAGGAGAAAATGTTAAGCTTTGCTGATATACAAAAGAAGATGCTTGATGTACAAGAAAGAAAACTTCAGCTCGTAGAGGGCAAAGAAAGGTCAAGGGCCAAGAAAATTGAGCTCAAAAGAAGTTGAGGCCACATTGCTCGCCGAGGAAAGCCAGATCATGATGGCTGAGTTGACCTCCTTGGATCCTGAAAGAAGTGCATTGTTCGAGAAGAACCAAGCCATGATTCTATCCCATGAAGAATGAATTATGCTTGTGCCTTGTATTTTGCTTGTCTTTTGAAGCCAAAATGGACCAAATGGGCAAAGCAATCGGCTAGATCGCGCGCACATCCTTTCTTTATAATTTAAGTCCTAGTGCTTTGTATTTTTTTTAAAAAAAATTAGCCAAAATGGAACCCAACGGCCAAACTGACCGGTTAGATCGCATGCTTAGAAAATGCGTACATGTTGGGGTTCGAAGCAGAAAACAAATATTTTCCTACATCCATAGTCCATAATCTGAATAGTTAGTTGAACAGTAATAGTAACAACGACATAATTCATACCCTTGAAGACCGAGTGCGCGAGAACGTTGCCGCATGAACATTGTCGATGAAGACAACCGAAGCCGACCTCAAGGTCGTGTAGTCGTACTTGTCAAGGAAGACCAGCACCTCACAAGCGGCGCCTCCGAGGGATTACACACGTACGGTGTATAGAAGGCGTCCAGGCTCTGGTCCAGCAGAGTAGCGGAAGAGGGTGGATCTAGACTGGAAATTCGGCAGCGCGACAGCATCCGGCACATGAGGTTTCCTTCAACCCGCTAACACAACTCCAGACGTGGGAGCCAAGTCAAGAGGAAGAGAGGAGGAGGAGAGAATGAATGATCCAAGGAGCCCCAGGAGGGTTTATATAGTGGGGATGAGGGGGTTAGTGGCCAGTGGCCCCTAGGGGAAACCCTAGGGCACCACCGCCCCCACCTAGGCCGCCGCCGGCCCTAGGGTTGCCCTAGGGCGCCCTAGGCTTGGTGGCCTTGGCCAGCCCAGCCGGCCTGGCTCATGGGCATGGCCCATTTTTGCCTTTTTCCACTTTTCCTTTATTTATTTATTAATTAATTTCCTTTTAATATTCAATTACTTTAATTAAATGATATACACATTAATCAATCAATTCCTTGGCATAATTCCTTCATCGATACAACTTCGATAAAGTCCAGAACGTTTCCGGTGTCTTTGGAACCTTTTCGATATTGCCCGGAACTTTTCCGGATACCTCCCTATGACTTCCAGTAATTCCAAATCTACCCCTAAGCATCATATACCCTTAAGTGTGACACCCTACGAGTTGAGGAACACGTCAGACATGATCGAGACCACTCTCTAATCAATGACCAACAATCGATTCTGGAAAACCATGCTGATCCCTGTGCATTCCACGAAACTCTTTGTTGATCCGTAAACGCAGCATGCCATTTCCTTTGTCACACGATACTAGATCTTGTCCGAGGTTAGATCATCGATATCACTATATCGTGTTCTCCCTTGTCTGACAAGTCTTTTAACTCATCTATGACATTGCATCCTCCATGACATAGTCACACGCTTGCAAGCTTCATAGATGCAATTGTCACCGAGTGGGCCCAGAATATCTATCCGTCACATGGATGGACAAATCCCGCTCTTGGTGCACACGCCTCAACCTACTCCTTTGGCATACCCAAGAGACACCTTTTTCAGTCACCCAGTTACGTGATGACGATTGATGCAATCAAAGCAGCCTCCAGATGTAGTGATTATGTTGTGACCTCATGGTCTAAGGAATAGGTTACTTTGTTTCATAGTTAGATGCAATGTTGAACTTGTGATTGATGTAATTGCACTTAACAGTACTTTGGGTGTGTGTCCATCATGTCAAACATGACCTCTATGTTCATTGACATATTTGCCCATGATCAGGAAACCTTGATCATCAGATGACACATGAGCTGGTTAGCTAGAGGTAACCATGACCTGTTTGCTTATATGCCACACATGTACTAATGTTTCCGCTTAATACAGTTATAGCATGACATATAATATTATAAACAAATGAGATATGATAGAAAAATACACTTTATTATTTGCCTCTAGGGCATATCTCCTTCAGTCTCCCACTTGCACTAGATTACGAATAATCTAGTTTACATCAGGTAATGATCTAACACCCATCGAATGCTAGTGTGGATCAAACTTAGCTAGTGGAAGAGGCTTTGCCAACGGCTCTGCAACATTCAGATACGTGTGTACTTTGCAAATACTAATTCTACCATCCTTTACATAATCTCTTATGACATGGTATCGTCATAGTATATGTTTGTCTACAGAGTGAGTCCCTAACTCCCTAATCTCTGTAATGGCAGCCTTGTTATCACAATGAATGTGAACAGGGTCACGCATTCTAGGGAGCACTCCAAGCTCGAGGATAAACTTTTGTAGCCAAACAGCTTCATTTGCCACATCAGCAGTGGTAATATACTCTGACTCCATTGTAGACTTAGCTTTCAGTGAATGCTTGTAGCTTCTCCAACTCATTGCACCTCAATTCACCAAGAATACATATCATGTCTGAGATTTCTCTTCATTTGAGTCAGCTTTGTAGTTTATGCTGACATAACCTTTTACATCAAGCTCTACATTGCTTCCTCCATAGACTAAGACCATATCCTTCATTCTTCTAAGGAACTTTAGGATACTCTTATCCGCAGTCCAATGAATCATACCTGTGTTACTTTCATAGCGGTTCATCAAGCTAAGAGCCAATGCTGCATCAGGTTTAGTACTTAGCATAGCATACACGATGGAGCCTATGGCTGAGGCATAGGGGATGCTTGACATCACACTCTTCTCCATTCCTGTCGTTGGGCTTTGAGTCACACTCAATGATATACCCTTGACAACTGGCAAATCTCCCTTCTTAGAATTTTCTATTCTGAACCTCTTCAGAACTTTGTCAAGGTAAGTACTTTGACTTAACGCTAACATGCGCCTAGATCTATCTCTATAGATCTTGATGCCTGATATGTATGCAGGTTCACCCATATCTTTCATTGAAAAGTTGTTGTTCAAGTATTCCTTCACACTGTTAAGCATTTGCACATTATTCCCTATCAGTAATATGTCATCGACTTATAGTACCAGGAATGAAACTGAGCTCCCACTCATCTTATTGTAAATGCAGGACTCTTTGGTGTTTTGGACAGATCCAAAACCTTTGATAACTTCATCAAAATAAAGATTCCAGCTCTGAGATGCTTGCTTTAGTCCATAGATGGACCTTTGAAGCTTGCATACCTTATTAGCATCCTTAGGATCGACAAAACCCTCCACTTGTACCAAGTACAATTCCTCTTCAATGTTACCATTGAGAAAGGCGGTTTTGATGTCCATCTGCCATATTTAATAATCAAAATAAGCAATAATAGCTAATAAAATCCGAATTGACTTTAGCATTGCTACGGGAGAGAATGTCTCATCATAGTCAACTCCTTGAATTTGTCGAAAACCTTTTGCGACAAGCCAACCTTTGTAGATGGTTACATTACCGTCCGCATTAGTCTTTTCCTTGAAGATCCATTTATTCTCAACGGCCTTGCGGTCGCTGGGAATGTCTACTAAGATCCATACTTGGTTGTCATACATAGACCTTATTTCGGATTTCATGGCCTCTAGCCATTTCTCGGACTCGGGTCCTTCCATCGCTTCCTTGTAGGTAGCAGGTTCGTCTTGGTCAGTCAACATGACCGAGAGTACATGATTCCCAAACCACACCGGGGATTTGCGGACTCTTGTAGACCTGCATTCAATCTGCTTAGCAAGATCACCCTGATTTTCATTAGGCGCCCCTTCTTCCCCTTCGATAGAGGGCACGTCAGGAACTACTTTCGTTGCGCTTCTCGGTATTTTGAGTGAGGGGTCGTCGATCTCATCAAACTCAACTTTCCTTCTACCCACATCTCTTGTGAGAAACTCTTTCTCAAGGAACTGTCAAGTCTTGGCAAAAAAAGTCTTGCCTTCGCCCGGATGGTAGAAGGTATACCCAATGGTCTCCCTGGATATCCTACAAAGATGCATTTTTCCGACTTAGTTTCGAGTTTGTCAGGATGTAACTTCTTTACATACACCTCACAACCCCAGACCCTAAGAAATGACAACTTAGGCTTCTTGCCATGCCATAGCTCGTATGGTGTTGTCTCCACAGACTTGGATGGCTCCCGATTAAGAATGAATGCAGCAGTTTCTAACGCATAACCCCAAAACGATATTGACAAGTCAGAGAGAGAGAGAGAGAGAGAGATCATGGACCTTACACTATCGAGCAAAGTGCGGTTACGTTGCTCAGACACACCGTTACGTTGCGGCATTCCAGCTGGCGTACGTTGTGGCACAATTCCACATGCCTTGAGATGTGCCTCAAACTCAAAACTCAGATACTCACCCCCTCGGTCCAAACGAAGGTGCTTGATCTTTCTATCGAGTTGATTTTCGACCTCTTTCTGAAATTCCTTGAACTTTTCAAAAGTTTCAGACTTATGCTTCATCAAATAGATATACCCATATCTACTCAAATCATTAGTAAAGGTCACAATGTAACGATAACCATTGCACACACTAGTAGGAAAAGGCTTATAGATAGATGTTTTATCAGTGGAACACATTATTCAAGATGCTCCACTAATATTTACTAGTGACGCATTTCAAAATATGCTCCACTGATAATTTTACTACTAATGGCGCATGTTGGACACAATGCGCCAATAAAACCAATGTGGGACCCACCAGAAGGGTCGTCGACAAAATATCATGTCTTATCCGTGGCGCATATAAGAAATGCGCCATGGATATTTTCCCTGTTAGTGGCACATATTAGAAAATATGCGCCATTGATAATATGTGGGCCCCACCTAGGCCCCACTGGCTTGACCTCTGTCAGGGCTATGTGTGGCGCATATACAATATGCGCCACTGATAACCCACCTATCAGTGGCGCATATTCAATATGCGCCATGCATACATGGTGGGTCCCACACCTCTGAAAAGGTGGCAGACTTATCAGTGGCGCATATTGTTCAATATGCGCCACTGATAAGATCGCCCAGATCTATAAGTTGGCAGCCCCACCACCACCATTTCATTCTTCTCAATCTAACACCAAACTAGATCTAGCTCATCCTCCTCCTCCCCACCACCTCAATTTATCCATTCTTGCCTCCATTCTTGGTTGTTGAACCTACTTTGCTCCATAGTTTTGTGAAGGGAAGCCTCTCCAAGTTGTAGATCTACTAAACCAACTAGATTTCCTCCTCCAACATTCATCTTTGTCCACTTTTTTCTCCAACAACCCCACACCTCTCTCGTCGCGGACTTGGCTAAAAAACGATTCTATATACACTAGGTGAGTTGTTGGAGGACATGCATGTGGATGTTTTGTGTGGCCGGTGGACGTCTCGCGTACGGTGTACGCGCATGCATGCATATGTGTGCATGCATGCTTGTGTGTGGTGCATGAATGTTTACAGGTGACGAATAAGCAAGAACATGTTGCTTGCTACGGCGTGGTGCATGGATGTTTGCCGAAATGTTGATTAACTTCCGTTTCGGCAAATTTTTGCACTACCCATATGTCCTATTTTAAGGAGGGGTCATGCCGAATTTTTCGGGCGACCATGCATGCATGTGTGTGTGTGTGAGTGCGTGATGGTGTCTGATTCTAAGGTACTCTCTTTTTACTCTATACCACGCAGGCAACCATGGTCAGACACATGAGCGAAGGTCAAGTGGCTAGATATAAGGAACGCGCGGTGGCCAACATGAGGATGAACAAGAGGACCCACATAAGATGTCCGTGTCAAACATGCAAACTCAGGAGCTTAATCGACCCTGATTCCGCAGACTTGGAGAGTCACCTGCTCACGCGTGGTTTCATTCCCAGCTATGATTCTGAAGATGACAAGGACGTCAACAATGGTGGTCCTAAAGACGAGGGCGTACATTATGATCATCACGAAGGAGATGACGGCGGCGGACATGATGATGATCATCACGAAGGTGATGGCAGCGGCGGACATGATGATGATCATCATGAAGGAGACGTTGCCGGAGCAGATGGTGGTGGAGAAGACACGGCATCGACAGGCACACATACACGACTAACCTCGGCCTTGCAGGACCCACATGTTCAGGAACTGCTCCTCAAGGAGACGAGCAATGTGAAAGCTGCTGCCAGAGAGAAAGCCAAGCTGGAGCAGATGGAGATTTACGGGAAAACTCTGTTGTTTCCTCGGTGCCGACCCGAGGATACACGCTTGAGCGTCACGCTAAAGGCTCTGGAGATGAAGGCGGACAGCAAATGGACCGACGTAAGCTTCAACAAAAACATGAGATTCTGACAAAAACATCTTCCCAATGGAAACACGTGTACAACTAATATCGAGGAGGCCAAGAAAATCATGTGCCCTCTGGACCTGCCGTACGTTAAGTACCACGCCTGCATCAATGATTGCGCACTTTATCGAGATGAGTACGCGGAGAGAACCACATGTCCGGTGTGCGGCCAAGGATGATACAAGATAGGGAACAAAAAAGTACCTTGGAAAGTGGTATGGTACTTTCCTATCACTCCCCGTCTGCAGCGGTATTTCGTAGACCCTAAGGAAGCAAAGCTCATGCGATGGCATGCAGATAGGAAGAAGACCAAAGATGATCTGCATAAGGGCAAGATCCTGACACACCCTTCGGACGCTAGCTAGTGGAGCGCACTGGACATCGACTTCCATGAGTTCGGGGCCGATCCAAGGAACATCAGGCTTGGTATGAGCATCGATGGACTCAATCCGTTTGGCAACCAGAGTAGCACGCGTAGTACCTGGCCCGTGTTTGTATGGCCATACAACCTCCCTCCATGGCTGTGCACCAAGAAGAGATACGTACACATGTGTATTCTGATTCAGGGGCCAAAACAGCCAGGTGTCGACATGCATTTGTATCTCGGGCTATTGAAAGAAGAGCTAGCCACGCTGTGGGAGATGCCTCCTCGTACGTGGGACGCATACTCAGAAGATTATTTCCCTTTGAGAGTCACGTTGTTCACGATGGTGCAGGACTATCCAGGTTATAGTTACATCTCTGGCCAGGTGAACAACGGACACAACGCATGTGTCAGGTGCATGGATAAGACCTCGCATCTCCAGCTACCAAGGGATCCCGGTTCCTCGAAGACCATGTTCCAATGGACTCGGATGTGGCTTCGAATGGATCACCCATGGAGAAAGTGCGAAGACCTATTCAATGGTAAAGAAGAGCTCGAAAAAGCCCCACGTCCAAGGGGCGGTGAAGTAATCGACGACATGCTGGAAAACTGGGAAGAGTGCCCTTTGCCGGGAAAGAAGCGTCCGAGGACAAAGCCGCTGCATGGCGTGTGGAAAGCGAGGTCTATTTTCTGGGACCTGCTGTACTGGAAATACCTCCACACGCCCCATAGCCTTGATGGCATGCATGTCATGAAGAACGTATGTGAGAGTCTGCTGGCCACTATCGTCAACATGCCGGATAGGACCAAGGACGGGCCGGAGGCAAGACACAACCTGGAATTGCTTGGCATCAAGAAAGAACTTCATGGTCCGCCCGATAACGATGATGATGATGAGACGATGGACGAAGATACTCTGGGTCCCCGCAAGAGGGCTAAGAGGAGGGATGTGGTGTTTCCCGCTGCCTGCTTCACTCTAAGTGAGAAGGAGCTCGAGCAGTTTTTCAAGTGCCTCCTAGGAGTTAAAGTTTCTCACGGTTACTCTGGGAACATAGGCAGATATCTGGACGAAGCGAAGAAGAGGTTCAGTGGGATGAAGTCTCACGACTGTCACGTGTTGATGACGCAGATACTTCCCGTTGCGATCTGAGGGATAATGGACGAGCACGTCCGTGAGACGTTGTTTGGCCTCTGCAACTTCTTCGACGTCATCTCGAGGAAATCGATCGGCTTGAAGCAGCTCGACGTGCTGCAAGAAGAGATCGTCGTGATACTGTGCGAGCTCGAGATTTACTTCCCGCCCGCGTTCTTTGATATCATGGTGCATCTGCTCGTCCATCTCGTGGTGGACATCATTCATCTTGGTCCGACATTCCTGCACAACATGATGCCGTTCGAAAGGCTGAATGGTGTTATCAAAGGATTCATCCGCAACAGGTCTCGTCCAGATGGAAGCATCGCCAAGGGCTTTCTGACCTACGAGTGCGTCTCTTTTTGCCAGAATTATCTACGCACCAAGGAGGACGACACTAACGACCCTGTTGGTCTGCCCAAAAGGACACACCTCGGTAGGCTTGTCGGATATGGTCACCGCGAGGGTTTTTGTGCCCTGCATGTCGGTGCGAAGGGTCGACGCCATGACTTTGTCCGGGCACACCTCGTCGCGCTACAGCACATCGAATTGGTTGACCCTTGGGTGGAGGAACACAAAAGCTTTGTAGAGCAGAAGTTCATTGACCTTGGCAGGCCAAGGAAGAAGGGTGACGTAACAAGAGAGCACAACTCTAGCTTCACGGCTTGGTTCAAGGAAAAGCTTCACGGCCTGCAGTCGACGCCTTCTACGGAGGATGAAAAACTCATTTTTGCATTATCACAGGGCCCCGGGCACAACATGAGGACATACCAGGCCTACGACATCAACGAATACAGATTCTACACCGAGTAAAGGGACAAGAGAAGCGAATATCAGAACTCAAGAGTAACGATGATATCCTATGTCGATGATGAAGCCACCGTCAAGGAAAGATTCTTCAGAAGGATCGAGGAGATCTGGGAGCTTGACTACACCAGAGAGAAGGTGCCGATGTTCCGTGTCAGATGGGCCAAGACCGTCCAGAAAGAGGGCCGGTATTTCACCACCATGGTTATACCCGATTCCTTCGCGAAGAACACCTCCACAAAAAACGAGCTATGGGTACTCGCTAGACAAGTTGACCAATGCTTCTTCATCACCGACCCGTCAAAGCCAAGCCGTGTTGTCATGAGCAGGGGGCAAGAGGAGCATCATAAGAATGGAAGCACCCGCCAACGAGCAAGACTTAGAAAAGAACGACGATCCAAAGATCGAAGAGGAATTCGATAAGTACTTCGACAAGCCGACTGCCATAGGAAGAAGGAAGACCACCCTACCTACTAAAGGTTGTCCGTTCACAAGAAGAAACCTCAACATTCCCGGCCTAAAGTATTCAACCGCGAGGAAGAAGGGCAAGAAGATTGCAAAGAGACGCTAGCTCTAGCTAGCTAGCGCGGAATCGAGATCATGACATTTTTTGTGTATGCATGTGTTTACTCGAAACTATATAGACTATCATAATATTCGTACATGTATGTATGGATATCGATGTTCGTGTGACATGACGATATATATTCGTGGTTTTTTGAATAAACTATTATGATACTCGCAAATAAAGTGAGAAAAATATGTGACATGACGATGTTTGTGGTTTTTTACTATTACAAACTATTATTTTGAAGTAACTTGTATTTGTTAGAAATTGTGAAAAAATAATTTAAAAAAGGTGTGAGGCAACCAGGATTCGAACCCTCGATGCCCCCTCTGGATGCAGGCACAACTACCACTGAGCCATTGATAGATTCTTGTCATATGGCTGAGGTTGCGCTATTTGACTAAGTGTCAAATATGCGTGGCGCATATTGTACATAATGCACCACGCATAGTTGACACTTAGGGAAATAATGCTTCGCTAGCCGAGTTCTCTCCTCTTCCTCCCCATTTCCACCCCGCGCACGCCTCGCTCTGCCCTAACCCTAGCCCACCGCCGCTCAAAGCCGTCGTCGCTCCGACACCCTCGCTCCGGCCGCTGCACCAGGGAGGTGAGGTCCCCAGGAGCTCGAAGCCTGCCGCTGCGGCAAGGAGGTGTGGTCCCTCGACCTGCGCGGCGTGCCCGCCATGCTACCAGGCCAGCCCTCGCCCATTCGTGAGCCCGTCCGGTGAATCCGGCGCTGTGGAGCTCCGTCTCCCCCTGCCCCTAGGCGCGCGTGGTAAGTCGGAGACCTGCCCACCTTCTCCCCTCTTTGCGATTTCTGGTGTATTTTTTCGCTGCTGCTGCTATTTGGGGGATTTTTTTCGCACGCTCCTGAACCAAACCAAAAAAAATCGATATTCAGAGGTGGTGTTCATGCACAAATGACACTGGGAGGTTCATACACTAGTGGAAAATGGGCCTTTGGTCAGGGATCTTTAGTCCCGGCCATTATCTGGGCCGGGACTAAAGGCCCGGCCACGCCGCCCCAAATTCACCCACGCGTACGACATCCATTGGTCCCGGTCCGTTACAAGCCTTTAGTCCCGGTTTGAGACATAAACCGGGACTAAAGGGCTATGCGGTGGGCGGCCCGCATGTGCGCCCCCTTTAGTCCCGGTTTGTGTCTCAAACCGGGACTAAAGTCTTCTGCCTATATATATGGCCGCAGCCCCTCTCCCATCTCCCTTGTTTTTTTCTTGGATGGAGGAGTGTGGTTTGTGCTAGTTTTCAATTTCATTCCTATGCACTAGAGGTGTTTGTTGAAATGTGTGTTAGAGCGATGCCACTTAAGTTCACCGAACACAACTACGATATGAGGTGTCCGAGCCACGCTTAAGCCTCTTCCTCTTTATTTCCACTTATTCTAAAAGGTTAGCAACTATATTTTCTCGTTTAGACCATGCGGTACTAATTTTAGGATCGTGATTGCATTTGATACACTGTTGTATGATGCAGATGAGCCATCCATGGATGTACGGTGATCGACGCACAACCGCTTACAGAGAAGGCGTGCATTCTTTTCGAGATGCGGCCGAGGCGAACAAGCATGGTGGTGGCTTTATGTTTTGTCCATGTGTTGAATGTCGGAATGAGAAGGATTACACTTCCTCAAGAGTCATTCAGAGCCACCTGCTTTGGTCCGGTTTTTTGTCTGGCTATAATGTTTGGACCAAGCACGGAGAAAGAGGGGTTATGATGGAAGACGATGATGAAGAAGAGAACGATGATGACAACTACCGATCTATGTTCCCTGAGTATGCTGATACCGCAATGGAAGACAATGAAGAAGAAGATCAGGGTGAAGAACGGGAACCAGATGAGCCCGCTGATGATCTTGGTCGGGTCATTTCTGATGCACGGCGAGGCTGCGACACAGAAAAAGAGAGGTTGCAGTTCGAGCAGATGTTACAGGACCACAACAAATTGTTGTACCCAACTTGTGAAGATGGCCAGAAGAAGCTGGGTAGCACACTGGAATTGCTAAAGTGGAAGGCAGAGACCGGTGTGACTGACTCGTCATTTGAAAAGTTGCTGGTACTGATGAAGAAGATGCTTCCAAGAAAGAACAAATTGCCCGCCAGCACGTACGAAGCAAAGAGGCTTGTCTGCCCTCTAGGATTAGACGTGCAGAAGATACATGCATGTCCTAATGACTGCATCCTCTACCGCGGTGAGAAGTACGAGAATATGGATAAATGCCCGGTATGCACTGCATTGCGGTATAAGATCAGAAAAGATGACCCTGGTGATATTGAGGGTGAGCCACCCAGGAAGAGGATTCATGCCAAGGTGATGTGGTATGCTCCTATAATACCACGGTTGAAATGTCTGTTCAGAAATAAAGAGCATGCAAAGTTGTTGCGATGGCACATGGAAGATCGTATGAAAGACGACAAGTTGAGGCACCCCGCTGATGGTCGGCAGTGGAGAAAAATCGAGAGAGAGTTCCCGAGATTTGCAGGTGACGCAAGGAACTTATGGTTTGGTCTAAGTACAGATGGCATGAATCCTTTTGGGGAGCAGAGTTGCAGTCACAGCACCTGGCCCATTACTCTATGTATCTACAACCTTCCTCCTTGGTTGTGCATGAAGCGGAAGTTCATTATGATGCCAGTGCTTATCCAAGGTCCAAAGCAACCCGGCAACGACATTGATGTGTACCTAAAGCCATTAGTTGATGAACTTTTACAGCTGTGGGCCGAACCAGGTGTACGTGTGTGGGACGAGTACAAACAAGAGGAATTTGACCTTTGAGCGTTGCTTTTCGTAACCATCAATGATTGGCCTGCTCTTAGTAACATTTCAGGACAGTCAAACAAGGGATACTATGCATGCACGCACTGTTTGGATCAGACAGAAAGTATATATCTAGACAAATATAGGAAGAATGTGTACCCGTACAATCGTCGTTTTCTTCCGCCCAAGCATCCCTTAAAGAAAAAAGGCAAGCATTTCAATGGCAAGGCAGAAACCCGGGGGTAGCCTGTCACCCGTACTGGTGCTGAAGTATTTGATATGGTCAAAGATTTAAAAGTAATCTTTGGAAAGGGTCCTGGCAGCCAACCTGTTCCTAACAGCCCTGATAAGTGCGCACCCATGTGGAAGAAGAAATCTATATTTTGGGAGCTACCTTATTGGGAAGTCCATGAGGTCCGCTCCGCAATCGACGTGATGCACCTGACGAAGAATCTCTGCGTGAATATTCTAGGCTTCCTGGGCTTGTATGGGAAGTCAAAAGACACACCGGAAGCACGAGAGGACCAGGAACGTCATAAAGGACGAGACGGCATGCATCCAGGGCAGTTTCAAGGGCGTGCCAGCTACGCTCTTACCAAGGAAGAGAAGAAAATCTTCTTTGAAGTCCTTTTCAGTATCAAGGTCCCGACTGGCTTCTCGTCGAATATAAAGGGAATCTTCTTTGAAAATCTTCTTTGAAGTCCTTTTCAGTATCAAGGTCCCGACTGACTTCCGTTTCGGCAAATTTTTGCACTACCCATACGTCCTATTTTAAGGAGAGGTCATGCCGAATTTTTCGGGCGACCATGCATGCATGTGTGTGTGTGTGAGTGCGTGATGGTGTCTGATTCTAAGGTACTCTCTTTTTACTCTATACCACGCAGGCAACCATGGTCAGACACATGAGCGAAGGTCAAGTGGCTAGATATAAGGAACGCGCGGTGGCCAACATGAGGATGAACAAGAGGACCCACATAAGATGTCCGTGTCAAACATGCAAACTCGGGAGCTTAATCGACCCTGATTCCGCAGACCTGGAGAGTCACCTGCTCACGCGTGGTTTCATTCCCAGCTATGATTCTGAAGATGACAAGGACGTCAACAATGGTGGTCCTAAAGACGAGGGCGTACATTATGATCATCACGAAGGAGATGACGGCGGCGGACATGATGATGATCATCACGAAGGTGATGGCAGCGGCGGACATGATGATGATCATCATGAAGGAGACGTTGCCGGAGCAGATGGTGGTGGAGAAGACACGGCATCGACAGGCACACAGACACGACTAACCTCGTCCTTGCAGGACCCACATGTTCAGGAACTGCTCCTCAAGGAGACGAGCAATGTGAAAGCTGCTGCCAGAGAGAAAGCCAAGCTGGAGCAGATGGAGATTTACGGGAAAACTCTGTTGTTTCCTAGGTGCCGACCCGAGGATACACGCTTGAGCGTCACGCTAAAGGCTCTGGAGATGAAGGCGGACAGCAAATGGACCGACGTAAGCTTCAACAAAAACATGAGATTCTGACAAAAACATCTTCCCAATGGAAACACGTGTACAACTAATATTGAGGAGGCCAAGAAAATCATGTGCCCTCTGGACCTGCCGTACGTTAAGTACCACGCCTGCATCAATGATTGCGCACTTTATCGAGATGAGTACGCGGAGAGAACCACATGTCCGGTGTGCGGCCAAGGATGATACAAGATAGGGAACAAGAAAGTACCTTGGAAAGTGGTATGGTACTTTCCTATCACTCCCCGTCTGCAGCGGTATTTCGTAGACCCTAAGGAAGCAAAGCTCATGCGATGGCATGCGGATAGGAAGAAGACCAAAGATGATCCGCATAAGGGCAAGATCCTGACACACCCTTCGGACGCTAGCCAGTGGAGCGCACTGGACATCGACTTCCATGAGTTTGGGGCCGATCCAAGGAACATCAGGCTTGGTATGAGCATCGATGGACTCAATCCGTTTGGCAACCAGAGTAGCACGCGCAGTACCTGGCCCGTGTTTGTATGGCCATACAACCTCCCTCCATGGCTGTGCACCAAGAAGAGATACGTACACATGTGTATTCTGATTCAGGGGCCAAAACAGCCAGGTGTCGACATGCATTTGTATCTCGGGCTATTGAAAGAAGAGCTAGCCACGCTGTGGGAGATGCCTCCTCGTACATGGGACGCATACTCAGAAGATTATTTCCCTTTGAGAGTCGCATTGTTCACGATGGTGCAGGACTATCCAGGTTATAGTTACATCTCTGGCCAGGTGAACAACGGACACAACGCATGTGTCAGGTGCATGGATAAGACCTCGCATCTCCAGCTACCAAGGGATCCCGGTTCCTCGAAGACCATGTTCCAATGGACTCGGATGTGGCTTCGAATGGATCACCCATGGAGAAAGCGCGAAGACCTATTCAATGGTAAAGAAGAGCTCGAAAAAGCCCCACGTCCAAGGGGCGGTGAAGTAATCGACGACATGCTGGAAAACTGGGAAGAGTGCCCTTTGCCGGGAAAGAAGCGTCCGAGGACAAAGCCGCTGCATGGCGTGTGGAAAGCGAGGTCTATTTTCTGGGACCTGCTGTACTGGAAATACCTCCACACGCCCCATAGCCTTGATGGCATGCATGTCATGAAGAACGTATGTGAGAGTCTGCTGGCCACTATCGTCAACATGCCGGATAGGACCAAGGACGGGCCGAAGGCAAGACACATCCTGGAATTGCTTGGCATCAAGAAAGAACTTCATGGTCCGCCCGATAACGATGATGATGATGATGAGACGATGGACGAAGATACTCTGGGTCCCCGCAAGAGGGCTAAGAGGAGGGATGTGGTGTTTCCCGCTGCCTGCTTCACTCTAAGTGAGAAGGAGCTCGAGCAGTTTTTCAAGTGCTTCCTAGGAGTTAAAGTTTCTCACGGTTACTCTGGGAACATAGGCAGATATCTGGACGAAGCGAAGAAGAGGTTCAGTGGGATGAAGTCTCACGACTGTCACGTGTTGATGACGCAGATACTTCCCGTTGCGATCTGAGGGATAATGGATGAGCACGTCCGTGAGACGTTGTTTGGCCTCTGCAACTTCTTCGACGTCATCTCGAGGAAATCGATCGGCTTGAAGCAGCTCGACGTGCTGCAAGAAGAGATCGTCGTGATACTGTGCGAGCTCGAGATTTACTTCCCGCCCGCGTTCTTTGATATCATGGTGCATCTGCTCGTCCATCTCGTGGTGGACATCATTCATCTTGGTCCGACATTCCTGCACAACATGATGCCGTTCGAAAGGCTGAATGGTGTTATCAAAGGATTCATCCGCAACAGGTCTCGTCCAGATGGAAGCATCGCCAAGGGCTTTCTGACCTACGAGTGCGTCTCTTTTTGCCAAAATTATCTACGCACCAAGGAGGACGACACTAACGACCCTGTTGGTCTGCCCAAAAGGACACACCTCGGTAGGCTTGTCGGATATGGTCACCGCGAGGGTTTTCGTGCCCTGCATGTCGGTGCGAAGGGTCGATGCCATGACTTTGTCCGGGCACACCTCGTCGCGCTACAGCACATCGAATTGGTTGACCCTTGGGTGGAGGAACACAAAAGCTTTGTAGAGCAGAAGTTCATTGACCTTGGCAGGCCAAGGAAGAAGGGTGACGTAACAAGAGAGCACAACTCTAGCTTCACGGCTTGGTTCAAGGAAAAGCTTCACGGCCTGCAGTCGACGCCTTCTACGGAGGATGAAAAACTCATTTTTGCATTATCACAGGGCCCCGGGCACAACATGAGGACATACCAGGCCTACGACATCAACGAATACAGATTCTACACCGAGTAAAGGGACAAGAGTAGCGAATATCAGAACTCAAGAGTAACGATGCTATCCTATGTCGATGATGAAGCCACCGTCAAGGAAAGATTCTTCAGAAGGATCGAGGAGATCTGGGAGCTTGACTACACCAGAGAGAAGGTGCCGATGTTCCGTGTCAGATGGGCCAAGACTGTCCAGAAAGAGGGCCAGTATTTCACCACCATGGTTATACCCGATTCCTTCGCGAAGAACACCTCCACAAAAAACGAGCTATGGGTACTCGCTAGACAAGTTGACCAATGCTTCTTCATCACCGACCCGTCAAAGCCAAGCCGTGTTGTCATGAGCAGGGGGCAAGAGGAGCATCATAAGAATGGAAGCACCCGCCAACGAGCAAGACTTAGAAAAGAACGACGATCCAAAGATCGAAGAGGAATTCGATAAGTACTTCGACAAGCCGACTACCATAGGAAGAAGGAAGACCACCCTACCTACTAAAGGTTGTCCGTTCACAAGAAGAAACCTCAACATTCCCGGCCTAAAGTATTCAACCGCGAGGAAGAAGGGCAAGAAGATTGCAAAGAGACGCTAGCTCTAGCTAGCTAGCGCGGAATCGAGATCATGACATTTTTTGTGTATGCATGTGTTTACTCGAAACTATATAGACTATCATAATATTCGTACATGTATGTATGGATATCGATGTTCGTGTGACATGACGATATATATTCGTGGTTTTTTGAATAAACTATTATGATACTCGCAAATAAAGTGAGAAAAATATGTGACATGACGATGTTTGTGGTTTTTTACTATTACAAACTATTATTTTGAAGTAACTTGTATTTGTTAGAAATTGTGAAAAAACAATTTAAAAAAGGTGTGAGGCAACCAGGATTCGAACCCTGGATGCCCCCTCTGGATGCAGGCACAACTACCACTGAGCCATTGATAGATTCTTGTCATATGGTTGAGGTTGCGCTATTTGACTAAGTGTCAAATATGCGTGGCGCATATTGCACATAATGCACCACGCATAGTTGACACTTAGGGAAATAACGCTTCGCTGGCCGAGTTCTGTCCTCTTCCTCCCCATTTCCACCCCGCGCACGCCTCGCTCTGCCCTAACCCTAGCCCACCGCCGCTCAAAGCCGTCGTCGCTCCGACACCCTCGCTCCGGCCGCTGCACCAGGGAGGTGAGGTCCCCAGGAGCTCGAAGCCTGCCGCTGCGCCAAGGAGGTGCGGTCCCTCGACCTGCGCGGCGTGCCCGCCATGCTACCAGGCCAGCCCTCGCCCATTCGCGAGCCCGTCCGGTGAATCCGGCGCTGTGGAGCTCCGTCTCCCCCTGCCCCTAGGCGCGCGTGGTAAGTCGGAGACCTGCCCACCTTCTCCCCTCTTTGCGATTTCTGGTGTATTTTTTCGCTGCTGCTGCTATTTGGGGGATTTTTTTCGCACGCTCCTGAACCGAACCAAAAAAAATCGATATTCAGAGGTGGTGTTCATGCACAAATGACACTGGGAGGTTCATACACTAGTGGAAAACGGGCTTTTGGTCAGGGATCTTTAGTCCCGGCCGTTATCTGGGCCAGGACTAAAGGCCCGGCCACGCCGCCCCAAATTCGCCCACGCGTACGACATCCGTTGGTCCCGGTCCGTTACAAGCCTTTAGTCCCGGTTTGAGACATAAACCGGGACTAAAGGGCTATGCGGTGGGCGGCCCGCATGTGCACCCCCTTTAGTCCCGGTTTGTGTCTCAAACCAGGACTAAAGTCTTCTGCCTATATATATGGCCGCAGCCCCTCTCCCCTCTCCCTTGTTTTTTTCTTGGATGGAGGAGTGTGGTTTGTGCTAGTTTTCTATTTCATTCCTATGCACTAGAGGTGTTTGTTGAAATGTGTGTTAGAGCGATGCCACTTAAGTTCACCGAACACAACTACGATATGAGGTGTCCGAGCCACGCTTAAGCCTCTTCCTCTTTATTTCCACTTATTCTAAAAGGTTAGCAACTATATTTTCTTGTTTAGACCATGCGGTACTAATTTTAGGATCGTAATTGCATTTGATATACTGTTGTATGATGCAGATGAGCCATCCATGGATGTACGGTGATCGATGCACAGCCGCTTACAGAGAAGGCGTGCATTCTTTTCGAGATGCGGCCGAGGCGAACAAGCATGGTGGTGGCTTTATGTTTTGTCCATGTGTTGAATGTCGGAATGAGAAGGATTACACTTCCTCAAGAGTCATTCAGAGCCACCTGCTTTGGTCCGGCTTTTTGTCTGGCTATAATGTTTGGACCAAGCACGGAGAAAGAGGGGTTATGATGGAAGACGATGATGAAGAAGAGAACGATGATGACAACTACCGATCTATGTTCCCTGAGTATGCTGATACCGCAATGGAAGACAATGAAGAAGAAGATCAGGGTGAAGAACGGGAACCAGATGAGCCCGCTGATGATCTTGGTCGGGTCATTTCTGATGCATGGCGAGGCTGCGACACAGAAAAAGAGAGGTTGCAGTTCGAGCAGATGTTACAGGACCACAACAAATTGTTGTACCCAACTTGTGAAGATGGCCAGAAGAAGCTGGGTAGCACACTGGAATTGCTAAAGTGGAAGGCAGAGACCGGTGTGACTGACTTGTCATTTGAAAAGTTGCTGGTACTGATGAAGAAGATGCTTCCAAGAAAGAACAAATTGCCCGCCAGCACGTACGAAGCAAAGAGGCTTGTCTGCCCTCTAGGATTAGACGTGCAGAAGATACATGCATGTCCTAATGACTGCATCCTCTACCGTGGTGAGAAGTACGAGAATATGGATAAATGCCCGGTATGCACTGCATTGCGGTATAAGATCAGAAAAGATGACCCTGGTGATATTGAGGGTGAGCCACCCAGGAAGAGGATTCATGCCAAGGTGATGTGGTATGCTCCTATAATACCACGGTTGAAACGACAGTTCAGAAATAAAGAGCATGCGAAGTTGTTGCGATGGTACATGGAAGATCGTATGAAAGACGACAAGTTGAGGCACCCCGCTGATGGTCGGCAGTGGAGAAAAATCGAGAGAGAGTTCCCGAGATTTGCAGGTGACGCAAGGAACTTATGGTTTGGTCTAAGTACAGATGGCATGAATCCTTTTGGGGAGCAGAGTTGTAGTCACAGCACCTGGCCCATTACTCTATGTATCTACAACCTTCCTCCTTGGTTGTGCATGAAGCGGAAGTTCATTATGATGCCAGTGCTTATCCAAGGTCCAAAGCAACCCGGCAACGACATTGATGTGTACCTAAGGCCATTAGTTGATGAACTTTTACAGCTGTGGGCCGAACCAGGTGTACGTGTGTGGGACGAGTACAAACAAGAGGAATTTGACCTTTGAGCGTTGCTTTTCGTAACCATCAATGATTGGCCTGCTCTTAGTAACATTTCAGGACAGTCAAACAAGGGATACAATGCATGCACGCACTGTTTGGATCAGACAGAAAGTATATATCTGGACAAATATAGGAAGAATGTGTACCCGTACAATCATCATTTTCTTCCGCCCAAGCATCCCTTAAAGAAAAAAGGCAAGCATTTCAATGGCAAGGCAGAAACCCGGGGGTAGCCTGTCACCCGTACTGGTGCTGAAGTATTTGATATGGTCAAAGATTTAAAAGTAATCTTTGGAAAGGGTCCTGGCAGCCAACCTGTTCCTAACAGCCCTGATAAGTGCGCACCCATATGGAAGAAGAAATCTATATTTTGGGAGCTACCCTATTGGGAAGTCCATGAGGTCCGCTCCGCAATCGACGTGATGCACCTGACGAAGAATCTCTGCGTGAATATTCTAGGCTTCCTGGGCTTGTATGGGAAGTCAAAAGACACACCGGAAGCACGAGAGGACCAGGAACGTCATAAAGGACGAGACGGCATGCATCCAGGGCAGTTTCAAGGGCGTGCCAGCTACGCTCTTACCAAGGAAGAGAAGAAAATCTTCTTTGAAGTCCTTTTCAGTATCAAGGTCCCGACTGGCTTCTCGTCGAATATAAAGGGAATCGTAAATATGAAAGACAAAAAATTCCAAAACCTAAAGTCTCATGACTACCACGTGCTTATGACGCAATTGCTTCCGGTTGCATTGAGGGGAATTCTACCAGAAAATGTTCGCCTGGCAATTGTGAAGGTATGTGCATTCCTCAATGCAATTTCTCGAAAGGTAATCGATCGAGAAAGTCTATCAGGGTTACAGATTGATGTGGTCCAATGTCTGGTCAGCTTCGAGTTGTTATTCCCGCCATCCTTCTTCAATATAATGACACACCTTCTAGTTCACCTAGTCGAAGAGATTAGAATTCCCGGTCCTGTGTTTCTACACAATATGTTCCCCTTCGAGTGGTTCATGGGAGACTTAAAGAAATATGTTCATTACCGTGCTAGGCCAGAAGGAAGCATCTCCAAGGGCTATGGAACAGAGGAGGTCATTGAGTTTTATGTGGACTTTCTTCCTGACCTTAAGCCGATTGGTGTTCCTGAATCTCGGTATGAGGGTAGGCTGACAGGAAAAGGCACACTAGGAAGGAAAGCAAAAGTATGTATGGATGGGCATTCATTCACTCAAGCACACTACACAGTTCTACACAATTCCACCATGGTGGCTCCGTATATCGAGAGACACAAGAATATTCTACGCTCCAAAAACCCGGGGAAGGCTGACTCTTGGATTAAAGGGGAACACGAGAAGACTTTCGGCAGTTGGTTGCAGACACATATCATGAATAACAACACCGTTGGAGATCAGCTGTACTATTTGGCCAGGCCACCATCTTCGACTATATGTACTTTCCAAGGGTACAAGATAAATGGGAATACATTTTACACGGTCACCCAAGATAAAAAGAGCACCAACCAAAACAGTGGTGTCCGCTTTGATGCAACAGACGATAATGGGCAGAAGGACACATATTACGGGTACATAGAGGAGATATGGGAACTTGACTATGGACCTACTTTTAAGATCCCTTTGTTTCGGTGCAAATGGGTGAAGCTGACAGGAGGCAGGGTAGTTGTAAACCAAAAGTACGACATGACAACAGTGGATCTCAACAATCTTGTGTACATGGACGAACCATTCGTCGTAGCCAACGATGTCGCTCAGGTTTTCTATGTGAAGGACATGTCTACAAAAATGAGAAAAAGAAATCAGCAAAAGAAGACATCATCCGATGAGCCAAAGCGCCACATAGTTCTTTCAGGGAAAAGAAACATCGTGGGAGTAGATGACAAGACAGACATGTCAGTAGATTATAATAAGTTTCATGAAATTCCGCCCTTCAAAGTGAAAACTGACCCAAGCATCCTACTGAATGATGAAGATTCTCCATGGCTATGACCCAGAAGAAAACAGAAATAATAGATAGGAATGTTGGTGCAATAATGTAATAGTGTATTAAACCTTTTATGTAATGCATGTATGGAATGTACTAAACCTTTATTTTAGGAGCATGTGTGTTAATAATGAACTAATATTTTCAATTAATAAAACAGAAAATGGATTTGAATTACTTATTCAAATTCAAGCACTTTTCATGTTGAAAGTTTAATAAGATTAAAAAATATGCAAAAAATATTAGTTAATTTATTATTTAATTGAAAATGGCAATTTTGTTAATAGTTTGATAAGTTAGAATAAGTTAACACAAATAAGTTAGGTTATTTTGTTAGAAAATAAGTTAAGATTCAAAAATCGGTAAACACAAATAAGTTAGGTTATTTGAATAGTTAGAATAATTGATTTTGAAAATAGGAAAAAGTTTTGAATTACTTATTCAATTTCAAACACTTTTCATATTAATTTTTTTGTCAGATTCTAAAATATACAGAAGTTATTCAATTTGAAATTTAAATTCATATTTAAATGAAATTTGAAAAAAAATTAGCCTTGGCGCACATTTATTAGCCCTTTAGTCCCGGTTGAAGCCACCAACCGGGACTAAAGGGGACGGGCTAGGGCGCGAACTAGAACTGCCGCCCCCAAAAGTCTTTAGTCCCGGTTGAAGCTACCAACCGGGACTAAAGACCCTTTAGTCCTGGTTGGTGGCTTCAACCGGGACTAAAGACCCCCCTTTAGTCCCTGTTGAAGCCACCAACTGGGACTAAAGGGTGGGGGGTATAAAAGCCCGCCGCCCCTCCTCCTTCTTCCCCACCGCAACACTTAGCGGAAAACGAGATCGACCGGAGGCCTCGATGACGTGCGGAGAACTCATCGGCGCCAACGTTGCGGCCCGCCGATTCTGTGGAGCCGCCGCCGCACGTCGCCGCCGCCCACGCCTCCGCCCGTCACCGCAGCCGCCCACGCCTCCGCCCGTCATCGCAGCCGCCCACAGAGAAGAGCCGCCGCCGCTCGTCGCCGCCTGCGCACGCTATCCCCGAGTCGCGCGCCCGTCGCCGCTGCCACGCCGTCGTCCGTCGCCTGTCGCCGCACCGCCACCGGAGCCGTCGACGCCACTACCACCCGCGCAGCCGGCCACGCCCGCAGCCGCCGCCCCCGGCCCTCCGCGCCCAGGTAATTCAATTAGGGTTAGAAATTTTTTGTTAGATACAAATTTTAGTTAGAAAAAATGTTAGGAATTTGTTAAACACAAATTTTAGTTAGAAATTTTAGTTAGAATTTTAGTTAGAAATTTTAGGTAGAAATAGTTAGTTAGAATTTTAGTTAGAAATTTGTTAGATACAAATGTTAGGAATTTATTAGAAATTTGTTAGATACAAATGTTAGAAATTTTAGTTAGAAATAGTTAGTTAGAATTTTAGTTAGAAATTTTAGTGAGAAATAGTTAGTTAGAATTTTAGTTAGAAATTTGTTAGATATAAATGTTAGGAATTTGTTATAAATTTGTTATATACAAATGTTAGGAATTTTTTTAGATACAAACATTAGAAATTTTAGTTAGAAATAGTTAGTTAGTATTTTAGTTAGAAATTTTAGTTAGAAATAGTTAGTTACAATTTTAGTTAGAATATTGTTAGATACAAATGTTAGGAATTTGTTAGAAATTTGTTAGATACAAATGTTAGGAATTTGTTAGATACAAATGTTAGGAATTTGATAGAAATAGCGTTAGAAAAATAGAAATAAAGGAAATACAGTTAGAATATATTTTTCACTTAATGTTAGGAATTTAGTTAGTGTTAGTATTTAGAAAAAAGTGTTAGAAAATAGTTAGGGTTAGTAGTTAGAAAATTGTTAGGTTAATTGTTTGTTAGTTAGGTTAATCAAATGTCGGTATTGTTCCATATAGCATCCATAATTGAAATATAAATGTCGGTATTTTGCAGAAACTATGGATCCACATAGGAGGAACCTAGAAGAGGAAGAAATTCTCGAAGATATAATCAAAGACGCCCCCGATGTTGAACCAGCTAAATCTCTGTCATCGTATCTAAACCCCTCCGGGGATGGAATGGAGGTCGACCGACATGAAGATGAAGCCGACGGAGAAGGCGATAGCTCCGATGATGGAGATGGCAATAGCTCCACTGATGGAGAAGCCGGTGGACAATTAACGAAGTCCGGCGAGGTATATATATTAAGTTTGGCAATCACTTGTAATATGTGAAAATATTGGAGATAGCTGTATATTGTATACATATACATTGACGAATGTTTCTCCTCTTAGGCCTCCATATCGAGCAAAGCTACGAAACGAGGCCCGACCAAAAAGTTGGATGCACGAACGGATTACACCTTTCAGGTCATATTGCCTCCGGACGAACCCAGGCTTCCTAAGAAGGTTGCCGACACATTCAAGAAGCAATGCGGAGTTCTGGTTAGGGATCACATCCCGATCAGCGTTCGAGAGTGAAACAAGCGCAAAGGGGTAGACGATAGTGAGTATGTCACCAAAAGGTACAAAGAGAGTCTTTGGAATGATCTCATGGCACATTTTAACCTGCCAGAATGTGAGAATGAAGACGCCGCAAGACAACTGAGGGCCAAAGTTAAGCAGTGGATTCTAAAGAAGATGGCCGAACTATTCCGGGTCTGGAAGAAGAAATTATAGAAAAACTATCTGAAGACAAAGAAAGTGCCAGTATTCGAAGGGTATCTAGCGAAGCAGGCGAATCACTGGAAGGCATTTCAGGAGTACAAGGAGTCACAAGATGCCAAGGCATTATCAGAAAAGAACAAGAAAAATGCCGACAAGAAGAAATATCACCACACGCTGGGGCCAGGGGGCTACGAGACTGCCATCCCAAAGTGGGATAAGAAAGAGCAAGAGATGATTGCTAAAGGGATCACACCTGAACCCATCCGTGATGAGTGGGAAATGAGAGCAAGAAATTAGTTCCTTGCGCATGGTGGTTCGTACGACGAACTAACAGGGGACCTTATCTGCAGTGACGGTCTTAGGATACCCAGGGAAAATTGGAAAAAAATAGTGAAAGAAATTAAAGAGGGAAAAAGACAGTTCACTCTAGATAGAGAGAAAGACTTGCTCACACTGGTCCTCGGGAATGACGAACATAGAGGACAAACGCGAGGCTTTGGTCCTTCTTACCCGTGGTGGCTTGGGTTTGCCAAAGACCAAGAGACTTACAGAAGCCGAGCGAGAGCAAAGAAGCGACAGCAGGATGAGGAAAATGACAGGTTCAACCAGTTGCTTGCCAGACTTAACGAGCAACAGCAGCAGATTGATGAACTTAGAGGAGTAGTGCGCCAGCAAGATCCTGCACTCGATATTACCGCCGGCCCATCTAAGCGGAAAAGCAGCGTGGCTGAATCTGAGGCCCCGACTGACGATGCACGAAGAATGATAGAGGGCGGTCCTGGCTATCCCGTGGATGGAATCAAGGAGTCAACATCATGTGAACTCCATCAGAGAATGAAGAACATATCTATGAAGGTGGCCGTCGGACAAGCTTTACTTTCTGGCCCTGATGTACGCTGGCATGGCCATGAGATTCCAGTTGGCTATGCTAAAGTTGGGGTGGATGAAATCGTGCCGGGGTTTCATGATATGGAGCTTGACATTGCTGGACCTGAAGATGAGAGGACACTCGGAGAAGTACTGGGTGGAGTCATTCTATGGGACAAAAACTACATCAAGCTTCCAGGCTCGGCCCCAAGGACAACACCGCCTCCGAGTCGTCGCAGGTCACCTACACCTCCATCACCTCCAAGCCCTCCACATGACTACGACCACCACAACATGAGTCCATCTCGATCACCGCCGCCGGACTTGGGTCGGCCGTCTCCGCCGCCGGCCGCTAAGGATACTAAGCGGAAGCGTGCCAGCAAGAATGCTCCGTCGATGAGTTCTAAGCGACGGAGCCCCCCAAAGCGCAAACTGTCGCCCCTTTCAAAGGTACCTCATGCTAATCTTCCCATCAGACCTTATGATCGTACCCCCGAGGAAAACGCCAGGATCGCAAAGGAACATTATGATGCGCAGATGAAAAAGAAGGAACCCGAGCCCCGCCTGGAATATACCGAGAAGCAAAAAGAATATGCAAAATACTTACTGACCCTTCCATCGCAGTATGACTTGCACCATAAGCCTGATGACTATCTACGCACATTGCAGAAGGAAGGGAAAAAGAGCAGATCATGTGCAAGTGCAAGTGGGAGCAAATCAAGTACAAGTACAAGCAAAAAAAGATCAGACGTTCCTCAGCTTGGACAATAGGCCAAACAATCGATCCCACCCCTCAGGGTGTTATCCGAGAATGTTCCCTCTCTGGTGTAGGGGCAAAATTTGGAAATAGCAGAGAAGTGGGCGGCTGAATGGTGTATGAGTGTTGAAGACGTTCTGGCTTCCCAAGACGAGAGGTTTCCCAAGGCTGTTGTAGCCCCTAAGCCTAAATTTGTCATGGGAGTGCCTTTGGTCAGCAAAGAAAGGTTGGAAGATGTCCCAACAAATATGCGTTACTTGCATAAATGGTACATGAATGAAGCAAAGAATGGGAGAATAATGATCGTGGCGCGTGTCCCACGGGAGTACTACGGCCGTCCCGAAGAGATCAGTGTCGACTTTGACGAACTCTTCCAGATGTACAATTGCGACGCCTTCGACAAATCTCTCATGAGTTGCTATTGTCTGTAAGTTTTTCAATTCGTTGTCTACATATAACTTGTTCAGTTATTTCAATTCATTGCATGTAATTATCCTCACTATATCCTTTTGTACTCTATTATGTAGAATGAAGATCCTGGTCTGTAAAAGTAGGAACATCATAAATATTGGGTTTATTGACCCAGATAAAATACATATAAAGACGCTAACTGATAACCCCAAGGAGACGGAGGAAAACCTTCTAAGGTTTCTAACGGATCAAAATTTCTGTGACCACATACTGTTTCCATACAACTTCAAGTGAGGGTCTTACTCTGTTGTATCCATTCACTTATAAGTGTAATTGATAAGTTACTGACATATATATATATATATATATATATATATATATATATATATATACATGTGCAGCTACCACTGGATTCTGTTGGACATTCAAATTGATAAGGGAAGAGTTGATGTCTTCGACCCATTATCGAGAAACATGGAACAGTTCCAAAGCCCGCAGGACATGCTTCAAGGATAATTTCAATCATTCTTGCGCTATATCGGTCTCTTTCGATGATTTTCTAAGATATCAAGTAATGAAAAACTTAGCAAATCATTTTCCTTGTCGGGCAGGGTTTAGAAGCGGTTCAAGTGCGTGACTGACGGTATCTCTCATGAGAAGCTGACCTTTAGAGCGGCTCAGGTAAGTAGTACGAGATACTTCTATTTTCAATACATTTATGATGCTAGATTATTATTTTGATTATATTCTATTCTCGTAAAGTGCGACCAGCAGCCATAGGGGACACATCTATGTGGATACTACGTTTGCGAGTTCATTCGCATGTTTACCTCTGAGCACAAGGATTACAGATACGACGTAAGCAATAAATATTCACACCTCTATTTTTACCCGTCATTCTTTGTTATCATGATTGACATTCATATTGATCTCTTTTTCTTATATAGTTCACGGCCATGCGGGAGAAGTACCTACCAGAGCAATGCGCGATCGCTGTTGCAGAGGAGCTAGCGGCCTTTTTGAGGACAGAAGCTGTAGATGATAAAGAAAGATTTAGTGTAGCTAGGGACCATTACTAATGTTGGTCCATGTAATCGAATAGACGGGATCTAGTCCCGGTAATTATGATCTCCATATAATTATATATATATATATACTCGATCGTAAGATAAGTTATCTTACATATATATGCACTACATGTATGCGTAGAATTATATGAAAAGTGTTTTTAAAATGAAAAAAGAAATAAAATAAAATACAACAAAAATAATTCCCCCGAACACCTAAACCCTAAAACCCTAAAACAAAAACAAAATCTGTAGAGACCCTTTAGTCCCGATCCGTGTTACAAACCGGGACTAAAAGGCCTGTCCCTGAAGGCGCTCCGAGGCGCCCACGTGGAGGCCCTCTAGTTCCGGCTGGTAATAGGGCCGGGACTAAAGATTTAGCCTTTAGTCCCGCCTCTGAAGTTCTGATTTGCAAACCGAGACTAAAGGCTGTTACGGACCGGGACTAGAGGCCCACTAGTGATAGAATTTCACAAGCGCAAGCATGACCGCAACTCCCAATACTTGTAGCCAATGCCGATCTCAGAGAGCGCCAGGGCTGCACGCATAGGCACCGTCCCATCGGCAAGCAAGACCACCACCGTGCCATCCGCAGATACTATTGACAACCGAGATAGCAACCTCTCCTGTAGGTCTAGCTGGGATGTAAACGGTTGTACTAGTGCAACACAACAAGGATTAATGAAAATAGAAAGAAAGGTGTTTGCAAACAGTTCTGAAGCAGCAAACACCTTTTGTTACAATCTCACTATCTACAATTCTGCACAGACAGAAACGATCATAGGCTACGATGGTACGTAGCATTCAGCTGTTAGCTGCTTTCTTAGTTTCATCGGGTCTAAGAAGCTCTTCCCAAAGAAGAAAAGCTTCATCATGAAGTAAAATAATTCAACTGAAATTGTGGTAGAGGAAACATAGGCATAGCAACACAGGTAGCAAGGCAGCAGCCGGCACAGCTGATGAAACAGGAAGATACCTATCTGGCAACCAACCTGCTCTTGTTTTCTTCTTTTCTTTCAGAGAATACACTTTCCAATGAAAAATACTTCTAAGATGAAATCACACTGAATTAGAAATAGATAGAAATTCAATAAGATGGTACAGCTAGTTCATGGCCTCCACATCTCATAATCCACTTTTCGAAGACATGAAACCAATAGAACTCAAAGTGGATAGGCTAGACCTGATATATCAAATGTGGTCAAGATTACACATGCTCACACACATGGTTCTGACCAAGTACTGAAACTACAGGATATTGTTTGACATGTTCAGTTCTTGTGATCTAACAAGATGCCTATCAAGATACTAAATTAGGGCCTTAAAGGCATGGGTCTACAGGAGAAGCAGGCCATTCATTCACTCCACCCGTTGCAGGACACGACAAACGGACTCACTCCCTCCTCCCCTCTTGCTTTAGCCTGCACATTGTAAAAGATAGCAAGATGTTACTAGCTGTTGTCAGACAATGGGGGCGATACTAGCTAGGAACATAGAATTACAGATGCAAGCCTCGATATAAAAACAAAACATGCAAATTTTACTAGTTGAATAATAAGGTGTGGGTTTTTGCAATGTGCACTGCCATGTCACAACATTTGAAGCCAAACAAGGGAAATAAGTAAAATGTTTGCATACAGATATGCACTTTGCTTTTCATGTTTTACAACCTACCAGTGACAAGAAAGTTCCATGCTCCTAGATTGTGAAATATAAATTTTCTAAGAACTATTTTCTCTGTGTAGGATTTTATCAGTCCTTTGTCATTTTGGACTTTCTTCTTCTTCTGATATTGTACTTTTTCTCAGTGTTTTAAGTGGCTAGTGTATGCTTCCAGTACATAAGTGGCTAGTGTATGCTTCTTATAGATGAACACATTAGTTAAGCCCACATCTGGCTTCTTTTTTATGTATCATGGATGCTTTGTTGAGATGCATATGAAGATATATAGCAGTGTCCACCAGGCTGAAGAGGCTAAAAACTCAGAGAATTTGTGTTGTCATCAGCTTCGCCGCTTGTTTCGATGAGATGGGAGTTAAATAACGACAAGAAATTCATCTACGCTTCATTGTATGAAGATGTTGAAGAAGTGTGTTGTGAAGCTTGTAGTATACAATCTGAATAGTCTTTCTTGCTGCAGTTAACTTACAATGTAACCTAACTTGCTGCTGTTAACTTACAAATGTAAATAATTTTGCTGAAAATACTCTCTTCTAGACATGGCTGTAGCTCCGTGTGCTGGCAACAATTGAAACATAATGCAATATTTATTGATTGTGTCGATTTTAGTTGCATATGTGCATCAGAATTCATGATGGAAAAGGGAGAACTTGAATTTATTACAAGTAGCCATACAGATATCATTTTGTTTCTTATTCTGTTGGTTTAGACTACTGTTACCAATGGTCTGTACTCTTTTCTGTTACCAATGCTCAAAAGTTTGTGTTTCTGTGCTCAAGTTTTGGAAGGTTCATATTCTGATGGTTTGTACTGAGCAGCAGCAGTTCTGCTGCAAAGGCACACATTTTCTGCCTTGTTTATGTGAATTGCTGCAGGTTATTTCAAAATGAGTTGCCCGTTTCTCCCGAAGTGTCGATTCACTTCCGTTTTGGTTGAGAAATGGGCACTCCTAGGTTAAAAAAACAGCAAAGGTCATGCCAAATTTTTCGGTCGACTCTAGCTTAATTATTGTACTAATTATATTATTGCATTTTTGTATGAAGTGCCGACATGTCGAGCGGAGAAAAAGACGTCGGGGCTGGCCCTTCTCAGCCCATGAGTGTCGAAGATAAAGCAAGAAAAGCCAACCTCAAGTTTTGGCGGCTTGACGATGACTTGAGCAGGTCCAACGAGGAGGCCAAAGAAGCTGCGGCCGATGAAGTTGACAAGGAGGCCAAAGAAGCTGCGGCCGATGAAGTTGACTCGGAGTCCGAATATGACTTTGAGGCCGAAGATGGCGACGACGCCGGAAGCAGTAATGGCGATGAGGAGGATGGCACAAGTAGTCATGGCGTTGACCGCATGGACGTCGGTGGATCGGACGCCGCCGCTAAGAAGAAGAAGAAGAAGGAAAGGCAGGATCAGACATTACCGGCACTCGGCACCAAGCTCGAAGAGTTCACATATGTGAAACCGAGTGGCCAACCCATGGAGCCTGTGAAGCTCGCCGCTGGGTACAGCATACAGCTCGGGTGCATCGTGCGGGAGAGCATGCGCATCAACCAGAAGAACATAAGAGCTAAGGGCAATACGCAGTTGCGCGAGCTCCTCATTGGGAAGCTTAACAACTAGTACAAGTTCCCAGAGCCGTTCGATAACAAGAAGCTCAAAGGGAACAAGGTCAACAAGTTAGCCCTCACGAGGATGAGCACGGCCTTGAGCAGCTGGAAAAGCCGAGTGAAGAAGAGGATTCTCACCGGCAAAAGTTGGGAGGAGATAAAGAAGGCCGAGCCGATGCTCGACGAAGATGAGTTCATCAAGTTCAAGGATGCGTGCCTCACTCTGGAAGGTATCGAATGGACCGAGTGGGGGAGGCGTATGCGGGACCTCAACATAGGTAACCAACGTTGCGGAGGCGGCGGTTACTGAGGAAAGAAGGCCGTTTGGGCAAAGGAGGACGCCGAGTATGCCCGTCTAGGGAAAGAGAACCCGTGGCACAAATTCACGGACAAGCAGGTGATGCAGTTTGTCCATGCCCGCTACTATCTCCACCCCAAACTCAAGGAATTCGTTACCGACGATGATGATGTGAGGAAGTTCCAGAAAATGCTGGTAAGGAATTTACCGCGGATCTCGATCGAGTCGATATGCGTTCTAAATTTCTAAATGGCCCTCTCTTTCCTTCTCTATAGAGAATTGAAGAAAGGTCTTGTGATTCAAGTGCGAGCTCGTCCTAGGGGTCGACGGCGGACCCGCGGTGGGACACGCCCTTCAACAGGGCGATAAACGTGATCAAGGGGAGAGCCAAGTCCTTTCCGCCGATTTCAGCTGGCCGCGTGGCCTGCTATGGTACGTACGACAAGGTTGGCGACTTCAAGAAAGAGGACCGCGAGGCGAAGAAAGAGAGGAAGGCCGCGGCAGCGGCGGTAGTGGCAAGTGAAAAACACGAAGTTGAAAAGCTCCGGGAGCAGATGCCGGACCTGATCGCCGAGCAAGTGCAACAGAAGCTCCGCGAGATCATTCCCGATGAGCTGTGGGAGGGGCTTGCTGCTTGGAATGCGGTAGGTCGTTGAGGGCCGCTAGTGGTGCCCAGCATCTCCGGCAGCAACTCTATCCAGCACGTGTCGCCGGATGTGGTGACTCCCGATACCGCCAACGTCGAGGTGCAGCCGGCAGCCACTCTGGTACCCCCTCCCGCCGGCGCCAACACGAACGCACACCCAGAGGTCGCTCTGGTGACACCACCTCCGACCGATGCCAACACCGAGCAGCCGATCGCACCGGTGCCCCCTCCCGCCATAGCTACGGCGCAACCGATGGTGCTTCGTCGTAAGGCATCTCGGCGGGAGAATGATACCGGTGTCTCGACATTAGCCGAGCTCAACGCCATCTCCAAGGTTATGACTCCGGCCAGCACATTTTATTTCCTTTGCCTTTGATGACTATAGCTAGCCAGCGACATCTCACGATATGCATGCAAACTTATTTTCCCACAGGACACACCTTGCACACTTTTGCATTTCATGGACGGCGAGCTGAAGGATGTTGCCAAGGGCACAATCATTCAGCCAAATAGCACAATCATGCATCACAAGGAGATGGTCTCAAAGGTGTTCAAGGTCCGGCTGGCTCGGGTGTTGCCGGGATGCAAAGACATGGACCCCCCCACCCAACCTCAAGGCGCCGATGCACATAAGACCCTTGAGGGTTGCTTCGGCTAGGTCTTGACATGGCTGAAGACCCAGATTCGGCTTGTGAAGGAACAACAAGTTACTCAGCCGCCGCCATGCATGCCTTGTTTGGAACAAGTTACTGAGGCGCCGCCATGTTTGGCACCAGTTACTGAGCCGGCGCCGCCACGTATGGCGCCACCGCCTCAGCAGCCACAACCAGTTGTCTCCGCCAACACCTCCCGTCAGCAGAAGTTATTGGCCGCCGCTTTACCGCAGCCACCACCAGCACCACATGGCAAGGCCGTCGCTGCATCCTACCCAGTACTGCTTGAGGACATCAATGATGATGATGAGAACCCCGATAAGTGGCTCAACACCGGCGCCACCGACTCTTTGTTCATGCCAAACATGGAAGAACCTTTCCGTGTCCGCGAAGATCAAAATGCTCGCACCAAAACATGCACGCGTCTGGACTTCCATGGTGCCCTAGAGGAGATGCCTCCAGATGCTGGCACCGCTGATCCTAAAGTCAATCCGGGAAATATTTTCAGCCCCAACACACTCCATAAGGTGGTGAGCGGCGGTGAGCAGTTGGCAACCGACCATGGTGAGCACTTGGCAACCGGTGGTCCTATCCAGAAGAAGCACCACCAGAAGAGAAACAAGAAGGATAAGCCGTCTGCGAGCCAGTAGCTGGCCGGTCCGAAGAGGCCCCGGGTTATGGACGACCCGCTAAGGGCACCTTGCAGGGCATAATTCATGAAGGTGGAAAACCGATTATGACTGATGAGCAGGTCGCAAACGCGAGTGGAGCGATGGTGAACCTTCTGCACGGTATTCTGTTTCTAGAGGAGGGCCTTCTTAAGGAAACAAATCCATCATACCCCGTTTTCACGGTGAAGGTACCAGTGGATGTGGGCTTCGTCGATGATCACCCCGCGGATATCTTCTTCGTATCGTACGAGGACGTCTTCAAGCTTTTAAATGTCAAATGGCTAGACTATAACTTGATCCGCCTATACGCGCTCCAGCGGGCGATGAAGGTCAACAGAGAGCAGAACCCTGGCATCGCGATAGCGGAACCCTACTTCATGCGTGAAGGCATGTTGTTGAATCCAGCGAACCGTTCCAGAGCAAAGGAGTACCTCCAGAAGTTCCAGCTGGACAACAAGAGCAAAAAAGACATTCTTCTTCCTTACTTTCCTGAGTAAGTGCACACTCGCTCGCCGTTGTAATAACTTGTCATTTCTTAGTTTTCGATAGCTCCTTTTCCAATATTATTTCGTTTCAACTGTTTTGCGCAGAGACATATACTGCACATTGATCCTCGTTGCCCCGAGGTACTCGGTAGCCGCCTACTTAGACTCGAGGAGTGAGGCAAAGATGAAAAACTACGCCTACATCAAGGGTGTTCTAGATGATGCTATCGAGGGATACGCCAAGAAGGAAGGCAACTTCAGGGCGGGGGCGAAAAATGTCAAGGACGGCAGACACATGTTCAAGCACGTAACCAAGTTCCCATGCGTCAAGCAGCCGCCTAACAGTGTCAAGGAGGCCTTCTACGCCCTCCATCACATGCGGGTGATCGTCCAGAACGAACACAGGCTTACGACGCCATCTAGTGTCCGAGGATGGGCCGAAGAGCATGCAAGGATCGAGGACGCTGAACTTAGGGACAACTTCTTCCGCATCCAGAATCAGATTGCGACTATCTTGCAAGAAGATGTCATCACAAGGGGGGACCTTGTCCTATGCCAGACCGTTGACTAAGCGCGATATCGAAGACCGGCTCCGAAAACAGCGTGACACTAGGACATGGACAACGAAAGATTGCTACAAACCGTTCCCGGAGCCATGTCAACCAAAGTCATCATGATTCTTCCTAGCCGTTTTCGCGTGTATGTCAATTGTGTGTGCTTGAGTCATAAACTTTACCGTCTGCAACTCATTCCGGTGTGTGTCTGTGTGTGAGATGTAAACTTATAACTTGCCTTAGTCGAAAGCGTTGTTGTTGGACTTATTTACTTTTGTATGCAGGATACTTATATATAACTCTTTTCTTTGCTCGAATACTTTCCTTTTGTCGACATGCATGTGAATCCTTTAATTCTTTCGGTTGCATATGATATATGGCTTTGTCGACATATATAACTCTTTTCTTAGCTCGAATACTATATATATGGCTTTGTCTACAGAGATGCCGAGATGCTACGTGGTGTACAAAGGGTGGGTACCAGGAGTCTATGACGAGTGGGAGGATTGCCAGAAGCAAGTGAACAAGTTCAGCGGTAACAGCTACAAAGGGTACCCGACGAGAGAGCTGGCGGAAGCTTGGTGGAGGATCCACCTCCTAGGAGAGCGGAGAAACAGGAACTGGATGAAGACCTTGATGATCATGCTCCCGGTCTTGCTCACCATTGCGGGTGTAGTCTACTCGGTCCTTTCATAGTTTAGGACTTGGCTAAAGATGATGATCAACTTGGTGTAATGTGTAGTGTGTGTAATGTGTGAGATGCATGGACTTGTTGTATGCTCCAACACTTCTAATATTCGGGAACTTTGTCACTATAATGGTTCTAATTGTTTGTGATGATGATATATTGTTTTGTATTGATGTGTATTCTACAGTTATACTGTATACCTATATATATTGTTGTGTATTGCTGTGTATAAATACCAGAAAATATCTGTTTTTTTGAACCTGTACGAAATATCAGCGGCGCATTTTTTGTGTGGCTAGTGGCGCATCTGGTATCAGTGGCGCATATAGCAATATGCGCCACGCATAGTATGCTAATGGCGCATATAGGGTATGCGCCACTGAAGGGCAAACTATGCGGGGCGCATATTGAGATGCTTCACAGATATGTTTTTACTAATGGCGTGGCAACGGTGGCGCATACCATATGTGCCACACATAGTTCAAATTGGTGCGCCACTAACAGCCTTTTTTCCACTAGTGATGTAGCGATGCTCATTGGTCCACACACATCCGTATGTATGATTCCCAACAGGTCAGACGCCCGGTCAGCCGTCTCGGTGAACAGAGTCCTAGTCATTTTGCCTAAAAGGCACGGCTCGCATGTATCAAAGGAATCAAAATCCAATGAGTCTAGAAGACCATCATTCTGGAGCTTCTTCATGCGCTTTACGCTAATATGACCAAGATGGCAATGCCATATGTATGTGGCATTATCATCACTATGCTTGCATCTCTTGACATCCACACTGTTTATATGTGTAACAAGATCCAAAATATATAAACCATCATGATTAGACGCATGAACATAGAAAACACCATCTTTAGAAATGGAACAACCGTTTGTTATAGACTCAAAATGGTATCCGTCTCGCGATAACCGAGACCCACTTACAATATTCATGCTCAAAGCTAGAACGTAATAACATTTATTGAAAACTAATATCATCCCGGAGGGAAGCCCTAGTGCAGAGTGCCTTCAGCCACAACATCCACACGTTGACCGTTGCCGACCCGCATCATCACCTTGTTCCTCTCCAAGTACCGCTTATTCCTCAGATCTTGCTGGGAATTACAGATGTTAGCAACAGAACCGGTATCAAATACCCACGTGTTACTATGGGCACTTGTAAGATAGATATCAATTATATGTATATCAAATATACCTTTCTCTCTAACAACAATCTTGTTGGCCTTCTTGTCTTCAAGGTACTTGGGGAAGTTGCGCTTCCAGTGACCACCCCCCTTGCAGTAGAAGCACTTGACTCCAAGCTTTACCTTGGGTGCCCTAGGAGGACCAGTAACTCGCTTGCCATCCTTCCGAGGCTTCTTGCCCTTTGGACCCTTTGTCGACTTGCCAGACTTCTTGAAGTCCGTAGTCTTGTTGACCAGCAACACATTGTGCTCCTTCTTGATTTCCACCTTTGCAGTTTTGAGCATAGCAAACAACTCTGAAAGGGACTTAGTCATCCCTTGCATGTTGTATTTCAGGACAAATCCCTTATAGCTAGGGGGCAGCGACTGCAACACCCTATCAATCGCAAGCTCGTCCGGAATCTTGCATTCCAAGGCGTTCAAGCGTTGAACATAGCCAGACATTTTGACCATGTGCTCGCTCACACTGCTGTGGCCGTCCATACGAGAGGAGAAGAATAGCTCGGAAGCTTCGTACCTCTCTGCCCGTGCCTGAGGTGCAATAACGGCTTTGAGATCAGTGATTATCTCAAATGCGCTCATCTTTTGAAAGCGCTTTTGCAGATCAGACTCCATGGCAAACATCATGCCACTCTACACAAATGAAGTGTCATCCACCTTGGTTTGGTAGGCGTTCTTCACATCATTGGAGGCGCCCCCATTTTGTGCAGCATGATACGTCTCAAACGTATCTATAATTTTTGATGCTCCATGCTTATTTATACACCATTTGCTTTGTGTTTTGTTACACTTCGTGGCATTTTTATGCATTTTCCAGAACTAACCTATTAACGAGATGCCACAGTGCCAGTTCCCTGTTTTCTGATGTTTTTGTGTTTCAGAAAAGCTACACAGGAAATATTCTCGGAATTGGACGAAACAAAAGACAAAGTTCCTATTTTTTCCGACACGAGACGGAGTCCAAAGCAGAGACGGGGGAGCCAGGGGCCAGCCACACCATAGGGTGGCACGGCTAGCCCCTGGCCTGCGCCACCAGGTGGGTGGGCCACCTGGCCCACCTCTTGATGCCACCCTTCCACCTATATATTCTCCTTGGCGAGGAAAACCTAAGACCCGATCAATTTTCCATGAAACATACTTCAAGCCACCACCGTCGTCGACGCGAGATCAGGAGGGTCCAGAAGCTCTTCCTAGCACCCTGCCGGAGAGGGGAATCACCACCGGAGGCCTTCTTCATCACCATGCCTGCCTCCGGAGTGATGTGTGAGTAGTCTTCATTCCTTGGACTACGGGTCCATAGCAGTAGCTAGATGGATGTCTTCTCCTCCATGTGCTTCATGTTTAGATCTTGTGAGCTGCCTATCATGATCAAGATCATTGTTATGTAATTCTACAAGTTATGTTTGTTGGGATCTGATGAATATTGGTACTTTGTCAAGTTGATTTATTGATTTATCATCTCTATGTTATCTCTGTGTTGTTTATGATCTTGCATGCTCTCCGTTGCTAGTAGATATCTTGGCCGAGTAGATGCTAGTGACTCCAAGAGGGAGTATTTATGCTCGATAGTGGGTTCATGCCTCTGGTAACTTGGGGGAGTGACAACAACCTCTAAAGTTGTAGATGTGTTGTTGCTACTAGGGAGAAAACAACAATCTTGTGTTCAAGGACATTTGTATTATTTACATTATACACTTTGCTTAAGGCGATAATCGGTTGCTTGCAACTTAATACCCAATGGTTGCTCGGATGACATCCGGCGGGTGGATTATTAGTCATAGATGCAGTTGGATTACGGTCTATGTATTATGTTGTAATGCCCAAGTGAACCTCATAGTGATCCTCATGACATTTGTATGCTTTCTTTATTCTATCAATTGCCCAACTGTAATTTGTTTACCCAGCATGTTATTTATCTTATGGAGAGACACCTCTAGTGAACGGTGGACCCCGGTCCATTTTTTTACATTCTTGCTACCATTTACTATTTACTCGCATTATTTACATTCTCGCAAACTACTATCTTTTACCACACGATACATTTAATCCTTTATTTACAGCAAACCGGTGAGATTGACAACCTCACTGTAAGTTCGGGCAAAGTACTTGGTTGTGTTGTGTGCAGGTTCCACGTTGCTGCTGGTGCAAAGCTACGCCCCAGACGAGGCGTCATATATAAATTGTCTAGAGCTGTCGCAAAGCTAGCGAGCATCAACCTTCAGAAGTTGGTTCTTTCTCCTACTGGTTCGATAAACCTTGGTTTCTTACTGAGGGAAGACTTGCTGCTGTGCTCATCATACCTTCCAGTTGGGGTTCCCAACTGGGCGGTCATCTACACGCCATCAAGCAATTTTTCTGGCGCCGTTCCCGGGGAGAAAGAGGATTTCTGCAAGGGGAGTCTCTCGCTTCCAATCTTTTACTTTGTTATTGTTTAGCTTTACTTTATTTTTGCTCGCATCATTTTACCAAAAATTCAAAAAATTAGTTCCTTTATAGTTGTTATTTTTTACTTCTCTGCTTTTTAGTCTTGCTAGAATGAGTAATCCTGAAGTTGAGGTTTGTACTTTTAAGCAACAAGGGGGTGAGAGTTTGAAAGATGCTTGGTACCGAATTAGTAATGCTCATCATAGATGTACAAAAAAGCATTCTACCATGATCGTCCTTAGGAATTTTTATGTTGGTATATCTAGTTGGAATAGGTACATTCTTAATACTCTCGCAGGAGGTAATTTTCTGGGTACTCCCGCTTTGGAAGCATGCACTTTAATTGAAAGTTTAATGGGAATAACACTTATTCATGTTGTTAAAACTGAGGTCACTTTGGAGGAAGTTGTAGAAAAACTGAGCTCTTTAGAGAAAAGTTTGCCAAATCTCCTTGATAACGCTAGCCAGGTTAATTAATCGATAGAAAGTATCGGTAAAAGAATCACTGCTTTAGAGGCTAGCACTATCCATGATAGTCAAAACCTTGGGATTGGTAAATTAGAGGAGTCTATGGAAACTCTAAGTTCAATTTTCTCTTATCTTAAGTTTAAGAAGGAGAAAGCTTTTGTTGAAAAATAGCAAAAATTTATGTATGTTCACAAGGTGTCTGTGCCAAAACCGCAGCATGTTTTTAATATTGGTAAGACTTTTAGTTCAACTAAGAGTGATTTGCAGGTTGAATCATCTTTGGGGGCATCTAAAGTGCCTAATGTGGTAAGTGGTGCTCTTGAGGAAACAATTGATCTTGATGCTTCGCTTGATATTACTTGATTTCCACTTTCTGCGCCTAGCTCAAAGGCGTTAAAGAAAAGCACTCTTGGGAGATAACCCACTAATTTCTTTTCAGAACTTTTTATTTTTTGTTGAGTCTTGGAAGTTATTAATACTGTAATAACCTCTCCTTATCATTTTTATTTCGTTTTTGTGCCAAGAAGAACCTCTAATTGGAGGAAGGTAAGATATGGGGAAGTTGCTATTCTGAAATAGATTTCTGCGCTGCACCGTAAAACTTTGTGAAAATTATCAGAATGGCTCTTTGATCTGCGATTTCTAGTGCACATGCCCCATGTTATTTCCAAACTTTTATTAGTTTCACACTTTTCGATTTGAGTAACAGAAGACCCTCTGAAAAATCGATCTTTATCAGCTGTTCTGTTTTGACAAATTTCTGCCACTATTTGTGTTTGCCTCTCGATCACATTCTTTTTGAGTTCTTTTGATCACGGAACTTTTGAGGAAGTTGCTACAGTAGCTTATGCTTTAATGGGTGTTATACCTGAGTTTAAAACTGAACCAAAAGAGTAGATTTACTATTATGCTTACACTAATGTTGCTAATAAAATTGTGTGAAGTTTTGTATGAAGGAAGTTTTCAAGTGTAGGGAAAGGAGAATGATGAGATGAGATGAAGTATGGACAAAAGCTCAAGCTTGGGAATGCCCATGTCACCATAAGAAATATCCAAGAGGTACAAGCGTCAACGCTTGGGGATGCCCCGAGGCACCCCTTCTTCATCGGCAAAAATCAGGTCATCTTTCAAGACACTATATTTTTATTGCTTCGTATACTATGCGTTTTTCTTGGAGCGTCTTTACTTTTTCTTTCAGTTTTCTTTTATTTTGTTTGCTACAATAAATTGTTGGACCCCAACAAATTTCTTTTGGAGAAGATGCACTCTGTTTTTCATTGCCAAGAACACTCTATTTTTCACTTTTATCGTTCAACGAGTGTTCTCTTTTTCTAGTAATGCGTTTAGCTTTCATTTTTCGCCTTGATTTTTGTTCAGATCTTGTTATTTCTTTGTATCAAGGTGTATTTAGACCTATGGTCTATGTTGGTTTTCATCTTTAAGAGTTGTTACAAAAAGGTTCATTGGTGTTGGAAAAGAGAAAAAAGTTTCATGCCTATAGTGGTACAAATGGGAGCTTGTTTAGACCGTGGCTTAGACTTTTGCATGTCGTGCTTGATGTCATTTTGATAGTATGATTAGTAGTTTTTGCCGTAGCATGACTTGTCTCAAATGACTAATATTGCTTAATGTGCCTTTGAAAGAATCATGTGTTGTTTTTATTATATGGGAGCATATTATTGTGGTTTTCTCCTTTGATGCTTTATTTGGGTTGACTTGGTGCATGCTTACACCATGTTTGACTTTAACAAGTCGCTATAAGCCTCTATGATCATTTGGTTTTTGACTTATGATACCACTTTATGCTTTGCTTAATGATGTTTTGTCGCTATGCATTATGGCCATTATTGCTCTCTTAGTTGGTCGCTCCCAGTCTTTTGCTAGCCTTCATTTTGTACTGAGAGGAAATACTTCTCGTGCATCCAACTCCCAAAAACCAAGTTTTTTCCAATGTGTCCACCATATCTACCTATTAGCAATTTGCTATTCCAAGTACATTCGACTTGCTTTTATCTATCCTTCAAATTAAACTTTCTATGTTATGTGAAAATTAGTCAGTAAAGCTCTCACGAACCTGACGACACATTTACGTTTATGCTTTTAATAAATTTGACCATTGTGGCACTCTTATGTTGATGTTATGCTTGCAAGTTGTAAGTTGGAAGTTAGCTCAGCCATGCTGTCATGGGGCACGCTTTCAACATTGCACTTACTCTCATTTAGTTGATATCATGATCTTTTCTGTATGGATACCTACGATGTGAACTAAGTTGGAAACTTGTGAGCTCATGGAGTTTGCAAATGTGTTAGCGAAATGTCTGGGCCACTAATCTAAGCCATGCATCATTCAAGGTGGAAATTTACAGCATGCCCATAGTGGACATTCGACGACGCATCTCAAAATAAAAAGCTATACCAATGGTAAATAAAAGAGATGCCGAGGTGTTCATTGTCTGTTTGTCTTGTCATTTTGATGTGGGCTTATTCCATGTCATTGGGCAAGAGGTACCCCGTTGGCGTTCTCGATGGTACATGTATTCTTACAATGACAAGAACTTGCTTGGGACCTAAGTCGAGTAGCATGAGGTTTGGGTATTCGTACTTCACGGGACATGAGATTTTCAACTTATGATTTGTTAAGCATATGCTTCATAATTATACTCACATTAACCTTAACCACTCAAGATGCCTATGATGGGGGCAATGAGAGCTCAAAGCTAGTAAGTATCATAATTTTTGGAGGTTTATAAAACTTGCAATCACTACTTCCCTCTGCGAATGGCCTTTCTTTTACTTTTATGTTGAGTCTCCACCTTCTACCTTTATGCACCGTCTAAGAGAGCATAGTTGTCATTCTGAGTTTAATGTGCATAGTCCCAAAATTTATTATTGATTGATTCATGATTATGGTTTTGCTTGTTCTTAAATTATTTGCTCTTAAACTTGAAGGTGTCCTATGCATTTATGTTTTGCTACTCCACGAAGGACAAGCTGAAAACCACTTTGCTATGTTTTTCTATATGCTTGAAACACACACTTGACTTTCAATGCGTTATTACTCATGATCTTTTGTTTGTGTTACTTTTCATGTTATAACATGGTTGCTAAGTTTTATTGTTAAGATTATGTCTTTTATGCCCATGTCTAGAGTACTTTGATCTCAGCACTCAATGCTTTACATCGTTTGATCTAGATTGTGTTGGTGCATGTCACCTCAAAAATTATTGTTTTGTTATCACTTACCTACTCGAGGACGAGCAGGAGTTAAGCTTAGGGATGCGTGATACGTCTCAAACGTATCTACAATTTTTGATGCTCCATGCTTGTTTATATACCATTTGCTTTGTGTTTTGTTACACTTCGTGGCGTTTTTATGCATTTTCTGGAACTAACCTTTTAACGAGATGTTACAGTGCCAGTTCCCTGTTTTCTGCTGGTTTTGTGTTTCAGAAACGCTATACAAGAAATATTCTCGGAATTGGACGAAACAAAAGCCGAAGTTCCTATTTTTCCCGACACGAGACAAAGTCCAAAGCAGAGACGGAGGGGAGCCAGGGGCCAGCCACACCATAGGGTGGCGCGGCCAGCCCCTAGCCCATGCCACCAGGTGGTGGGGCCACCTGGCCCACCTCCTGACGCCACCCTTCCGCCTATATATTCTCCTCGGCGAGGAAAACCTAAGACCCGATCAATTTTCCATGAAACATACTGCAAGCCGTCACCATTGTCGATGCGAGATCGAGAGGGTCCAGAAGCTCTTCCCGGCGTCCTGCCGGAGAGGGGAATCACCACCGGAGGCCTTCTTCATCACCATGCCTGCCTCCGGAGTGATGTGTGAGTAGTCTTCCTTGGACTACGGGTCCATAGCAGTAGCTAGATGGATGTCATGTTTAGATCTTGTGAGCTGCCTATCATGATCAAGATCATCGTTATGTAATTCTACATGTTGTGTTTGTTGGGATCCGATGAATATTGGTACTTTGTCAAGTTGATTTATTGATTTATCATCTCTATGTTATCTCTGTGTTATTTATGATCTTGCATGCTCTCCGTTGCTAGTAGATATCTTGGCCGAGTAGATGCTAGTGACTCCAAGAGGGAGTATTTATGCTCGATAGTGGGTTCATGCCTCTGGTAACTTGGGGGAGTGACAACAACCTCTAAAGTTGTAGATGTGTTGTTGCTACTAGGGAGAAAACAACAATCTTGTGTTCAAGGACATTCATATTGTTTACATTACACACTTTGCTTAAGGCAATAATCTATTGCTTGCAACTTAATACCCAACGGTAGCTCGGATGACATCCGGCGGGTGGATTATTAGTCATAGATGCAGTTGGATTACGGTCTATGTATTATGTTGTAATGCCGAAGTGAATCTTATAGTGATCCTCAAGACATTTGTATGCTTTCTTTATTCTATCAATTGCCCAACTATAATTTGTTTACCCAGCATGTTATTTATCTTATGGAGAGACACCTCTAGTGAACTATGGAACCCGATCCATTCTTTTACATTCTTGTTACCATTTACTATTTACTCGCATTATTTACATTCTCGCAAACTACTATCTTTTACCACACGATACTTTTAATCCTTTGTTTACAACAAACTGGTGAGACTGACAACCTCACTGTAAGTTCGGGCAAAGTACTTGGTTATGTTGTGTGTAGGTTCCACGTTGCTGCTGGTGCAAAGCTATGCCCCAGATGAGGCGCCATATATAAATTGTCTGGAGCTGTCGCGAAGCTAGCGAGCATCAACCTTTGGAAGTTGGTTCTTTCTCCTACTAGTTTGATAAACCTTGGTTTCTTACTGAGGGAAGACTTGCTGATGTGCTCATCATACCTTCCTCTTGGGGTTCCCAACTGGGTGGTCATCTAGACGCCATCACAGCGCCAATGACGGCATCAAGAGCAAGGATGATCCTCAAAGTGCGAAACCAAGTAGTGAAGTTTGAACCATCGGTTTTCAGTTTTTCTTTCTCAAGGAATGCACCTAGGTTGTAAACATGGTGAGACATCTACAATGGATTTGCAAAGACACTTAGATGGTGTTCATAATACGAGTTCATTTTGCTTATTAATTCAAATTAATGCAAAATAGGCGAACTCCCACTTAAACTAACATCCCTCAAGTTGTTTTAGTGATTACATGATCCTAATTCACTACACCCCGCCCGATCATCACGACAGATGGTATAGCTACAAAGGTAGACTGGGTATTTCAATCACAATCAATATGTGACTCGTGCTTAACCTTTCGGTCATCCGTGTTTTCGAGGCCATGTCTATACATGCTAGGATCGCCAACATAACTTTAGTGTATGCGCGACACATACATGACTTGTACCCATGCCTGTATGCGAACTTTGATATGTTTGCCCCCGATCGTCACGGCCGGCTCCATAACTAAGAACTTTAGTGGCGATTGCTCGACTAAGGGGAAACACTTCCATTGGGATTTTTCATTAGAGGGATCATCTTAAAATTGCTACTGTTGCTATATTGTTTAATATAAGCAAATTTTAAGATTACCTTGCCCTTTTGCAAATTTTAAGTTAGACCCTTCTACTTATCTTTTGCAAGTTTTACGCAGCTGCTAGGGCTATGCAAGGAAGAAACACTTCTTAACCTACGAGCATGCAACCACAATGGTGATTCGCTAATTGTTTCTTTAAACCCCTGCCAAGGGCCCTCCATTGCAAAACACATGTCCACTAAAGAGGAGAAACTGGCACCCGCCTAGCCACTTGTATGATGCAAGTCGTACGTCAGTTGTGGAACCAGTCTTGCGTAAGATTACGTGTAAGGTCGGTCGTGGGCTGCTTTCAGTCCAACAATACCGCAGACATGAAAAGATGAAAATAAAAGGGTAACAATAAGAAAACCAATGCCCGCATCCACGATGCGTTCTAACCATACCAGTACAACTATGCATAGATTGGCTCTGATACCATTGTTGGGGTTCAAAGCAAAAAACAAAAAATTCCTACACCCATAGCCCATGATCTATCTACGTAGTTGAAAAGTAACGGTAACAACGACAGAATTCATACCCTTGAAGACCGAGTGCACGAGAACGTTCCCGCACGAACATTATCAATGAAGATAACCGAAGCCGACCTCAAGGTCGTGTAGTCGTACTTGTCAACAAATACCAGCACTGCACGAGCGGCGCCTCCGAGGGATTATGTGGGGACCCCGGTTTACCATCTGGAATTCCCGTTATGCATACAATTCATGATCCCAGGAAGACCGTCATGAATCCACATAACAGAGTTGGTATTACAGAGTACATCATGGCCACTTGGCCGAATGCAATTGCCTCGCAGGGCAAGTTCACTAACATAGCAGCGGAACCACAAACAGCGTCGGTAGCCCGGGTCATGCCTCTACCCTACAGGCGACTGACCGGGAGACGGGTCCTAGTTCGCACCAGCGTCGTCGAACTCTTCTCCATCATCATCGTAGTCATCTCCATAATCTGGCCAAGTTAATAGCCACGGACAAAGTCGTGAGTACATTTTGGAATTATACTCGCAAACCACCTAAGAGGGAGGGAACAAGTTACATGCTATTTGGCCATAGCAAGAAAAGTTGGTTTGAGGCTAGTGCTTAATCCTAACTACAGTTTCTTGTGTCGATATAGCATGTCATACGACATCTCTATATCATAGTTTCTCTTGTCGATATAGCATGTCATACGACATCTCTATATCCTTATTAAAGAAGAGTTTTTGTAAAGCATCTTTTAGTAAAAGCTCTAGGAAAGGGGGAACTCATTTTGAAGAGAAGAGCCGGTGGTCAATCAAACATGACCACCATCCTTAGTAATTCCGGTCAATCACACATGACCACTTCCATCCCTTCGGCAGTACCCTGCAAGTACTCCGAACCATAACCGTGCCACAACAGTACCCTCCGAGTACTTCGTCTGACACCTTTCCCCAATTTTTCCAAAATCAACTGTTGAAAATCAAAACCGACATTGGGCTAGGCAACGGTCGTCCCAACCGTCCATGACCGAGGACTCGGCTATTCGAATAGAATTACACTCTGCAGAGGTTGTACACTTTACCCACACCATCCGATAAATCTGCCGGGATTCCACCACGGACCGTCATACACAAGTATGCGGGGTTCGGATAATCGATCATAGCCTTCCATCTATCCACCTTAATACGGCCGCCTACCCTGTGGAGTATACATCCCCGACAAATCCTGGCCGTCTACCTCTGCCGAGCGTAGTTCTAGTGCCACGGTGGGAGAAACCCAAGTGTCTTCCGGACGGGTAGCCTATTGGCGGGCTCGCTACACTGTTGCCCAACTCTTGCGACAACCCGGATTCTAGGGTCCTACAAACCCTTATATAGTGCGAGGCCCCCCGCACTAAGGCAGATAAACTTCGAACTAAGGCCCATCCCATACCGGGGTAATGTGGTTGCACGGGTTAATTGTTCTGAGCGAACGCCTAGTGATCACCAATGTCATATAAAATCCACCATCACCTTGTCCTCCATTTTGATAAAAACCATTTTCAAAATCACTTCAGTGGGGTAAATACTACCCCAAGGTTTTCGGAAATGTTTTTGTAAACTTTCTTTGAGTGTTCCCAATCCTAGAGTTTTAGCTCCACTAGAAGGTTTATCAAAGGCTTTGTTGCTAACCAACAAGCCACTACTTCAGGGGTAATGGGATAGGTAATCAAGGGGGTCATCTCGATGGATGATAACAATTTGACTCGCGGAGCTTGAGTCAACAACTATTTGCTACAGGAGATATAGCAATATAAATCCATGCACTTTAATAAAACAGAAGGAGACATGCAATTGTGTAAATAGGATTTCAGATATGCATCAAGTTAGATGGCTTGCCTTGGGTGGCTTGTCCCTGGTCCTCCTCGTCCTGATACTCGTACACTTCACCTTCTTCGGTACACTCCTCAGATTTTCTCTGTATCTCAGAAAAATATGAGGTAAAGTGCTCTGGAAAGCCCTTCCAGAACATGATCCAACAAAGTTGGATTCAGCACAAAATTCCTTTTCTACAGCAATTAGTAATTTTCCTAAGATTAATTGCACACAATGCCATTTTAAATACTACTGCAAGAATACAGGTCCTAAAATAGAAAAACCAGTAAGTCAAGCAAGGTATATTGATAAGCTATCACTAAAAATTGGTTTCATTCATTTTCAACATACCAAACTCAAGATTTGCAATTAAGTAAGAAAATAGGCTATTAACACACCACTATTTATCATTTACTTTACAGTGATCCTAAAATCATGGGACCTATGCCATCTGAAAGCTAATGACTTAAGCTACTCACAAAAATTTGAATCACTTAATTTGCATGCACAGATCAAATTCTATGGAATTTCAAAGTTCACAGATCAAACAAAAACAGCAGAGCATTTTCTCAAAAAAATGCGCGCGGGCCAGATCTGCCTGGAACGGGCCGAAACAGCGCCGATCCGGCCCAGATCCGCCGGCGACACGCGGGAGACGCCGATTCAGACGGCTGGCAGGCGAGGCCCGGCTGTCAGCGCCTCTGGGAGGCCGAATCGGTACGCGCCATTCCTGGCCGTCCGATTAAGTGACGATCAACGGCGATCGTTCGTCGTCTCCGCGACAGAGACGAGGGCGTCGGCGAGGGCTAGGGTTTGGTCGGGGGCTCACCGGTGCTCACCTGGGGCGGCTCGGCGTCGATCTGGTGGTGGCGTTTGGCTGCGGTGGGTCGGAGAAGGTCGGCGAGGTCGTCAGAGAGGTGAACGTCGAAGCGGCGCGGTCCTGGGCCTGCTCCTTCACCTACAGACGCTCCGGCGAGGTCGGCAATGGCGTCGGCTACCGTCGGTTCTGGCCCTGGAAAAGTATAGCGTTAGCATCACCGGAAGTCTAGGAAGCTAGAGAGAGGGAGGAGAGAGGCCAGCGACGTCGCAGGTGACGGCAACCTTCCCCTTTTCTTCCCCGGCTTTGGTGGTTCTCCGGTGAGCTCACTAGGGCTAGGCACGGTGAGGGAGAAGGTGGCTGGGCGCGTGCGAGCTTGCAGAGGAGAGGGGAGTGCGAAGAGAGGGAAATGACGAGCAGAGAGGGCGAGGAGAGGGGGGCGTGGGGTTTTATCTGCTCGCGACGGGCTCGGTCTAGGGTGCACTCGATGGAAACAATTGGAGGGTTTGGTCGGCGTGTTAGGGACGGCATTGTGGTCTCAGTCCAGGGGTGTGGTCGCGGAGCTCGGGCGCGTGCTGTGCCAACGGCCAGACGCACGGGTTCAGTCAGCGTGCAACATTTTTGTTTCACGGCCGGAAGGTTCAGGTGGGCGAGCGTGCTGGGCGAGGATGGCACGTTTTTGGGGCTTCGATTCCATGCTGGGTGATGTGCACTGCGCGGGGAAAAAGTGTGTGCACGCCTCAGAACGGCTATGCCGCTCTCGGCGCCCAGAGCGTGCACGGGAGGGGACAGAGCGCGGGCTAGGGGACGGCCAACGGGCGGCGTGGGCGACAGCAGGCCATTGGGCGTCGACGACGGTGGCTAGTGGGCTCTGTTGGCATGGTGGCAGGGGTTGGTTTGCCTCCTGCGCCTTGGTCGGCACGAGCGCACGCTGGGTGGCCTCGGGCCTCGAGAGAGAGAAGGGGTGAGGTAGGGGTGGTGAGTGGCTTGCAGGTGGGGTCTTGGCATTCTCCTGGGCGGCTGCTTGATGCTGGTTGGGGGTTGGAGAGGGGTGGAGTGAGAGAGAGGGAAGGGAGTGAGATCTTGGCAAGATTGCCTCGGGCTCCCCCCTCCTTTTGTGTCCAAGTGCATAGGACAAAGAGAATAAGAGAGAGGGAGAGAGGGTAGCTGGCTAGGGTGACTCTTGGTCGAGTTTGCAAAGAAAAGGGAGAGAAAGAAAAATAAAAGAAGAAGATTTGGTGAATTCGGTGAAATTTCATTTGAATTTTGAAAAGTGCAAAGTTTTGACCCAAGGGTGGTGGTGAAGGTTTCAGTAGTGTTTTCAAACAGATAACAAGGCATCCTCCAAGTTTCAAGATTTTTGGCCGAGTGGAAATAGGGTTTTGATCTAGTTCCTATTTTCCAATATAGTGTGCAAAAATAAAGTTTAAATAAAAGAAATAAAAAGATTGTTGGTGCTAAGGTTCTAATTCACTAGGTTTAGCAATAGCATGAAATCATAGCACACTTCCATGCATTCATGCAACAAGTTTAATTGAAATTGGGAAGAAAAAGGATTTAAGTGGCACACACACATGCACATGAAATCACAGTGCAAAACAAGCAAGCAAGACCTAGGTTTATTCTTTCTAGGTTTGAAATGAAATTTAAATACTTTGCAGGCCAACACACATCACAATTCACACTTTTCAAGAATTTCAAAAGAGAATTTTTAATCAAAAGATTTTATAAAACCACATCAATGCACATGGGATCAGGCATACACACACACACAATATCTTAATAAAAAGTTTTAGTTTCCCCTAAATAAAGCATTACTTGGTCTTCATTATGCATTACAAAAAGTGGGCTGTTACAGACCTTCCCCCCTTAAAAGAATCTCGTCCCGAGATTCCGTAGCTAAGCGTTGAGTAACTCGGGAAATTCTATCTGAAGATAATCTTCACGTTCCCACGTGGCCTCATCTTCGGTATGGTTACTCCATTGAACCTTGTACATGTTGATCTTTCATCTACGGGTGAGACGGACATCTTTTTCTAGAATACGGATTGGTCTCTCGCGGTAGGTCAAGTCGTGATTTAGGTCAATGGTGTGTTGATCAACCTCCTTGAAGGTCTCGGGTTGGTTAGGGGCTCGGAGACACTTGCGGAGCTGGGAGACGTGGAAGACGTCGTGAAACTCGGACAACTTTGGGGGTAGTTCTAGCTTGTAGGACAACTCTCCTCGGTGTTCAAGGATCTTGTATGGACCGATGTAGCGGGGTGCAAGCTTTCCCTTCTCATGGAAACGCTGCATACCTTTGAGTGGAGTCACTCGGAGATAGACAAAATCTCCCACTTGGAAGGTAAGGGGTCTTCGTCGAGAATCCGCACAACTCTTCTGTCTAGATTGAGCAGCCTTCAAACGGTTTTGGATTAGTTGCACTTGCGCTTCGGCTTCCTTGATGATATCGGGACCGAATACTTGGCTTTCTCCAGTCTCTGACCAGTTGAGAGGGGTTCAGCATTTATGGCCATACAGGGCTTCGAGGGGGGCCATTTGAAGACTAGCTTGGTAGCTATTATTGTAGGAGAATTCGGCGAATGGCAAGCAGTCCTCCCATTTGGCTCCATAAGATTGGACGCATGCACGGAGCATATCTTCAAGAATCTGGTTGACCCTCTTGGTTTGACCTCCTGTTTGCGGATGATAGGCTGTGCTAAATGAAAGCTTGGTCCCTAAGGCTTCATGGAGTTTTGCCCAAAAACGAGATGTGAATTGGGTACCACGATCGGACACGATGGTCTTGGGTACCCCATGTAGGCTCACAATCCTGGAGATATAAAGATCGGTGAGTTCTCTACCATTGTGGGTGGTCTTGACCGGAATAAAGTGTGCGACTTTGGTTAGGCGATCAACGACGACCCAGATAGAGTCATGACCCTTGTTTAACCTCGGCAGACCAGTGATGAAATCCATACCAACTTCTTCCCATTTCCACATGGGTACCTTCAGGGGTTGCAGCAGACCCGCAGGTCTTTGGTGCTCGGCCTTGACACGCTGGCAGACATCGCACCGGGCAATATAAAATGCTATTTCCCGCTTCATTCCATGCCACCAAAACTGCTCCTTCAAGTCTTGATACATTTTGGTGCCTCCTGGGTGAATCGTGTAGGGAGTATCATGGGCCTCCTTCAAGATGAGCTGCTTCAACTCTTCAATACTAGGGATGCATAGGCGGCCATTATACCATAGCACACCTTGGTGATCAATCGAAAACCCAGGCACTTCTTCACGTTCCATCCTACGCTTAATTCCTTCAATGCTCTCATGTCCTTTCTGAGCTTCCTTGATTTGGTCAAAGAGAGTAGGTCAGACCTCCAGGTTGGCTAGGAACCCATGGCTCACAAGATCAAGTCCAAACCTTTCAAACTCTTCACATAAGGTAGGCTGGCTGGTTTTTAGCAGGGCATTTAGGGAGCAAGGCTCTCGGCTAAGGGCATCGGCGACCACGTTCGCCTTGCCCGGATGATAATGAATACCTAAGTCATAATCTTTGATAAGTTCAATCCACCTACGCTACCTCATATTCAACTCCTTCTGAGAGAAGATGTACTTCAAGCTCTTGTGGTCAGTGTAGATCTCACATCTGTTTCCCATAAGATAGTGTCGCCAAGTTTTGAGTGCATACACCATGGCAGCAAGTTCTAGGTCATGGGTAGGGTAGTTTAGCTCATGCAGGCGCAATTGATGGGATAGGTAAGCAATAACTTTGCCATCTTGCATCAGAACACTCCCAAGTCCAAGCTTGGAGACGTCGCAATAGACGTCAAAGCTTTTGGTGATGTCGGGCATAGTCAAGATGGGGGCTGATACAAGTCTCTTCTTGAGCTCTTGGAAGCTCTACTCGCATTTCTCAGTCCACTCAAACTTCTTGTCCTTCTTGAGGAGCTGGGTCATAGGGCGAGCAATGCTGGAAAAACCTTCAATGAACTTCCGGTAATATCCAGCTAATCCGAGGAATGCTCGAACTTTGGTGGGATTGGTTGGGGCCTTTCTTTCTAAGATGGAAGTAATCTTTGATGGGTCAACGGACACTCCCCCGGCTAAAATAACGTGTCCCAAAAATCCAACTTCCTTTAGCCAAAATTCACACTTGCTGAACTTGGCGTAAAGTTGGTGTTCCCTCAAGGTTCCCAACACTAGTCGCAGATGCTCTGCGTGGTCTTCCTCAGTCTTGGAGTAGACCAAGATGTCGTCTATGAATACCACCACAAATTTGTCAAGGAACTTCATGAACACCTTGTTCATGAGATTCATGAAGTAGGCTGGGGCATTGGTCAGGCCAAAGGACATCACGGTGTACTCGAATAAACCGTATCATGTGGTGAAGGCTGTCCTGGGGATATCGGACTCGTGGACCTTCAGCTGATGATATCCAGTGCGGAGATCAATCTTGGAGAACACTTTAGCTCCATTCAGCTGGTCAAATAAGTCTTCAATTTTTGGGAGTGGATACTTATTATTGATCGTCACCTCGTTCAACTTACGGTAGTCCACACACAGTCGAATGGTACCGTCTCGCTTGTCCACAAATAGAATAGGCGATCCCCAAGGTGACGCGCTGGGACGGATAAGACCCTTGCTGAGCATATCGGCGAGCTGCCTCTTTAACTCTTCTAACTCTTGGGGGTTCATGCGGTAGGCTCTTTGTGCTATAGGGGCTGTTCCGGGAATCAACTCAATAATGAATTCAATATCCCAGTCGGGGGGCATACCTGGCAACTCTTCGGGAAAAACATCGGGGTATTCACATACCACCAGGACTTGGTCAAGGGTTGGTCCAGATACAGATTTCTTGTAGTATGCCTTTCGGGACGGCATGGTTGCAACGTGCTCAACTTGAATACCCTCACTGTTGGTTACGGTTATAGACTTCCTGGCGCAATCGATGTGCCCTTGGTACTTGGACATCCAATCCATTCCAAGTACCACATCCAAACCCTTAGTGCCTAAGATGATCAAGTTGGCCTGGAAAGACGCCCCATGGATAACTACGGGTACCCCTTCGCAGCATAAATGGGCTTTAACTTGGGATCCAGGGATTTGTACTATCATTTTGCGTGCCATTTGAGTCGCGGTCAACCCTCCCGCGGCCACAAATTTTTCAGTGACAAACGAATGCGAAGCACCCGAATCAAACAAGACCTTTGCGGGGACTGAGTTGATGAGAAACGTACCAAGGACAACATCAGGAGCTTCGGCTACTTCTTCTGCGGTGACATGGTTCAGGCGGCCTCGTGCTATATTGGCTTGGTTCTTTGGGTTCTTTCCAGTGGGTCCACGGCCTTGACCCTGATTGGGTCTCGGCGCGCTGAGGCTCGGTGCAGAGGGCTTCTTCAGAGGGCACTCCTTAGAGAAGTGTCCTGGCTGGCCACAGGTGTAACATTCGCTGCCTTGGCTGCGGTTGGTGGGGTTGAATGTGTTGCGGTTACCTCCAGAGAAGTTCCCGCCTGAGGGGCGGTTGCTGGAATACTGACGGTTCGGGTTGTTGGGCCTAGGGGCTTGAGATGCAAACCTCTGCAGAGGGGGCGCAGCCCTAGATGGGGGCAGGCTACGGGACCTCTGTCCACTAGGTCCACCTTGACTCATCATCCTGCGCTTGCGGCTCTCACGGGCAGCCTTGTTCTTGTCTTCCACCATTATTGCAGCATCCACCATAGCTTCCAGATCAGGGTAATGCACGGCAACAAGGTAAGTCTGCAACTCCTCCTACAGTCCATTGAGGAACCTTTCCCTCTTCTTCTCATCGGTATCAATGTCATTGGGAGCATACCTTCCCCAGGTTGTAAACTTGTCGAGATACTCATGAACACTCATCCCTCCTTGCTTCAGATTGAGGAACTTGTCCCTCATAATCTTGATAAGTCCAGAAGGGATATGGGCCTTGCGAAACTTGGTTTTCAATGCTTCCCACGTCATCAGCTGACCCTCGGGCTGCATGGCGCGGACATTCTCCCACCATGCTCCAGCAGCTCCAGCTAAGAAGTGGGTTGCGTATAGCACCTTGTCATCGGCTCCAATTCCAGCGTACTCTAGCTTGTTCTCAATAGTGCGGAGCCAATCATCGGCTTCTAGTGGTTCAGTGGACTTGGAGAAAACTGGGGGATTGGAGTTCTGAAAATCCCTAAGCTTGTTCTGGGGCTCATCATTGCCATGGCCACCATTGTTGTGGTGGGTGGCGATCTGGGCGAGGTGTTGGACTGTGGCGAGGTTAGCTTGGCGCTCGGCATGTGCGGCTTCACGATCTTCTAGCATGAGCCGCAGCACCTGCGTCATGTCGGGCTTAGGAGGTGGGGGTGGGTTGTTTCCAGCGTGGCCTCGAGTTTCCGGAGCCATTCTGGAGAGAAGTTTATCTTGTGAGATACAACAACAGTTTTGAATGCAAGGGGGAAATAAGTTGTGCAACATGACATGGAAGGAAATCATAAGAAACATAGCTACACCAACATCCATAAACATACATCACCAAACATAATCATCCAAGTCCACCACATGCATACATACATACATACAAAAGAGGTGCCACATAAGTCTAGCACACATACCACAAAGTCTCATGCAACACATACCAAATGGTTTCAGCTGAACCATGCAACACATCTAAACGCAAAAGGGGTCGATCTAGCCACTACGCGACATCCTATGTGAGGTAGCAGTGCGCTGGGTACCTACTCGTCGACGCTAACGTGAGGCACAACCTCCTCGGGGTCCTCCTCACTCGGGGTCGTAGGAGCGTAGAAGTCCATGATAGCGTCGCGGTCATCACCGCCATCGCTACCACGGTCGTCGTCATCAGTGCTTGCGGTCTCCTCGTCATAGGCCTCCTGGTGGTCGTCATCGCGGCCAAGTACCTCCTCGTTCTCCTTGCGGAGCTCGGCGGTCTCCTCCTCTAACTCGGACACGTGGCTCTCGAGTGAAGCTAGGTGATCCTCCAGATCACGGATGCGCTGTCGCAGGGCCCTATTCCTCTTCACGATCCTCCTCTTAGCAGCGAGGAGGCGGTGACGAGAGAGAATAGACTCCTGCAGGTCCTCACGAAGAACGGCCAGCTCCAGGCCTCGCTCATCGGCAACCATACGGACATGGTCCAGCTGCCCCTGGGTGTGGTGCAGCAGGGCCTCCGTGTGGCAAAGGTGGCGACTGAAGGGGGTGTGCGCGGCGGCCTGGTAAGGAAAGCTGTCAGAGTCGACTCACCCGTAGTGCTTGTAGCGGGTGCCGAGTAGCTCATCATAGTGGAGGTGGACGAGGCGCGAGATAGCGTGTCGGAGTACACGCATAAGTCCATCGCCCCGCGTGCGCTCGATCACCTTGAAGGTGAACTCTGGAGAGGTCGGAGGGACCTCCTTCCCACGGACCTGGCAAACGACCTGGTACGCCAACTCGCGGGTACCCTCCTCGAAGAGTCGGTAGCCTCGAACTTCCAGACGCGGGCGTCCGAGACGCGCGGCCAACTCCACTAAGTCGCGCTCAAAGACGAGCACGTCCTCATGGGTACCGACCTGACGGTGTGCAGTAGGAGCGTCCATCTACACAAATTTTTAAGATAGGTTGAGTTAATAACTTACCCAAGTGTGCAATATTTTAAATACAGTAAAAACTTAAATTAAGATGCAAGTAGTCTAAATGCTTAAGGGCTTGTTTGGTACTAGAGTTTTGGTGGGGATTGGTAGGGATAATCCCCACCAAACCCCAAATCCCCACTCACTTCTAAAAGTATATTTGGTACTAGAGTATTGGGCGAGTATAATCCCCGCTAATCCCCACTCTTCTCTAAATTTTAGTCTATTTTTCTCAATCCCTAATACTCTACCTCTACCTAGTGGATTGTGGGTGGGGTTTTGTGGGGATTGGGTGAAGGTGGGGGTTTCACCCAATACTCTAGGGGATTATCCCCACCAATCCCCACCAAAACTCTAGTACCAAATAAGGCCTAAAGAGTAAGGGGAGAGATGAGAGCAATATATATTTACCATATATATATATTAAGCCATCTCTTTTAAATTTTTAATAGTGAAAATAGTTTTTGGTCCTGTCTAACGCCCATGCTATCTAGGGTCTCCTAAGGTTAGGACGGCTCTGATACCAACTCTGTGGGGACCCCAGTTTACCATCCGAAATTCCCGTTATGCATACAATTCATGATCCCAGGAAGACCGTCATGAATCCACATAACAGAGTTGGCATTACAGAGTACATCATCCATTACATAAATAAGTTGTTTAGTCTTACATGGCCACTTGGCCGAATGCAATTGCCTCGCAGGGCAAGTTCACTAACAAAGCAGCGGAACCACAAACAGCGTCGGTAGCCCGGGTCATGCCTCTACCCTACAGGCGACTGACCGGGAGACGGATCCTAGTTCACACCGGCGTCGTCGAACTCTTCTCCATCATCATCGTAGTCATCTCCATAATCTGGCCAAGTTAATAGCCAGGGACAAAGCCGTGAGTACATTTTAGAATTGTACTCGCAAACCACCTAAGAGGGAGGGAACAAGTTGCATGCTATTTGGCTGTAGCAAGAAAAGTTGGTTTGAGGCTAGTGCTTAATCCTAACTATAGTTTCTCGTGTCGATATAGCATGTCATATGACATCTCTATATCATAGTTTCTCTTGTCGATATAGCATGTCATGCGACATCCCTATATCCTTATTAAAGAAGAGTTTTTGTAAAGCATCTTTTAGTAAAAGCTCTAGGAAAGGGGGAACTCATTTTCAAGAGAAGAGCCGATGGTCAATCAAACATGACCACCATCCTTAGTAATTCCGGTCAATCACACATGACCACTTCCATCCCTTCGGCAGTTCCCTGCAAGTACTCCGAACTATAACCGTGCCACGACAGTACCCTCCGAGTACTTCGTCCGGCACCTTTCCCCAATTTTTCCGAAACCAACTTTTGAAAATCAAAACCGACATTGGGCTAGGCAACGGTCGTCCCAACCGTCCATGACCGAGGACTCGGCTATTCGAATAGAATTACACTCTGCAGAGGTTGTACACTTTACCCACACCATCCGATAAATCTGCCGGGATTCCACCACGGACTGTCATACACAAGTATGCGGGGTTCGGATAATCGATCATAGCCTTCCATCTATCCACCTTAATACGGGCGCCTACCCTGTGGAGTATACATCCCCGGCAAATCCTGGCCGTCTACCTCTGCCGAGCGTAGTTCTAGTGCCACGGTGGGAAAAACCCAAGTGTCTTCTGGATGGGTAGCCTATTGGCGGGCTCGCTACACTGTTGCCCAACTCTTGCGACAACCCGGATTCCAGGGTCCTACAAACCCTTATATAGTGCAAGGCCCCCCGCACTAAGGCAGATAAACTTCGAACTAAGCCCCATCCCATACCGGGGTAATGTGGTTGCACGGGTTAATTGTTCTGAGCGAACGCCTAGTGATCACCAATGTCATATAAAATCCACCATCACCTTGTCCTCCATTTTTATAAAAACCATTTTCAAAATCACTTCAGTGGGGTAAATACTACCCCAAGGTTTTCGGAAATGTTTTTGTAAACTTTCTTTGAGTGTTCCCAATCCTAGAGTTTTAGCTCCACTAGAAGGTTTATCAAAGGCTTTGTTGCTAACCAACAAGCCACTACTTCAGGGGTAATGGGATAGGTAATCAAGGGGGTCATCTCGATGGATGATAACAATTTGACTCGCGGAGCTTGAGTCAACAACTATTTGCTACAGGAGATATAGCAATATAAATCCATGCACTTTAATAAAACAGAAGGAGACATGCAATTGTGTAAATAGGATTTCAGATATGCATCAAGTTAGATGGCTTGCCTTGGGTGGCTTGTCCCTGGTCCTCCTCATCCTGATACTCGTACACTTCACCTTCTTCGGTACACTTCTCGTTCGATTCTATTGCCGGGAAAAATAACAGCGCACAAGTAAATACACAAGCATACACAAGTCACAAACAATGCAGCACTCCATACCATATTATCAAAGAGTATCAGAAGCAAACAAGTTTAGAAAACAATCAAGATTTTATAGGTTCTTAATTAGCAAGTTATCCCTATTAGAAACTAGGGTTTCTTATTTGATGTGAACACAACAACTTAGCAACCAATTCAAGCATGCAAGCATTCGATGCATCAAACAACACACTCAACAGACTTGCAGGTTGACAACAATCTTAAGAACCTAACAAAGTTGGATTTACTGAAAAACAAGTTGTGGTTAATTTCCTATGAATTAAAAAATAGGAAATATCACTAGAGTACCAAAATAATCCTCAAATATTCTCTGAATCTCAAAAAAATATGAGGTAAAGTGTTCTGGAAAGCCCTTCTAGAACATGATCCAACACAGTTGGATTCAGCACAAAATTCCTTTTCTACAGCAATTAGTAATTTTCCTAAGATTAATTGCACACAATACCATTTTAAATACTACTGCAAGAATACAGGTCCTAAAATAGCAAAACCAGTAAGTCAAGCAAGGTATATTGATAAGCTGTCACTGAAAATTGGTTTCATTCATTTTCAACATACCAAACTGAAGATTTGCAATTAAGTAAGAAAATAGGCTATTAACACACCACTATTTATCATTTACTCTACATTGATCCTAAAATCATGGGACCTATGCCATATGAAATCTAATGACTTAAGCTACTCATAGAAATTTGAATCACTTCATTTGCAAGCACAGATCAAATTCTATGGAATTTCAAAGTTCACAGATCAAACAAAAACAGCAGAACATTTTCTAAAAAAAATGCGCGCGGGCCAGATCTGCCCGGAACGGGCCGAAACAGCGCCGATCCGGCCCAGATCCGCCGGCGATGCGCGGGAGATGCTGATTCAAATGGTTGGCAGGTGGGGCCCAGCTGTCAGCGCCTCTGGGAGGCCGAATCGGTACGCGCCATTCCTGGCCGTCCGATTAAGTGACGATCGACGGCGATCGTTCGTCGTCTCCGCGACAGAGAGGAGGGCATCGGCGAGGGCTAGGGTTTGGTCGGGGGCTCACCGGTGCTCACCTGGGGCGGCTCGGCATCGATCTGGTGGTGGCGTTTGGCTGCGGTGGGTCGGAGAAGGTCGGCGAGGTCATCGGAGAGGTGAACGTCGAAGCGGCGCAGTCCTGGGCCTGCTCCTTCACCTACAGACGCTCCGGCGAGGTCGGCGATGGCGTCGGCTACCGTCGGTTCTGGCCCTAGAAAAGTATAGCGTTAGCATCGCCGGAAGTCTGGGAAGCTAGAGAGAGGGAGGAGAGAGGCCAGTGATGTCGCAGGTGACGGCAACCTTCCCCTTTTCTTCCCCGGCTTCGGTGGTTCTCTGGCGAGCTCGCTAGGGCTGGGCATGGCGACGGAGAAGGTGGTTGGGCGCGTGCGAGCTTGCAGAGGAGAGGGGAGTGCGGAGACAGGGAAATGATGAGCAGAGAGGGCAAGGAGAGGGGGCGTGGGGTTTTATCTGCTCGCGACGGGCTCGGTCTAGGGTGCACGTGATGGAAACAATTGGAGGGTTTGGTCGGCGTGTTAGCGACGGTGTTGTGGTCTCAGTCCAGGGGTGTGGTCGCGGAGCTCGGACGCGTGCTGTGCCAACGGCCAGACGCACGAGTTCAGTCAGCATGCAACGTTTTTGTTTCACGGCCGGAAGGTTTAGGTGGGCGAGCGTGCTGGGCGAGGGTGGCACATTGTTGGGGCTTCGATGCCGTGCTGGGTGATGTGCACTGCGTGGGGAAAAAGTGTGTGCACGCCTCGGAATGGCTATGCCACTCTCGGCGCCCAGAGCGTGCACGGGAGGGGATAGAGCGCGGGCTAGGGGACGGCCAACGGGCGGCGTGGGCGGCAGCAGGCCATTGGGCGTCGACGACGGTGGCTAGTGGGCTCTGGTGGCGTGGTGGCAGGGGTTGGTTTGCCTCCTGTGCCTTGGTCGGCACGAGCGCACGCTGGGTGGCCTCGGGCCTCGAGAGAGAGAAGGGGTGAGGTAGGGGTGGTGAGTGGCTTGCAGGTGGGGTCTTGGCACTCTCCTGGGCGGCTGCTTGATGATGGTTGGGGGTTGGAGAGGGGTGGAGTGAGAGAGAGGGGAGGGAGTGAGATCTTGGCAAGATTGCCTTGGGCTCCCCCCTCCTTTTGTGTCCAAGTGCGTAGGACAAAGAGAATAAGAGAGAGGGAGAGAGGGTAGCCGGCTAGGGTGACTCTTGGTCGAGTTTGCAAAGAAAAGGGAGAGAAAGAAAAAAGAAAAGAAGAAGATTTGGTGAATTCGGCCAAATTTCATTTGAATTTTGAAAAGTGCAAAGTTTTGACCCAAGGGTGGTGGTGAAGGTTTCAATAGTGTTTTCAAACAGATAACAAGGCATCCTCCAAGTTTCAAGATTTTTGGCCGAGTGGAAATAGGGTTTTGATCTAGTTCCTATTTTCCAATATAGTGTGCAAAAATAAAGTTTAAATAAAAGAAATAAAAAGATTGTTGGTGCTAAGGTTCTAATTCACTAGGTTTAGCAATAGCATGAAATCATAGCACACTTCCATGCATTCATGCAACAAGTTTAATTGAAATTGGGAAGAAAAAGGATTTAAGTGCCACACACACATGCACATGAAATCATAGTGCAAAACAAGCAAGCAAGACCTAGGTTTATTCTTTCTAGGTTTGAAATGAAATTTAAATACTTTGCAGGCCAACACACATCACAATTCACACTTTGCAAGAATTTCAAAAGATAATTTTTAATCAAAAGATTTTATAGAACCACATCAATGCACATGGGATCAGGCATACACACACACAATATCTTAATAAAAAGTTTTAGTTTCCCCTAAATAAAGCATTACTTGGTCTTAATTATGCATTACAAAAAGTGGGCTGTTACAGATTACAGACGTATGGTGTATAGACATTGTCCGGGCTCCGGTCGAGCAAAGCAGCAAAAGAGGGTGGATTTAGACTGGAAATCCGGCAGCACGACGGCGTCCGGCACATGAGGTTTCCTTCAACCCGCTGACACAGCTCCAAACGTGGGAGCCAAGTCAGGAGGAAGAGAGGAGAAGGAGGGAATGAATGATCCAAGGAGCCCCAGGGGTGTTTTATATAGTGGGAAGGAGGGGGTTGGTGGCCGGCGGCCCTTAGGGGAAACCCTAGGGCGCCATGGACCCCACCTAGGCCGCCGCCGGCCCTAGGGTGCCCTAGGCTTGGTGGCCTTGGCCAGCCCAGTCGGCCTGGCTCATGGGCCTAGCCCATTTTTACCCTTTTCCACTTTTCCTTTATTTATTAATTAATTAATTTCCTTTTAATATTTAATTACTTTAATTAAATACTAAACACATTAATCAATCAAGTCCTTGGCATAATTCCTTCACCGATACAACTTCGATAAAGTCCGGAACATTCCGGTGTCTTTGGAACCTTTCTGATATTGCCCGAAACTTTTCCGAATACCTCCCTGTGACTTCTAGTAATTCCAAATCTACCCCTAAGCGTCATATACCCTTAAGTGTGACACTCTACGGGTCGTGGAACATGCCATACATGATCGAGACCACTCTTTGAGCAATGACCAACAATCAGTTCTGGAAAACCGTGTTGATCCCTGTGCATTCCACGAAAGTCTTTGTTGATCCTTAAACGCAGCATCCCATTCCCTTTGTCACACGATACTAGATCTTGTCCGAGGTTAGATAATCGATATCACTATATCATGTTCTCCCTCGTCTGGCGAGTCTTTTAACTCATATATGACATTGCATCCTCCGTGACATAGTAGCACACTTGCAAGCTTCATAGATGCAATTTTCACCGAGTGGGCCCAGGGTATCTATCCGTCACCTGGATGGACAAATCCCGCTCTTGGTGCACACGCCTCAACCTACTCTTTTGGCATACCCAAGAGAAACCTTTTTTGGTCACCCAGTTACGTGATGACGGTTGATGAAATCAAAGCAGCCTCCAGATGTAGTGATTATGTTGTGACCTCGTGGTCTAAGGAATAGGTTAGTTTGTTTCATAGTTAGATGCAATGTTGAACTTGTGACTGATCTAATTGCACTTAATAGTACTTTGGGTGTGTGTCCATCATGTCAAACATGACCTCTATGTTTATTGACGTATTTGCCCATGATGAGGAAACCTTGATCATCAGATGACACATGAGCTGGTTAGCTAGAGGTAACCAGGGACCTGTTTGCTTATATGCCATATGTGTACTAATGTTTCCGCTTAATACAGTTATAGCATGACATATAATATTATGAAAAAATGAGATAAGGCACAAAAATATACTTTATTATTTGCCTCTAGGGCATATCTCCTTCAGTCCAACCGCTAGGATCACCCCCGACCCAAATGAACATCGTGCATCCTCTGGCCCTTTCATATCCATGGGTTGACCCAAACGGTCCCATTCGAAACAAGTTGGACAACAAAATGGGTCGGCTCGCTGGTTCCCCTGAGGGGCGTCTCTAGCGGTGTGACCCAAATGGACCGCGCCAATCCGATTCGGTCAGCGCAGACAAGAGCCCAAGAAAACCAAGGCCAGTGGCATTACCCAAACGGAGTGAGGCGCTCCCACCTGTCTTCCCGCACCCATTCCTTGCTTGGCTTTGGGCCAGAAATGCGGTGGAATTCACATCTCGCCTGTCCACGTGGGCGCATCCCTTGTCCTTCCCGGGCCCTCTAGCAAGCTGCATAGAGAGCCATTTACCCCAACTCCTATGCTCATTTTTCCTCCTCTCCCACCCGAATTCCTAGCTGCTGATGGACACTGTTGTTGCCACCCTACAGGCAACCCCTGTTGATACTATCGCCACCCCCATGCCCAGGAAATCACCACCACTGCGAATGCTAAGGAAGTCAAGATAAACTAGCACCTGCAAGCCAGTGCCTACGCCAAAGCCCTTTCCTTGTAGGTAGCCTTGCAGGATATGACAATGTTGAAGGAAGAGGCGCTCACCCAGTTCATCATGGGGACATTGGGTGCCACCGCCGGGGCTTCTTCGACAAGCTCGGTGGCATCTGCGCACGCGCGGGCACTCCGGCCAGCCCTTTCAACAATGACGCCCGAGCCGCATCCCTATATGAAGTATCCACCGTCTTTTCTCGGCACGTCTAGGTCGACGTCACTGGAAATCACCTCCATGTCACTTTCCTAGACCTGAACTGCACCCGCAAGGATGGCAAAGTATCGGTGGAGCACGACAAGGGGCCACAGGTGCTCGACGACGCCCTGCCAAGTGTTCACTAAAATGCCTACCCATGCGCCGGCTGAAGAGGTATGATCCAATCGTAATTCTCTATCCATCTCGCATGCATGCCCCAAATGCCGATATGCATTTTTTGATTGTACCTAGGAGGATTACAATAACATTGGGGACAATTTCAATGTCGGCATGGGCCTTGACAACGGGCACACGACCGAGGGCATGGAGTCTCAAAAATTGCCAGAGTGAACATTGATGGAGAGTCGTTGTTCGCTGATGCTTAGCTTGCCGCAACACAACGACATATCAATAGGACCGATGCATACACGAACAAGGAATAAAAAATGCTTTGTGAAGCTTAGTTGCATATTGGAAAAGATCCAATTTGTGGCGGCTAGCAAAAGGAGGGGTGTTTTGGAGGGGGATTGGGTTATATTTCCATGAGCATAGGAAATTCCTTCCCAGTAACTTAGAGAGTGGTCGGAATGACGTGTCTTTCACAAAGAGGTGGGGTGTTCATCCAATCGGAGTGCAAGAAATTTTGTGGAGCGGTCGAACATGTGACCAAATGCAATGCAAGTCGACATGACGTCAACGACTTGTTAAGAACTCGTCCTTATAGTGGCATTGGGTTGGCCAATGGGGTGGAGTGGCCGATTATGGACTAATGAAATTTTGACCATGTGCATAGGGTGACCCAACTTATGGAGTACTTTAAGGAGGTTGAGAAGCACACATTCACAATGAGCCAATGTTTGGACAGCGCTCAGAGACTATCCCAAGTGGAAAAAGACCTTCGCCCCATGGAAAAAAGATACTAGCAAGAAACGTGACAATGACTCGACGGTCATTGACCTTGAAGAAGATGCTGGGCCAAGTAAGGCACCTCGGTCTAGAGGACACAAAACTAGTAAGCAAGATTTGCGGCGTGAAGCCTCATCCATGGTTTTGGAAAATACTTTTAAGGTGGTGTTGGCCGTCAAGGAGGAAACGTCGGTCAAGAGGAAGAAAAGAGAAGGCGGGAGAAAGAGAAGCAAATGACCAACTTTGCCGAGATACAAATGAAGACCCTTGAGGTACAAGAAACTTGTACTTCAAAAGACCAATATGTCGGCAAGGGCAAAAGAGATTGTGCCTAAAGAAAAAGAACTTGATGCCACATTGCTCACCGAGGAGAACCAGATCATTACGACCGGCTTGAGCCTCTTGTCGTCGAAACGAGGGTTTGGTTTGTAATTTATGAACTTTGCTATGTATCAAAAAAATAATGATGGCCAAAGAAGCCCCAAAGATAAGAAACGACCTACTAGATAGGCCTCATGGCTAGAAATATGTCACATCGTTAAATATAGGGCACACCTAGAGCCCAGACGAGTTAAATCTCAGTCGCCTGATGTCAGCACATTATTTTTGGTGATTTCCTTATTTCGATTATTTGACCAGCTAACCAAGTACGTACGAGCTATTTCCTTTACAAAAAGATTCCGACCTATTAATGTCTCAATGGTAGAGCGTTCTATTTATGGGCCTTCTTTTTATGCGCTATGCTAGTAAGCATGTTGGATTGTAATCGATTTTTATTCTCGCTCTATTCCTTACAAGACAGACGAAAGACACTAGAGGGCACGATAGTTTCTCTTATTTTTATAAAATAAAATATAAAATACAAATTATAATCTATTTACAATTAGAAAAAACTTTGGTTAGATCATAGGCGCAACTAGATAAAACTCAATTGCACCCATCTGCAATTAGAAAAAGCTTAGTTGCGACCCACTTGCAACCCAGTTGTAACTGAAAAGAATTCAGTTGCGACCCACTTGCAACTGGTAAATACTCAATTGCAGCCCAGCTAGAACTATAAAAAGACCAGTTGCGCCCACTTGCAATTAGTAAATACTCAGTTGCGACCCATCTGGAACTAGAAAAAGATCAGTTGCGACCCACTTGCAACTGGTAAATACTCAGTTGCAACCCACCTGGAATTAGAAAAAGCTCAATTGCGACTCACTTGTAACTGGTAAATACTTAGTTGCGACCCATTTGCAACTAAAAAAATTCAGTTGTAACCCACTTGCAACTTGTAAATACTTAGTTGCGACTCACTTGCAACAAGAAAAAACTCAGTTGCGGCCCATTTGCAACCGGTAATTTTTTTTGAAAGAATTTGCAACTGGTAAATCACAGGTACATTTTACTTGTAAATAGAAAATCTCACTTCCAACCCAGATAAAACTCAGCTGGGATCCACTTATAATTAGAAAATCTTAGTTACAACCCACTCACAACTAAATAAAAACCAGTTACAACTTATTTGTAACTGAAACATTCCAGCCACAACTCACTTTTAATTTTCACACTAGCATAAATTAGGACGCAAAATCCAACAGTAAGTACTCCCTCTGACCTATATTACTCTTTGCTAATACGGATATATCTATCACTAAAATGTGTCTAGATACATCATTAACAAAGAGTAATATGGGTAGGAGGAGTACCCTTTTTTTGGTCGCATCCCAAACTCAAAGAAACTCAGCGACCTACACATGTATAATTATACGTCTTGATTAGAAGAAAAAAGACAAAAACAAATTCCATAAGGATGGCAGAAAATGTCCTACACGGGACAAGCACTAGTGGAAAAGAGGTCTTTGGTCAGGCATCTTTAGTCCCGGCCGTTATCTGGGCAGGGACTAAAGGCCTGGCCACGTCGCCTCAAATTCGCCCACGCGTACGACATCCATTGGTCCCGGTTCGTTATAACCCTTTAGTCCCGGTTTGAGACACAAACCGGGACTAAAGGGCTATGCGGTAAGCGGCGCATGTGCACCCCCTTTAGTCCCGGTTTGTGTCTCAAACCGGGACTAAAGATTTTTGCCTATATATATGGTCGCACCCCCTCCCCTCTCCCTTGTTTTTTTCTGGGATGGAGGAGTGTGGGTTTGTGCTAGTTTTGTATTTTATTCCTATGCACTAGAGGTGTTTGTTGAAATGTGTGTTAGAGCGATGCCACTTAAGTTCACCGAACATAACTACGATATGAAGTGCCCGAGCCACACTTCCTCTTTATTTCAACTTGTTCTAAAAGGTTAGCAACTATATTTTCTCGTTTAGACCGTGCGATACTAATTTTAGGATCGTGATTGCATTTGATATACTGTTGTATGATACAGATGAGCCATCCATGGATGTACGGTGATCGACGCACAACCGCTTACAGAGAAGGCGTGCATTCTTTTCGAGATGTGGCCGAGGCGAACAAGCATGGTGGTGGCTTTATGTTTTGTCCATGTGTTGAATGTCGGAATGAGAAGGATCACACTTCCTCAAGAGTCATTCAGAGCCACCTGCTTCGGTCCGGTTTTATGTCTGGCTATAATGTTTGGATCAAGCACAGAGAAAGATGGGTTGTGATGGAAGACGACGATGAAGAAGAGAACGATGATGACAACTACCGATCTATGTTACCTGAGTATGCTGATACCGCAATGGAAGACAATGAAGAAGAAGATCAGGGTGAAGAATGGGCACCAGATGAGCCCGTTGATGATCTTGGTCGGGTCATTTCTGATGCACGGCGAGGCTGCGACATAGAAAAGGAGAGTGAAATGAATCTCAAGGGCGACTAGAGGGGGGGTGAATAGGCGCTACACAAAATTTTACCTTTTTCAAATTTAGGGCTTGACACAAATCAAAATTCTCTAGATGTGCAACTAGGTGAATTTCCTATGTGACAAGCAAGCAAGTAAACAAGAGTGAAAGATGCAAACACGATACAAGTAAGGGTAAGAAAAGACTGTAAACTGGAGACCGGAGACACAAGGATGTATTCCCGTAGTTCCTTCCTTTTGAGGGGAACTACGTCTACGTTGGAGAGGTATAGCAACACGGAGTCCACTAACGCCACGGAGGCTCACCTTGTTCTCCGGTGAGCAAGCCACGGAGGCGAACTCGTTTCCACTAAGCGGTGGTATTGGGGGTACCGACCGAAACCCTTACACGGAGGTTGGGGCACAACTCCATAACTCAATTGGAGGCTCCCAACAAGAACAACCATAAAGCTTTTACACGGAGGAAGCTTTGAGGTGACCTCTCTTGCTCAAGGCAAGGTCCACGGAGTAGGAGTGAAGCAAACACTAATTACTTCGGTGGGATTGTAGATCTATGGGTCCTCTCCCAATCTACCAAGTCTTGGAGGATTTGGCTGGCTAGGGAAGGAGATCTACGGAGTTAAAACTCTGCATTAATGGAGGAGAGAGAGTGTGGACGAGGTAACTCAGATCTGAGGTAGGGGACGACTATTTATAGGCAAGCTCGAAATCAGCCCGTTGGAGCAAACTTACCCCGGAAATTCCGGCCTGGGGGCGGAAATTCCGGGGTCAACTTAGGGCGGAAATTCCGGCCCTGGGGCAGAAATTCTGGCCCCCGGAAATTCCAAAATGGAATTTCCGGCCAGAAATTCTGGCCCCCTTCCAGAGAGTTGCACCACAGCTCGAGATAAGGGACTTAGCGAAAAATCGCGGGGGCCGGAAATTCTAGAATTTCCGGCCCCCGAAAATTCTGCCTTAACAGAATTTCTGGCCCCTTATGAGAGAGTTGCACCACAGCCCTTTGGAAAGGCCTTAGCCGAATTTTCGAGGGCCAGAAATTATGAAATTTCTGGCCCCCAGAAATTCTGCCAGACCAGAATTTCCGGCCCCCTTACTGCACGTTTCACCACAACGTTCCGTAAGGGACTTAGCCGAATTTCGAAGGGCCGGAAATTATGTAATTTCCGGCCCCCAGAAATTTTGTCCAGGGGCGGAAATTCCGGCCCTGGGGCAGAATTTCCGGCCCCACATAATTTCTGGCCCTAATATTTTCTCTCCTCTGGGTGATTTCAAGCCTTTCTACAGTAGTCCCCATTCCCACTCCTCTTCACCATCAGTCTTGTGCAATACCTATAGAATTCCTGCAAAGCTCATCACAAGATTAATTTCCTTGTATTGTGATCAAACACCCAAAAACTGGAATCTAGGAATATGTCCTTTCAATCTCCCCCTTTTTGGTGTTTGATGACAATACAAGGATTTGCAATAGAGAGCAAGAACAAGTGCTCCCCCTAGACAAGTGCAAGGTATAAACATGATAATAAGAAATAGTTTGCACACACTAGGAGAGAACGATAGTACCAAAGAGCACGAAGTTTGACTAGCCTATTACAATAAGAGTAGTTCAACCAAAGCACCACACAAATAGTCCAAGAGAACAGAAAGCAAATAGAACTAACTCCCAGCCCACAACAAATCCTAATAGAACTACTTCTCCCCCTTTGGCATCGGGACACCAAAAAGGGAGAAGAGCGATGCTAATCCCCACAAGAAGATCACTCATCATCGAACTCATCATCAGCAGCGTCCTTATCTTCCTCATCACACCCGGAGAACTCCTCATCACTCCCAACCTTGGAAAGAGCCTCCACTTCAGCCCAATCGATGCTGTTGTCCTCTTGCCACCGATCATACGGAATGTACTTAGGTGCAGGAATAGGAGAGAGCTGAGCAGAAGGGTCCTGAAGAAGCTGAATCTCGCGAGAAAGAGCCTGCTGATTGTGAATGATGTCCCTTCTCTCTTCATAGGCAGCGTAGTTTTCCTTGTGGATGGCAACATTGATGCACAAGAGAGTGCGTTGCCACAGAGAAAGCTTCTTGTTGCGAGATGGACGAGCAGAGGATGTCTTGCGCATATGAGAGCTAGGGTCACCCATCTCAACATCATCACCACCTGAAGGAACCTGCTTCTTCCCTTTCCCTTTGACTGCGTCCTTCTCCTCTGTTGGCTTGATCACATTCATTCTCTTGAGCTTGTGTTCCGAGTTCCCTTTGGAGAAATCCATGTCTTTGACCTTCTGATTAATAAGGAGCATGATGTAAGGAGCATAGGGTGGAGTATGCTTGGAGACCATGGCATCATGCATTTCATTGAAGATGTAGTGCATCACATCCAGCTTGAAGTCTTCATTCGGATCGGTACTCACAAAGCAGCGGTGAGAAAGATACATGAGCGCAACAAGGGTAGCACGAATAGCATCCCGATTACCTCCAGAGGGTGAGATGTTCTCCCTGAACATGCGAAGCAGAATGTTGTACAGAGGGAGCAAACCCTTAATGGTGCCAATCTTCCCCTTGGAAGAGTAAAGGGGAGCCAAGCGATTCTTATCCAGTTGAACTCCATGCAGATGCACACGGTGACCAACTGGCACACTGTAACCCTGAAAATCATAGTTCAAAAGCTGGGCAAACTCATAGAAGTTGGACTCACGCATGGAATCCCCACACATCCACCTGAAAGAGAGAGACTCATTCCCTTGAAATGAGAGAGTGGCATAGAACTGCTGGATGACCTTCTCATTATAGTGACACTGAATATCCATAAGCGGAAACAAACCAAGCCTCTTCATGATTCCCAGAGCATCACCAAAATATTCAGACTTCTTCCTGAGATGGGTACGATCTAACACATGCATGTAACACACCCGCTGGGACATAGGGCGATAGATATCTTCATAAATACCTTTCTGAGCAACACACTAGAAATGAGTATCCTCAAGCTCTTCATCTCTCGCCTCAGTATACCAGTCTAACTGCCTCAAAGTGCTGTACTCCACAGAGTTCATAGTGTCATAGTTGACCTGAGGAACCCGTGAGGGGTTGCGAGCAGCCCTCTTGGCCGCCCTAGCTGCCTTTTCCTTTGCTGCCTCACGTTCAGCTTCCTGTTCAGCTTGGCGAGCCACTTACTCGTCTTCAAGAGTTCCCTCATCAGCGAACCGAAAGTTCTGCTTGCGAACAGCAGAATGGCCGCGCTGATCATGTTTAGGATGAGAACTAGAGCCACTTGTGAAAGAAGGTGGGAGGAAAAAGCATGGGGGTGAGAACACACAAGTCGATAAGATAGCTAGAAAGAACATAGAAGGGAACTAGAGGGGCAGAAACATTATAGAGATGATGCATCTAAGTTGTATTGTTCTCAACAGAGGGGCGGAAATTCCGGCCAGGGGGGCGGAAATTCCGGTGCGGGGGCGGAAATTCTGGCCAAAAGGACGGAATATCCGGCCACCCCAGAATTTTCGACGCCAGGGGCGGAAATTCTGCCCTGGTGAGAATACTACGAATTAGATACAAAATCTCTAGAAAAATAGATCGGCACCAACTAAGTTCCATCCTAGGTTCTCTAGACAGAAAACTACCTCTAGAACATGCTCCTTTCAATGAAAAACGGATCAACCCAAACGAATCTAGAACTAGGGCATGAGCACCTAGGGAGAGATATTTGGGGCAATACCGTCGTCCATGGCGAAAACCGCGTGGAGGAAAGGAACCCCCATGCCAAGAGGAGCATGGACCGGCGAAATCCGGGGATTCCGACGGCTAGGGAGTCACCGGAGAGGTCCTTGGTGAGGCGGCGGCGACGGTTTGGAGAGAGAGGATCGGGGGTGGAAGAAGATGCCAAGAGGTATCTCCACCCGGCCCTCCTTTATATAGACTAACCGCAGGGGGCAGAAATTCTGGCCCTAGGGGCGGAATTTCTGGCCCCCGGAATTTCTGGGTTAAGTGATGGAATTTTCAGGGGGGGGCAGAAATTTAACGTTTCCGCCCAAATTTCCGGGGAAAATTTCCGGCCCATGTACTGCAAAGTGCACCACTTCGGAAGAGTACATGGAGGCATGAAAATTTGCTAAGGAAATAAGGATTTCCACCCATGGGAAAGATTCTATCACTTGGACACGGAAAGTCTGGCCAACTCACCAAGAACCAAGGTAAAACCAAGAGGTTGACTTGTGTGTTAGATGGAAGAGTTTTAGAGACGATGGGGGCTTAGGTTAGAGAAAGCAAACACGGAGTGGTTCTCGGTACTTGATGTTGCAAGAGACAACAAAAACGACTTTAAAAGACCAACATAAGTGCCTTCCCATATCAAAGAGCAACAAAACCAAGAAAGCTCAACAAAACTCAAAAGATTTTTAAGGAATAAGCTCTTCAAGAAGAGGTCGGTGGCCGAAGCCACCATATATGAGTGTTTTGGCATTGGACCGCGAAGATATATCTTGGGTCCATAACCAATACTCATCATTGAAGCTCACATATCACAAAATGATATTAAGAGAATGAATTCATTACTTTTGGCATTATGGGGGGAGGGATAGCCCAATGAATTAGGACCGCACTCCCCCTATGACCATGCCCACATCTAGATTAGAACATGTGCTATCGTATGGGAATGAGTGCACACTATCAAGCCACATTGCAAGAATTAATGATATTCAACTCATGCCTCAACTCTCGGAATCTTGCTTCATCAAGGGGCTTCATGAAGATGTCAGCGAGTTGATCATTTGTACCTACATAAGACAAGTTAATGTCACCTTGATTGACGTGGTCCCTGATGAAGTGATGCCGGATCTCAATGTGCTTCGTCTTGTTGTGTTGAACGGGATTATGAGCAATCTTGATGGCACTCTTATTGTCACATAAGAGTGGAACCTTGTCACAATGAACTCCATAGTCCTTCAACGTTTGCCGCATACAAAGGAGTTGAGCACAACAACTCGCCGCGGACACATACTCGGCTTCGGCGGTGGAGAGAGACACACAATTCTGCTTCTTAGAAGACGAACTAACCAAGGACCTACCAAGAAATTGGCAAGCCCCGGAAGTTGATTTCCTGTCCACCTTGTCTCCCGCCCAATCCGAGTTCGAGTACCCAACAAGCTCGAAGCTTGATCCCTTCGGGTACCAAAGGCCAAAAGTGGGGGTATGAATCAAATATCGAAAGATTCTTTTCACGGCCATCAAATGACTTTCCTTTGGGGCTGCTTGGTACCATGCACACATTCCCACACTAAGCATGATATCGGGTCTAGATGCGCAAAGATAGAGTAGAGAGCCAATCATAAAATGGTAAAGCTTTTGATCCACAACCTTACCACTAGGATCGAGATCAAGAGTAACCTTTGTCGGCATTGGGGTTTTGGCTCCCTTAACTCCGGAGTCCATGTTGAATTTCTTGAGCATGTCTTGGATGTACTTGGCTTGGTTGATAAAGGTCCCTCCTCTCAATTGCCGAACTTCAAAGCGTATAAAGAATTTCAACTCTCCCATCATGGACATCTCGAATTTGTCTGTCATTAGCTTTGCAAATTCATCATTGAAGATTTTGTTAGAAGAGCCAAAAATGATATCATCTACATAAATTTGGCATATGAAAAGCTCCCCATTGACTTTCTTAGTAAAAAGAGATGGATCAATGAGACCTATTTCGAACCCACGGTCTACTAGTAACTCTTTAAGGTGCTCGTACCACGTGCGTGGGGCTTGTTTAAGGCCATAAAGCGCCTTATCGAGTTTGTAGACATGGGTTTGGAAATGAGGATCCTCAAAGCCCGGGGGTTGCTTCACATAGACTAATTCATGTAGAGGACCGTTGAGAAAAGCACTCTTCACATCCATTTGATACAACTTAAAATTGAAGTGAGAAGCATAAGCAAGGAGGATACGGATTGACTCGAGGCGAGCCACGGGAGCGTAGGTCTCCCCATAGTCGATGCCTTCAACTTGAGAGTATCCTTGAGCAACCAAGCGAGCCTTGTTCCTCACAACAATCCCATTGGCGTCTTGTTTGTTCTTGAACACCCACTTGGCTCCAATGATGTTGCGGCAATCCTTGGGCTTCTCCACTGAAGTCCACACTTTGTTGCACTTGAAGTTGATGAGTTCTTCGTGCATAGCTTCTACCCAATCCAGGTCTTCAAGTGCCTCAAACACCTTTTGAGGTTCCACACAAAAGACGAAGGCATGATGGATACTAAAGTTGGCTAATTGTCTCCTTGTAGAAACCCCTTTCCTCACACTTCCAATCACACTTTCCAAGGTATGGCTCCCCTTGCGAAGAACATCTTCCACTTTCCTTGCACGGCGAGCTTGAGCTTATTCAAAAGACTCTTGAGAAGCCACTTGGTCATCACCACTATTTTGGTCCTCGCCTTGACCTTCAACTTGAGCTTGATCATCATCATGAGCATGCTCATTATCTTGAGCTTGGCCTTGATCTACCATTGGTGAAGAATCACCACCGTCCACTTGGTCTTGATCTTGGCCTTGCTCGCTTGGGTGAGGGTCTAGAGCTTGTCTTTGGTTTGCATCAATAGGTCCTTGTGAAGCTTGTGGAGCTTGTGAAGGTGAAGGCTCCACTTGAGTAGAGCATAGTCCTTCTCCTTCTGCCAAAAGGTGTCCCTCAACGGGTATGAGATGTCCCACACCCATTCTTCTTATGGCTTGGGGAGGTATTTCGTCACCTACATCACAAACACCACTTTGCTCCACACGGGAGCCGTCATTCTCGTCGAATCTCACGTTAGAAACTTCAACAACACGAGCGGACTCTTTGTCGAAGATTCTAAAAGCATGAGATTCGGTGGCATAACCAACAAAGATACCCTCAAGAGCTTTAGAGTCAAACTTGGACAAATGAACACCCTTTCTAAGATATAAGCACTTACAACCGAATACTCAAAAGTATTTGATGTTAGGCTTGTTGCCGGTGAGGATCTCATACAGAGTCTTGTTCAAGCCCTTGCGAAGGTAAAGCTGATTAGAAGCATGACAAGCGGTATTGATAGCTTCGGCCCAAAAGTTATACGGAGACTTAAACTCCGCCAACATTGTCCTAGCCATGTCCATCAAAGTCTGGTTTTTGCGCTTGGCTACACCATTTTGTTGCGGAGTGTAGGGCGATGAGTATTGATGACAGATTCCTTCATCACTCAAGAATTCATTCACGGTGTAGTTCTTGAATTCCGTCCCATTGTCACTCCGAATCATCAAGATATCTTGGCCATATTGACGTTCCACTTCCTTGACGAAGTCCATGACGGTTTGTTGGGTCTCGTATTTGTGCTTGAAGAAGTAGACCCATGTATATCTTGAGTAGTCATCAACAATCACCAAGCAATACTTCTTCCCTCCTAGACTTGCGTGAGATGGAGGGCCAAAGAGGTCCATGTGAAGAAGCTCTAAGACCCTCTTAGAGGAAATGATCGTCTTGCTAGGATGAGGAAGTTCATGCATCTTTCCTTCAATGCAAGCTCTACACACATGGTCTTTGGCAAAGGTTAGATCGGTTAGTCCAAGGATGTGGTTACCTTTGTAGAGGCTTTGCAAAGTTCTCATATTGACGTGGCCTAGCCGGCGATGCCAAAGCCATCCCACGTCAACTTTAGCCATTAGGCAAGTTGCGGCTTTAGTGACCTTCTCCGAGAAGTCAATCACATATAAGCCGTTTTCAACACGCCCAACAAAAGCTACTTTAAGAGACTTTCTCCACAAAAGAACCACAATCCCAACATCAAAGAAAGTTGCAAAGCCCATATCGGCAAGTTGTGCTACGGAAAGTAAATTATAAGAAAGAGTCTCAAGAACCATGACATCTTCCACGGTAACGTTTTGAGAAATGACAACTTTACCAAGACCCAATACCTTTGACCTTGAGGAGTCTCCATAGGTGACGTAGCCCGCACTAGATGGACCGGTGCGAAGCTCCTTCACCAACTCTTTGCTTCCGGACATATGATTGGTAGCACCACTATCAATTATCCATTGTCCCGCACCGGAAGCAAAGCCCTACAAGAAGTCAAGCTTTGTTTTTAGGTCCCCATTTTTCAATGGGTCCTCTTTTGTTAGTGACAAGGGTCTTAGGAACCCAAATAGACCAAGCAATGCATTCATTAGGAGAACCAACAAATTTGGCATAAACATGCCCATCATAAGCACGGCGAAGAACATAGGAAGGGTTATATTTTCCCGCAAAGTCATTGTGATTGGGCATTGCCTTTTTGGCATTCCCAACCACCTCCTTCACAAGCTCCCCCTCCTCCTCAAAAACATTGCCATCCTCATCAAAGCATATGTCATTTGGGATGTGCTTCTTAGGAGGAGTAGGCACAAAGAACTTCGTCTTCTTGTTGTTCTTCCTCTTGTTCTTCTTCTTCTTAGACTTGGAGATGAAACCAATCCCGGTCTTGTCACCATGTTGCTTTTGAGCACTCAAAAGCTCATCAAGCCTTGTGTCACCATTTGGGGAATCTTTCTCACAAATAGGGTTAGTGTGACAAGTACTTGCAACAAAATTGCTAGGAGGGAACTTGGTTGCTTCTTTAGCAATTATAAGATTGAGTTTTTCATTTTGCAACCTAAGTTCATTAGCAACGGATTGAGCAATATCACGATCACTTTTAAGCCTAGCAATGTCCAAATTATGAGACTCTTCAAGACCCAACTTGGATGCCTCAAGTGCCATCCTTAGGTCTTGATCAACCTCAAGGGATTGAGTGAGTGTGGCAATTTCATCGGCATACTCACGAGCATGCCCTTCTAGCTCAAAGATGCATTCCTCATTTTTATCATTAAGTTTGAGAGACTCATTATATTGATCTAGGAGAATCTCAAAGCGAGCTTTGGTCTCCCCATGAAAAGTTGACATGAACATGTCAAATTCATTAGGCTCTTCCTTATCATTACTAGCATTAACACAATCCATCAAAGATAGGCTTCTAGGTATGATGGGTGTGAAGGTAGGTGATACCTTTGTAGCGTGAGCCATTAGACATGTCCCTTTGAAGTTGGAGCGCTTGGATGCATTTGCGGAAGCAAAGAGGGATGTCGAAGGGGTAGGCTTGCCGATGGCAATGGCGTCCTTTCCTACTTCTTCACCATCACTTGAATCATCACCGGAGAGATATTCTTCTTGAGTCGTCAATGCATGTATTGGAACGGCTTTCTTCTTGTCAAAGTTTCTTGGAGGGTGTGACTTGGCCTTCATCTCCTTGCGAACAAGTCTTCCATTGTGATCCTCCACTCTTTCATAGGGACAATCCGCAATGAAGTGGTGTTGGTTACCACAATTGTAGCAAGTCCTCACTCTACTTGTGGCTTTAGGCTTGGAGGAACTAGATGACTTCCACTTCTTCATGAATGCTCTTTGAGCGAGAGCCATGTGCTCGGCATGAGCATACTTCATGTCCTCGGGGCTTCCACCCATTGACTCTTCCTCTTCCATCAAGCTTGCTTCTTCATGAAACGAGACTGTGGCCTTCAAAGCAAGGTTGGGGGCACGCAAACCCCGAGCACGAGCTAGAGCATCATCCGCATTCTTCTCAGAGATCTTCCTTGCCACAATCTCTTGCAAGATGTCATGAGCGGTCATCTTCCTAAAGTTGGCATCTCCCTTGATTGAGTTCATTGTTTCCTTCATGAAGGGCAAGAGGGCTTGAAAGAACTTCCTCTTCATCCATCTCCCATCACATTGGGTAGAGCCGAGGTTGACTAGCTTCACTTGTAGAGCCGAGAGACGGCGATGAAGTTCTTCGGGAGATTCACCATCAAGCATGGCGAAGTTGTCCGCTTCATTAGATGCTTCGTCAAACTTGGACTCTTGGATGCTCTCGTTGCCGATGAAGATGTTCGTGAGAGCATCCCAAGCTTCCTTGGCGGAGGTGATGTTGCGGATGAACGCCTTGTCCTTCTCGGTAAGAGACATGTGAATGAGATGCAAAGCGGAGGCATTGAGTTGCTTGTCGATTTGCTCCCAAGGTAGCAAGTTGGTCAAGTCCTTGGAAGTTGGATGAAAACCCTGCTCAATGATCCTCCAAAGCTCAATAGACACAAAGTTTATGTGAGAGCGCATGTTATCTTGCCAATTGGCAAAGCTAGAAGCATCAAGAGGTGGCGGAGGGCCGCATGAAGCAAGGTGTGGCATTTGAAGGTGTCTTCCGGAGACATAGCTCATAGGATGTGGAATTTCCGTGCTATGTCCCCGAAAGGTGTCATCTTTCTTAGGTGGGTCCTCGTTGCTCTCATCCCCATCCTTGTCCGGATCATCCTCGTTTAAGGATGGTTTATCCTTATCCAGAATTTCAACCGGAGTTGGTGGAGTGGTACTAGACGTTCCACTAGTGAGAGCATCAAGTTGAGTTTTTGGAGTTCCATGGCTGCCATCATAGCATCCATTCGTGGTACTAGACTATAAAGGTCCCCCTTAGTGGCGGGCTCTTCGTCGCCCATGATCTCTTAGGCGGTTAAGCCCAATCAAAGAGCACTAGGCTCTGATACCAATTGAAATGGATCTCAAGGGTGACTAGAGGGGGGGTGAATAGGCGCTACACAAAATTTTACCTTTTTCAAATTTAGGGCTTGACACAAATCGAAATTCTCTAGATGTGCAACTAGGTGAATTTCCTATGTGACAAGCAAGCAAGTAAACAAGAGTGAAAGATGCAAACACGATACAAGTAAGGGTAAGAAAAGACCGTAAAGCGGAGACCGGAGACACAAGGATGTATTCCCGTAGTTCCTTCCTTTTGAGGGGAAGTACGTCTACGTTGGAGAGGTGTGGCGATATGGAGTCCATCAACGCCATGGAGGCTCACCTTGTTCTCCGGTGAGCAAGCCACGGAGGCTAACTCGTTTCCACTAAGCGGTGGTATTGGGGGTACCAATCGAAACCATTACACGGAGGTTGGGGCACAACTCCACAAATCAATTGGAGGCTCCCAACAAGAACAACCACAAAGCTTTTACACGGAGGAAGCTTTGAGGTGACCTCTCTTGCTCAAGGCAAGGTCCACGGAGGAGGAGTGAAGCAAACACTAATTACTTTGGTGGGATTGTAGATCTATGGGTCCTCTCCCAATCTACCAAGTCTTGGAGGATTTGATTGGCTAGGGAAGGAGATCTACGGAGTTAAAGCTCTGCATTAATGGAGGAGAGAGTGTGTGGACGAGGTAACTCAAATCTGAGGTAGGGGACGACTATTTATAGGCAAGCTCGAAATCAGCCCGTTGGAGAAAACTTACCCCGGAAATTCCGGCCTGGGGGCGGAAATTCCAGGGTCAACTTAGGGCGGAAATTCTGGCCCTGGGGTGGAAATTCCGGCCCTGGGGTGGAAATTCTGGCCCCCGGAAATTCCATTTTGGAATTTCTGGCCAGAAATTCCGGCCCCCTTCCAGAGAGTTGCACCACAGCTCGAGATAAGGGACTTAGCAAAAAATCACGGGGGCCAGAAATTCTAGAATTTCCGGCCCCCGGAAATTCTGCCTTAACAGAATTTCTGGCCCCTTATCAGAGAGTTGCACCACAGCCCTTTGGAAAGGACTTAGCCGAATTTTCGAGGGCCGGAAATTATGAAATTTCCGGCCCCCAGAAATTCTGCCAGACCAGAATTTCCGGCCCCCTTACTCCACATTGCACCACAACATTCCGTAAGGGACTTAGCCGAATTTTGAAGGGCCAGAAATTTTGTCCAGGGGCGGAAATTCCGGCCCTGGGGAGGAATTTCCGGCCCTGAAACATAATTTCCGGCCCTAATATTTTCTCTCCTCTGGGTGATTTCAAGCCTTTCTACAGTAGTCCCCATTCCCACTCCTCTTCACCATCAGTCTTGTGCAGTACCTGTAGAATTCCTGCAAAGCTCATCACATGATTAATTTCCTTGTATTGTGATCAAACACCCAAAAACTGGAATCTAGGAATATGTCCTTTCAGAGAGGTTGCAGTTCGAGCAGATGTTACAGGACCACAACAAATTGTTGTACCCAACTTGTGAAGATGGTCAAAAGAAGCTGGGTAGCACACTGGAATTGCTGAAGTGGAAGGCAGAGACCGGTGTGACTGACTCGTCATTTGAAAAGTTATTGGTACTGATGAAGAAGATACTTCCAAGAAAGAACGAATTGCCCGCCAGCATGTACGAAGCAAAGAAGCTTGTCTGCCCTCTAGGATTAGACGTGTAGAAGATACATGCATGCCCTAATGACTACATCCTCTACCGCAGTGAGAAGTACGAGAATATGGATAAATGCCTGGTATGCACTGCATTACGGTATAAGATCAAAAAAGATGACCCTGGTGATATTGAGGGCGAGCCACCCAGGAAGAGGGTTCCTGCCAAGGTGATGTGTGATACGTCTCAAACGTATCTATAATTTTTGATGCTCCATGCTTGTTTTCACACCATTTGCTTTGTGTTTCGTTACACTTCGTGGCATTTTTATTCATTTTCTGGAACTAACCTATTAACAAGATGCCATAGTGCCAGTTCCCTGTTTTCTGCTATTTTTGTGTTTCAGAAAAGTTACACAGGAAATATTCTCGGAATTGGACGAAACAAAAGCCAAACATCCAGAAATTTACCGAAGCTTCCAGAGGACCGAAGAGGAGACAGAGAGGGGCCACGAGCCGGCCACACAACAGGGCGGTGCGGCCCAGGCCCTGGTCGCGCCCCCTATGTGTGTGACCAGCCTGGTCCACTTCTGACGCCGCCCCTTCGCCTATAAAGACCCCCCGATGGGAAAAACCTAAGTACCCGATCAATTTTCTAGAAACACATCGCGATCCGCTACCGTCGTTGACCCGAGATCGAGAGGGTCCAGAAGCTCTTCTCGGCACCCTGCCGGAGAGGGGAATTGCCACCGGAGGTCTTCTTCATCGCTACGCTTGCCTCCGGCGCGATGAGTGAGTAGTCTACCTTGGACTATGGGTCCATAGCAGTAGCTAGTTGGTTGTCTTCTCCACCATGTGCTTCATGTTTAGATCCCGTGAGCTGCTTTACATGATCAAGACTACCGTTATGTAATTCTACATGTTGTGTTTGTTGGGATCCGATGAATATTAGTGTTATGATTGAGTTGATGTGCTAAATATTATCTTATGTTATCTCTATGTTGTTTATGATCTTGCATGCTCTCCGTTGTTAGTAGCTATCTTGGCCGAGTAGATACTAGTGACTCCAAGAGGGGGTATTTATGCTCGATAGTTGGGTTCATGCCTCTATTTAATCTGGGGGAGTGATAGAAACCTCTAAGGTTGTAGATGTGTTGTTGCCACTAGGGAGAAAACAACATTCTTATGTCCAATGGCATATGCTTTGTTTACATTACACACTTTGCTTAATGCAGTTATCTGTTGTTCGCAACTTAATACTTGAGGGGTGTTCGGACGATATCCCCACGAGTGGATTATTAGTCATAGATGTAGTTGGATGGCGGTCTATGTATTTTGTTGTAATGCCCAGAGTAAATCTCATAGTGATCCTCTCGACATATGCACGTTATCTTTATTCTATCAATTGCCCAACTGTAATTTGTTTACCCAGCATGTGATATTTATCTTATGGAGAGACACCACTAGTGAACTGTGGACCCCGGTCCAATTTCCTTTACATTGCTATCACCTGTTTACTTTACTTGCACTATTTACTTTACTCGCATACTACTATTGCTTTCCACTCGATACGCTCATTCCTTTGTTTACAGCAAACCGGTGAGATTGACAACCTCATCGTAAGTTGGGAGCAAAGTTTTTGGTTGTGTTGTATGCAGGTTCCACGTTGCTACTAGTTGAAGACGCGCTAACAAGATATCATTAACGGCACCCTTGCTGGAGTGTCACTAGGCTAGCAAGCATCACCTTCTTGAGTTTGGCTTTTTCCTACTGGATTGACATACCTTGGTTTCATAACTGAGGGAAAACTTGCTGCTATATTCATCAAACCTTCTCTTGGGGTTTCCAACTGGCCGATCATTTATATCATCAACACCGCACCATCAACAAGTTTTCTAGCGCCATTGCCGGGGAAAAAGAAGACTTCTGCAAGGGGAGTTTAGCACGCACATCCTTTACTTTGTTTAGCATGCACATCCTTTACTTTGTTTTATGTATCCTTTATAGTTGTTATTTCTTTACTTTTAGTTCATTATGTTGTTCCCTAAGTATGTTTTGGAGGACATCTCAGTAGGTAGTGGTTCGATTATTGGGAAAAGTAATATCAAGGAGTTCTTTAATCATATTAGTATGCATAAAGATGTTGAGGAAAAGTCTTTGGTTGAGCTTTCTCCTAGTTATGAAGTTGCTTCTGCTTATTTAGCTCACATGTTGGAAGCTAGGTTTGCTAGCCTTAATCCTTTTATGCAATACATGTTTCTTAAGCTTCATGATATTGAAGACCCCGAAAAGAAAGCTTTTATCTTGGAAACTTTGCGTAGAGAATTTAGAGATGTTGCCATTGAAGCTAGGAAAGCTTTTAAGAGATTGAATAAGCTTGGCTCGCTGATACATCTCGAACATATCTATAATTTTTGATGCTCCATGCTTGTTTTTACACCATTTGCCTTGTGTTTCGTTACACTTCATGGCGTTTTTATGTGATTTCCGGAACTAATCTACTGACAAGATGCCACAGTGCCAGTTCCCCGTTTTCTACTGTTTTTATGTGTCAGAAAAGCTACACAGGAAATATTCTCGGAATTGGACGAAACAAGTTCCACAAGTCTTATTTTTCCCGGAAGAGTACCGAAGACCGAACGAGAGCCGGAGGGGGGCCAGGGGCTTCCCACACAACAAGGGGGCGCGGCCCAACCCCTGGCCGTGCCCACCTATTGTGAGGCCACCCTGGTCGCCTCCTGACGACGCCCCTTCGCCTATAAGAAGCCTCGGGACGGAAAACCCTAAAACAATCGGCAATTTTCGAGAAAGAGTTCTGCAGCTCCGCCGCCGCCGCCGACGAATTTCAGGGGACAGAAGTCTCTGTTCCAGCACCCTGCCGGGACGGGGAAGTGCCCCTGGAGCCATCTCCATCGGTCTCCATCACCGTCTCCGCCGTCTCCATCGACCTCACCGCCATCTCCATCGCCGTTGCTGCCTCCTATGATGAGGAGGGAGTACTTCTCCCCCGGGGCTGAGGGCTCTACCGGTAGCTATGTGGTTCACCTCTCTCTCCCATGATGTGATCTTTATGTGATTGTGAGCTTTGTATGTAGTTGAATTGGTAGATGTTATTATTCAGATATTATGCTACTCCCGTGCTTTATATTTGTAATCTCTGGAGATACCTTGTATCATGGTGTGAAGGTGACTAGTGTGCGCATCATGTGTATCTTTTTGGTTAATATCTCTATGAATTGTTGGTGTTTGTTGGAACCATCTAGTGCGTTCACGGTGATAGTGTGGGACAATCTAGTTTGGGTACATACGGACTTTGAGGAGTGCTTCATAGTCCTACGCATGATTAGTGTTCATTTTCCATTGGAGAATTGTTTTGAGTTGCATATTGATGATAGTATCTATTGGTTCAATTATGTTATATTTGTTGGGAGTGTGTCCACTAGTGAAAGTATGATCCCTAGGCCTTGTTTCCAAGCATTGCACACCGTTTCCTTTCAGTTTTGTTTCATGTTTGCTCGCAGCGATACTTATTTCAAATTACATTTACTACTCATAATCATCACTACTACTTGTATTTCACTATCTCTTCGCCGAACTAGTACACCTATTGACAAGGGTATAGTTAATAGAGCCCGTTAGTTGAGTACCCCTGAGGCCCGATAAGCTAGGCCCAATTGTAATGATAGTCGAATACGAGCTAATACCGTATGTCGATAGTTGTAATCTGTATCGAACCCTACCCGATCCTCGAGACCTGGCCACCTATATATAGGGGCCAGGAGGGGACGGTGGAGGGCAGATTGAAAGCAAGCCAGGTTGAACACCCAAGTTTACTTTCGATATACACCTATCTCGACTAACTTTACCTTCGAGTTCATCCGACGCCCTATCTCCCCGATCCTAAGTCCTTCATCTAGGACATTTGTCGAGTTAACCCTCGTCAATTGGCGCCGACCGTGGGGACTCTGGGCGTTGGAATCATGAATTCGACGGCTTTTTCGCTTTTAGCCAACAGCAGTCCAGAAGTCGACAGAAGTCAAGAGGTGGAGCTAACAATTGGAAGTTTGAGCATCTTCATCGGGCCGTCAGGTTCCTCTCGCCTTTCGGATTCGACGAAACAAGGTCAAGATCTGTCGGCACAAGAGCCTGAAACAACAGTAGTGATGGAGTATTCTGAAGGCTCTTCCAGCGAGGTAAACTCGCCGGTCAGCCTAGGGAAAGCATTAATCGCAGAAAGTGACGAAATTCGGGAAAAATTCGACTCAGAAGAAAAAGCGTGTCAAACGCACAATAACGCAAGGGACCTCGCCGTAGGAAGCAGCGGCGTCTCCAAAGTACATCAGTTATGCGTTATTATCACTGAAGCAGAAGATGGAAACAACATCGAAGGAAGCAAGAAATTCGACAGGCAAGTCGACGAAGTGAAAGATCACAACAAAAGGGAAAAAGAGAAAATACACGTCTCGACAGGTGAATGGAGAATGATCACATCAGCCATTAATAATGGTACAGAAGTCCCCGAAGGATCGCGAAGAGAAGTTCTAATGGGATATCAATATGCACTATATCAACACAAGAAGAAACTAAGGGAGGAAAGAGACATGATGTTTCAAGACAACAACAGCATATCAAGGGAAGAATATCGGGAAGACTATAGTGAAGACTCAGAATATAGCAGAGAAAGGCGTGGAGATCCAAAACACAAAAGAGGGGCAACAGCGCGCGACAGAGGAAAAGGGTACTCGAGGAGCCCCACCCCACAGCTAGAAGAGGAGGAAGAGGACCTGATACAAAAAACGCCAGAGGCGGCATTAGCAGCAGCACAAGCGTATTTACTAGCCACGAGACCAGAGCATGGGGACCCGCGAGAAGATATGCACCGAGCCGCGATACGAAGCCTTGGAATAGTAGAAGGTAAAATCAAGGAGCGAGTCCCAGAATTGAAGTCGACAAGCTACAAGGGAAGCGGCAAGGAGAAGTTCAGGTACAAGTACTCAAGCGACGACTATAGTGAATCATCAGAAGAGGAAAAACGACAGAAAAGGAAGAAGGATGCAAGAAGTATAATAGCACAAGCTCGAGTAGATAAATCGCGGCATGCTTGGAGGGAGGAAAATTACGAAGACGATGATAAAGATATGGGTGCGTTATGCTTTACCCGTAGGGTTCGCAAAACACGAGTACCCAAAGGATTTAAATTACCTCATGATCAGAACAAGTACGACGGGTCGCAGGAACCCACATTGTGGCTATCAGATTATCTACAAGCAGTACAGATATTAGGAGGAACAAAAGCGACCGCAATGCAAAGTTTGCAGCTACACCTCACCGGCGCTGCCCGGTCTTGGTTGAACACCCTACCCGACGAATCCATTGGAAGCTGGGGGGAACTCGAAAGTCAATTCGCAAGAAATTTCCGTTCCACCTACAAGCGCCCAGCATCACTGGAAGAAGTTAAAGCATGTGTGCAGAAAAAAGGCGAAACGCTAAGATCTTACATACAACGCTGGAGTATAATTAAAAACTCAGCAGAGGACGTCTCCGATGAACGAGCAATAGATGCTTTTTCAGAAGGACTTCGTCGCTCAGATCTTGTGGAAGAAATAGGAAGAACAAGACCCACGACAGTAACTGAGCTAATGGAACAAGCCAACAAATTCGCTGATGGAGAAGACGCATACAACAACAAAAGAGGACGTTCGCCAGAAGTCGACAGAATAAGTCGACAAAGGAGAAGATACCGCAGCGGAGGCAACCAAGGAAGGCGAAATCAGGTAGCCGCAGGATATATACTAGAAGAAGAGGAAGGATACGAAAGCAGGAGGGTTCAAGCAAAAGGAACAGAAAAATCAAGGTACTCCGGTCCTTCGGCTGAGGATATGTTATACGGACCTTGTCGAATCCACTATGCGTACCTCGACGGGAAAAGGGTCTCAAATCACCAGATGAAGGATTGCAGAACATTCCTAAGGTTGCAAGGTGCAATGAGCTCAAGCCAAGAAGGAAGGCAAGGAGAAAAGCGGAGAAGTCAAGGATATCAAACTCAAAGATTGTCAAGACACCTAGAGTCAAAAGTATACATATCAGCTATGATTCAACCGGTGCCCAAGTCGAAAAAAGAACGGAAGAGCATAACCAGGCAAATAAACCTAGCAATATCATCACCACCAGCCACCACAGAGTACCTACGATGGTCAGAGCAACCAGTCAAGTTTAGTAGAGCAGACCACCCACGGAAAGTTCCTCGACCGGGCCACTCGCCTATGGTTCTAAAAGCGCAAATAGGAGGATACGACATCGGAAGAGTGTTCATGGATGCAGGGAGTTTCATAAACTTAATATATGCTAAAACACTGAAGGCTATGTGCATCTCACCAACAAGTCTAAAGCCAACAGATTGCTCTTTCCACGGGATAGTACCAGGAGCAGCAAACTACCCTTTGGGAAGAATAGAACTCGATGTCTGCTTTGGTAGCAGCGCAAACTATAGAAGAGAGAAACTGGAGTTCGAAGTCATGGACTGGCCGTCACAATATCATGCAATCCTGGGGCGCCCAGCATTTGCAAAATTCATGGCAGTACCGCACTACGCGTATCTCACGCTAAAAATTCCAGGACCTAAAGGAACAATCACAGTACAAGGGAGCTTTGAGGTAGCCAACACATGTGATAGAGAATTCAATAAGATGGCGCAAACCTTCGGCATGACAGCAGAATACGAGAGGTTAAAAGGAGAAATAGATCATAATGTGCTACCCGACGTTGGACGATCCCTGCCAGATAAGGCTTTCGACACAACGCAGGACTCAAAGAAAATTCAGGTCCACCCTACGGATCCAAACAAGACGACATCAATTGCGGTGAACTTGGATCCCGCATAGGAAGGCGCGCTCGTCGAGTTCCTCCGTGAGCGCTGGGAAATCTTCGCCTGGTGTCCATCAGACATGCCAGGGGTTCCCAGGGAACTCGTCGAGCACGCATTAAATGTAGATCCCAAGGCGAAACCAGTCAAGCAACCACTGCGACGATTCGACGAACCCAAGAGGAAGGCAATAGCGTCAGAATTGCACAGATTAGAAAGTGCTGGATTCATCAGGGAAATCAAAACTTCGAGTTGGGTGTCGAACCCAGTAATAGTACCCAAGAAGAACACAGACGTACAAAGAGTATGTGTCGACTACACATCTCTCAATAAACATTGTCCAAAGGATCCCTTCCCTTTACCCCGCATCGATCAAATAATCGATTCAACAGCGGGCTGCGCAAGGCTTTCCTTTTTGGATGCATATTCTGGCTATAACCAGATCAAGCTGAAGAAAGAGGACGAGGAAAAAACGGCCTTTATTACACCGTATGGGGTGTTTTGCTACCAAGTGATGCCATTCGGCCTAAAAAATGCAGGAGCAACTTATCAAAGGATGATGCAGAGTTGCCTCGGGAGCCAAATAGGGCGCAACATACAAGTCTACATTGATGATGTAGTCATCACCACAAGAGAGGAGAAGTCTCTAATCAGCGACTTGGCAGAAACCTTTGACAACCTGAACAAGTTCAAGCTCAAGCTGAACCCGACAAAGTGCTCCTTCGGAGTTTCAGCAGGGCAACTTCTGGGGTTCTTGGTATCCACGCAAGGAATAGAAGCAAATCCAGAGAAGATTCAAGCAATTCTAAGAATGGGGAAACCCACGAAACTCCACGACGTACAGAAGTTAGCAGGACGAGTCGCGGCATTAAGTCGTTTCGTTGCTCGACTAGGGGAGAAGGCGCTACCTTTTTACGCACTTATGAAGAAGTCAGACGACAAATTTGAGTGGACAGAAGAAGCAGACACAGCGTTTGCGCAATTGAAGAAAGTGCTTTCCACGCCGCCAGTGCTGGTCGCACCTAAAGAAAAAGAGCCACTACTACTGTACATCGCCGCAACCCATCAGGTGGTAAGTACAGTCCTAGTAGTCGAAAGAAGTGAAGAAGGCAAAGCTCATGGCGTCCAGAGACCAGTATATTTCATCAGCGAAGTGCTATCTCCAACCAAACAGAGGTACCCGCATTATCAGAAATTGGCATACAGTGTCTTCACAACTGCACGAAAACTACGACAGTATTTTACTGTGCACCCAATTATAGTGGTTAACGAAGCACCACTATCAAACATATTGAACAATCCTTTAGCGACGGGACGTGTCTCTTTGTGGGGAATAGAGCTATCTCCCATGGACATCACGTATGAGAAGAGGAATGCGATCAAATCGCAAATTCTGCCGGATTTTACAGCAGAGTGGCTCGAGCTGCAAAGTACAGGACCACCAGATTTATCGAGTACCTGGACAATGTATTTCGACGGTTCTAAGCGAGTCCAAGGCGCAGGCGCAGGAGTAGTATTGATATCGCCTCATGGCGACAAACTAAAGTATGTCCTAAGGATGAGTTTCCCACAGGCTTCTAACAATGAGGCAGAGTACGAGGCTTTGCTGCACGGAATGAAGATGGCTAAAGCTTGTGGAGCAACTCGCCTAAAGATATTTGGAGACTCTAACCTTGTTGTCCAGCAAGTTATGAACAGGTGTGACACAATCAATGACAACATGATGGCCTACAAGAATTTGTACCATTATCTAGAAGGAACGTTCGACGGATGCGAAGTCTCTCACGTCAGCAGGAACAGCAATGAAGAAGCTGACACTTTAGCAAATATTGGATCACAATGCTTACCTGTGCCATCTGGAGTGTTTTGGGAAGAAATAGCGGAAAGGTCAATAAAAAGTGCTAAAAGTTCGACTACTACGACAAGCTCGGGGGCTATGACAGAACCAGAGGAGGTCATGATGATAGAAGAAACATGGATGCAGCCATATATTGCGTACATGATAAATAAGAAGCTACCAGAAGATGCAGTGGAGGCTAAAAGGATAACTCGAAGAGCGAAAGCGTTTGTCGTGGTTGAAGGGAAACTATACAAGAGAAGTATTACAGGCGTTTTACAACGCTGTGTCACACCCCAAGAAGGGCAAACAATATTGAAAGACATACACGGCGGAGTATGTGGCCATCACGCCAGCAGCAGAGCAATAGCGGCAAAAGCTTTTCGAGCGGGATTCTATTGGCTAACAGCCATCGAAGACGCAAAAGATATAGTTCGAAAGTGTGAAGCATGTCAAAGGTTTGCATCCAGACCACATGCACCAGCAGCAGAGCTACAAACAATACCATTATCTTGGCCCTTTGCACAATGGGGACTCAACATGGTGGGAAAGTTACACAAATCTTGGCCAAGAGGGCATGTCTATATGCTAGTGGCAGTCGACAAATTCACCAAATGGGTGGAAGCGACCCCAGTAACAACTCAAGACTCTGCAGCAGCAATCAGTTTCATCAAGTCGATAGTTTTTCGTTTTGGTGTACCACATAGCATCATCACAGACAACGGGAAAAATTTTACTTCAAAAGAATTCAGAAGTTATTGCGAAGGATTGGGAATCAAGCTTAAATTCGCATCGGTGGCGCACCCGAAGACAAATGGGCAAGTCGAAAAAGCTAATGGCTTGATAAGTAGTGGAATAAAAAAGAGGCTTTTAGCACCTCTCGAGAAAGCCAAGAGCGCTTGGGTAGAAGAATTGCCCTCCGTTCTTTGGAGTCTAAGAACTACGCCCAATGCAGTAACTCAAGAAACTCCTTTCTTCCTGGTCCATGGCGCAGAAGCCGTGCTTCCAGTCGAAGTTACACACGAAGCTCCAAGAGTGACAGCATATGACGAGGCGACATCAACAGAAGCATTACAAGACGACGTCGACGCGTTAGATGAAGCAAGAGACAAAGCATTAGAAAGGGCTACGCAATATCAACAAAGTCTACGAAACTACCATAGTAGTCGAGTTCGTCCACGATCCTTCGTGGTAGGAGATCTTGTTTTGCGACTTCGACAAGACAGCCATGGCAAATTGGAGTCCCCTTGGGTGGGATCTTACATCGTTACGGAAGTAATACCAGGAGGAGCATATCGACTACAAGACAAGAAGACCGGGAAGGACGAAAGTAACCCGTAGAATGCAGAACAGCTACGGCGTTTTTACGCGTAGACTAAGTATAGATATCAGCATATTCGAGTTAACCTTCTGGACCCAGAACATGAGGCCACAGGTCGGGTTCTTTGGGTTGAACTCGACAAAATTGTACGATTCTCGTGTTACTTCTCCGCTCGGGGGCTTCAACCCCTGGGTCGTACGAAAAGTTGTTATGACAAGATGGAGGGATTTTTTCTTCGCTATAAGGTTGTTTTCACAACCCGATAAATACAAAAAAAAACTTGGTTCATAAAAAAGAACCCGACATCATCTTTACATTTATTGGTTCGCAAAGAACCCGACATATGGAAAGCATATCTCAGAACATGACTCGTTCTCATGATACTAGTAAAAATTAATCGGCACAAAGTACGATTATTTATTGATATCATTGCAGGAAGGACATTGACAAACGAGATTACATGGATAACAGATCTAAATAAAAGAGGGCTTCAAGCCTCGTACTCCTTCTGGCAAAGAGTGCCATTATAGATCTTCACGTCAAACTTCGACGTACCGACGTGGAAGTCGAACGCCATGATGAAACCTTGATGGATGTCGTGGTCTTCAGCAAATTGCGATCAACCACCTCTGAAGTACTGCTCGCCGTTGCCGTCATACCACACCTCCACCTCATAGGGGATGCCTCCGCCAGATTGTTCACGAAGAACCGCCTCTCGTAGTTCGCGGCCATCCATGAACTTCGTGAAATCCAGCGGCAAGCGTTGAATTTCACGGCATTGCGCCATGGCAATGCAAAGAAAGGAAAAGATACGGGGGGGTGCAGCAGGAGCAGCAGGCGTAGCAGGAGGAGGAGAGGCAGGGCCTGGAGTGGCGCTGGTCACCTTCGGTTTGTTCTTGCTACCAGGTGGGCGGCCGGGACGGCGCTTCGCCGGAGCATCTGAAGAAGTTCCCGCGGCGCTAGCAACTTTGGGTTTATTTTTGCTACCACGAGGGCGACCCCTACCTTGTGGGGCCATCGGGGATCCAAGGTTCAGACGAGAACTTCCAGCGTCAGCCATGAGCACGGCAGAAAAATCTCGCAAAAACCCTAGATGAAGGAAGAAGAGGATGCGGCGGAGGAGAAGGTTAATTAGGGTTTTCTACCTTAATCAGCGGGCGCTTTTATTTATAAGCACATACTATTGGGCTTTCGGGCTGCATCAAAGTCCGTGAAACACAATTTACAAAGGGAGTTAAATTCTGCGCACAGCAGACGATAATATCAATGAAGAAAAGGAAAAAAAAAGAAGAAGGAGGAGGATTATGCGATATGGAAACCGCGACTTAGACGCGGGGGCTTGTCAACAGTAAGATATTTATAGAAGAAAGAGGAACTGAACTTTGAGCCTATGCTTGACTACAAGTTGCCAAACATAGCCTCGGGGGCTACTCCCATCGGGAGCGCTGAGCGCGCACCCGATAAAGATGAGATGATCAATATTGAAGATAAAAAAGGGTAAGCATACAAAACTTCGACTACGTAGTCAACAAATCAAAAATTGGAGATTACTCCCATCGGGAGCGAGTTTTCTTTGGTTGCAGAAACCCGAATATTTTCAGTCGAAATTTGACTGCGACATAAGATTCTCGAGTTGTGTTATCACAACAAAACTCGAATGCCGTGACTTGTCACGAAGGTAAGACCCCAGGGCTTCTAACAATGAGGCAGAGTACGAGGCTTTGCTGCACGGAATGAAGATGGCTAAAGCTTGTGGAGCAACTCGCCTAAAGATATTTGGAGACTCTAACCTTGTTGTCCAGCAAGTTATGAACAGGTGTGACACAATCAATGACAACATGATGGCCTACAAGAATTTGTACCATTATCTAGAAGGAACGTTCGACGGATGCGAAGTCTCTCACGTCAGCAGGAACAGCAATGAAGAAGCCGACACTTTAGCAAATATTGGATCACAATGCTTACCTGTGCCATCTGGAGTGTTTTGGGAAGAAATAGCGGAAAGGTCAATAAAAAGTGCTAAAAGTTCGACTACTACGAAGAATTGCCCAGTGACACCAATACTTGTTGGTAAGACCCCGGGATCCGTCCTGTGTGGCTTGGTATACGCACATGGATGCGCTCTGCTGGTATGTATCCGTGTCTACGACGCGAAGAAAATCCTGGTGGACGCACTGGGTACCCTGAGAATCACTGGGATTCATTCTTTGTAAGTCCTAAATGCGGCAAAAGAATGGGTTTGACCGGTATCCCGAATTCAAGTCCAAGGGGATTGAATTTGAAGTAGGTGGCAAGTATCTGTTCCGGCAGTTAACTGACCTCTTGATCTGTCAGAGTTGTCAGGCTTGTTCATCAAAACCCCTTGCGAAAGAATATCATGAAATATAAGTCGAAAGACCAAGTCGAAGATTTGAAGATATGAAGAATTGATCAAGTCGAAGATTTCAAGATTAGAGATTCAACCTGAATCTGCAATTCTGGTAGAATCTCAGGGGCTACTGACAAGGGTATAGTTAATAGAGCCCGTTAGTTGAGTACCCCTGAGGCCCGATAAGCTAGGCCCAATTGTAATGATAGTCGAATACGAGCTAATACCGTATGTCGATAGTTGTAATCTGTATCGAACCCTACCCGATCCTCGAGACCTGGCCACCTATATATAGGGGCCAGGAGGGGGCGGTGGAGGGCAGATTGAAAGCAAGCCAGGTTGAACACCCAAGTTTACTTTCGATATACACCTATCTCGACTAACTTTACCTTCGAGTTCATCCGACGCCCTATCTCCCCGATCCTAAGTCCTTCATCTAGGACATTTGTCGAGTTAACCCTCGTCACCTATACATCTGACAAGTGTATTGGGTGTGTTGGGGACACAAGAGACTTTCTGTATCGTAATTGCAGGGTTGCTTGAGAGGGATAGCTTTGACCTCCTCCTCCCTGAGTTCGATAAACCTTGGGTGATCCACTTAAGGGAAACTTGCTGCTGTTCTACAAACCTCTGCACTTGGAGGCCCAACACTGTCTACAAGAACAGACGTGTGCGTAGACATCAAGCTCTTTTCTGGCGCCGTTGTCGGGGAGGTAAGGTAAAAGGTACTCGCATCCTCCCGTGTGAGTGCTCAGAGTTATTTCCTTTAGATTCTGCAATTATATCTTTTTGTTTCTTGTTTTTATTTTCACTAGTTAGGCTTAATGGAAAACAAAGAGTTCTTTAGTCTTTTTCCTGAGTTAGGATGTGGAGTGTTTGAAGAGAAAATTGAAAAACCTTTGGAGCTTAATTCGCATGCTAATAGTTTTGTTAGTATGAATGCTTTGAACACCATTTTAGAAAAGTCTAAGCTTGGGGAAGTTGGTTTTGTTAAGCATGATATTTTTAGTTCCCCAGCTTTAGTGGAGAAAGTTTGCTCTGATGATATTTTATCTCCCATATGTGATGTTTCTAATGATGCTTGTGCTCTTCATCCTTTTAAAATACCTATGAAGATTGTTGAATGTGCTATGGATAACTGCTATTTAGGAGATGGAACTGTCCATCCTAGTGATCAATTGCTCTTTATACATGAATTATGTGAGTTGTTCCAGTGTGCAGGTATTTCGATGAACCGAGTTAAGAAGAAGATATTCTCTTTATCACTAAAGGGCAGAGCTGCAGAATGGTATAAAGCACTGAAGGATGGCCAACCAATTGATTGGGAGGAAATTGTACCTCTCTTTTATTCTAAATTCTATCCTTCTAGTGAGGTCTATAAAGATAGGAATTATATTTATAATTTTCATCCGCATGAGGGAGAAAGCATTGCCCAAGCGTGGGGAAGATTGAAGTTACTAATGCACAAATGTCCTATTCATGATCTTCCCCATAATATTGTTATTAATAATTTTTATGCAAGGCTTTCAGGATATTACAAGGACTATCTAGATGCATGCTTTGATGGGTCTTTCACAAGCAAGGATGTTGACACCAAGTGGAATCTGCTTGAAACAATTCAAAATAATATTGAAGGTTGGGATAGCGACAAAGGTAAAGGATCAGGTATGAATTACGAGTTTGATTGCATTAAGTCTTTCGCTGAAACTACTGATTTTCAAGAGCTTAGTGCTAAGTATGGTCTTGATCCTCAAATTATGATTGATTGTTTTAAAGCCTTTGCTTCTCATATTAATGTTCCTAAAGGAAATGGGGACGTGTATCATGAACCTTTTAAGGACACTTGCATAGAAAATGATATTGTTGTTGATGATTGCAATAAACATGCTCGAACTTCTGAAAGTCCTATTTCTTATAAGAATGTTAATTTTTGTGGAGTACATAGACCTTGTGAACAGAGTCACAACAAGGAAGATTATTGTGTCCACCACGCAAATGAAGAAACCCGAATGTGGTTTAGGGCTCTAGATGAGCTTAGTAAAAAGGTTTATAAGCTTTATCCTTTTCTTTGTAAACATTGCGATGACATAGGTCATTTTAATTTCCAATGCTCAAGCCGTAATAGTTACTCTTCTAATACTGCAAGTTTGTATTGTGATGACAAGATTACTCTCAATCAGCATGATGAGCTTACTTTGTTTTTGGGGTCTGAAGAGATATCTAGAAAGATTTCTTTGGTTGATATGAATGATGCTGATATTAATAGCACCCTTCGTGGTTGTCGTCTCTATTGTGTTAAAGATTGCCTCGCAAATACTTACATACAAAACCTTATAAAACATGATGTTTTTCCAAGCTATGACAAGACTGATAGATGTTTTTATCTTATTAATAGAGAGGAGGAATCCTCCAAAGTTTCTTCCGTTGTTTCTGTCAGTAAACCAGATTATGTGGAGAAGATGTCTTTCCCTCCTAAAGGATATGTGGAGAAGATGCCTTTCCCTCCTAAAGGAGAGAGTAAGGAGAGTAAGAAGAGTAAGAAGAAGAAGAAGAGGAGGAGTAAAAGGCGAGAGGAAACGGTATCTTCCCCTAAGCATGTTGCTCCTATTATAGATTATGATAATTCTGATTGGGATGTTGTTTCCCATGCCTGTTACCTATGTTAGTGATCACGATTGGGAAAAGCACTCTACTTTTGATATTGAAAATATTTTTGGTACCAATTCTAAGGTTAATAAATGTTGTGCCATTAGTACTATCCATGTTCCTTCCTATGATGATATGTTTGATGAGTATGCTTTGCGAAATAGCTGTTCTCTCGTTTATGATGGTTATGATGATGAGTATAATATTTTCAGTTCACCTACTTTTGAGGAGAAAAATAGTTATGATTACAATATGCCTCCTATTTTTGATGATTATGGTGATGAGAATAACTATTCTGTTGAATCTGCTCCTACTACGATTGTTCATGTGGGGAGTATTAATTCTTTTATGCATGTGGCTCATGATAGGGATGCTTTATATGATAGTTATATTGTTAATTCTATTCATGATGCTACTGAAAGTTACTATGAGAGAGGGAAACATGGATTGATGAACCTCAACAATATTGAGTTTCCCCTCTTTTTGTTGGAATTCTTGAAGTTGAACTTGTTTTGCCTTCCTATGCTTTTTGCTTTGCGCTTTCATGACTTGTCTCTTTACAAGACTATTTATTATAGGAAGTGGTTTATATTTAAATGTGTTTCATATTTGCTTTTTGATGCTCTCTCTTGCTTTAATTTCCTATATAGCGCCTTTGCCATAAGCTCTTTTATGGCGCCTACATGAGCATCTTCGCAAATTACTGCGCCTAGCTCAAAGGCGTTAAAGAAAAAACCACTCTTGGGAGATAACCCAATGTTTTTTACTTTTAGTTCTTTTTCTTTTATTTGAGTCTTGGAAGTTATTACTGCTGTAATAACCTCTCCTTATCATAATTATTTCCTTTTTTTGCCAAGAGAAGCCTCTAATTTGAGTGAGGTGAGATTTGGGGATGTTGCTGTCCTGAAACAGATTTCGGTGCTGCACCGTAAAAATTCGTGAAAATTCTCAGTATATCTTTTGGACCTACAATTTCTTGTGCGTATGCCCCAGGTGATATCCAAACTTTCATTAGTTTAACACTTTTTGATTTGAGCAACAGAAAACCCTCTACAAATTCGACCTTTATCAGTTGTTCTGTTTTGACAGATTTCTGCCATTATTTGTGTTTGCCGCTCAATCGGTTTCTTTTTGAGTTCTTTTGATCACGAAACTTTTGGGAAAGTTGCTACAGTAGTATATGCTTTATATGTGGTGGTTTTGAGTTGAAACCTGAAGCAAAAAGGGGTTGATTCATTGTTATGCTTACACTAATGTTGCTAATAGAGTTGTGTTGAGTTCTGTATGAAGGAAGTTTTCAAGTGTAGGGATTGGAGAATGATGAGATGAGTTGAAGAATGGACAAAAGCTCAAGCTTGGGGATTCCCATGTCACCCCAAGAAATATCCAAAGAGGTACAAGCGTCAAAACTTGGGGATGCCCCCGAGGCACCCCTTCTTCATCGGCAAAAATCAGGTCACCTTTCAACACACTATATTTTTATTGCTTCATGCACTATGCGTTTTTCTTGGAGCATCAGTTGTTTTTGTTTTCAGTTTTGTTTTGATTTGTTTGCTGCAATAAATGTTTGGATCACATCATGTGTTTGGAGAGAGACATGCTCCGTTTTTCATTTGCCAAGAACACTCTATTTTTCACTCTTATCGTTCAACGAGTGTTCTCTTTTTCTGCTACTGCGTTTAGCTTGTATTTTTCGCCTTGATTTTTGTTCAGATCTTATTATATCTTTGCATCAAGGTGTATTTATACCACTGGTCTATGTTGGTTTTCATTAAAAGAGTTTCCTCAAAAAGCTTTGAACGGTGTTGGAAAAGAGAAAAAGTTTCATGCAAAAAGATGGTACAAAAAGGAGCTTGTGTAGACTACGCCTTAGGCTTTTGCATGCCATGCTTGATTTCATTTTGATAGTATGCTTAGTGATTTTTTCTATAGCATGACTTGTCTCAAATGACTGAGATTACTTAATGAGCCTTTGAAAAAATCATGCATTATTTTAATTATTTGGATGCATTATTTTGGTTTTCTCCTTGATGCTTTATTTGGGTTGACTTGGTGCATGCTCACACATGTTAGAATCATACAAAGTCGCCATAAGCCTCTATGATCATTTAGTTTTTGACTTTTGATGCCATCTTATGCTTATTTTAATGTCGCTTTGTCGCTTTGCATGATTATGGCCATTATTGCTCTCTTAGTTGGTCGCTCCCAGTCTTTTGCTAGCCCTTATTTTGTACTGAATATGAGCTCTACTCGTGCATCCAACTCCTAAAAACCAAGTTGTTCCAAAGTGTCCACCATACATACCTATTAGCAATTTGCTATTCCAAAGTACATTTGACTTGCTTTTATCTATCCTTCAAATTAAACTCTTTTTGGTGTTATGCGAAAATTGGTCAGTAAAGCTCTCACGAACCTGATGGCACACTTTACTTTTCTCGTTCTAAAAATTTGACATTGTGGCTCTCTTATGTTGAGTTGTTATGCTTGCAACTTGTAAGTTGGAAATTAGCCCAGCCATGCCGTCATGGGGCAAGCTTTCAACATTGCACTTCTTATTTGAGTTGATATCGTGATCTTTTGTTTATGGATACTCGCGATGTGAAATAAGTTGGGAATCTTGCGGGATCATGGAGTTTTTATATGTGTTAGGGAAACGCCTGGGCCGCTAATCTAAGCCATGCATCATTCATGGTGCAAATTTACAGCATGCCCATAGTGGACATTCGACGACGCATCTCAAAATAAAAAGCTATACCAATGGTAAATAAAAGAGATGTCGAGGTGTTCATTGTCTGTTTGTCTTGTCATTTTGATGTGGGCTTGTTCCATGTCATTGGGCAGGAGGTATCCCGTTGGCGGTTCTCAATGATACACATATATTTACAATGACAAGAGCTTGCTTGGGACTCTAAGTCGAGTAGCATGAGGTTTGGGTATTCGTACTTCATGGGACACGAGGTTTTCAACTTATGATTTGTCAAGTATATGCTTCATAATTGTACTCGCATTAACTTTAACCATTCAAGATGCTTATGATGGGGGCAATGAGAGCTCAAAGCTAGTAAGTACCATAATTTTTGAAGGTTTATAAAACTCGCAATCACTGCTTCCCTCTTTGAAGGGCCTTTCTTTTACTTTTATGTTGAGTCTCCACCTTCTACCTTTATGCACCGTCTAAGAGAGCATAGTTGTCATTCTTAGTATAATGTGCATTGTCCCAAAGTTATCATTGATTGATTCATGATTATGGTTTCACTTGTTCTTAAATTATTTGTATCTAGTCGCCCTCTTAAACTTGAAGGTGTCCTATGCATTTATGTTTTGCTACTCCATGAGGGACAAGCTGAAAACCATTTGCTATGTTTTCCATATGGTTGAAACACACACGTGACTTTCATTGTTTCATTTTCATGATCTTTCCTTTGTGTTCCTTTTCATGCTATAACATGGTTGCTAAGTTTCTATTATCAAGATTATGTCTTTCATGCTCATGTTTTAAGTTCTTTGATCTCAGCACTCAATGCTCTACCTTGTTGATTTAATTGTGATGGTGCATATCACCTCAAAAATTATTGTTTTGTTATCACTTACCTACTCGAGGACGAGCAGGAGTTAAGCTTGGGGATGCTGATACGTCTCAAACGTATCTATAATTTTTGATGCTCCATGCTTGTTTTTACACCATTTGCCTTGTGTTTCGTTACACTTCGTGGCGTTTTTATGTGATTTCCGGAACTAACCTACTGACAAGATGCCACAGTGCCAGTTCCCTATTTTCTGCCATTTTTGTGTTTCAGAAAAGCTACATAGGAAATATTCTCGGAATTGGACGAAACAAGTTCCACAAGTCTTATTTTTCCCGGAAGAGTACCGAAGACCGAACGAGAGCCGGAGGGGGGCCAGGGGCTGCCCACACAACAGGGGGGCGCGGACCAGGCCCTGGCCACGCCCACCTATTGTGAGGCCACCCTGGTCGCCTCCTGACGATGCCCCTTCGCCTATAAGAAGCCTCGGGACGAAAAACCCTAAAACAATCGGCAATTTTCAAGAAAGAGTTCTGCAGCTCCGCCGCCGCCGCCAACGAATTTCAGGGGACATAAGTCTCTATTCCGGCACCCTGTCGGGACGGGGAAGTGCCCCCTGAGCCATCTCCATCGGTCTCCATCGCCGTCTCCGCCGTCTCCATCGACCTCACCGCCATCTCCATCGCCGTTGCTGCCTCCTATGATGAGGAGGGAGTAGTTCTCCCCCGGGGCTGAGGGCTCTACCGGTAGCTATGTGGTTCACCTCTCTCTCCCATGATGTGATATTTATGTGATCGTGAGCTTTGTATCTAGTTGAATTGGTAGATGTTATTATTCAGATATTATGCTACTCCCGTGCTTTATATTTGTAATCTCCGGAGATACCTTGTATCATGGTGTGAAGGTGACTAGTGTGTGCATCATGTGTATCTTTTTGGTTAATGTCTCTATGAATTGTTGGTGTTTGTTGGAACCATCTAGTGCGTTCACGGTGATAGTGTGGGACAATCTAGTTTGGGTACATACGGACTTTGAGGAGTGCTTCGTAGCCCTACGCATGATTAGTGTTTGTTTTCCATTGGAGAATTGTTTTGAGTTGCATATTGATGATAGTATCTATTGTTTCAATTATGTTATATTTGTTGGGAGTGTGTCCACTAGTGAAAGTATGATCCCTAGGCCTTGTTTCTAAGCATTGCACACCATTTCCTTTCAGTTTTGTTTCATGTTTGCTCGCAGCGATACTTATTTCAGATTACATTTAGTACTCATAATCATCACTACTACTTTTATTTCACTATCTCTTCGCCGAACTAGTGCACCTATACATCTGACAAGTGTATTGGGTGTGTTGGGGACACAAGAGACTTTCTGTATCGTGATTGCAGGGCTGCTTGAGAGGGATAGCTTTGACCTCCTCCTTCCTGAGTTCGATAAACCTTGGGTGATCCACTTAAGGGAAACTTGATGTTGTTCTACAAACATCTGCACTTGGAGGCCCAACACTGTCTACAAGAATAGATGCGTGCGTAGACATCACTCGCCTGTAGAGGTTGTTGGTACAACCAATGAAGATTTTAGAGTACCAATACCTTGTAAACTTGTAGGAATTCATGATGCTTTGGAAAAGAATTTTAATTGGATTTGTCCTGAAAATCTTTTTGATGAAAGTAGTGTACCAAAGTGTGATCATAAAGGATCTTCAAAAACTCATTTGAACACAATTCAATTCATTTTTGAAAAGACTCATACAATTGATCTTAATGCCTCTCTTGATATTACTTGATTTCCACCTTTCTGCGCCTAGCTCAAAGGCGTTAAAGAAAAGCACTCTTGGGAGATAATCCAATGTTTTTACTTTCAATTCTTTTTCTTTTATTTGAGTCTTGGAAGTTATTACTGCTGTAATAACCTCTCCTTATCATTTTTATTTCGTTTTTGTGCCAAGAGATGCCTCTAATTTGAGTGAGGTAAGATTTGGGGATGTTGCTGTCCTGAAACAGATTTCGGTGCTGCACCGTAAAAATTCGTGAAAATTCTCAGTATATCTTTTGGACCTGAGATTTCTTGTGCGTATGCCCCAGGTTATATCCAAACTTTCATTAGTTTTATACTTTTTGATTTGAGCAACAGAAAACCCTCTAAAAATTCGACCTTTGTCAGCTATTCTGTTTTGACAGATTTCTGCCATTATTTGTGTTTGCCGCTCGATCGCTTTCTTTTTGAGTTCTTTTGATCACGGAACTTTTGGGGAAGTTGCTACAGTAGTACATTCTTTATATGTGGTTGTTTTGAGTTGAAACCTGAAGCAAAAAGGGGTTGATTCATTGTTATGCTTACACTAATGTTGCTAATAGAATTGTGTTGAGTTTTGTATGAAGGAAGTTTTCAAGTGTAGGGATTGGAGAATGATGAGATGAGTTGAAGAATGGACAAAAGCTCAAGCTTGGGGATGCCCACGCACCCCAAGAAATATCCAAGAGGTACAAGTGTCAAAGCTTGGGGATGCCCCCGAGGCACCCCATCTTCATCGATAAAAATCAGGTCACTTTTCAACACACTATATTTTTATTGCTTCACGCACTATGCGTTTTTCTTGGAGCGTCAGTTGTTTTAGTTTTCAGTTTTCTTTAGTTTTGTTTGCTGCATAAATGGTTGGACCCCAACAAATTTCTTTTGGAGAAGTTGCCTTGCTTTTCATTTGCCAAGAACACTCCGTTTTTCACTCTTATCGTTCAACGAGTGTTCTCTTTTTCTAGAACTGCGTTTAGCTTTCGATTTTCACCTTGATTTGTGTTCAGATCTTGTTATATATTTACATCAAGGTGTGTCTTGACCTCTGGTCCATGTTGGTTTTCATCAAAACAGTTGTTTCAAAAAGGTTCGAATGGTGTTGGAAAAGAGAAAAAGTTTCATGCAAAAAAGTGGTACAAAAAGGAGCTTGTGTAGACTGCGGCCTAGGCTTTTGCATGTCGTGCTTGATGTCTTTTTGATAGTATGCTTAGTGGTTTTTCTGTAGCATGACTTGTCTCAAATGACTGAGATTGCTTAATGAGCCTTTGAAAAAATCATGCGTTGTTTTTATTATTTGGAAGCATTATTTTGGTTTTCTCCTTGATGCTTTATTTGGGTTGACTTGGCGCATGCTCACACATGTTAGACTCATACAAAGTCACAATAAGCCTCTATGATCATTTAGTTTTTTACATTTGATGCTATCTTATGATTCTTTTAATGTTGCTTTGTCGCTTTGCATGATTACGGCCGTTATTGCTCTCTTAGTTGGTCGCTCCCAGTCTTTTGCTATCCCTCATTTTGTACTGAGTATGAGCTCTACTCGTGCATCGAACTCCCAAAAACCAAGTTTGCCATTGTGTCCACTATAAATTCCTATGCATGGTATTTGTAAGCCATTCCAAGTAAATTTTCATGTGCTACCTTTCAAAAAACCTTCAAAATACTTCTCGTTTTGTGACACTGTTTTCAGCTCATGGGGACGTAGTGGTCAGATTTGCTATCTTCCATATTGTTTATTCCAAAAAGAAAAAAAAAAGAAAAAAATGAAAGAAAAAAGGCACTCCTCCATGGTATGTGAATGTTGGTGGGCACCCGATGGAATCGGTTAGTGATACGTCTCAAACGTATCTATAATTTTTGATGCTCCATGCTTGTTTTTACACCATTTGCTTAGTGTTTCGTTACACTTCGTGGTGTTCTTATGCATTTTTCAGAACTAACCTATTAACAAGATGCCACAGTGCCAGTTTCCTGTTTTCTGCTATTTTTGTGTTTCAGAAAAGTTACACAGGAAATATTCTCAGAATTGGACGAAACAAAAGCCAAACATCCAGAAATTTACGAAAGCTTCCAGAGAACTGAAGAGGAGACGGAGAGGGCCACAAGCCGGCCACACAGTAGGGTGGCGCGGCCCAGGCCCTGGCCGCGCCCCCTATATGTGAGACCGCCTCGGTCCACTTCTGACGATGCCCCTTCGCCTATAAAGACCCCCCGACGGGAAAAACCTAAGTACCCGATCAATTTTCCAGAAACACATCGCGATCCGCCGCTGTCGTCGACCCGAGATCAGGAGGGTCCAGAAGCTCTTCCCGGCACCCTGCCGGAGAGGGGAATCACCACTGGAGGTCTTCTTCATTGCCATGATTGCCTCCGGCGCGATGAGTGAGTAGTCTACCTTGGACTATGGGTCCATAGCAGTAGCTAGATGGTTGTCTTCTCCACCATGTGCTTCATGTTTAGATCTCGTGAGCTGCCTTACATGATCGAGATCACCGTTATGTAATTCTACATGTTGTGTTTGTTGGGATCCGATGAATATTGGTGTTATGATTGAGTTGAAGTACTGAATTTTATCTTATGTTATCTCTATGTTGTTTATGATCTTGCATGCTCTCCGTTGTTAGTAGCTATCTTGGCCAAGTAGATACTAGTGACTCCAAGAGGGGGTATTTATGCTTGATAGTTGTGTTCATGCCTCTATTTAATCTGGGGGTGTGACACAAACCTCTAAGGTTGTAGATGTGTTGTTGCCACTAGGGAGAAAACAACATTCATATGTCTAAGGGCATATGCTTTGTTTACATTACACACTTTGCTTAATGCAGTTATCTATTGTTCGCAACTTAATACTTGTGGGGTTCTCGGATTGATTCCTCACAAGTAGATTATTAGTCATAGATGCAGTTGGATGGCGGTCTATGAATCTTGTTGTAATGCCCAGAGTAAATCTCATAGTGATCCTCTCGACATATGCACGTTATCTTTATTCTATCAATTGCCCAACAGTAATTTGTTTACCCAACATGTGTTATTTTATCTTATGGAGAGACACCACTAGTGAACTGTGGACTCCGGTCCTATTTCCTTTATATTGCTATCACATGTTTACTTTACTCGCACTGTTTACTTTACTCGCATACTACTATTGTTTTCCACTCGATACGCTCATTCCTTTGTTTACAGCAAACCGGTGAGATTGACAACCTCATCGTAAGTTGGGAGCAAAGTATTTGGTTGTGTTGTGTGCAGGTTCCGCGTTGCAGCTGGCAAAGCAAAGCATTGGACGAGGCACCTTATAAATTGTCCGGAGCTGTCGCGAAGCTAGCAAGCATCACCTTCTTGAGTTTGGCTTTTTCCTACTGGACGATTAAACCTTGGTTTCTTACTGAGGGAAAACTGCTGCTTTACTCATCATACCTTCCTCTTGGGGTTCCCAACTGGACGGTGATTCACATCAACTGTGCCGCAACAAGCAACAATTTTCTGGTGCCGTTGCTGGGGAAAAAGAAGACTTCTGCAAGGGGAGTTTCGCACGCACATCCTTTACTTTGTTTTAAGGTTTGCTTTTACTTTATTTTTACTTGCATCATTTTATCAAAAACACAAAAAAATTAGTATCCTTTATAGTTGTTTTTACTTGTCTGCTTTTAGTTTTGCTAGAATGGGTACTCATGAGAACACCAAGTTGTGTGACTTTACTAGCACTAATAATAGTGATTTTATCTGCACTCCCATTGCACCACCTGCTCCTGCTGCTGATTTTTATGAGATTAAGCCTGCTTTATTGAACCTTGTTATGAAAGAGCAATTTTCTGGTGCTAGTACTGATGATGCTGCAGCTCATCTCAACAATTTTGTTGAGCTATGTGAGATGCAGAAATATAAGGATGTAGAGAGTGATATTATTAAGCTTAAGTTGTTTCCTTTTTCTTTGAGAGGAAAAGCTAAGGATTGGTTGTTGTCTTTGCCTAAAAATAGTATTGATTTATGGGCTAAGTGTAAGGATGCTTTTATTGGAAGATACTATCCTCCTACTAAGATTATAGCTTTGTGTAGCAATATTATGAAGTTTAGCCAGTTTGATAATGAACATGTTGCTCAGGCTTGGGAAAGAATGAAATCTATGATAAAGAATTGTCCCACTCATGGACTGACTACTTGGATGATTGTCCAAACTTTTTATGCAGGACTGAATTTTTCTTCAAGGAACCTATTGGATTCAGCTTCTGGATGCACTTTTATGTCCCTTACCTTGGGCGCCGCAACAAAGCTTCTCGACAATATGATGGTAAATTACTCGGAATGGCACACCGAGAGAGCTCCACAAGGTAAGAAGGTAAATTATGTTGAGGAAACCTCTTCTTGAGTGATAAGATTGATGCTATAATGCTTATGCTTTCTAATGATAGGACTCATTTTGATCCTAATAATGTTCCTTTAGCCTCTTTGGTTGCTCAAGAAGAGCATGTTGATGTAAACTTCATTAGAAATAATAATTTTAACAACAATGCTTATAGGAACAATTTTGCTAGTAACAATTATAGGTCGTATCCTTCTACCAATGGTAATGGTTATGGTAAGTCTTATGGCAATTCCTCCAACAACACTAGGGCTGCACCCTCTGAGCTTGAAGTCATGCTCAAGGACTTTATCGGTAAGCAAACTGCTTTTAACAGGTCTGTTGAGCAAAAGTTAGGCAAAATTGATATTCTTGCTTCTAAAGTTGATAGGCTTGCTCATGATGTTGAACTTCTAAAATTAAAAGTGTTGCCTAATGATGTGAAAGAGAACAATACTTTTGCCACTGCTAATGCTATCCAAGTTAGAATTGATGAAAATGTTAGGATGCTAGCAGAATTGCATGCCAGGTGGGAAAGAGAAGATGAGATGGCTAGAAAGATGAAGGTATGTACCATTACTACCTCTAATGATGTTGTTCCAATGCTAGCAATCCTCTCACTTTGATTGGTGTAGAGAAAAGTCCCACTCCTTGTGTTAAAAAGCCTAAAACTGCCAAAACTTTTTCTCAAAAGAGTGCTGAAATTTTTCGGAGTGTGGGAGATGATAGCTCTATTTCCTTTAATGATTTTGATATTGATGGCTGCAATATATCTGAAGTTATTTTGTTCTTACAAAAGCTTGCTTTGACTCCCAATGCTAGTTCTTTAAATGTTGCTTTTACAAAGCATATTACCAATGCTCTCGTGAAAATTAGGGATGAAAATTTGAAGGAAAAAGCTTCTATTCCCAAGAAGTTAGAAGATGGTTGGGAATCCATCGTTAATATGCATGTTAATGGTTTTGATTGCCATGCTTTATGTGATCTAGGTGCTAGTATTTCTATTATGCCTAGAAAAATTTATGACATGCTTGATTTACCACCGCTTGAAAAGTGTTATTATGATGTTCCTATTGCTGATGTTGCTAAGAAGAAACCTTTGGGAAGGATTAATGATGTTCTTATTATGGTTAACAATAACCTTGTTCCCGTTGATTTTCTTGTCATGGATGTTGAATGCAATGCTTCATGTCCTATTATTTTGGGAAGACCTTTTCTTCGAACTGTAGGTGCCATCATTAATATGAGGGAAGGCACCATCAAATACCAATTCCCACTCAAGAAAGGTATGGAACGCTTCCCTAGAAAAAGGAAGAAATTACTTTTTGACTCTATTATTAGAGAAAATTATGAGCTTGATGCTTCATCACTTGATATTACTTGATTCGCACTTTCTGCGCCTAGCTCAAAGGCGTTAAAGAAAAGCACTTTTGGGAGAAAACCCAATGTTTTTACTTTCAGTTCTTTTTCTTTTATTTGAGTCTTGGAAGTTATTACTACTGTAATAATCTCTCCTTATCATTTTTATTTCGTTTTTGTGCCAAGCGAAGCCTCTAATTTGAGTGAGGTAAGATTTGGGGATGTTGCTGTCCTGAAACAGATTTTGGTGCTGCACCGTAAAAATTCGTGAAAATTCTCAGTATATCTTTTGGACCTGAGATTTCTTGTGCCTATGCCCCAGGTTATATCCAAACTTTCATTAGACTTACACTTTTTGATTTGAGCAACAGAAAACCCTCTAAAAATTCGACCTTTGTCAGCTATTCTGTTTTGACAGATTTCTGCCATTATTTGTGTTTGCCGCTCGATCGCTTTCTTTTTTAGTTCTTTTGATCACGGAACTTTTGGGGAAGTTGCTACAGTAGTATATGCTTTATATGTGGTGGTTTTGAGTTGAAACCTGAAGCAAAAAGGGGTTGATTCATTGTTATGCTTACACTAATGTTGCTAATAGAATTGTGTTGAGTTTTGTATGAAGGAAGTTTTCAAGTGTAGGGATTGGAGAATGATGAGATGAGTTGAAGAATGGAAAAAAGCTCAAGCTTGGGGATGCCCATGTCACCCCAAGAAATATCCAAGAGGTACAAGCGTCAAAGCTTGGGGATGCCCCCGAGGCACCCCTTCTTCATCGGCAAAAATCAGGTCACCTTTCAACACACTATATTTTTATTGCTTCATGCACTATGCGTTTTTCTTGCAGCGTCAGTTGTCTTAGTTTTCAGTTTTGTTTAGTTTAGTTTGCTGCAATAAATGGTTGGACCCCAACAAATTTCTTTTGGAGAAGTTGCCTCGCTTTTCATTTGCCAAGAACACTCTGTTTTTCACTCGTATCATTTCAACGAGTGTTCTCTTTTTCTGCTACTGCGTTTAACTTTTGTTTTTCGCCTTGATTTGTGTTCAGATCTTGTTATATATTTACATCAAGGTGTATTTTGACATCTGGTCCATGTTGGTATTCATCAAAAGAGTTGTTTCAAAAAAGTTTGAATGGTGTTGGAAAAGAGAAAAAGCTTTATGCAAAAAAGTGTTACAAAAAGGAGCTTGTGTAGACTGCGGCCTAGGCTTTTGCATGTCGTGCTTGATGTCTTTTTGATAGTATGATTAGTGGTTTTGCTGTAGAATGACTTGTCTCAAATGACTGAGATTGCTTAATGAGCCTTTGAAAAAAATCATGCGTTGTTTTAATTATTTGAAAGCATTATTTTGGTTTTCTCCTTGATGCTTTATTTGGGTTGACTTGGCGCATGCTCACACATGTTAGACTCATACAAAGTCGCCATAAGCCTCCATGATCATTTAGTTTTTGAATTTTGATGCCATCTTATGCTTCTTTTAATGTTGCTTTGTCGGTTTGCATGATTATGGCCGTTATTGCTCTCTTAGTTGGTCGCTCCTAGTCTTTTGCTAGCCCTCATTTTGTACTGAGTATGAGCTCTACTCGTGCATCCAACTCCTAAAAACCAAGTTGTTCCAAAGTGTCCACCATACATACCTATTAGCAATTTGCTATTCCAAAGTACATTTGACTTGCTTTTATCTATCCTTCAAATTAAACTCTTTTGGTGTTATGCGAAAATTGGTCAGCAAAGCTCTCACGAACCTGATGGCACACTTTACTTTTCTCGCTTTAAAATTTTGACATTCTGGCTCTCTTATGTTGAGTTGTTATTCTTGCAAGTTGTAAGTTGGAAATTAGCCCAGCCATGCCGTCATGGGGCAAGCTTTCAACATTGCACTATCTTTCATTTGAGTTGATATCGTGATCTTTTGTTTATGGATACTCGCGATGTGAAATAAGTTAGCAATCTTGTGGGATCATGGAGTTCTTATATGTGTTAGGGAAATGCCTGGGCCGCTAATCTAAGCCATGCATCATTCATGGTGGAAATTTACAGCATGCCCATAGTGGACATTTGATGACGCATCTCACAATTAAAAGCTATACCAATGGTAAATAAAAGAGATGTCGAGGTGTTCATTGTTTGTTTGTCTTGTCATTTTGATGTGGGCTTGTTCCATGTCATTGGGCAGGAGGTACCCCGTTGGCGGTTCTCGATGATACATATATATTTACAATGACAAGAGCCTGCTTGGGACTCAAAGTCGAGTAGCATGAGGTTTGGGTATTCGTACTTCACGGGACACGAGGTTTTCAACTTATGATTTGTCAAGCATATGCTTCAAAATTGTACTCGCATTAACTCTAACCATTCAAGATGCCTATGATGGGGGCAATGAGAGCTCAAAGCTAGTAAGTACCAAAATTTTTGAAGGTTTATAAAATTCGAAATCACTGCTTCCCTCCGCGAAGGGCCTTTCTTTTACTTTTATGTTGAGTCACCACCTTCTATCTTTATGCACCGTCCAAGAGACCATAGTTGTCATTCTGAGTATAATGTGCATTGTCCCAAAGTTTTCATTGATTGATTCATGATGTTGGTTTCACTTGTTCTTAAATTATTTGTATCTAGTCACCCTCTTAAACTTGAAGGTGTCATATGCATTTATGTTTTGCTCTCTCATGAAGGACAAGCTGAAAACCATTTGCTATGTTTTTCCATATGATTTGAACACACGTTTGACTTTCATTGTTTCATTTTCATGATCTTTTGTTTGTGTTCTTTTTCATGTTATAACATGGTTGCTAAGTTTCTTCTATCAAGATTATATCTTTCATGCCCATGTTTTAAGCTCTTTTGATCCCAGCGCACAACGCTTACATATATGGTCAAGATTGTGTAGGTGCATGCCACCTCAAAAATTATTTCTTTTGTTATCACTTACCTACTCGAGGATGAGCAGGAGTTAAGCTTGGGGATGCTGATACGTCTCAAACGTATCTATAATTTTTTATGCTCCATGCTTGTTTTTACACCATTTGGTTAGTGTTTTGTTACACTTCGTGGCGTTTTTATGCATTTTCCGGAACTAACCTATTAACAAGATGCCACAGTGCTAGTTCCCTGTTTTCTGCTGTTTTTGTGTTTCAGAAAAGTTACACAGGAAATATTCTCGGAATTGGACAAAACAAAAGCCAAACATCCAGAAATTTACCGAAGCTTCTAGAGAACCGAAGAGGAGACGAAGAGGGGCCACAGGCCGGCCACACAGTAGGGCGGCGTGGCCCAGGCCCTGGCCGCGCCCCCTATGTGTGAGATCACCTTGGTCCACTTCTGACGATGTCCCTTCGCCTATAAACACCACCAACGGGAAAAACCTAAGTACCCGATCAATTTTCCAGAAACACATCGCGATCCGCCGCCGTTGTCGACCCGAGATCAGGAGGGTCTAGAAGCTCTTCCCGGCACCCTGCCGGAGAGGGGAATCACCACCGGAGGTCTTCTTCATCGCCATGCTTGCTTCCGGCGCGATGAGTGAGTAGTCTACCTTGGACTATGGGTCCATAGCAGTTTGTCTTCTCCACCATGTGCTTCATGTTTAGATCTCGTGAGCTGCCTTACATGATTGAGATCACCGTTATGTAATTCTACATGTTGTGTTTGTTGGGATCCGATGAATATTGGTGTTATGATTGAGTTGATGTGCTGAATATTATCTTATGTTATCTCTATGTTGTTTATGATCTTGCATGCTCTCTGTTGTTAGTAGCTATCTTGGCCGAGTAGATACTAGTGACTCCAAGAGGGGGTATTTATGCTCGATAGTTGGGTTCATGCCTCTATTTAATCCGGGGGAGTGACAGAAACCTCTAAGGTTGTAGATGTGATGTTGCCACTAGGGAGAAAACAACATTCTTATGTCCAAGGACATATGCTTTGTTTACATTACACACTTTGCTTAATGCAGTTATCTGTTGTTCGCAACTTAATACTTGTGAGGTTCTCGGATTGATTCCCCGTGAGTGGATTATTAGTCATAGATGCAGTTGGATGGCGGTCTATGTATCTTATTGTAATGCCTAGAGTAAATCTCATAGTGATCCTCTCGACGTATGCACGTTATCTTTATTCTATCAATTGCCCAACTGTAATTTTTTTACCAGCATGTGTTATTTTATCTTATGGAGAGACACCACTAGTGAACTATGGACCCCGGTCCTATTTCCTTTATATTGCTATCACCTGTTTACTTTACTTGTATTGTTTACTTTACTCGCATACTACTATTGCTTTCCACTCAATACGCTCATTCCTTTGTTTACAGCAAACCGGTGAGATTGACAACCTCATCGTAAGTTGGGAGCAAAGTATTTGGTTGTGTTGTGTGCAGGTTCCACGTTGCAGTTGGCAAAGCAAAGCACTGGACGAGGCGCCTTATAAATTGTCTGGAGTTGTCGCGAAGCTAGCAAGCATCACCTTCTTGAGTTTGGTTTTTTCCTACTGGACGATTAAACCTTGGTTTCTTACTGAGGGAAAACTGCTGCTTTACTCATCATACCTTCCTCTTCGGGTTCCCAACTGGACGGTGAGTCACATCAACCGTGCCGCAACAGTTAGCCATGGTTTGTGAAAGGAAAAAAGGTGGGGAGGAGTGCCAAGCTTTATAAAAGAGCACAAAAGTGACAATCTCTCTCTCAAAAACTTGCTTCATTTTTGTATGGAAGATAGTAAGAACCCCATTGCCAGTCATTGACAAAAACAACCATGTAACACCCCGACTTTTCTAACCATGTTTGAGTAGTGTTTAGTGATCCAAAAATGAGGGCCAACAAAAAACATTTTGTGCAAACCTCTGGAAGTACTAGTTCTTGCTTGTTTGTCTTGGTTGTTATGTTAATAATGTCTGTTTGGATTGCTTGATTGAACAATATTGTGAACCAACACAATCCTTGTGCCCTTGTGATCATGCCTTTATTTATGCTTCTAGCTATTTTTCCAAAACCATTATCTTAGCAACCTCTCCTTTTTCAAATTATTTTATTTGTCCAAAATAAGCGCCAAGATTTATCTTTGAGACAAAGCTTTTATCGAAACTAAGTATTTACAAAATTATCGGGACCTACAAAGTAGAGTGGTCCCACTATTTTACAAACTTATATTTTGTTGATATTTATAAAAGGATTTCAAACACCTTTAAGAAAACTTTCTAAAGGAGATGCTATGTCTCCACTAGTTTCTGAAAAATCTACAAAAGCTTTACTCCTTTATTTGAAACTCTTCTCTACTTGACCATGGCATGATCATCATTGAGCACTTGTTCAATCATTGTTTCTGGTGATTCTAGATTAGCTGCAAATGATTGACCTTGTGTGGTGAGTTGACTTTGTGTGACTTTGTTTGACTTTGATGAGTTGTTTGTTTGTAGTTATGATCTTCAGATAGGCATGTGGCCTAACCTATTCAAAAACCCATCAAGTAATACATTTTCCAGTAGATCATTTACATTCTATATTTCCAATAAAACCTATTTTGATGTTTTCCTCTCAATCCTAAAACCCTAACTCTAATGTCCTACCCTAAGGCATTAGGAGCCCCTTTTTGAGGAGTTTTAAAACCAATCAAACTAGCCCAAGAAAAGCACCCATGGTGTTATTAGGATCATCTTCATCCCATCCTCGGAGGCTCCTCTCAATTTTCAAAAATTATTCCTAGCAGGCATTTCATCAAACACCTAGTGTGTAGACTATCTTCGTGTATGTTAACAGTTTCAGTTTTTAAACACTTGTATTAAGCTCATCTATTCTATCCATGACAATTTACCTTCCTAGAACTCATATTTGATATGTGTTCTTTCATTCCTTCCATTACCACCTAGTCAATTGAGGCCATCCTCTAATTGTTTCAGTCTTGTTTCTGAAGCTAATCAAATCACTGACCATTTGACTTTTATCAGATGCACTTTCGATCACACTTCTAAATTTCGAAATTAATTGTTCAGAGACCATCCTATGACCTATTCCTCTTCCTTTATATCTGATCTAACTATCCATGCACTTGTTGGTGCATTTTGAAGCCTTCCACCCGTTCATATGACAATATCTTGAACCCTAGTCAAAACTATTTTTTTTAACCCTTCTACTTTTCCTTAAACTTCTTAGTCACTTGTCAACACACACCATCAACACCCTCCATAAATCCAACTCTTCTCAAATAACATTGGGAATGTCATTCTGCTCCTTATCACCCCTTCACCCTCAAGAATAAATTCTATAAAACTATCTTCTCATTTCATTTTCTTGTTAAACAAAATTTCATGGGGATGGCAACCCTACTATCCCTTGCACTTTTTCCTCCTCAAATAAATTTAGGAGTTCTACCATGCTATCTCATACATGAGGAATCCTATGAACCCCAAAAACCCTACCTTCACATATTAGAAAATTCCCAAACTTGGCACATAGCTTCCCACACCACTTCTAAACATTTTTGGATCATCAACACCCCTACTTTGGCCCATTTCCAAATATTTCGAAATTCAATTGGAGTTTGACCAAAAAGGCATTATCTCTTCTTCTCCTCTCTTTTTCTCTTTGAAAACCGAGTAAGGAGAGAACCCTAGCCTGCCACCCCCTCTCCTCACTCTTGCACTGTTCACTTTGTCCTCTAGTGCTTGGAAGAAGGAGGTAGAGAAGCTCACGTATATCTTTGCAAGATCTTGGAAAATTCCTTGCAACAAGCCACCACCCTCCCCATCCAATGACAATGCGAGTATCAGGACCCTACACCCCCCCCCCCTCTACCCCACCTGCGAGCTGCCCTAGCCAGCCTTAAGCTCCCTCTCTCTCTTGTGCCCTCGGTGGCCATTGGCATGCCTTATGGCATAAGCCAACACCTATGCCCGTGTAACCTCGCCACCAGCCTCTCCTCTCTGTCCCCTCTCAATCCCTCACGCTAACTTGCCCTTGTCTTGTTCTTTTCAACCGCTCTAGGCCACGCTCTGGGAGCCGGATGATCGTCGAACACCTGGCAGGCATCCAGTCGACGTCCTCTCCCCGAGCCTACAGCCTGCCCCCGCGCGTGCCCTCTCGCCTCAGACCGCGCCCCTCCATCGCAGACCGTATGGCGCAGCCCCAGCTCATCTCCTTGTCCCTATCTCTCTGGCCACGCTCGCCGCCCACCCGAGCCAGTGAGCGTCGAGCTACGCCACCCTCTGCCTCGCCTGCGCATGCCCGCTTCCCCCTGCCTATTTAAGCATCCGCCCCATCGCTCAGCTTCCTATCTCCCCTCAGAAACGACCCAAACCAAGCCCCCCTGTGTTTCACTCTCTTGCCTTCCCCGACCCCGACCAGAGCGCCGCCGTGGCTGACGCCGCGTCACGAGCTTGCCCCAGACCACCCCGTGATCTTCCTTCTCATTCTCCTGCTTACCCTCCTCGCTCTGTAGCTCACCCCTAGCTCCTTTTGTTCCAGGGACAATGGAATCGACGGTTCCATCACCGACTTCGTCTGCCCGCATCGGTCGCCCGGTGAGCCCCCTGTTCTGATGCCTTCCGGCATGCACGGCTGGTTCTAGGAGGTCGGAGGTGGCGTTCTGATCGTATTGGTCCTAGCAGCGCATCCCGGCGAGCCCCATGGCCAACTCCGGTGATGCTCCGGCAAGGTTCCGGTGAGCCTCCTCCGTCCTCCTCTGTTCTCACCACCGATTTTTGGTCAATCGGATCGGAACCGTTGGATCTCGATCGAACCGTAGCGTACCCCTTCGGGTATAAGAAGAGGCCTGACGGCTGGGCCCCGCCTGGCAGACCAGTTTGACCCAGCCTTTCCCGCGTGCTGCGGGCGAAACGGGCCAGAAACCCAGCGGACCGGCCCAGATCTGCTCAGATCTGGCCCATGTCGATTTTTTTTAGGAAAATCGTTTAACCTTTTCTCAGATCTGCAAACTTGTAAATGCAATAGAAAAATATTTATGAACTCAAATAGCATGATTCAAATTTCTGTGAGTATCCTGTTCAAATACCTTTGTTTTGGCACAGGTCCCATGCAAAATAAATCAATGTGTGTGCAATAGTATTTTAGTTGGCTAAATTAGTCCCTTTTCAAACATAAATCCAAATCTGGAGTTTTATGTGATGAAAATGTTTGATTCCAATTTTTAGTGATGCCCTGTTGTAATGTGAAGCTTGAGAACTTGGTTTTGCTATTTTAGGAGTATTGAGTTGCCTGCAGTAACTATTTTAGTGATATTTAAGTTTCACATTGTTTTATTTATTGTGCCTAATAGGAATATTATTTTGAGGTGATTCAAACTCTGGTCTGTTATGCATGTATCTAACTTGGTCTCTGTTAGAATTTTAGGAACTACTGAAAAGTTTAGAGAATTAAATTACTTTCTAGTGATATGTGTGATTAGGAAATTCATTATAAATAAACCCTAGCATATTTTGGATTGATTCCAATTGGGTTGGATCTGTAATTGTGTTAGCTACTTGGTGGTATACTAGTTGCCATGCTTTGATTCTTGTTAATGCCTGCAAAGTGTTTGCCTTGTGCATATGACCTACTTTGCTATTAGAAATTGTCTTGCTACTATTAGGGTGATAATTCTTGTGTAAAATGGTTTCTTGCTATATAAAACCTGAACATGTTTGTTTCTGATACTCTTTGGTTGAAGTGTGAAATTGCATGGTTGGTGTGTGGCTTGTGTATGCATGTGTGCTTATTGTGTGTTATTAATTTTTCCGGCGATAGAATCGAACGAGGAGTGTACCGAGGAAGGAGAAGTCTTTGAGTACCAGGAGGAAGAGAACCAGGGACAAGCCAACCAAGGCAAGCCATCTAAACTTGATGCATATCTGAATCCTATTTACATACTTTGCATGTTTCATAATGGTTTATTAAAGTGCATGATTTTATATTGCTATAGTCCTTATAGCAATTAATTGTTGGCTCAAGCTCCACGAGCCCAATTGTTATCATCCTTCGAGATGACCCCTTTGATCACATATTCTTTACCCTTGCAATAGTGGCTTGTTGATTAGCAGCAAAGCCTTTGGGAAACTTCTAGTGGAGCTAAAAACTCTAGGATTGGGAACAGTCAAAGAAAGTTTCGAAAATGCTTTCGAAAAGCTTGGAGTAGTATCTACTCCACTGAAATGTTTTCAAAAATGGTTTTGGACAAATGGAGATGATCATGAAGGCTAAAGGAGTTGGTGGTTTTCAAATTACATTGGTGATCACTATGTATCCACCGGAACAATTTACCCGTGCAACCACATTACCCCGGTATCTGACGGGGCTTAGTTCGAAGTTTATCTGCCTTAGTGCGGGGAGCCTCGCACTATATAAGGGTTGGTAGGACCTCATAATCCGGGTTGTCACAAGTGGTGGGCAACAGTGTAGTGGGCCCGCCAATAGGCTACCCGTCCGAAAGACACTTGGGTTTCTCCCGCCATGGCACTAGAACTACGCTCGACGGAGGTAGACGGCCAGGGTTTGCCGGGGAGGTATACTCCACAGGGTAGGCACCCGTATTAAGGTGGATAGATGGAAGGCTCTGTTCGATTATCCGAACCCCGCATACTTGTGTATGACGGTCCGTGGTGGTATCCCGGCGGATTTATCGAATCTTGTGGGTAAAGTGTACAACCTCTGCAGAGTGTAAACCTATTCGAATAGCCGAGTCCTCGGTCATGGACGGTTGGAATGGTCGCCATCTAGGCCAATGTCAGTTTTGGTTTTACAAAAGTGTTTTCGAAAAAATGGAGAAGGTGTGCCGGACAGAGTACTCGGAGGGTACTGCCGTGGCACGGCTATGGTTCGGAGTACTTGCAGGGTACTGCCGAAGGAAATGAGATGGTCATGTGTGATTGACCTGGATTTATAAAGGGAGGTGGTCATGTTTGATTGACCACCGGCTCTCTCTTGAGAAATAAATGAGCTCCCCCTTTCCTAAAATTGTTTACAAAAATATAGAGATGTCGTATGACATGCTATATCGACAAGAGAAACTATGTTAGTATAGAGCAAACTAGATTAGAGCCTTTCACCTTGCTACAGCCAAACTGCATATCAACACTTCCTCCTAGATGGTTTGCGAGTACAATTCAAAATGTACTCACGGCTTTGTCCCTGGCTATTAACTTGGTCAGATTATGGTAAAGAATATGAGGATGAGGGTGAGGAGTTTGACGACGCCGATGCAAGCTAGGAACGTCTCCCAGTGAGTTGCCTGTAGGGTAGTAGGCATGACGTGGGTCATCAACGCTGCTTGATATCCGCTGCTTAGTTGTAAACTTACCCTGCGTGGCAATATCAGTCTTGGTTATGTGACCAATTGTAAGACTATTATATTCGGTACTGTAGTGGATGATGTAACTTTGATATCAGCTCGGTTATGTGGACTCACGACATACTGATCATGGGATTGTGAGTTGTATGCATAATGGGAATCCCGGAGTGGTAAACCGGGGTCCCCACAAACCACCTCTCAAAACCCAATTTTTATCTCTCTGTTTTACAAATGAAAAGCTCTAGCACATGTTTAATCACTGCTTCCCTCCGCGAAGGGCCTTTCTTTTACTTTTATGTTGAGTCACCACCTTCTACCTTTATGCACCGTCTAAGAGAGCATAGTTGTCATTCTTAGTATAATGTGCATTGTCCCAAAGTTTTCATTGATTGATTCATGATGTTGGTTTCACTTGTTCTTAAATTATTTGTATCTAGTCGACCTGTTAAACTTGAACGTGTCCTATGCATTTATGTTTTGCTATTCCATGATGGACAAGCTGAAAACCATTTGTTATATTTTTCCTTATGATTTGAACACATGTTTGACTTTCATTGTTTCATTTTCATGATCTTTTATTTGTGTTATTTTTCATGTTATAACATGGTTGCTAAGTTTCTTCTATCAAGATTATATCATTCATGCCCATGTTTTAAGTTCTTTTGATCCCAGCATGCAATGCTTACATAGATGGTCAAGATTGTGTAGGTGCATGTCACCTCAAAAATTATTTCTTTTGTTATCACTTACCTACTCGAGGACGAGCAGGAGTTAAGCTTGGGGATGCTGATACGTCTCAAACGTATCTATAATTTTTGATGCTCCATGCTTGTTTTCACATCATTTGCTTAGTGTTTCGTTACACTTCGTGGCATTTTTATGCATTTTCCAGAACTAACCTATTAACAAGATGCCACAGTGCCAGTTCCCTATTTTCTGCTGTTTTTGTGTTTCAGAAAAGTTACACAGGAAATATTCTCGGAATTGGACGAAACAAAAGCCAAACATCCAAAAATTTACCGAAGCTTCCAGAGGACCGAAGAGGAGACGGAGAGGGGCCACGAGCCGACCACACAACAGGGCGGCGCGGCCTAGGCCCTGGCCGCGCCCCCTATGTGTGTGACCAGCCTGGTCCACTTCTGATGATGCCCCTTCACCTATAAAGACCCCCCGATGGAAAAAACCTAAGTACCCGATCAATTTTCCAGAACACGTCGCGATCCGCCGCCGCCGTCGACCCGAAGATCGGGAGGGTCTAGAAGCTCTTCCCGGCACCCTGCCGGAGAGGGGAATCACCACCGAAGGTCTTCTTCATCGCCATGTTTGCCTCCAGAGCGATGAGTGAGTAGTCTACCTTGGACTATGGGTCCATAGCAGTAGCTAGATGGTTGTCTTCTCCACCATGTGCTTCATGTTTAGATCTCATGAGCTGCCCTACATGATTGAGATCACCGTTATGTAATTCTACATGTTTGGTTTGTTGGGATCCGATGAATATTGGTGTTTATGATTGAGTTGCTGTACTGAATATTATCTTATGTTATCTCTATGTTGTTTATGATTTTGCATGCTCTCCGTTGTTAGTAGCTATCTTGGTCGAGTAGATACTAGTGACTCCAAGAGGGGGTATTTATGCTCGATAGTTGGGTTCATGTCTCTATTTAATATGGGGGAGTGACAGAAACCTCTAAGGTTGTAGATGTGTTGTTGCCACTAGGGAGAAAACAACATTATTATGTCCAAGGGCATATGCTTTGTTTACATTACACACTTTGCTTAATGCAGTTATCTGTTGTTCGCAACTTAATACTCGAGGGGTGTTCGGACGATATCCCCGCGAGTGGATTATTAGTCATAGATGCAGTTGGATGGCGGTCTATGTATTTTGTTGTAATGCCCAGAGTAAATCTCATAGTGATCCTCTCGACATATGCACGTTATCTTTATTCTATCAATTGCCCAACTATAATTTGTTTACCCAGCATGTGTTATTTATCTTATGGAGAGACACCACTAGTGAACTGTGGACCCCGGTCCAATTTCCTTTACATTGCTATCACTTGTTTACTTTACTCGCACTGTTTACTTTACTCGCATACTACTATTGCTTTCCACTCGATACGCTCATTCCTTTGTTTACAGCAAACCGGTGAGATTGACAACCTCATCGTAAGTTGGGAGCAAAGTTTTTGGTTGTGTTGTGTGCAGGTTCCACGTTGCTACTAGTTGAAGACGCGCTAACAAGATATTGTTAACGGCGCCCTTGCTGGAGTGTCACTAGGCTAGCAAGCATCACCTTCTTGAGTTTGGCTTTTTCCTACTCGATTGACATCCCTTGGTTTCATAACTGAGGGAAAACTTGCTGCTATATTCATCAAACCTTCTCTTGGGGTTTCCAACTGGCCGGTCATTTATATCATCAACACGGCACCATCAATGTGGTATGCTCCTATAATACCACGGTTGAAACGTCTGTTCAGAAATAAAGAGCATGCGAAGTTGTTGCGATGGCACATGGAAGATCCTATGAAAGACGACAAGTTGAGGCACCCCGTTGATGGTCAGCAGTGGAGAAAAATCGAGAGAGAGTTCCTAAGATTTGCAGGTGACACAAGGAACATATGGTTTGGTCTAAGTACAGATGGTATGAATCCTTTTGGGGAGCAGAGTTGTAGTCACAGCACCTGGCCCGTTACTCTATGTATCTACAACCTTCCTCCTTGGTTGTGCATGAAGCGGAAGTTCATTATGATGCCAGTGCTCATCCAAGGTCCGAATCAACCCGGCAACGACATTGATGTGTACCTAAGGCCATTAGTTGATGAACTTTTACAGCTGTGGGCCGAACCAGGTGTACGTGTGTGGGACAAGCACAAACAAGAGGGATTTGACCTTCGAGCATTGCTTTTCGTAACCATCAATGATTGGCCTGCTCTTAGTAACATTTCAGGACAGACAAACAAGGGATACAATGCATGCACACACTGTTTGGATGAGACAGAAAGTATATATCTGAAGGGTTTCGCAGCATAGTAAATCAAAAAAATTCCTACGGATGCGAACAAGAAAGCCAAGATCTAATCTAGGAGATGTAATCAACAAGAGAGGTAGAAGAGATCTTCATACCCTTGAAGATTCGCACAGCGGAAACGTTCAATAGAACGTGGTTGACGTAGTCGTACTCGCCGTCTCCTCCTCGCGATCCGATCCGATCCTACGCCGCAAGTGGCGGCGCCTCCGAGAGTTGCACACGTGCGGTGCAGCGACGTCTCCTCCTTCCTTGGTCCAGCAAGTATGGTGGAGAGATAGATTGGATCAGCAGCATGACGGCGTGGTGCTTATGGTGGAGAGTTTCTGCAGCAGGGCTTCGCCTACGTGCAGTCGCGAGAGAGAGAGAGAGAGGGAGGGCAGCAGTTGGCGGCTAGGGTTTGGGTCCAGGGTGGAGAGGGCTGCGCCCCTGCCCCCTATATATAGAGGGGTGGCCGGCCAGCTTGGCCTCTCCTCAAACCCTAGGGCGCCAACTTGGAGTAGGAAGAGTGGGGGGCAAGTTTCCCCCCCTTCCTTCTTTGAAGACTCCCTTAGGGTTTCCCCTTGGGCTGGCCGGCTGGGCCTTAGGGGCCTTGTGCGCCTGGCCCAGGGCGGCCAGGGCACTTCCCCTTAGGCCCACGCAGGCCTCCGTCAAGTGGGCCCACGTTGGTCCCACTCCGGAACCTTCTAGAACCTTCCGGTACAATACCGATAAACTCTGAAACCTTTCCGGAATCCAAAAACTGCTTTCCTTTATATGAATCTTATTCTCTGGACCATTCCGGAACCTCTCGTGACGTCCCGGATCTCATCCGAGACTCCGAACTAAAACTCATAAACCAATTATCCATTCTATCCTAGCGTCGATGCACGTTAAGTGTGTGACCCTACGGGTTCGAGAATATGTAGACATGATCTTCTATCAATAATCAACAGCGGGATCTGGAAACCCATATTGACTCCCACATATTCATCGATGATCATATCGAATGAACCACGATGTCAGGATTCAATTAATCCCGTATATGTATTCCCTTCGTCACACGATATTTTACTCGCCCGAGATTTGATCGTCGGTATCGCCATACCTAGTTCAATCTCGTTCACAGCAAGTACTTTACTCGTTCCATAATCCGATATCACTTTGTGATTAACTCATTAACCACATGCTTGCAAGCGGTGTTGATATCGATTACCGAGTGGGCCCGAAGTATATCTCTCCGACTTGGGAGGGACAAATTCCATCTCGATACATACAACCCAACAAGTACTTTCTGATCACCTGAAAGACACCTTTATTATCACCCTCACATAGGATGACGTTTGATGACTTCAAAGCTTTCTTCCGATACTAGGGAGTTGTATTATCTCATGGTCTAAGGAATACAATACATGACATAGGAAAAGCTTCGCAAAGATGAACACGATGACACGATCTAATTGCTCTGCTTTATTTGGGTCTGTCCATCATATCATTCTCCTAATGATATGATCTCATTATTAATTGACAACACATGTCTATGGTTAGGAAACCTTAACCATCATTAATCAATGAGCTAGTCCATAGAGGCGTACTAGGGACACGGTGTTGTTCATAAACCACACAAGTATTAAAGTTTCCGCTTAATACAATTCTAGCATGGAATATAAACATTATCATGAACAAGAATTATAATAATAACATCTTTATTATTGCCTCTAGGGCATAATTCCAACAGTCTCCCACTTGCACTAGAGTCAATAATCTAGTTTACATCTGGCAACAATCTAACACCCATGGCATTAAGGTGCTGATCATGTTTTGCTCGTGGAAGAGGTTTAGTCAATGGATCTGCGACATTCAGATATGTATGTACTTTGCTAATCTTCAGATCTCCATCTGCTATATAATCTCGAATTATATGGAAACGGCGGTTGATGTGCTTGGTTTTTGGATGATATCTTGGTTCCTTAGCCAGCGCTATGGCGCCAGTGTTGTCGCACAATATCTCCAGTGGGTCCAAGGCATTTGGAACCACACCAAGCTCAGTGATGAAGTTTCTGATCCAAACTCCTTCACATGATGCTTCTGAAGCAGCCATGTATTCCGCTTCTGTTGTAGATCCCGCGATCATGCTTTGCTTGCAGCTTCTCCAGCTCACAGCTCCACCATTCAAAATATAAACGTATCCTGTCTGAGATTTAGAATCATCCGGGTCGGTGTCGAAGCTAGCGTCGACGTAACCTTTTACGACGAGCTCCTCATCACCTCCATAGACCAAGAACATTTCTTTGGTCCTATTTAAATACTTTAGGATGTTCTTTACGGCTGTCCAGTGTTCCACTCCTGGATCACTTTGGTATCTGCTCGTCAAACTAAGAGCATTGGACACATCCGGTCTAGTACACAGCATGGCATACATGATAGAACCTATGGCCGAGGCATATGGCACTTTCCTCATAGTTTCTCTATCTTTTACCGTAGCTGGACACTGAGCCTTGCTCAATATCTTACCTGACAACATGGGCAATGAACCTTTCTTTGCTTTATCCATTCTGAAACTCTTCAGAACCTTGTCCAGGTATGTACTTTGGCTTAAAGCTATTAGGCGCCTTTCTCTATCTCTATAGATTTTGATGCCTAATATATAAGCAGCTTCCCCTAGATCTTTCATTGAAAAACATTTATTCAAATAACTCTTCACATCGTTAAGCATACCGATGTCATTTCCAATAATCAATATGTCATCCACATATAGTACTAAAAATGTCACCGAGCTCCCACTCACTTTCTTGTAAATACAAGCTTCGTAGCAATTTGGAACAAATCCAAAACTCTTGATCACTTGATCAAAACGAAGGTTCCAACTCCGAGATGCTTGCTTCAGCCCATAAATGGAACGCTGAAGTTTGCACACCTTATTAGCATCCTTAGGATCGACAAAACCTTCGGGCTGCATCATATACAACTCTTCATCAATGTTGCCATTGAGGAACGCAGTCTTGACATCCATCTGCCATATTTCATAATCATGAAACGCAGCAATTGCTAATAAAATCCGAATGGACTTAAACATTGCTACAGGAGAGAAAGTCTCATCGTAGTCAACACCTTGAACTTGCCGAAAACCTTTTGCGACAAGCCGAGCTTTATAGACAGTAACATTACCATCCGCGTCCGTTTTCTTCTTGAAAATCCATTTGCACTCAACGGCCTTACGGTCGCTAGGAGGATCCACCAAAGTCCACACTTGGTTTTCGCTCATGGATCCCAATTCGGATTTCATGGCCTCTAGCCATTTCTCAGAGTCTGGGCTCATCATTGCTTCCTCATAGTTCGCAGGTTTGCTGTTGTCTAACAACAAGACGGTTAAGACAGGGTTGCCGTACCATTCAGGAGTGGCACGTGACCTTGTCGACCTGCGAAGTTCAGTAGTAGCATTGTTCGAAGTTTCATGATCTTTATCATTAGCTTCCTCTCTTGTTGATGCAGGCGGCGCCGGAACAATTTCTGGTGCTGCGCTACTCTCCAACTCGAGAGAAGGTTCAATAACCTCGTCTAGCTCTACCTTTCTCCCACTCACTTCTTTCGAGAGAAACTCCTTCTCAAGAAAGGATCCATTCTTTGCAACAAACACTTTGCCTTCGGATCTGTGGTAGAAGGTATACCCAATCATTTCCTTAGGGTATCCTATGAAGACGCATTTCTCCGCTTTGGGTTCGAGCTTGTCCGGCATCAACTTCTTGACGTAAGCTTCGCATCCCCAAACTTTAAGAAACGACAACTTAGGTTTAGCACCAAACCATAGTTCATACGGTGTCGTCTCAACGGATTTAGATGGTGCCCTATTTAAAGTGAATGCAGCGGTTTCTAATGCATAACCCCAAAATGATAACGGCAAATCTGTAAGAGACATCATTGATCGCACCATATCTAATAGAGTTCGATTCCGGCGTTCAGACACACCATTGCGCTGTGGTGTTCCGGGTGGCGTGAGTTGCAAAACAATTCCGCTTGCTTTAAGATGCGTGAGAAAATCATAACTCAAATACTCACCTCCACGATCGGATCGCAGAAATTTAATTTTCCTGTTACGATGGTTTTCCACTTCGTTCTGAAATTCTTTGAACTTTTCAAATGTTTCAGATTTATGTTTCATTAAATAGATATACCCATATCTACTTAAGTCATCAGTAAAAGTGAGAAAATAGCGATATCCACCGCGCGTCGAAATACTCATTGGTCCGCACACATCGGTATGTATGATTTCCAATAAGTCCGTTGCTCGCTCCATTATTCCGGAGAACGGGGTTTTGATCATCTTGCCCATGAGGCATGGTTCGCACGTGTCAAATGATTCAAAATCAAGAGACTCTAAAAGTCCATCAGAATGGAGTTTCTTCATGCGTTTTACACCAATATGACCTAGACGGCAGTGCCACAAATAAGTTGGATTATCACTATCTACTTTGCATCTTTTAGCCTCAATGTTATGGATGTGTGTTTCATTGCTTTCGAGATTCAGAAGAAATAAACCATTCACAACAGGTGCATGACCATAAAAGATGTTATTCATATAAATAGAACAACCATTATTCTCAGATTTAAATGAATAACCGTCTTGCAATAAACACGATCCAGATATAATGTTCATGCTCAACGCAGGCACATAATAACACTTATTAAGGTTTAAAACTAATCCCGAAGGTAAAACTAAGGAGAGCGTGCCGACGGCCATCACATCAACTTTTGATCCATTGCCAACGCGCATCGTCACCTCATCCCTTGCTAGCCGCCGTCTATTCTGTAGTTCCTGTTTCGAGTTACAAATATTAGCAACTGAACCAGTATCATATACCCAGGCACTACAACGAGCGCTAGTAAGGTAGACATCAATAACATGTATATCAAATATACCTTTGATGGTGCCAGCCTTCTTATCTGCTAAGTACTTCGGACAGTTGCGCTTCCAGTGACCCTTGACCTTGCAATAGAAGCACTCAGTGTCCGGCTTAGGTCCAGACTTGAGCTTCTTCTCAGCAGGGGCAACGCGCTTGCCGCTGCCTTTCTTGAAAGATCCCTTTGCTCCCTTAGCTTTCTTAAAGCTAGTGGTCTTGTTGACCATCAACACATGATTGTCTTTCTTGATATCCACCTCCGCAGCTTTCAGCTTAGCGAAGAGCTTAGTGATCGTATCAGTGGAACCAATTTGATTATGAGTAACTACAAAACCTTTGTAGCTAGGAGGCAGTGATTGCAGAACTCTGTCAATCTTGAGCTCCTCTGGAATCTTGCAGTCCAGTTGCTCAAGGCGTTGAGTGTAGCCCGACATCTTAATGGCGTGCTCACTAACGGAACTCCCTTCCTCCATCTTGCAGTTAAAGAACTTCTCAGAGATCTCATATCTCTCAGAACGGGCTTGAGTCTGAAACATGGTTTTCAGTTCCTCAAGTATCTCATAAGGCCCGCGGTACTTCTCAAAACGATTTTGAAGTTCCGGTTCCATAGAAAACAACATGGTACTCATAATCACATCACAATCATCTCTACGAGCATTGAAGTCAGCAAGTTCTTCAGTTTTCGCAGTTGCAGCAGGGGTGTCACCTAGCGCTTTGTCAAGTACATAGGCTTTTTGTCCGCCAGCGAGTATGATTCTCAGATTGCGGAACCAGTTGGTGAAGTTAGACCCATTGTTCTTAAGCTTTTCTTTCTCAGCAAACACGTTGAAGTTGAAGTTGGACTTAGCCATTAGATCTACAACATTGCAAGTACAATTTAGACTATGTTCATGATAACTAGTTCAACTTAATCAAATTACTAGATGAACTCCCACTAAATTCAACATCCCTCAAGTTGTTTAGTGAACACGATCCAAATTCACCACACCTAATCCGATCTTCACGAGAAGAGATGTGGTTTCAATGGTGGACAACTCAGTGTCGATCATATCATTCATATGACTCATGATTTAACCTTTCGGTTCATGTGTTCCGAGGCCATGTCTGTACATGCTAGGCTCGTCAAGTCAAACCCAAGTATTTTCCGCGTGTGCAAAACTGGCTTGCACCCGTTGTATGTGAACGTAGAGTTTATAGCACCCGATCATCACGAGGTGCTTGAAAACGACGATCTTTCGCAACGGCGCATACGAGGGGAGAACACAATTTTATCTTGATCTTTAAGTGAGGAATCATCTTATAATGCTACCGTCGCGATCTAAGCATAATAAGATACATAAAAGGATAAACATCACATGCATATAATTTTATGTGACATGGTATAGCCAATCTCCGCGCCATGATCTCCATCTTGTGCGCGCCGGCATGATCTCCATCACTCCACCATGATTGCCTCCACCACGAATAGCAACTACAACTATTGCTAACTACTTAGCGATAAAGTAAAGCTATTACATGGCGTATAAGAAGTTGACACGCAGGTCATACATAATTATAAAGACAACCATATGGCTCCTGCCGGTTGTGAACTCATCGACATGCAAGTCGTGAAAGATTACAAAACATGATCATTGCATACAACTCAATTCATACTCATCATGTCTTGGGCCATACCATATCACAAAACACTCCCTGCAAAAACAAGTTAGACGCCTCTACTTTGTTGTTGCATGTTTTACGTGGCTTATGGGAGTAGCAAGCTAAGAACGATTCTTACCTACGAAAAGCCACAACGGTGATATTATGGTTGCTAACATCCTATGTAAGTCCCATGACTACTATAGTGAGAGAAACTGGCATCCACCAGCCGCATGTGTGGAACAAGCCACACGTCAAGTGCGGAGCCGGTCTCGCGAACGCGGTCGCGTAAAGTTGGCCTGGACCGCTTCAATCTCACTATACCGCGCCATAAGAAATATACAACAAGAGGTTTGCAATAGAAAACATCAACGCCCGCAACAAGCATGTTGCGTTCTACTCGTGAAACACATCTGCGCATAGATCTAGCTCTGATACCACTGAAGGGTTTCGCAGCATAGTAAATCAAAAAATTTCCTACGGATGCGAACAAGAAAGCCAAGATCTAATCTAGGAGATGTAATCAACAAGAGAGGTAGAAGAGATCTTCATACCCTTGAAGATTCGCACAGCGGAAACGTTCAATAGAACGTGGTTGACGTAGTCGTACTCGCCGTCTCCTCCTCGCGATCCGATCCGATCCTACGCCGCAAGTGGCGGCGCCTCCGAGAGTTGCACACGTGCGGTGCAGCGACGTCTCCTCCTTCCTTGGTCCAGCAAGTATGGTGGAGAGATAGATTGGATCAGCAGCACGACGGCGTGGTGCTTATGGTGGAGAGTTTCTGCAGCAGGGCTTCGCCTACGTGCACTCGCGAGAGAGAGAGAGGGAGGGCAGCAGTTGGCGGCTAGGGTTTGGGTCCAGGGTGGAGAGGGCTGCGCCCCTGCCCCCTATATATAGAGGGGTGGCCGGCCAGCTTGGCCTCTCCTCAAACCCTAGGGCGCCGACTTGGAGTAGGAAGAGTGGGGGGCAAGTTTCCCCCCCTTCCTTCTTTGAAGACTCCCTTAGGGTTTCCCCTTGGGCTGGCCGGCTGGGCCTTAGGGGCCTTGTGCGCCTGGCCCAGGGCGGCCAGGGCACTTCCCCTTAGGCCCACGCAGGCCTCCGTCAAGTGGGCCCACGTTGGTCCCACTCCGGAACCTTCTAGAACCTTCTGGTACAATACCGATAAACTCCGAAACCTTTCCGGAATCCAAAAACTGCTTTCCTTTATATGAATCTTATTCTCCGGACCATTCCGGAACCTCTCGTGACATCCCGGATCTCATCCGAGACTCCGAACTAAAACTCATAAACCAATTATCCATTCTATCCTAGCGTCGATGCATGTTAAGTGTGTGACCCTACGGGTTCGAGAATATGTAGACATGATCTTCTATCAATAATCAACAGCGGGATCTGGAAACCCATATTGACTCCCACATATTCATCGATGATCATATTGAATGAACCACGATGTCAGGATTCAATTAATCCCGTATATGTATTCCCTTCGTCACACGATATTTTACTCGCCCGAGATTTGATCGTCGGTATCGCCATACCTAGTTCAATCTCGTTCACAGCAAGTACTTTACTCGTTCCGTAATCCGATATCACTTTGTGATTAACTCATTAACCACATGCTTGCAAGCGGTGTTGATATCGATTACCGAGTGGGCCCGAAGTATATCTCTCCGACTTGGGAGGGACAAATTCCATCTCGATACATACAACCCAACAAGTACTTTCTGATCACCTGAAAGACACCTTTATTATCACCCTCACATAGGATGACGTTTGATGACTTCAAAGCTTTCTTCCGATACTAGGGAGTTGTATTATCTCATGGTCTAAGGAATACAATACATGACATAGGAAAAGCTTCGCAAAGATGAACACGATGACACGATCTAATTGCTCTGCTTTATTTGGGTCTGTCCATCATATCATTCTCCTAATGATATGATCTCATTATTAATTTACAACACATGTCTATGGTTAGGAAACCTTAACCATCATTAATCAATGAGCTAGTCCATAGAGGCGTACTAGGGACACGGTGTTGTTCATAAACCACACAAGTATTAAAGTTTCCGCTTAATACAATTCTAGCATGGAATATAAACATTATCATGAACAAGAATTATAATAATAACATCTTTATTATTGCCTCTAGGGCATAATTCCAACAATATCTGGACAAATGTAGGAAGAATGTGTACCCGTACAATCGTCATTTTCTTGCGCCCAAGCATCCCTTAAAGAAAAAAGGCAAGCATTTCAATGGCACAGCAGAAACCCGGGGGAAGCCTGTCACCCGTACTGGTGCTGAAGTATTTGATATGGTCAAAGATTTAAAAGTAATATTTGGAAAGGGTCCTGGCAGCCAACCTGTTCCTAACGGCCCTGATAAGCGCGTACCCATGTGGAAGAAGAAATCTATATTTTGGGAGCTACCCTATTGGGAAGTCCATGAGATCCGCTCCGCAATCGACGTGATGCACCTGACGAAGAATCTCTGCGTGAATATTCTAGGCTTCCTAGGCTTGTATGGGAAGTCAAAAGATACATCGAAAGCACGGGAGGACCAGGAACGTCATAAAGGACGAGACGGCATGCATCTAGGGCAGTTTCAAGGGCCTGCCAGCTACGCTCTTACCAAGGAAGAGAAGGAAATCTTCTTTGAAGTCCTTTTTAGTATCAAGGTCCCGACTGGCTTCTCATCGAATATAAAGGGAATCGTAAATATGAAAGACAAAAAATTCCAAAACCTAAAGTCTCATGACTGCCACGTGCTTATGACGCAATTGCTTTCGGTTGCATTGAGGGGAATTCTACCGGAAAATGTTCGCCTGGCAATTGTGAAGGTATGTGCATTCCTCAATGCAATTTCTCAGAAGGTAATCGATCGAGAAAGTCTATCAGGGTTACAGATTGATGTGGTCCAATGTCTGGTCAGCTTTGAGTTGTTGTTCCCCCATCCTTCTTCAATATAATAACACATCTCCCAGTTCACCTAGTCGAAGAGATTAGAATTCTCGGTCCTATGTTTCTACACAATATGTTCCCCTTCGAGAGGTTAATGGGAGTCTTAAAGAAATATGTTCGTAACTGTGCTAGGCCAGAAGGAAACATCTCCAAGGGCTATGGAACAGAGGAGGTCATTGAGTTTTGTGTAGACTTTCTTCCTGACCTTAAGCCAATTGGTGTTCCTCAATCTCGGTATGAGGGTAGGCTAACAGGAAAAGGCATACTAGGAAGGAAAGCAACAGTATGTATGGACGGGCATTCATTCACTCAAGCACACTACATAGTTCTACACAATTCCACTGTGGTGGCTCCGTATATTGAGAGACACAAGAATATTCTACGCTCTGAAAACCCGGGGAAGGCTGACTCTTGGATTAAAGGGGAACACGAGAAGACTTTCGATAGTTGGTTGCAGACATATCTCATGAATAACAATACCGTTGGAGATCAGCTGTACTGTTTGGCCAGGCCACCATCTTCGACTATATGTACTTTTCAAGGGTACGAGATAAATGGGGATACATTTTACACGGTCGCCCAAGATAAAAAGAGCATCAATTAAAACAGTGGTGTCCGCTTTGATGCAATAGACGATAATGGGCAGAAGGACACATATTACGGGTACATAGAGGAGATATGGGAACTTGACTATGGACCTACTTGTAAGATCCCTTTGTTTCGGTGCAAATGGGTGAAGCTGACAGGAGGCGGGGTAGTTGTAGACCAAAAGTACGGCATGACAACAGTGGATCTCAACAATCTTGCGTACATGGACGAACCATTCGTCCTAGCCAACGATGTGGCTCAGGTTTTCTATGTGAAGGACATGTCTACAAAAACGAGAAAAATAAATTAGCAAAAGAAGACATCGTCCAATGAGCCAAAGCGCCACATAGTTCTTTCAGGGAAAAGAAACATCGTGGGAGTAGATGACAAGATAGTCATGTCAGTAGATTATAATAATTTTCATGAAATTCCGCCCTTCAAAGTGAAAACTGACCCAAGCATCCTACTAAATGATGAAGATTCTCCATGGCTACGACCCAGAAGAAAAAAAATAGATAGGAATGTTGGTGCAATAATGTAATAATATATTAAACCTTTTATGTAATACATGTATGGAATGTACTAAACCTTTATTTAAGGAGCATGTGTGTTAATAATGAACTGACTCTCAATTAGCAAGTATTGATTCATAAGGGAGAGGTAGTATTGCAATTCAGTGTGGCGAATTAGGATTTGAATTACTTATTCAAATTCAAGCAATTTTCATGTTGAAAGCTTAATAAGATTCAAAAATATGCAAAAAAATATTAGTTAATCTATTATTTAATTGAAAATGGCAATTTTGTTAATATTTTGATAAGTTAGAATAATTATTTAATAAAACAGAAAGAGGATTTGAATTACTTATTCAAATTCATGCACTTTTCATGCTGAAAGTTTAATAAGATTCAAAAATATGCAAAAAAAATAGTTAATCTATTATTTAATTGAAAATGGCAATTTTGTTAATAGTTTGATAAGTTAGAATAATTATTTAATAAAACAGAAAATGGATTTGAATTATTTATTCAAATTCAAGCACTTTTCATGTTGAAAGTTTAATAAGATTCAAAAATATGCAAAAAATATTAGTTAATCTATTATTTAATTGAAAATGGTAATTTTGTTAATAGCTTGATAAGTTAGAATAATTATTTAATAAAACAAAAAATGGATTTGAATTACTTATTCAAATTCAAGCACTTTTCATGTTGAAAGTTTAATAAGATTCAAAAATATACAAAAAAAATTAATTAATATTATTTAATTGAAAATGGCAATTTTGTTAATAGTTTGATAAGTTAGAATAATTATTTAATAAAACAGAAAATGGATTTGAATTACAGATAATTAATTTATAAAATAGATAATTAATTTATAAAATAGATAATTGATTTAGAAAATAGATAATTAATTTAGAAAATAGATAATTGATTTTACAATTAAAAACAACCCAGTTTTGGGCCTTTAGTCCCGGCCCGCACCACGGACCGGGACTAAAGGCTTGTTTCTGGAAATCCCCCGCCAAGGCCTTTAGTCCCGACGCGTGGCTCAAACCGGGACTAAAGACCCCCCCCCCCCTTTAGTCCCGGTTTGAGCCACCGGCCGGGACTAAAGGCCTGGGGGTATAAAAGGTGTCCTTCGTCCCCGGTCGGTTCCACCGACCGGGACTTTGACATTTCTGCGCGCGAGGATCTTCTCCAAGCGCCGTTAGGCTGCCGGAATCGCCGCCCGAGCCCGACGCCGCTGCCGTCCACCGCCGCCCCTTCGCGCCCAAGCCGCCATCGTCCGCCCCAGCACCTGCAGGTAATTCCTAAACCCTAGTATTTGTTAGTTTAATTGTTAGTTAATTAGTTAGTAGTTAGGTTAGTACTAAGTATTTGTTAGGTAGTTAGTATTTGTTAGGTTAATTGTTAGGTAATTCCTAAACCCTAGGATTAGTTAGTAGTTAGTATTTGTTAGGTTAATTGTTAGTTAATTAGTCAGGTTAGTATTTGTTAGGTTAGTAGTTAGTTAATTGTTAAGTTAGTAGTTAGTATTTGTTAGGTTAGTATTTGTTAGGTTAGTAGTTAGTTAATAGTAAACCCTAGGATTTGTTAGTTAAATAAGTTAGTTAGTTAGTTAATTTAGTATTTTGTTAGTTAAATAAGTTAGTTAGTTAATTGTTTGTTAGGAGTATTTAGTTTAGAGTTAGAAGTATTTAGAAGTATTTTTTTAGTTAGAAGTATTTGTTTTTACAGTTATTAGTATTAATTTAGTTAGAAGTATTTAGTTATTAGTATTAATTTAGTTAGAAGTATTTAGTATTAGTTTGTTAGGAGTATTTAGTTTTAGAATTAGTATTAGTATTAGTTTGTTAGGAGTATTTAATTTTAGATATCAAGTTATTTGTTAGTTAGATTAAGTTTTTGATAATTAGATATTGTTCCATGTAATCAAATGTCGGTATTATTCCATATAACGTCCACAATTGAAATACAAATGTCTTCGACCCATTATCGAGGAACATGGAACAGTTCCAAAGCATGCAGGACATGCTCCAAAGGTAATTTCAATCATTCTTGCGCTATATCGGTCTCTTTCGATAATTTTCTGAGATATCAAGTAATGAAAAACTTAGCAAATCATTTTCCTCGTTGGGCAGGGTTTAGAAGCGGTTCAAGTGCGTGACTGACGGTATCTCTTATGAGAACCTGACCTTTAGGGCGGTTCAGGTAAATAGTACGAGGTACTTCTATTTTCAATACAGTTATGATGCTAGATTATTATTTTGATTATATTCTATTCTCATAAAGTGCGACCAGCAGCCACAGGGGACGCATCTATATGGATACTACGTTTGCAAGTTCATTCGCACGTATACCTCTGAGCACAAGGATTATAGATACGACGTAAGCAATACACATTCACACCTCTATTTTTACCCATCATTCTTTGTTATCATGATTGACATTCATATTGATCTCCTTTTCTTATATAGTTTGAGGCCATGCGGGAGAAGTACCTACCAGAGCAACGCGCGATTGCTGTTGCAGAGGAGCTAGCGGCCTTTTTGAGAACAGAAGCTGTAGACGACAAAGGACGATTTAGTGTAGCTAGGGGCCATTACTGATGTTGGTGCATGTAATCGAATAGACGGGCTCTAGTCCCGATAATCGAACTGATGTTGGTGCATATATATATATAGTCGATCGTAAGATAAGTTATCTTATATATATGCACAAATGTATATGCATAGAATTATACGAAAAGTGTTTTTAAAATGAAGAAAGAAATAAAATAAAATACAACAAAAATAATTCCCCCGAACACCTAAACCCTAAAACAAAACAAAATATGTAGAGACTCTTTAGTTCCGGTCCGTGTTACAAATCGGGACTAAAGGGCCTGTCCCTGAGGGCGCTCTGAGGCGTCCACGTGGAGACCCTGTAGTCCCGGCTGGTAACAGGGCCGGGACTAAAGGTTTAGCCTTTAGTCCCGCCTCTGTAGTCCCGGTTGGCAAACCGGTTGGCAAACCGGGACTAAAGCCCCTTACGGGCCGAGACTAGAGGCCCTGTCCCCACTAGTGAAGATAAAAAGGTTAAGGGCCTTTTTGATTTATAGGATATGAAAATCAAAGGAATAGGAAAGGGATAGGAATAGGAAAGGATAGCATGTGAAAACCTTTCCTCGTTCCTTGTGCATAGGAATGAAAGAATGAGGTATAAGTGAATGTTTCATTTCCTGTACATTTTGCCTTTAAAGTGAGATCCAAAGGAAAAGTTCTTCTAGTTTTCCTTTACACCTTTCATATGAATCAAAGGGGTGAATAGTAGCAGCGTAGTAAAATTTCTCTATCCTGTGAGTTTTCTTCATATTTTCTCCAAATCAAAGGAGGTCTAAAGTAGGGATGAAAGTGGAGCGGAAACTTTCCGACTTTTCCGCGAAAAAACGGAAACGGAATGAAAATATGAAAATAAAAACGGAAATCTGCGGAACGGAAATGGAAACGGTAATTTGTTGGCGGAAGTGGAAACAAAAACGGAACGGCGTTTTCCGGCGGAACAGATGCGGAAACGGAAGTTTCCGTTTCCGACTAATGCAGAATTTCCGTTTTATAGTTGTTTTGCATGACCAATCTAGCAGGTCTAATATGTGACCTTGTCATATTAAACTATCAAAACCCACCCCTACTCTCCAATTACACTGAGTAATCTTGACAGGTTTGAGGAACAAGTTTTTCATTTTACTTAACTTGCTTGAGTTTTGCTGCATGATTCATGTGGTCTTTTGGTTCCGATAATCATTCGCTTTTCGTCCTTGTTTGTATCGTATTCGTTTCATTTCTGTTTTTGAAAGTATCCGTTTTCATATTTATTTCCGATGTTTCTGTATTCGCAGGGGCGAAGCTAGATTTTTTTTAACCCGGTGCACTACAACAGGCTAGGTGCACACATGGGAAAAAATGTCCTAGTTGAGCTTGATTTTAGAGTGAAATATTCATCCCTGGTGCACTCATATTGAGCTAACCTGGTACATACGGGTTTTTTTATCCAATTAGTTAAAAAGTTTCATTTCTCCCTGGTGCATGTGCACCATGCATGGACCATGTAGCTCCGCTCCTGTGTATTCGTTTTTACTTCCGCATAAAAATATGAAAACAAATATGGCATCACTTAGTTTCCATCCCTAGTCTAAAAGAAAAAAGCACATAGTATCAGCCCTACATGCAAGCTGCATACCCAGAGCTGGCCCGACAAAAAAGTTAAAGCCCATATCATCGCTTCCCGTAGAGGCATGGTTCCGCTCATGCACAGATTGATTCACCAGAAAACGACACCCGCTAACAAAATTGACTGAGAGCGTCTGATTTCTAGCAAATCCGTTAAACATATATGCGTTCCAAATTTCTCGCCCCGAATCATGCGAGCATATGCGTCCGTAGAACGCGGCACGGGTGGCATGCACGCCACGCGGCGACGTCCCCAGCCCTCGTCGACGACTCACGATCGATCGATCAATACGCGCGATCATGGGGATCGACGCCGGCTGCGTCCGCCTCTCCCGCTGCAGGCTGCAGGTAGCACATGTACACGCCTGAAAAGGCCGCGCGCGGGGGGCAGGAATCCACCCGCGACTCCGCGAGTGCGATGCGCGCGCGTATGGACGGCGATCGATCAGGATCTCCATTATTTTGTTGCTTTTGCCCCACCACCTCCGCCCTGTCGTCGAGCGATCTTACGGCGATCGATCGTACCGCGATCGATCAAGTAGTAGCTAGTGCTCTTTGTAGGTACCATGTCCTGTATACACCCCTGCTACAGTGCCACACTTTGTAGGTATAATGCGCCATGCATGTTGCTGCTAGACGGTCTACAACTGGATAACAAGGGAGTTCCTTTCGCTCGGTCAGTTATGGTTGGAATAACTGCAAATTGCAATTGCATACTTGCATTGCAAGTGCTCATTTGATTGGAGTACATATACATACTCTTATTGTTTGCAAAATCTGACCATTTGGTGAAACTAATGCCTTTTGAAATCTGACCCCTGAGGTCGGACGTTGGTGTCAGAGAAGATGGCGTCGATGTTGTGCAGCTCGGCGCCAACATTTTGTCGACACTAGTGCGCTACGGAGGCTCGGCGCCCGGAGGATTGGCGCCGACCTACCTGGGCGCTAGTGGGTGTGGCACCGACCCCCCCCCCCCCCCCCTCGGCAGCAGGATGGCATGGTGCCGAGATGCTCTACGTCGGCGCCATCAGCTCTAACGCCAACCCCAGGGTTCAGATTCTGAAATAGTTTTACGGAAGAGATCATATGCGGCATTAGTTTCACCAAAGGGCCAAATTTGGCACACAAAAAAATACTACATACTCCACGCTAGCTTAATTTGTACATGGAGCATTTTAGAGTGCATATATCACTCGGCTCAAGCACAAGATAGACAAGCCTTTCGACATGGAGCTTATTACTCTGGTTGCTTGGACAGATTCTTGTAATTTTAGCCACTTGAGTTCATGCGTTGGCCCTGCTCGGCCGAGAAGATGACAAATCAAGGGCAAGTACTAGCACCGTGACGCTCGAGCAAGCCGGCCGTTCCAGCGGTATAATTGTGTTTGGAGCGCCGTCCTTGCCAAGACGTCTCAGCCTGATCCTCCATGCACGTTGTAGAATGCTGCAACGGTCGGCAGAAATCATGCACGTCGGTTTCGCGAGCAGCCGTCGGGTCGTCATCTCCATGAAACATACACGGCGGGTGGCGTTAAGAACTCCGGACAAAGGCAACAATTAAGGTCCCTTTTGAACAAAGGTAAAACCTATTACCTTTGGGCGCTGCTAGGAATCGGAGCCCGATGTATGGCTTCCCATCGGACCAGTGGCTGGCCGCATGATTAGAAGCATGATGGCCGCAGGATGAATTGGGTGCTCTCCGTGAATTGGGTGCTTCTGTAGTAATTTCTCCCCTAATCAAACCTTCCATAATAAAACCGCTAATTAATAATATACGCAATTAACGGCTCTCTAGTCCTATTTTGAGGGGAACAAATAACTTTAGCGAGATTTTAGGCATGCAGATTTCCGATGTTATTTAGTACTCCCTCCGATCGGAAATAAGTGTCGGCAATTTTGTACTAGCGTGGTACAAAGTTTATACTAAGTCCCCGACAGTTATTTCCGATCGGAGGGAGTAGTAATTTTGCTTCATTCACAATAAACTTTTGCTTCCATTATAATAGAATTTTGCTTCCGCTGTAAAATATTATTTTTAAATGCACCAGACAATGTTTTTGTGGGAATATTGCTTCCAGGGTAAATGGTTTTTTTAGACGGTTAAAATATAATGCACCAATTTTGGTAGCTCATATTTGACTAGTGTGCGAGACACTTTATTTCATATGCCTAGGAAGAGTGACACTATCCTTAGAAGCATTACTAGTGTGTTAACAAACCATTTGTTCAGTTGCTTAGGAAGCATATGAGTTAGGAAACCTACAACATTTGCTTTTGTGTGACCATAGAAACTTCATTCTTATTTTTGAGAATTCAGTGTTTCATACATTTAGTTGACACATATTTTGGGCATCATACTTATTTGCTTCCTTGAAGTCGTTAAATACATAACTTCACAATTTCATATAACAGGTTTCCCACATATTACAAGTGTGCTTCATGCTACAAAACGATATGTTTCCTGCACGGGTAGACATCAATCCCGAAGGACTTAGCCCGTGAACGACACAACATAGACGCAGGAACCCTTGCTTGTTGGTCCTCTGCCTCGACCATAGAGACGCCGACGAGATGAAATTCATTTCACGACACCGTTCCTTTTGATAGCATCCACCTAATTCCAATAAACACTCGCATTAAAAACAATCACAAATAGAAGCATCTGGATGAAACTTATTTACAACTCGGCTAGGGTCTCGAGGCTAGTGACCCTACAACAAGATCAGATTGGCCGCCACAGTGATATCAGAGCAACTCCAAGCCTACAGCGAGATCGGTCACAATGAAGCATCTACTTTATGGTAACGAAGCATAACGATGACCCTGTAGAATCATAGAAATTTTGAAAATTAAAACATAATAATGTGTGTCGCTGCATAGTCAAAAATATCAGCAAAGCATAATGTTTGGGAAACATGGTCAAAACATTCAGAAATTATGAAACAAATTAATATTAATATGGAAGCATGGAAAACAGAAGAAACAAATTTGTTTATACGCAGAATACTAAAATCTATGGAGAAGAGACATATTTGAAAGTTTAACATACAATGGTTGCCAGTACATATTTTTTGACAAACATGGAGAACTCGAAGCAAGAATTAAATCGGGCACAACATGGCAAGCAGTGCATGGAAGCAGAAAATATATAGTTTCCTAAACATAAACACTGCTAAAACTTAGCAAATACAACATATGACCACATGTAGGTTATATGAATCGGATTCTAAAACTGATTTCAGGAATGTATATATAAGAATATGTGGATCTGATGCACAGAGAAATGCACGCATTTGGGACCAAGTTCACTTACTGTGACCTTCCCGAATCTTGCTGCTGTAGAAATGACCCGCTGATCGGTGGAAGGAGGCACCAAAAACGCCTTGGACACCTACTTCCGATGGCAGCCCCTCGGTTGGGTCACGCCGATGGCTACTCGCTTCGGAGCTTCATGCGTGTCAGCGCAAGAGATGCTGAAGTGGAGGATGTGGTGCTGCGGAAGCTCCATTGCGAGACGGGAGAGCAGAGTACGCAGGGCCAACGGAGGAAGCAAAGCACGGCAAGCTAGGCAGGGAGGGGAGCGGTGAGGTGCAGGGTAGGGGATGGGAGCGGCATGGCATATCCGGCGGAGGAAGAGAATCATTGAGGTGCTGGGAGGGAATGGTATGCAGGGGAGGAGATGGTAGCATTGCACGATTAAGGGATGCATTTCCGGGCTGATTGCTCCATTTAATGGTGGCGTCATGATAGCGTTCGTAGTAATTGGAAAAAATCCAATGCAAGGCCAACCGTTCGAATGGTTCGATTCAGGACGCGATGGACGGCGTTGGCCTGTTCCGAAATTTGGCTTCCCATCGGACCCCGATGTATAGTATTTACCATTACCTTTACCCGAGTAGGATGTTTGACTGTGTAGATTTAGATTTATATGTATCTATGAACTTAAATGTGTCTAGATACAGTGGCGAACCTTGCGCATCAATATAGGAGGGGCAAAAAGTCATTACATAGAAGTTGAGGGGGCTAAGTTAAAATATTCTGTGTTTTACATGGTCAAAAATTGTAAATACTAAGTGATATTGTGTAAATTTTAGTTGAGTTGGGGTGGGGGGGGGGTATGGCCCTTTTAGCCTCCAAGAAGGTCCGCCAGTGTCTAGATAACTACATATCTAGATAAATCTGTGACATCCTATTTGTTTTTTAACTAGAATCCTATTTTTTTAACTGGAATCAATCATCCTATTAACCAAACGGTCCAGCTGGTCCACGGAAAAAATGCATCGCTCGTGGCTCGTCCCCCGCGGGCAACCACGAGCTGACCTAGGCCTGCGCCTTTCCACCTCCCCTCCCCCCCCCCTCCCGCCGCTGTAGGCGAGGGCCACCGTGCAAAGCTCGCGCGGTCCCAACGGCGGCGAGCTCTCTCTTACCCGCCCGCTTGGGGATGGCTGCGCGGGGCAGCCCGGCCGGCGGCGGTGCACCATGGGTTCCTTGGAGGTCGGTCTGACGATGACTGGAAGGCATCACAACAGCGGCCTCTGGCAGAGGTGACGGTGGGAGAGGCGAGGCACGGCGATCTGGAAGGCGGCGGAGGGCGACGCTGGCGGCGCGACCTAGTTTGGGGCCAGGCGGGCTCCAATCTGAGCCGGGTGGGCTCCGATCTGGGCCAAGAAGGCCCCGATCTAGGCTAGGAGGGCTCTTACCTTGGTCAAGCGGGCTTCGGTGAGGTCTACGCAGGCGATCGATTGGCTGTGACCAGGGGTCATTTCCGGTTGCACCACCGCTGGTTCTAGATTTCGGCTAGGCGAGCCCAGATCTGGCAACCTAGCTCGGATCCCGTGTTGATCCTCAGATCCTCGGTTCGGGAGTGTCGTTGTGGTGATGTTTTACTATCGTGCTGAGGCGAGTCCTTGGATTCCGAGAAAGATACGGGCTTGACCGACGACGGTGCGGTGTCGGCAACAGCGTGGCCTGCCCCCGGGCGTTGTGGTTGTAGTGCTCCTTGCGATGTTTGGCCGAGGGCCAACCTGTAAGGAGTGAGGCGGCGGCGACACTGCTTATAGTTGTAGGCGACAAAGCATGGCGGGTTTGGTCGGTGGTGGAGAGGGACGGTTCGGCACGGAGCTACAGGTGGACGGTGGCCGCAGCCTAGACGCAGCAGCGCAGTGGCAGGGCATATAGGACCTGATCTGGGCATGGCAGGTGGCCATCCCTAGTTTGCTTTAGCCTTGCTACTACGTTCGGACGGCGAACACCTCGTGTGTTGGAGGGCGGTTCCCCTCTTTTAGGATGTTTGTGGCTTGATGGCTGCTAGCTATGGTGCCGCCCTACCTTGTCCAATCCGCCGGTTTTGCGGTGTGATATTGGTCGGGCCATGGGCTCAAGTGCGTGGATGCCGGGGCGGCGGTGATACGTCTCCAACGTATCTATAATTTTTGATGCTCCATGCTTGTTTTTACACCATTTACCCGATGTTTCGTTACACTTCGTGGCACTTTTATGCATTTTCCGGAACTAACCTATTAACGAGTTCCACAGTGTCAGTTCCCTGTTTTCTGCTGTTTTTGTGTTTCAGAGTGATACACAGAAAATATTCTCAGAATTGGACGAAACAAGTTCCTGAAGTCTTATTTTTCCCGGGAGCATCCATACATCCGAAGAGAGGAAGGAGAGGGGCCACAGGCCTCCCTCACACAGGGCTGGCGCGGCCCAGGCCCTGGCCGCGCCACCCCTGTGTGAGGAGGCCTGGGGCCGCCTCTGACATCGCCCCTTCGCCTATAAGAAGCCTCGGGACGGAAAACCCTAAAGGATTCGGCAATTTTCCAGAAGCAGTTCCGCAGCTCCGCCGCCACCGTCGACGAATTTCGGGGGACAGAAGTCTCTGTTCCGGCACCCTGCCGGGACGGGGAAGTGCCCCCGGAGCCATCTCCATCGGTCTCCATCGCCGTCTCCATCGACCTCACCACCATCTCCATCAACCTTGCTGTCTCCTATGATGAGGAGGGAGTAGTTCATCCCCGGGGCTGAGGGCTCTACCGGTAGCTATGTGGTTCACCTCTCTCTCCCATGATGTGATTTTTATGTGATCGTGAGCTTTGTATCATGTTGAACAAGTAGATGTTATTATTCAGATGTTATGTGTACTCTAGTGATGTTATTAAAGTAATCTATTCCTCCTGCCATGGTGTAACGGTGACAGTGCGTGCATCATGGTGGTACTTGGTTTAGGCTATGATTGTGATCTCTTGTGGATTATGAGAGTAATTATTACTATGATAGTATTAAAGTGATCTATTCCTCCTTTCATGGTGTAATGTTGACAGTGTGTGCACCGTGTTAGTACTTGGTCTATGTTGCAATAGTATCTATCTTGAATTGTGATCTGATTTGGATATCTCTATGAGTGGTGTTTGTCAAGTACTTGATGAACTTTAAGGGGTGCTTCTGTAGCCACTACACAATGATTAGTGTTATTCAATAGGAGAGTAATTCAGAGTACCATAGTGGAGAGAAGTTGTTTATTTGTTCAATCATGTTATATTGTTGGGAGTGTGTCCACTAGTGAAAGTATGATCCCTAGGCCTTGTTTCCAAGCTTTGCACACCGTTTACTTGCTATTTTGTTACTTGTTTGCTCGCAACGATATTTATTTCACATCACGTTTGCTACTTATAATCATCTATACCACTTGTATTTCACTATCTCTTCGCCGAACTAGTGCACCTATACATCTGACAAGTGTATTGGGTGTGTTGGGGACACAAGAGACTTTCTGTATCGTAATTGCAGGGTTGCTTGAGAGGGATAGCTTTGACCTCTAACCTCCCTGAGTTCGATAAACCTTGGGTGATCCACTTAAGGGAAAATTGCTGCTGTTCTACAAACCTCTGCACTTGGAGGCCCAACAAGTGTCTACAAGAATAGAAGTGCGTAGACATCAAGCTCTTTTCTGGCGCCGTTGCCGGGGAGGTAAGGTAAAAGGTACTCGCATCCTCCTGTGTGAGTACTCGGAGTTATTTCCTTTAGATTCTGCAATTACATCTTTTTGTTTCTTGTTTTTATTTTCACTAGTTAGGCTTAATGGAAAACAAAGAGTTCTTTAGTCTTTTTCCTGAGTTTAGATATGAAGTGTTTGAAGAGAAAATTGAAAATCCTTTGGAGCTTATTTCGCATAGCAATGTTATTAGTACGAATGCTTCGAATACCGTTAATGCTAATGCTATAGAAAAGTCTAAGCTTGGGGAAGCTGGTTTTGTTAAGCATGATATTTTTAGTTCCCCAGCTTTAGTGGAGAAAGTTTGCTCTGATGATATTTTATCTCCCCTATGTGATGTTCCTTCTTATGATGATATGTTTGAAGAATATGCTTTGCGACATAGTAGTTCTCTAGCTTGTGATGATGGGTATAATATTTTCAGTTCACCTACTTTTGAGGAGAAAATTAGTTATGATTACAATATGCCTCCTATTTTTGATGATTATGGTGATGAGAATAATTATTCTATTGAATTTGCTCCTACTACTATTGTTCCTATGGTGAGTATTAATTCTTTTATGCATGTGGCTCATGATAGGGATGCTTTATGTGATAGTTATGTTGTTAGTTCTATTCATGATGCTACTGAAAGTTATTATGAGAGAGGGAAACATGGTTTGATGGATCTCAACAATATTAAGTTTCCCCTCTTTATGTTGCAAATCTTGAAGTGGCACTTGTTTTATCTATCCATGCTTACTACTATGTGCCTCGTTGATTTATTTTCTTACAAGATTTCTATGCATAGGAAGTGGTTCAGATATAAATGTCTTTCATACCTTCTTTTTGATGCTCTCTATTGCTTTAAGTTCCTATATGGCGTCTTTGCCTCAAGCCCTTATATGGCGCCCACATGAGCATCTTTGCAAACTACTGCGCCTAGCTCAAAGGCGTTAAAGAAAAGCACTCTTGGGAGATAACCCATTGTTTATTTTCAGTACTTTTTCTTTTATTTGAGTCTTGGAAGTTATTACTACTGTAATGACCGCTCCTTATCCTTTTTATTTTATTGTTGTGCCAAGAGAAGCCTCTAATTTGAGTGAGGTAAAGATTTGGGGATGTTGCTGTCCTGAAACTGTTTTCGGTGCTGCACCGTAAAAATTCGTATAAATTCTCTGTATATCTTTTGGACCTGCGATTTCTTGTGCATATGCCCCAGGTTATATCCAAACTTTTGTTAGTTGAACACTTTTTGATTTGAGCAACAGAAAACCCCTCAAAAATTCGTCCTTTGCCAGCTGTTCAGTTTTGACAGATTTCTGTCAATATTTGTGTTTGCCACTTTATCGCTTTCTTTTGAGTTCTTTTGATCACGGAACTTTTGGGGAGGTTGCTACAGTAGTATCTACTATATATGTGGTGGTTTTGAGTTGAAACCTGAAGCAAATAGAGGATTGATTATATGTTATGCTTGCACTAATGTTGCTAATAGAATTGTGTTTGGTTTTGTATGAAGGAAGTTTTCAAGTGTAGGGATTGGAGAATGATGAGATGAGATGAAGAATGGACAAAAGCTCAAGCTTGGGGATGCCATGCATCACCCCAAGAAATATCCAAGAAGTACAAGCATCAAAGCTTGGGGATGCCCCCGAGGCACCCCTTCTTCATCGGCAAAAATCAGGTCACCTTTCAAGACACTATATTTTTATTGCTTCATGCACTATGTGTTTTTCTTGGAGCATCAGTTGTTTTAGTTTTCAGTATTAGTTTAGTTTAGTTTGCTGCAATAAATGGTTTAATCACATCATGTTGTTTTGGAGGGAGATGAACTCCGTTTTTCATTTGCCAAGAACACTCAGTTTTTCACTCTTATCGTTCATCGAGTGTTCTTCTTTTTCTGCTACTGCTTTTGGTTTTCGTTTTCGCCTTGATTTGCGTTCAGACCTTGTCATATCTTTTCATCAAGGTGTATTTTTGCCTCTGGTCTTTATTGGTTTTCATCAAAAGAGGTGTTTATAAAAATTTCAAATGGTGTTGGAAAAGAGAAAAAGCTTTGTGCAAAATAGTGGTACAAGAAGGAGCTTGTGTAGACTGCGGCTTAGGCTTTTTCATGTCATGCTTGATGTCTTTTTGATAGTATGCTTAGTGGTTTTGCTGTAGCATGACTTGTCTCAAATAACTGAGATTGCTTAATGAGCCTTTGAAAAGATCATGCGTTGTTTTTATTGTATGGAAGCATTATTTTGGTTTTCTCCTTGATGCTTTATTTGGGTTGACTTGGCGCATGCTCACACATGTTAGACTCTTACAAAGTTGCCAATAGCCTTCATGATCATTTAGTTTTTGACTTTTGATGCCATCTTATGCTTCTTTTAATGTCGCTTTGCATGATTATGGCCATTATTGCTCTCTTAGTTGGACGCTCCCAGTCTTTTGCTAGCCCTCGCCTTGTACTGAGTATGAGCTCTACTCGTGCATCCAACTCCTAAAAGCCAAAGTTTTCCAAAGTGTCCACCATACATACCTACTAGCAATTTGCTATTCCAAGTAAATTTGACTTGCTTTTATTTTCTCTTCAAATTAAACTCTTACCAGTGTTATGTGAAATTCGGTCAGTAAAGCTCTCACGAACCGGAAGGCACACTTTACTTTTTCCTGTTCTTAAAAATTTGACATTGTGGTCTCTTATGTTGAGTTGTTATGCTTGCAAGTTGTAAGTTGGATTCTAGCCCATCCATGCTGTCATGGGGCAAGCTTTCAACATTGCACTTCTTATTTGAGTTGATATCGTGATCTTTTGTTTATGGATGCCCGCGGTGTGAAATGAATTGGGAATCTTGTGGGGATCATGGAGTTTGTATATGTGTTAGGGAAACGTCGGGCCGCCAATCTAAGCCATGCATAATTCATGGTGGAAATTTGCAGCATACCCATGGTGAACATTCGACGACGCATCTCACAATAAAAAGCTAAACAAAAGGCAAATAAAAGAGATGTCGAGGTGTTCATTGTCTGCTTGTCCTGTCATTTTGGTGTGGGCTTGTTCCATATCATCGGGCACGGAGGTACCCCATTGGCGGTTCTCAATGATATGCATATACTTACAATGACAAGAGCCTTGCTTGGGACTCTAAGTAAAGTAGCATGAGGTTTGGGTACTCGTATTCACGGGGCACGAGGTCTTCAACTTATGATTTGTCAAGCATATGCATCATAATTGTTCTCGCATTAACTTTAACCATTCAAGATGCTTATGATGGGGGCAATGAGAGCTCAAATCCGGTAAGTACCATAATTTTTGAAGGTTATAAAACTTGCAATCAATGCTTCCCTCTGCGAAGGGCCTTTCTTTTACTTTTATGTTGAGTCACCACCTTCTTTCTTTATGCACCATTAAGAGAGCATAGTTGTCATTCTTAGTGTGATATGCATTGTCCCAAAGTTTATTGATTGATTCATATTGTTGGTTTCACTTGTTCTTAAATTATTTGTATCTAGTCGCCCTCTTAAGCTTGAAGGTGTCCTATGCATTTATGTTTTGCTCTCTTTGAAGGACAAGCTGAAAACCATTTGTATGTTTTCCTTATGATTTGAACACACGTTTGACTTTCATTGTTTCATTTTCATGATCTTTTGTTTGTGTTTATTTGCATGTTTACAACATGGTTGCTAAGTTCTTATTGTCAAGATTATATCTCCATGCCCATGTTTTAAGTTCTTATGATCCCAGCTCACAAATGCTTACATATATGATCAAGATTATGTAGGTGCATGTCACCTCAAAAATTATTTCTTTTGTTATCACTTACCTACTCGAGGACGAGCAGGAGTTAAGCTTGGGGATGCTGATACGTCTCCAACGTATCTATAATTTTTGATGCTCCATGCTTGTTTTTACACCATTTACCCGATGTTTCGTTACACTTCGTGGCACTTTTATGCATTTTCCGGAACTAACCTATTAACGAGTTGCCACAGTGCCAGTTCCCTGTTTTCTGCTATTTTTGTGTTTCAGAGTGATACATAGGAAATATTCTCGGAATTGGACGAAACAAGTTCCTGAAGTCTTATTTTTTCCGGGAGCATCCATACATCCGAAGAGAGGAAGGAGAGGGGCCACAGGCCTCCCTCACACAGGGCTGGCGCGGCCCAGGCCCTGGCCACGCCACCCCTGTGTGAGGAGGCCTGGGGCCGCCTCTGACATCGCCCCTTCGCCTATAAGAAGCCTCGGGACGGAAAACCCTAAAGGATTCGGCAATTTTCCAGAAGCAGTTCCGCAGCTCCGCCGCCACCGTCGACAAATTTCGGGGGACAGAAGTCTCTGTTCCGGCACCCTGCCGGGACGGGGAAGTGCCCCCGGAGCCATCTCCATCGGTCTCCATCGCCGTCTCCGCCGTCTCCATCGACCTCACCACCATCTCCATCAACCTTGCTGTCTCCTATGATGAGGAGGGAGTAGTTCATCCCCGGGGCTGAGGGCTCTACCGGTAGCTATGTGGTTCACCTCTCTCTCCCATGATGTGATCTTTATGTGATCGTGAGCTTTGTATCATGTTGAACAAGTAGATGTTATTATTCAGATGTTATGTGTACTCTAGTGATGTTATTAAAGTAATCTATTCCTCCTGCCATGGTGTAACGGTGACAGTGCGTGCATCATGGTGGTACTTGTTTAGGCTATGATTGTGATCTCTTGTGGATTATGAGAGTAATTATTACTATGATAGTATTAAAGTGATCTATTCCTCCTTTCATGGTGTAATATTGACAGTGTGTGCACCGTGTTAGTACTTGGTCTATGTTGCAATAGTATCTATCTTGAATTGTGATCTGATTTGGATATCTCTATGAGTGGTGTTTGTCAAGTACTTGATGAACTTTAAGGGGTGCTTCTGTAGCCACTACACAATGATTAGTGTTATTCAATAGGAGAGTAATTCAGAGTACCATAGTGGAGAGAAGTTGTTTATTTGTTCAATCATGTTATATTGTTGGGAGTGTGTCCACTAGTGAAAGTATGATCCCTAGGCCTTGTTTCCAAGCTTTGCACACCATTTACTTGCTGTTTTGTTACTTGTTTGCTCGCAGCGATATTTATTTCACATCACGTTTGCTACTTATAATCATCTATACCACTTGTATTTCACTATCTCTTCGCCGAACTAGTGCACCTATACATCTGACAAGTGTATTGGGTGTGTTGGGGACACAAGAGACTTTCTGTATCGTAATTGCAGGGTTGCTTGAGAGGGATAGCTTTGACCTCCAACCTCCCTGAGTTCGATAAACCTTGGGTGATCCACTTAAGGGAAACTTGCTGCTGTTCTACAAACCTCTGCACTTGGAGGCCCAACAAGTGTCTACAAGAATAGAAGTGCGTAGACATCAGGCGGCCCCGGAAGGTGGACTGCACGGACGGATCTACGGCAAGCGACGTGGCAGCGGTGGTGGTCTCTCTCTTCGGTCATGTGGATGGCATGGAGCGGACGGTGGGGGATCCTGGTGTTGGTGGCGCTTTGGCTATGGCAACTTCCAGATCGCGGTTTGGAGGCCTAACTCGGCGACAGCAGGCGCCCAAGTTCTCGGGAGCGGTGCGATGATTTTTTCAAGCGAAAGCTCAGCACCTTAGCGCCAACGGCGACGATGTCTGTGGGTGTCGTAACCTTCATGGGGTGTCGTTGCGGTTATCCTCCCCGTTCTAAGTCTCCGGGTGAAAACCCTTGACCTCGTGGCCTCGACGATGATGGTGCTTTGCGTCGTTACCCTCTTGTGGGCGTCGTCATGGAGTCTCGGTGATACTTGGTTTCGTTTCATTGTCGTTGTTGGCAAGTTTTGGTTTTTCCGTGTTTTCTTTTCTTTATCTTTGATCTGCTTTGTAAGATGCTCTCCTCATCACCTTGTATCTGTTCGGCCATTGTGGCTTTATTTATAAAGCGGGGCGAAAACCTATTTCGAGGAAACGGTCCAGCTAACTCGCTAGAAACCAAGTCATGGATGAAGGTAGTAGCATAATTCCTTTGGTGCCGTTTGAAACATGGGAATAGGAATCCTGTGTTCATTTAAAATTCATATGTAATAGCCTAGTATTTCATAAGAGTTTCAAACAAAAACTAACATGAGTCTCACCTAATGTTTTCATCTTATTGTGTTTACAATTCCTATGTTTTCATGTGTGATATCCAAATGACACTTTAAAGTTTTCCTGTGATTTTGTTCCATGTAGAATTTTAGGATACATGACATCTTAATTTCTGCATTTTTCTTATTCCTATGTTTTGAGTTTTTGTGTTCCAAATGCGGCATATGTACTCCCTCATTGTCACAATATAGTGCATGTAAGTTTTTCCAGAAGTCAAACAATGTAAGTTTGATTAAAGTTATTGAGAAGATTATCTATATCTGTGATATCCAATTTATACCATATGAAAATATAACTTATGATAAATCTAATGCCATTGATTTGGTATTCTAAGATGTTCATTATTTTTCTATACACTTGGTCAATATTATATCGTTTGATTTAAGGAACTTATTCGTTTTGTTGAGACATTCTCGACCGAGAAAAAGATTGTCCCATGCATAGTTATAACGTAGGCGTCGGTCCCTGAAGCGAAATCTTTTTTGTGATAAAATGGTTCGAACTATTTACTAGGAAAAGGGGCACCCTGCCCTTTTTTATCCAATAACGAATCGACGACCTTTCTATAAAAGTGATTTTTTTGGGCTTGAAGGAAAACAAGAATTCTCCTCCCTCCGTCCCAAAATAAGTAACTCAACTTTTATTTTGAGAATTTTCATTTCCCATTTTTTTTGCGAATAGGACTCTGGCATTAAAACAAACAACGAACAGTACAAAGCACCCCAAGAAAAACAAAAATTACAGCGAAATCCTTGAGAAGCCCTTTATCTTCAACCTCCAGACCGTGTTCACGGCACGCCGCCACTGTCACTCCTCTCTGAGTCGGCTTGACGTTGTTGGTTGCAGATGGGAAGTCACGGAATGGGTCAAGAAGACCACATCCGTCCCGGAGACGAAGAAGAAGGAAGAACTGCCGATGAAGCTCCTTGACGATCCTAAGATCCCCACAGCCTGACGAAATCCTCGAAGACCACACCACTCCCACAAGCCTCTCGACGTTACCGCCGAGATGGGGTTGAAGCCGGGGAGACCTTATTGAACGAGGCATCGCCACCACCACCTGAACGCCGCCTCTACAAATCTTAACCCTAAAAATTGAGAACGAAGGCCACAGAGACCGGCGACCTGCGACGGCGCCGACGGGAGGCAACGAGATCGGATCGCTCCTGCCTAGAATCGCCTGGGGGCTGGGATTATTGGCTGCAAGGAGTGAGATACCTACCCTTCGGTTTATTTCTTTTTAGAGAACTTTGGTTTAGTTACTAAACACTTTTTTTTCAATTTTATTTAGATTCGCATGTATCTAACTGTAAAAGCAGTCTAGATACGTGTGAACCTGGACAAAATGGGGAGTATTTAAAAAAATTATGTTGCCCTGTGCCAATGTTTGACAAGAGGATATATCCACGGCCCACCAACCCACCAACCCCCCAGCTCACCAAACACCACACTGGCAGACAGGCGGACCCCACAAGACAGCCAGGCCCAGGCTCCTGTTTCATCGCCACATCTACCGCACTCGTCACTAGCCACAGCAGGCCAGCAGCAGGAGACTGCAGAACTGACTGGTAGTGGTAGAGCAGAGTCGTTGTGCCGCGCGGGGCGTGCGCGGTGCGGCGTCTGCTTCCTGCATAAAAAACTCTCCCTCCCTCGCCACTTCGCCAGTTGCCACCCGAGTTCCATTCCACTTCACATCCTCGCAGGTTCGCACGGTCAAACAAAGGCGCCGCCCCGGGCCGTCGGCCGAGGAGATCGATCGAGCAACCATGGAGGCCAAGTACGCGGAGCTGCGGCGCGCGGTGGAGGAGACGGCAGCGGTGGACGCGCACGCGCACAACCTCGTTGCCGCGGACTCCTCCTTCCCCTTCCTCCGCTGCTTCTCCGAGGCCGACGGCGACGCGCTCGCCTTCGCGCCCCACTCCCTCTCCTTCAAGGTACAGCAGGCGATCTCGCTTCACTCTGCCTTGCTTCGCTAGTTGCTTATCCACTCCCCAGCGCGCGGGGCGGCGTGAGATGAGTGACTTGCATGCGTTCTGCTCCACATCGCAACATTGAGCTACCTGTTACTGCAGACGGTAGTGCAGTGCTAGATTCTGTGTGCTAGATTTTGTCGGCCATGGAGATGGAGATGGGCATAACTACACCTATTTTGGCCTGGAGCCATATGTGTTCTAGCATTTTGGTTTAGACAATGAATTATACATGACTTTTGTGAAATGTGAATGAAATAAAATAAATCATGAGTTGTTAATGGTAGTTTTTGCAATTCCGTCATGTGTACACTAGTAGTACTAGTCGTCTGGAGTAATCCAGAACAGCGACCACAGCTGGTGGTTTTGGAGGGCACGGGTGAAAAGGAGTCTGCCATGACACCATGTTCATCCGTTTGTTGTTATTGTTCACTGGCGGTATCAGCAGAATATGCGGATGAATACGTTCGTCTTTTTCTGTAACTGGTGGCATGGCAGACAGACCAACTTTATGCCTGCTTTGCCAAATACCGTTGTGCGGTGGTGGTGCCGTGCAGTAGACCTTTTGTCCCGTCTCTTTGCCCTGCAGCAAGGTCCATTCCATGGACGGGCTGGGGCCTGGTCGCCTGGCGTGTGTACTTTTAATGGGACGCTGCTAGACCCATGGGGAGGTGCTGGGGTTAATTGGCGTGGTTCTTCATTCTGAACTTGTATGTTCATGCCATCATGTGATGCGGGCCACGTTTGGTCGGTCAGTGCTCTGTCCATGATTGCACTATAGCTTTCTGTGGGGTTCCAAATGCTCTTACATCCTTCAGTTATTGCAACGGGGGTTATTGTCGTTCTTCTGCCTAAAAATGGGCATGTTATTCCACTTGCTTATTCCATAGTTATTGCATGGTATCTAAAGGCCAGAGCCTCTCATGACATCCTTGCAATGCCATTGATTGCAGAGAAGCCTGAAGGACATTGCTGAGTTGTACAGCTGCGAAGCCTCGCTTGAGAAGGTGGAGGAGTTCAGAAAGGCCCAGGGGTTACCATCTATCAGTTCAAAATGCTTCCAAGCTGCCAATATATCCGCGATCCTTATGGATGACGGCATAGAGTTTGATAGAATGCTTGAACTGGAGTCCCACAAGGATTTTGTTCCCACCGTTGGCAGAGTTCTGAGGATCGAATGGCTTGCGGAAACAATCATCAATGATGTGAGTATACTTTTTTCTTGTATTATTAACTAGATCGTAATAAATGGTAGTAAATGACATTTGTATATCTTTTGTGCATAACATAGTTATCCACATTTTCTTTTGAAATGTTAATTTTGTCTGGATTATCAACATAATGATTGACCTACATGACATTTGGAGCCTCAGGTTTAATATTAACATTCACTAGATTAGCATGTCAACACATTTTCAGTGCCTATATTAGCTCGGAGACGGTTTCATCGAGTGGTGGCACCTCACTCTGCAATCCTTGGCTCAAACACAGCAGAAAGGTGTACCCACGCTCATCCTTCTAGCTGCTTGACTGATCCGGAAGACACACAATGCATGTGTCTTCAACAGTGACCGCCTGATAGTGTAATGCCTAGTCCATAGGATGTCTGAGGCGAGGGCTTGGTGTGTGGCGAGGGCTTGGTGTGAGGCCGGTGCTCTGCTGCTAAGAGCTATTCTGCCCCCTTAGGGGCGCGTGGCATGCTGAGTTGGGCTAAAGACTAACTTTTCGTTCAATCAATCCGTGGAGACACTTTGTGCATTTCCAAGAAAAAAGTGCGTTATTTTACTATTGTCAGGTAAACCTGCATAATTAACTTTTGACAAAACTAATTACTACTTTCAGGAATCGTTCGGTGGATCAAGCTGGACGTTGGATTCATTCACTGAAACTTTTCTGTCAAAGCTCAAATCATATCCTCCAGAGTTTCTGTCTACAGATTGGATGTCTTTTGTTTTATTATCTGCATAGGTATCTTTAACTAATGTATTACAGTTTCCAATGAAATTGTTGGGTTGAAAAGCATAGCCGCATACAGAAGTGGCTTAGATATTGATCCATGCGTTAGCAAAACAGACGCAGAGGATGGTCTTCGTAAGGAGCTATCAGGTAAAAAAAAAAATTTCTGTTGGGAGGCTGAAATATCTGATTTTTAGGAAAGTTTTATGCTTATCCTCCATACTTTTCAGGTCGAAGACCTTTCCGGATTACAAATAAGAGCCTGATAGACTATCTATTTACTTGTAGTCTTGAAATTGCTGTGCTGTCTCACTTACCAATGCAGATTCACACAGGGTAATGACTGCATTTTAGGTTTTGTGAAAGTAATTTTCTGTTTGGTCATTTCAAGATATCTTCTACATAATTTCAGCTTTGGAGATAAAGACCTAGACTTGCGAAAATGCAACCCTCTGCATCTGCGTGCTGTTCTTGAGGACGAAAGATTCGCTAAGTGCCAACTAGTTCTTTTACATGCTTCTTATCCATTTTCCAAAGAAGCATCCTATCTTGCATCTGTTTACTCCCAGGTTGGAGCCTCATCTTTATGCAATTATTTTTCCATTATGTTTGATTTATGTTAACCAACATAAAGAAACAAACAGGTCTATCTTGATTTTGGCTTGGCAATTCCAAAACTTAGTGTTCAAGGAATGAAATCATCACTTAAAGAGCTTCTGGAGCTAGCTCCCATAAAGAAGGTACCATGTCTGTCTTCTTAATAATTGTTTCTGCAAAAGCTGAAGATTTGTATTGGTTAGTGGGAAAACACATAAAGTGGAGAGAGAGTGAACTAATTATTATTCTTCCACAACCTATGTTAGGTTACTTTCGATCTTTCAAAAGATGCGGTATCCAGTTTGAGAACCTCTCTTTCCTATTTTGCTCTTATGATGCATCTATCTTACTTGTGTTATTTTTTTTTAGGGATGTTAATTTGTGTGTAATAATTACTCTTAAGTTCCCTTTGTTATAAAATTCCATTTTCATTTCCTTTGCAAATATCTTGAGGCAGGTCAGATCGTCACTTATGTATTTTCATTCTCATTTTCTATCACTTCTGGAGATACTATGTGAATGATTTTTTTTTTTGTTAACCATTTGCAGGTCATGTTTAGTACAGATGGATATGCTTTTCCAGAGACATACTATCTAGGTACAATCATCTGTCTTGAATATTTTATAAGATGATCAAAGATCATTATATGTCAGTATGAACGTTGATATCTTTCAGTAATCAAAACAAACTTTTGGATCAATAATAAATAGAAAAGAATAATAAAATTGGTTCCTTTTGTACATATATATGCTCATTAAAATTTATAGTGCAGACAAGGAAAGTTACCCCCAAAGCACTGCGAGCTTCCAGAGTGTGCATGTAGTTACTGATTTTAAATTTATGCGATAATTTATAGCTTGTGATAATTTACAGGTGCAAGAAGGGCACGCGATGTTGTTTACCGCGTCCTATCGGCTTCATGTGAAGATGGTGACCTTAGCATTCAGGAAGCTGTCGATGCAGTTGAGGACATCTTTAGAAGAAATGCATTGGATCTGTACAAGTTGAACGTTGCCAATGGGTCAATCCATCAGAAAACTACGATAAATGGCAGTAGGATATCAACATCTTGTGTTGAGCAAGATGTGCTCTTTGTTCGGATTGTCTGGAATGATGCTTCAGGTCAACATAGATGCCGTGTAAGCACGTCTTTCCAAGCACATGCTGCACTGTTAACATGATGTAATGCCTTTTTGTCGCTGATCATTTCTTGTTCTTTTATGGACCAAAAGTTGTCTGCTAGCAATTTTCTGATACTATAAACTACTAAGTAGACCCAATGGTTAGCGTGAACATTTCAAGATCGCCTACAAGGTGTTCCATTCCAATAGACAGTCAATGTAGTACCTACGAAACTACTGAATAATTGCATGGTGTAGCATATGCGCTCTTGTGACTTTTTGTAGATGATCAGCTTACGTACCTGAGCGTGCCATTGATCTCAGAATTGCTAATATCATAACATATCTTGAGAAATGGAACTTCACTTTCAGGTTGTGCCAGCCGGAAGATTTTATGACATTGCAAAGAATAAGGGTGTTGGCCTGACTTTCGCATCAATGGGAATGACTTCCTTTTGTGATGGCCCAGCTGATGGAACAAACCTTACTGGTGTAGGCGAGATAAGGCTTATGCCAGATATGTCAACAATTCTGAGGCTCCCATGGTAAACTTGATTCATTTAATGTCTTGTCATTACTTCTTTCTATTTAGTCACCCCTTACGACTCCGCTTATTTTCACTATTTTCTCATTGGTCTTGGAATCTTGTTTATCTCATGCACATCCACCCACACCCAAGTCATATGTATATTAAGTTTATTTCTTGTGATATATTGAACAAAAGATACCATGGTGGTTCTGTTAGTAACTAGTAGTAATTACCTACTGCTGTTGATATGATTTCCGACAGCCTCAGAAGTTAAAGATACCATGGCGGTCATCCTGCGAACTTATTAAGGCACCATTGAACTAATTGTAGTTCACTCCTTTGCTTGCAAGGTCAAGACGTGAGGAAATGGTGATGGCTGACATGCAAATAAGGCCAGGAGAAGCCTGGGAATACTGTCCTAGATATGCTTTAAGAAAAGTAACAAAAGTTCTGCTGGATGAATTCAATGTGGTAAGAAATTATACATAATTTTTCCTACATAATTTGTGAAGACCATTTTCGTCTTGTCATTTCTTTAGGTTTATTTATGTTTGCATTCATGCTCTGTTGTTTGTTCCTTGTAGACAATGAAAGCAGGTTTCGAGAATGAATTTTATCTCCGCAAAAAATTAGTAAGGTACCTTTCCCTGAGGTTCGAGGACCCCGACTCTGAGTAGAAAATAGAATGTTCAAGGCTGTGTGTTCTTTATGTGACCCAGTTTTTTGTAAAAACTCTACAGTGACGGACATGAGCATTGGGTTCCATATGATAATAGCAGTTACTGCTCAACTTCATCTTTTGATGGTGCCTCATCTATACTACAAGAAATATATTCTTCTCTTAAAGAAGCAAACATTGTGGTCGAGCAGGTACGAAGCTATTTTACCGCCAAAAACATGTCAAGACTTGTGATGTTTGATATCAAATTCTTTACCTTTTGATTATTTATCATGATTTAGTAATTGATTGTTTTTCTGTGTTTACCTTTACTTCTTTCTCCAAAAAAATAAAATAAAAGCTGCATGCTGAAGCTGGAAAAGGGCAGTTCGAGATAGCCCTGAAGTATGTGCTGTGCACTCTTGCAGCTGATAATCTGATATATGCTCGTGAGATTATTAAATCAGTTGCTCGAAAGCACGAGTTGATAGCAACGTTTCTTCCAAAGTAAGTTAATGGATCAACATATCATATTCAGCTGCAATCTCGTTTCAGTTTTCTATTATCTGCATACAAGTCATCTTCTTGGAGAGTGGAGACCAACACCTTTCTTCAACACTTTGTGATCATAAGTGAAACAACTGTAAAGGGGACGTTACATAATTCTCTTAGCATATGAAACATCATATCTGTCTACACTTTGCTTTTTTGTCAGTAGCACGTTCTTAAGTATGAATAATATTATGTATACTGTTTTGTGTTATCAGCAAATCGTAAATGAACGCTAAGCAGTGTTACCAGGAAAAATTACTGGCTTGTAAAAGAACTGTTTTTTTTCTTTTTTGAAAAAAATGAACGTAACTGAAACGAGCTACAGCTGATTAACCGATACTACTGCTACCCCAATGTTTTACTCTGACAGGATATGTAAATATCGGGATTTTAGCAATACCAAACAACTAATTATGTGGAGTTCGTATAAAAATCATCAATCATGTGAAACTTGCCTTTCTGGTACCTGATGCTTTGTTCTGCTGGACACAGACCTGACCTGAATGATATTGGATCTGGTTCCCATGTGCATCTGAGTTTATGGAAGAATGACCAGAATGTTTTTATGGGATCAACTGAACACAATCACTATGGGATGTCAAATGTTGGAGAACAGTTCCTTGCTGGAGTATATCATCATCTTCCATCAATCTTGACATTTACGGCTCCTCATCCTAACAGGTAATATCTTCCAGCAAAGCTTCTAAATATGCATATAAATTTGTAATATCATTGACAGCTAAATTTGGTTTTTGTTTCTTGCATAAGCTTCTCGATGTTTACAGGGTGTCAATGCATTTGTATTACTTAGGACTTAGATAAAAATGTCGAACACTGAAGCATCTACTTAATGATCATTGGCTTCTCTGTATGTAGCTACGATCGGATTCAGCCAAATACATGGAGTGGAGCCTATCTATGCTGGGGGAAAGAAAATCGGGAGGCTCCATTGAGAACCGCATGCCCACCTGGTGTGCCTCTCGATATGGTCAGCAACTTTGAAATTAAATCATTTGATGGGTGTGCAAATCCACACTTGGGACTTGCTGCTATTGTAGCTGCTGGAATTGATGGGCTCAGGAAAGGCCTTAAGTTGCCTGAACCAATTGGTATGAACATTTTTCATTGCTTGACTTTTCTGTCTTCCTCTCGGAGTGTTACTGATATTTGGCCTGCTACTATATTGTCTGAATATGCTCCTAGAAACATATTTGAGCATGTTATGTGTGTTGAAGTGTATAAGTGAATTGCCTAGCCCTTTCCATCAGTTCGGACTTTTGGTTGCGTTGGCTAGTGCATGAAGCTTAACATGGTATCAGAGCCCAGGGTCTTGAGTTCGAGTCCTGGTTTTCGCAATTTATTCTAAAATTGCTGTTGCCCCCCTTTGTGTCCACGTGTTGACTTTCTCTTCTCCTGTTTGTGTCCACGTGTTGATTTTCTCTTCTCCTGTCTGTGTCCACGTGTTGACTTTCTCTTCTCCCGTCACACGTGAGTGGAGGTGTTGAAGTGTATAAGTGAATTGCCTAGCCCTTTCCATCAGTTCGGACTTTTGGTTGCGTTGGCTAGTGCATGAAGCTTAACAATGTGATCCATACAAGAACCTGTACAACATGATAGAAATTTTATACTCCCTCCGACCACTAATACTTGTCTCTAACATGAATGTATCTAGACACTAAAATATGTCTAGATACATCCATGTTAGCGACAAGTATTACTGGTCAGAGGAAGTACTACATTATATGCCTGGAATTATGTTTTCTTTTATATGCCTGGAACTGTATTCTTTGCTATTTGCTAGCTTTTGGTTTCCTCGAGGAGTGTCTGATGTCATAATGTGCTGCCCTATGTCTCTTGCAGAATCAAATCCTGCAGATTATGCTTCCAAACTCAAAAGGCTACCACAGGATTTGCTAGAATCTGTAGAGTCGCTTGCTGGAGACAAAACTTTGCATGAACTAATCGGTGATAAGCTTATTACAGCCATTATAGCTGTACGAAAGGTTAGTGTTTAAGTCCTTTCTTCCACATTACAAAACACTGGAGAATTCTTGGAAACACATGCAAAAGTATAACACATCGATTTTTTTAAAAGAAAAACAATAATTTGGATTGGTGATTACAAATAACTCACTCACGGATATCATTTGCAAATATGCGTAAAGGATATAATTTGGATTGGTGATTACAAATATCCTAACTTTTTTTTTGCCATATTTGAATTGTTTTCAGGCTGAGATTGATCACTACTCAAAGAATCCAGGGTCATTCAGCGATCTCATTCACCGTTACTAAGACAAAATGCTTGTTTCAAGACCACCTTCGTTGTCACTGAACTGTTATGCCAACAAATGAGGTTGTCCCATTGCTGATTCTTATGACTGAACTTGGAAGTTCTCGGTGTTTTTTCAGTTAGTAATAATAAAGTGTTCCTAAGATCGAAATATGGCACTCTGCAAATCCTTTCCCTGGCCGAGAAGTCCAACAGAAAAATAAAAGTAGATCTGTTTGTCACTTACCTGCGCCCTGAAAATTACGTATAATGCAACAGGCTATGTCTCCTGTGGTCTGAGGACATATATTGTAATAAACAGTAATGTCATATACGCAGGTAATTAACAAAGGCCATGTTTGCCCTTTTGGTCTTGTTCTGAATCCTTATTTCCCAAAAAGAAATCTAGATGAGTTTACTTAATTACTCTATTAAAAATCCAAAAGACTGATTCCATTAAGGAAACCGTGGAACTTTTTTTAGAAAAACAGGGAACGCTCCCCGGTTCCATTATGAAATAACGAAACCACAGCGTCTTACACCACACAAACCCAGTTCACACCCAGGTTTAGAAGCTTAAAGCCTCCTAATTATTACAAAACATGCACCAGGTGTCCACGACAACCTATGCAAAGACGGGAAACTAAACAAAGGAAAGTTTTTCCAGCTCTTTTTGACTCAGGGGGTAGCTCTAGCACTTCTACCAGCGGCCAGGTGATCAACCCATCACGACATGGATCGACTCATCATCAGGATGAGCCTGAAGATATGCCATCGATGCCCGGCCACCGTGCTGAGCTCCAGCCATCGTCGAACTCCAGGAGGTAATCCAACCGAAGGACTTGCATATCATCCCGGCATCAGTTCCAACGGCCTCCTGAGTCTTTGAGTCAACATCTCTACAAATTGATCCACTTTTATCCAAACCTGGTCCTTGAATGGTACCCTCCAGCTTCTCAGGTAAGAAAGGGCTAGATACCACACCTGTTTCATGTTTAACCAAGTTTTTCTGTTAAACACAATGCTATTTCTATTATTCCAAATGCTCCAAAGGATAGCAGATGAAACAAAATTAAATTGTAAGTGTCTAGTATTACAAAGCCATCTGGAGGCAATGCTTAAAAAATCAGTAACTCTAATTCCAAACACATCAAAAACCAAATCCCATAACAGTTCAGAAACTAAACACTCAAAGAAGAGGTGTTTAACAGATTCTATTTCCTTACAGAGGCTACATTCCAAAGGTTTTGGCATTCCTCTTCTCCTAAGATTATCTCTAGTCATTACTTTATTTTGAGAGAAAAGCCACAAGAACACTTGGACTCTGGGAGGAATTTTTAGTTTCCAGACACTAGGCAGGAAAATATGTTTCACTCCCCTAAAATTAACTAGAGCATACATTGATTGGGACGAATAAACCCCATTAGACTCAAACTGCCAGATCAAAACCGTGGAACTTCTCATTCCACTAAAGGGACATGGTGGAAGATGTTGAGAACCCACAGCTGTGCAGGCCCGGCGCAGTAACATACGTGAATTCAAAGATGACAAACAATAATCTGATATCAATTTGTTGTAGGATTCAGTCAAGTGTCCCTTTTCACCACCTTGTGAACTCCTGGCGCTAGAAACCGTTTGACCTCTTTGGCATCCGTGGCTGTATCCTGAGAAAGGTTCTCCCGTCATCCAGGAGTGGGCTTTTAACATTCTTTTTTTTTTGGATTCAGGCATAGGCCTTCTATGTTTCGTCCTACTGTACCGAAACAAGGAAAAGAATTGTCACAGGTGTGAGTGCTAAAATTGTACAACACACACACCCACACACAGAGAGAGAGAGAGAGAGAGAGGGAGGGGGAGGGGGAGGGAGAGAGGGAGCGGGGGAGGGGGAGGGGGAGAGGGAGCGGGGGCGGGGGAGGGAGGGAGAGAGAGGGGGGGGAGAGGGAGGGAGAGGGAGGGGGAGAGAGAGGGAGGGAGGGAGAGGGAGAGGGAGAGAGAGAGAGAGAGAGAGAGAGAGAGAGAGCAAAAAGAATAGATACAACAAGAATGGACATGGCATTCCCTTTGTACAAACCAATTTTAATCACTCTCCAAAACTTTACAAACTTCACTCCCCTATTTCTCCACCTTCTCTACTCACAGATTGTTTAGACACAACTCATGTACAACAAGAAACGCAGCAACAGCTACAATTTGGGTATCACGAACTTGCCTGGTGATGCGATGACCACGGATAGCAAGCTCAATCATGGGGCACGTATCTATTGACAGCATTTACCACCGTACTTTGCATGACTTTCCTGCTGCTGTTTCAGAATGTTCCGCTTGACAACCGACGACGAGCCTTCCTCCAAGAGACTTGGAACCTCAAGGATCTACAAAACGGCAATTTTTCTAAGTGGCTGTTTATGATGCACATATTCTCGGGGCTTGCCTACTAGCAGAAAGAAAACAGCAACTCGAATGCAACCTACTTCAGTTATGCTTTCATGTTTTGCATCTTCTTAATTGCATAGAAGACCTAAGAATCTAAGGCCTAGTTTGGAAGCAAAGTTTATCAAAAAAGGAAGTACTCTAAAACCATAGTATTCACATGCCTGGGCAACATATACTTCAGTTTTGGAGAATACTTTATTTTAGGAAAAAAGAGGTCAGGACTGAAGTCTCTAATTAGGCCAAAAAAATGAAGTTTTAGAGGATACTTTAGTTTTTAAAACTGAAGTACTTACTAGATCCAAACGCTTTAAAGTATTTGATACTTCATTATTTCTAGAGACCGAAGTATTCACAGAATACTTCAAAATTATTTTGAAGCCAAACGGAGCCTAAGGTTGTGGGGGTGCAGTATTTCTGAGTCATTACCTTTAGCACGAGTTCTTCAAAACAATTCTCAACATTCTCTCGTGTTTTTGCACTGCTTTCAGGAAACATACATCCCTATTCTTGTGCAAAGAAGACCTAAGAATCTAAGGTTGTGGGGGTGCAGTATTTCTGAGTCATTACCTTTAGCACGAGTTCTTCAAAACAATTCTCAACATTCTCTCGTGTTTTTGCACTGCTTTCAAGAAACATACATCCCGATTCTTGTGCAAAGGCTAGACCCTCTTCCCTTGTGACCGTTCTCTCATCATCCTGCAAGATGGGACCATCAAAATTAAAACTAAGAACTGCACCTGTGTCCACCTGACCCATCAGTAACTTTTAGAATTGATAGAAAAGTTAGCTGAAAGGAGTAAATACACTAGTAAATAGTTTTTGTGCAAAAGAATCTTTTAGGAACGATATCACAGTATATTCAGGAAAATAACAATTTATGTTTACAAAAAAGATGGTACCTTGTCAACTTTGTTTCCAACAAGCATTTTTATGCAGTCTTTGTTTGATGAGTTTAAGTCTATCTCCTTAGTCCATACATCACCCAAATTTGTGAAGCTTTCTCTCTTCGCTACATCATATACTATGAGTGAAATACAAGACGATATTAGACCTTAATCTACTTTTGAGTATGAAAAAATAATACCCTAAGGACCATGCATGGATAAATTCTCAAGATAAGTCAGCACTACAAGATATCTCAGTATTTTCATTCTCAACCTATGTGCATGGTTTCATATTGATCGTCACCAGATGATTAGTAGGTAAGTGATAATTCTAAATTTTGATCAAAGGTTCAACTACATATCTAATTCATACTGTGATGATAACATGAGCAAATAAGATACTCTCGACTAAAAATATTGTCCATGCATATATACAGAAAGATCATCCACCAAAATGAATAGAAAATTGTTCAGTTTGATAAAAGGGTATATCCTTTAGCTCACTGAATTCTGATATTCATGCACTGCAAATAACACTGTTGATTGACGTCATCAAGGAAGAGAGATTTAGATCAATCTACTACTCCCTCCGACCCATAATACTCTTCGCTAATATAGATGTATCTAGACACATTTTAGTGCTAGATACATCTGTATTGGCGAAGAGTAATATGGGTCGGAGGGAGTTCTTTTGCATATCTCGAATGTCTGATATTATTATTTGACTTCAGGTTAGGACAACAGAATATGTAAGAGATCAAAACAACTCAAATATTATTATTACCTAGAATAATTCCTTGAGCACCTCTGTAGTAAGAACTAGTGATTGTCCTAAACCTCTCCTGGCCAGCTGCAAAACAACAGAAAATGACTTTCACAATTATTTTAAATATCATAGACACCATGACATGACATGATTCACCTTGTTTACAGATACCAAAGACACTTTCTGGTAGTACTGCAGTCGTGAACATGAGTATAATGGTGAAGCACTGAATAACAGAGCACTCAAGTGGGGTTATAAACATGGAATATTGGAACCGCTGATGGAAATGATGTTGTGGCACAAGGGGGCAACATGAAGGGTGGCCAAATAATATAAGCAGAAAGCACAGAGTGGGGCTACAAATCTGTGTGCTAGAACGGCCACCAGCAATGATGATGCTAGGACAGGGCAGTGGCAACATGGGGGAAGTAGTCCCAAACAGATTATGTGCAAAGAAAACTAGTTATCTTTACAAATGCTGAAAGTAATGATGATAGAAGGAAGTAAGGTCAAAATAACTAGAAAGAAAATTCTAGGAATATTCCATGTTTAATGTTGTTCTTGGCTCATTTAATCAATCCTTGTAGTAGCTCATAGTAGTTCTAGGTCCTGGTAATTTGGCATGTTAAAGCATTGTTGCATGTCTACGAGCAAATTTGACCACCTGTTCTTGCATCAGATAAGTTCTCCAAACATCACACGCACAACCACTTGGAGTGGGGACTTATTTGTGCTAGTGCCTACTGCCAAACACCATACTGAACCATTAAAGGTTGAACAATGTGAGTCAACTGTGAACTCACCAGTATCCCATATAGTCAGCTTCAGTTTCTTTCCACCAACAGTAAGAATCTTGATTTTAAAATCAACTCCTGGCGATCAGTGTGAAACAAAATTATAAGACATGTTAAGCATACATATATAATACAAAAAGGGCATGTGACTTATAGAATAAAAGAGTAACTAGGCTGCATGTGAAATCAGATTAGAGCGTGTTTGGTTGCCCGCAAGAACCCTATGCAGGCTTGCATCCAAACAGTGCATGCACGATTCTTAAAGCACCCCAGAGCCTGCATCGCTGGGAACGGTCGAATCGGCCGTTTCCACAAAGCCACCCTCGTCGAGTGCAAGGAGGGGGCGCCGAGCAAGGAGATGGCGCGAGCAAGAAAAAATAGTGGGAGAAATTTCCTAACCTTCTGCTGAATCTCTCGCCCTATTTACCACCCTTAGGCTCACTGCCAAAACCCGCGCCACCATTTCCCCTATGTCCTAGGAAGCTTCTTCACCCACGAGCAGGTAAGCCGTAAGAGGTAACATCTACTCCGGATAGCAGCGGTCAGCGTCAGCAAGCCTTCTTTCTCCTCTTCATTGAGCTGTTCCCTGCCTCCCCGCTCGTCTGATGGGTGTAAGTAACATCAAACCCTAGTTCTTGTAGCTTAGATCGCTAAGGATGTAGTAGATATGAGTAGACTGAAGGTAGTATGGCAGGTTTTGCAAGTATTGTATCATGATGTTGTCTGAGGATCTGCTAGATCAGATGTAGCATTGGTAGTATGGTGGGTTTTGCTTGTGGGCAATGATGATGTAGTGGTAGATCGATGTGTATGTGCTAGTATGACAGGTTTCACATATCTATTTCATGATTTTCTGTGCGGATGTTGTAGACCAAATGCTATCTTGGTCATGTGTAGTATGCTAGATGCATGCTTCGTGGTAGTGTGTGGAGTTGCATGATCTTCATTGGCGTGCAGTCCGTGTATAAGTGCGATAGTTGGTACGAGGATTGGTTCTACACATTTACATAGTGTAGTTTCTTCTTCTTGTACTAGTAATCCACTTTGACATGACAACATGCAATGAAAACCATTTTAGCTTGACCAAATGATGCATGCTAAACATTGATTTTGTTCACATTGTTCTTGTGCACATTGTAGTGATGCATTCTTGTTAACCACTGTAGGCCCTGAACTACGCGTTGTTCAGTCAAGTCCTAGCGCTGTCAGAAACCCAGCCCTATCCCTCCAATGTTGACGACTTCGTTCCCTTGGCCCTAGTACGATGGGAATCTCGTTAATCCATTCACGCGCGTCACTATTAGATGACGAGGCATTTGGCTACCTTAAGAGAGTCATAATTACTCCTGCCATTTATCCGTGCTTGGTTAAATTTCTTCACTTCGGCATTCAGAGCACTGGGAAGAAATCACATTGCTCCAGCATCCGCGAGGACCATCACAATGCTTTGTTTTAATTAAACAGTCGGATTCCCCTTGTCCGTACCAGTTCTGGGTCGGCTGACACATTGTTATTAACCATTGTAGGCCCTGAACTACGCGTTGTCACTGTCAGAAACCAGCCCTATCCCTCCTATGTTGACGACTTCGTTCCCTTGGCCCTAGTACAGTGGGAATGTCATTAATCCATTCACGCGCGTCACTATTAGACGACGAGGCATTTGGCTACCTTAAGAGAGTCATAATTACTCCTGCCATTTATCCGTGCTTGGTTGAATTTCTTCACTTCGGCATTCAGAGCACTGGGCAGAAATCACATTGCTCCAGCATCCGCGAGGACCAACACAATTCTTTGTTTTAATTAAATAGTCAGATTCCCCTTGTCCATACCAGTTCTGAGTCGGCTATTTTATGCTTGGGGAAAGCCCCCAAAGGGACGATTTCCGGTCCGTCCCCAGCCGGCATGCGGCAACCCGCTGTTGCCACGTGAGCAGCTCGAGCAATCCGCCGATAACCCACGTGTTCGGGGCCGGGACCCTCTAGCCTAGTCCTCAGAGACAATCTTTTTCTCGAAGTTACGGATCTGTTTTGCCGACTTCCCTGCCTACATTGTTCCATTGGTCAAAGGTTGTTCACCTTGGAGACCTGATGTGGTTATTAGTACGACCGAGCGTGGACGGTACTCGGTCCTCCGGGCCGCTGGGGCGCAGCCGCTGTTTTCTCAAAACGCAGAAGTGCTTCAGGCGCCTCGCCTGTGTTTTATGGTTGTGGAGATGCGAGTTCAAGTTTCCAGGAGATAGCTAGAAAGCTGGTTATCGGCTAGTAAGGCATGAATGAGGCGGTCAATGAAGGGGTCGTCAATAAAGCGGGTCCTTTCCTATACACCTTCGTCCTCAACAAGATGTGTGATATCATTGCCAGCGGGGTGAGGACTGATATGGGCTACTCAGTACTATCCTAAAACATACGAGTGCACCCATAAGGCTAAAATTGACGGGGAAGGTGGAGAATTTAGCTGTTACTTCAAGTCTTCAACATAGTGGCAGGTAGTAATTAATATATTTGATAAGTGCGACAATTAGGTTTTTTTGCACAAGCATGTAACGCTTTCCCTATCTTCCCAGGTATAGCTTTATCATCTAAGAATTTGTTGCAAATGGGTTGATGGGGACCAACTTAGTAGCTGCATATAAGACCAACCGTAATGATTTGCTTAGTGCGCAATCAGAATTTCTTGCACAACCATATAACGCTTTATCTATCTTCCCAGATAGCTTCATCATTTAAGCATTTGTTGGAAATGGGTTGATGGGGACCAACTTAGGAGCTGCATAATAAGACCAACCGCAAAGGACATAGAGATATAGGGTAGTAGCATTGGAAAATATGTTACTACTAGCGTCCAGGCGTGGCCAACTAACATGAAGAAAGTCGGGACAATTCAGCAGAATCATCAAAAGCAGAGAGCAGCTGGGACATTAAAAGGAAACAGGTTCGTCCACCAAAATGGGCGGAATCGACCATGTCCTTCCACTGGAAGCAGATGAGACAACCGAAGGAGGATCGCCCCATGGAGTGGCGTTGGCGTGTATTAATTGAGCAGGTGACTCGTAGCAGAAGCGACACGAGCAGTTGACCCCTCGTATCGTAATCTACTACGTATAACAAGCAGAGCGAGGCAGCGATCGGCTTGTCCGCCTGAGCACGGACGATCGGAGTGAAAAACGTACCGATTGTGGGCGCGATGTCGTCGTCGAGGCTCGCAGCGGCGACGAAGCTGACGAGGAGGCTGCTCTTGCCGACGCCCGAGTCCCCGATGAGCAGGATCTTGAAGGAGCACTCGTACCCGACGCTGCCCCCCGGCGAGACCGGCGGCACCCCCATCGATCACCCCCCGCCCCGTGTCTCAGATTCGGCGGGAGGCGGAAGCGGCGCGGAACCGGAATGGGAGGCCGGCTAGGCTAGTTAAAGAAAGGGGGAGCGGGCGGAGTAGCAGAGGGGCGGGGAGGAGGCGGGCGGCGGCAGAGGAGACAGCCCCGCCAAGCGAGCCAGACTGGTGCTCCCTGGCTTTGACTGGGCGAGATAGGAGACAAGAGGTGGGGCGCCACGGCTGGTTAATTGCAGGCAGGCAGGAGCTGCGGGGCCGAGCCGAGATCGTTCGAAGGGGAAGGGGAAGGGGAAGGGGATGGGTCCAAGTGGCGCGGTGGCGCGTTCCAGGGAGAGAGGCGGAGGCCGGCCGCGACGAAGACCAATCCGCGCGGCGCGGGGGCACGTGTGCGCACGGGTCTGGGTTCGGGTGCGCGCGCTGCAATCTCAGCCGTTTTCGCGGTGGCCGGTGGGTAGGGCATCTCCGGATTCGAACACGAAATGCATCTGCTCCTCATTTTGGAAGGACAGTTTGATCTCCTCCTTCCCATTTTGAATTTTTTTCGATTAATTCAAATAGAAAACAAAAAAATAGTTTTCAATCGAATAAATTAAAATTTGGCCTTGCGTGGTTTCTTCGGTCCCCGGACTTTGGCAGTTGGCTCTCGTTGTGCTCATGTACGAAGGTTGCGGTGGCCATCAAAATGTTGATATCATCGTTCATCGTCCGATGATGTATCGATAAAATGGTGGCAGGAAAACACGATAGAGCCACCGTCCATCTACATGCAACATACCGGCAATGCTCATCTATGATGGCGCTAGTCGAAGGATGCAAAAGAGGCCAAGTTCAAATTCAGCCTACCAAATGATCGAACATGTACTGGACGTTGCGGTTGGCAAGCAGGGTCCAAGACTATGGCTGACGATGTCGACCTGTCCTGGGTAGAGTCTGGTAGGCAGCCGCAAAATGCCACCACCCCCCGATGATGGCTTGGTCTGAAGTGGCAGTGGCGACCGGGACGAAGACACGGGGCAGCAACACGAATAGCTACATGGCCTATCGGCAACGAGTACAACAACGTCGGCGACAGATCTAGCTTTCGGCTAGCTGCGGTCGGAGTTGACGTCTCTGGCAACAAAGAGGAACAACGCCGGTGCACTGTGGTGGTATTGTGGGGGGGGTATGAGTTTGGAACCCTAAACAAACCGCTATTGTTAACACGAAGGAAGGAGATGATGGGGAGAGTGATGGAGGGAGAGCGCTATTCACACTACTGCATTGGCTAAAAATAGGTCATGACAGAGCCTTTTCGCGGGTTGATCTGTTTAAGTCCTTAGCCGTCTTTCCTGTTCGATCAAACATGTTTAGACTGTCTCGATCTGTTTAGGTCGGACCATGCCGGCGGGGTGTGGACTTTTGGCCTTTCGGCCGGCGTGGCCGCGGGGGAACGCCGTTGCGTCGGGGCGTTTCAGGTGCGTTGCGGTGAAGGCGGCGGGATCTCAGCTCGGCGCCGTGGGTTTTCGTCTCTTGGCTTGTTGTGGACGCGGGGCTGGAATGATTGGCGGAGCGGATAATGTTGCTGCCTGCGCGCTGTACGATGTCGACGTGGCACGTGACGGAACATGTCGATGTTTGACTGGGACGCCGGGTACGTACTACGATGCGTCACCAGTTCACAATCATGCTAGACACCCGGCGACGCATCGGCCGGCACGTAGTTGTGTGTGCGAGTACGGAATTTAAACGTGTCCGGCCGGCCTCTCCAGGTGATGCTATGATTCAGCATGGAGGCATATATACAATTTGTATCTTGTATCGAATGTGATGTACTCATTCATGTACGTACTTGTGCGTGATAACGTGTCAGTTGTTATCTGGGGTATTTAAGGTATACGGTCGTTGTAAGTGCAGCTTTCACGACTCTGTGCACGCAACGGCGCTGACTTGCCGGACTGGTTTTTGTCTCGTGGGTCTGGACCCGTGGAATCCGTCTATCTACCTGCATAATGTTCTTCCGAGCGAGATTCGATGCATGTGCCCCAAACGCCGATGCTTTTATTAGAGCATTGTAGCTCCAAAACGAAATACTTCCTTCATACCGGATTATTAGCCAATTATATATTTTGGGAAAAAATTAATCATTAATTTTATTAATAAAATATAAGGTATATGCTATAAAAATTATACTATTGAAAAGTTATTTTGAATATAAATTTAATGATATAATTTTTATATGTTATATATTTTATAAACCAAAATTAATGGTTAACATTTTTCTCGAAGTACGTAATTGTCTAGTAATTTGGTATGGAGAAAGTATCTATTTCGCTACGGCTAGTCATAGTGCATAGTATTATATAGGAGTATTATGCATATGATATTAGTACATGATACTACTTCTATAATGGAGGGTATCATATTATAGTATCATAGTGTCATTGTATTTATTGAATTATAGAATCTCAATGCAAAACAATATATAAGATCTATTTAGCATTAAATTTTCTCATAATATGCGCTATGATATAGTATCTCCCTATCCGGCTCGAGCGACCAAGACTGCAAAGTGTACAGGTACACAGGGGCCCCAAATTTTGAGGGGCCCATATTTTCAAATAGGCCTACTATATGGATTTATACAAGGAATAAAAATTGGGAAAAAGCAAGAGCCAACGCTGACCTTGGGCTGCTAGTTTATGGCTACCTGCCCACGTCCTGCCTGGACTGACTTCGATGTGGATCCCGACGGTCACCTCTACTCCTCGATCTATCCATGAAACGTCTTGAGACTGCTCATAGTGGGAGTAACATTGGTAGTAACATAGAACTACATGCACTGCCAACAAAGTATTTTGGTGACATGACAAGTCATTAATTGAAGAAAGAGAGTATTGTGGTAACTAGCTATGTTACCATAACATCACTTTTTTAAAGACAAGATAAGTCTATAACCTAATAAAAATGACTTTGCATGATACTACAAATATGTTACACCCCACTATAGAGGTAGTAACATAGATTAGTAACATGTGCATGTTACTACTCTATGTTACTATGCACTATGAGCAGTCTGATGGCTCCTCTCCCTGGTTCTTTTGAGTTCAGAAACTTTTGATCGCCAGGGCACTTCCTAATTGGTATGCAAACTCCAAACAGCCAACGCCGACGCTTCCTAATTCCTAATTGCTAATTGCTACAGTTGGCGGCGACGAGGGAGGTGAAGGGTGTGACACCCACGAATTTATAACAAATTCGAAGTGCCCGTTATGTAATCCATCACAATCCCAGAATCATTGTTGTGATTTACATAACGTAGTTGATATCACAATCATAGCATTTAATAGTAAATAAAGGGGATTACATAGGTGGTCGCACAGACCAAACCTTACATTACATCAACATGCAGCGGAATAACACTTTGGGTCCATATTGTCAAGCTTCAACTGCACAGGCAAAGCGGACAGTAGGAAACGAGCCTAATTCGCAAAGCCGTCAATGAGTCCTTCCTTCTTGATCTGGCTCCTTCAAGTCTGGCCAAGTTAATAGCCAAGGACACAGCCATGAGTACATTGGATGCACTCGCAAACCATCTTATAAACAAAGTGATGAGAGAGATATGCATGGTTGATATGGTGGACTAAGCACTAAGTTTGTTTGCAAAAAGCTAGTTTTGTTTCCCAAGAATCTTCATTAGTAGAGAAGAAGATTTAATTCTCTAAGTTAAATCTAAAGAGGAACTTCAAGGGTTGGTCACCATCAAATATCAAGTCAAGTCATTCACCATGTTCAATGTCAGTTGTTAACCTTCTTGACAAAAGTCAAGTACAGCTTGCCAACTGTCCATGACCGCGGACGCGGCTATTCGAATAGTTTTGAAAACCTCTGCAGAGGGGTACACTTTACCCACAAGATTCGATACATCTGCCGGGAGAAATCCACGGATCGTCATACACAAAGTATGCGAGGTTCAAATAATCAAACAAAATCTTTCACTTGCCTACTTTAGTATAGGATCCTCCCTAAGAGTCCAGATATGGAATGGAACTCATAGTTTTTCCGGCTACAGAGTGCTGTATTTTGGACTCCCATAGTCTGTGGTATCCTTCATCACAGCTATGGCAAGTCCCGGCTTCGGGGGCGTCCCGCAGGATCCATCCCCTATAAGTTCAATGAGGTCTCCCATACTAAAGCAAACAAACTACGGACTAAGCCCCTTCCCATATAGGGGTAATGTGGTCGTACGGTATGGTTGGCTCACATAGTACATCACTTATTATCATGTAGAAATTCATTCCATAGTTCTTAGTCAAGATTATTTTCTCTTAGAAAACCATCATGTGGGAGAAGTCTCCAATTCAATCTTCAAGTTGAAGTCACCAGTTTCAAGTAAGGTTCCCCTTATAGATGGCCTTAGTTTTATTAGCGACTAAGCAACTACTATGAGTGATGATATCACTAAGGGAATGTTGGATAAACTCAGTTTGATACTCTTGCTAAGCAAGATATCAATACACAACTATTACTCTATACTAGCAATTCAATCATGCAATTTATTTGAAAGCAAGTAAATATGCAATTGGAAATCTAGGTATTAGGGTATGATTCAAAAGATGGCTTGCCTGGCTTGGCAATGTCAAAATAGTCTTCATCTTCATCTTCGGTTGATTTATCTCCATCTCCATTTCTTGGTGGACTTCAGGATCCATTCTCCTTACTCTCTTTGTCGTCTAATCGTCGAAAAAATAAATACATACAATCACCACACAATTCACTAACAACCATACATACAACAACAAGAACACTAAGGTAAGGATGTTGATCTAGGAAGTCTAGGGAGAGTGGTTTCAAAGATAATTGAGTTCCGATGGATGAGATTATTGAGTGGTTGTATTTAAGTAGGGTTCATTTATTTTGGATCACAAAAATATCTCCTACAAGTCTTATTGACTGAGTTCATAAACTACAAGTCTATATTCAAGGTTAAGGTTCATCTAAAGTGGTTTCATAGGATCTGGAGTACTTTTCTTTATTGAAGCCATTTCTAGTTTGCAAATATTTAATGATCAAGTTTGAATCTGCAGGGAGGGTCTATAGATCCTAGTTGACTTGGATTAAGGGTTACATATCTGAAAATGTGGTTGATTAGAATTGGGTTCATATCATTGCCATTTATAGATTTTAGTTTAATAAAATCCTATATGGCAAATGCTTACTTAAACATATAGGTAAATAGTATTTACTTTAAAAGGTTCAAACATGAGATCTAATGCTATAGGCAGATGGGTATCACTAATTGTGAATTTCTAGAGTTGGATTTATATTTTTAGGAATTTTATTTGATTTGATATGGATTTTCTAAGGTGGAAAAGCTCATGTTTTGTTATTTTTACTAGATTTAATCTATACTTTAGAATAGGTTCACACCACTTACATTGGCTAGCTAATATTCTAAGCTTTCCGAAAAGTATTTTATTGGCTTGATTTGGATTCCTAGATCTTTGGGAATTAAATTTTGAAGTTGCAGTAACTAAACAAATAACAAGTAGTTCTCTAAAAAAAACACTAAATGAATACGAATCTAGACGGGCCGGGGAAGCCAGTCAGGCCGGCCCAACCAGCGTTCCCGAGCACGCAGAGAAAGAAAGAAAAAAAAATAGCTGACATGGACGGCCCACTTGTCAGCGCGGTTTACGAATCAAACCGGTACGCTACTGTGCCTCGTCTATCTCTCGACCCTGACAGAGCGAGGAGGACGCCGGCGAGACAGGGACGATGGGGACTCACCGGAGAAGGGCCGAGGAGGTCCGGCGAGGATGCAGGACGGCGGCGGGTTCTCTTCTCCTCCACCACCAGCAAGCAGCGACGCGGGGGCGGCTCTGGTTCGTCGGACCGAGCGGCGGCCGTGGCGGCGAGCACGGTGGTGGCGCGCTCGAGATACGACGAGACGGGCGAAGGGAGGTTGTCTGGGAGGGTGATAGGAGTGGGGCGCTTCTTTTCCCTTCAGAATGGCGGGATTTGATAGGGTGTAGAGGGAGAACGGGAGATGGCCAGTAGGGTGGTCTGCGGGGAGAGCGTCGCCGGCCCGCTCGAACGAGGAAGAGGGAGATCCGGAAAGGACGTCTGGGAGGTTTCAGTGGTTGGTGTGAGTCCCTTGGCGAGGTTGGGGTGCTTTTTATAGGCTCAGGAGGTCGAGGCGCGGGGTGTCCAGGACATGGGCGCGGGCATGGTCTCGTCGCGGTCAATGGCTAGCTCCAGTGGCAGGGATGGTCGAGGGAGCATGGGCGGGCTCTGCAGGTGGTGTGGTGACGTTGGTGGCGTGCTGGCGTCCTAGGGTGACGACGGAATCGACGGGGAGCAGTGGTGCCTGTGGACGTGGTCGGGGCGACTTCTCCTCCGGGTCTCATGGTCGGGGTCCGGGCAGGGCAGACAGGGGGTGGACAGCGGGGTGAGAGGGGGTGTCTTCGGGTACGACTAGGTCGGCTAGGTCGTACTGGGGGGCTGCTTGCCACAGTGATTGTACTAATGCTGAATCCTGCCCACTAGGTGTTCGGTCAAATGTCCGCAAGAAGTCAAAATTTGAATTTTCGAAATTTCAAATTGGGTTGGTCATTATATTGGATAGGGATTCTAAAACAATTTTTGTTAGGTCAAGAGGTGGTGTTTTGCTTCAGGGCTATTTTGAATTTGGGGTTGTCATATGTTTCAGATTCAAACTTTGTCAGATGTTTGCGTGGGTTTCTGGTTTGAGTTTTTGTTGGAAATCCTTTGGTTGAGTTAGTAGGTGATCTGGTCAAGCTCAACTAACTGACCACACTCTTACTTGAGTTACAGAGTTCTTATTCTAAGTGTCCAAAGTAGGGTAGTCAATAATATTTCCTAGATCAAACTTTTCTTCTCTTTTTCTTTCTTTCTTTTGTTTCTGGCTTCTTTAGCTCTTATAGTTACTCTCTAATGCTTCTGTTGGTTAAGTTTGAATTAACTAATCATTTCACAACTATTTAAAAGATACATGAAATCATAGAACAACATGTATTTAAAATACTACGCATGCATGCAATATGAAGTGCAAAAGTTTTATCTTGGTCCAAAGGTGTTGGTTTTCTTGGAGATGACATGGAGTTGGGAATGACCTCTTATTTGAATTCAAACTTTGGTAGAAATTTAAATAGGTTTCCAAGTAGTTTTTGGTTTCAAACTTTGCAGGCTTTGATTGAATATAACTTGTTCTTATCTGTGGTGGAGAGGTGCATGATGGTCCAGTTCAAGAATTTCTTAGTACAAAGGGGTAAAGTAGTGTAATCAGTAATATTTGGAAGATAGCTTTTCTTATCTTTCCGATTTAGGGTTTTGGTGTTTCTTCTCATTTCTTTATGTTTTCTTCCTGGTTGCATGGGATTGGATGACTTTGTTTATTTGAACGATGTTTCCCAAATGGATTTAACATGCACTCATGCAAGATTTAAATAGATAGAAAACAAAGTTGTATCAAATAAACTATTTTATAAACAAAGGTTTATTTTGGTATCAAAGATTGGCTAGGAAATCATGTGGATTTTTGCAAAGGTTTTGGGAACTAAGTTTTCAAAAGGGGTATTTTTATTCCAACGACTAAAACAAGCAGCTGGGTTTATTGCAATAGGGTTTTATTTCTTTCCAACTATTTTCTTTTTAAAAGAAAGGGAGTGAAACGTTTTGCTCAAAGTATTTGGTTTAAAACCTTTCTCCTATTATTCTTATTTCAAGCATGGGAGCAAAAATGCTCAAATTCCCAATTCCGGAAAGACAAGAAATAAATCTTGAATAAAAGTTTTTGTTGTCTTAAAAATTTGGTATTTTAATAAATTCCATTTATTTCTATTTTCCAAAAACTTGGGTTGTTACAAAGGGTTTGCTTGGCTACGGCGAGTTTGGCGGATAGGCGGCGACGACTTTGGGTTCGGTGAGCTCCGGGTGAAAGCCTTGCAACGACTTCGGTCATTGCCGGCGATGATGGCATCCTAGGATGCACCTCCACTCCATGGAGGAATCGTTGAGGATCCCCTTCACCTCCCTCGTCATTTGTGCCTCGGGCTCTTCGAGTGAAAATCCAAGTTTCGACCTTGGTCGAAGCGAGCGTCGGCGGCGTCATCGTCGCTTCCCCCTTGGGGGCGTCGCCTTTGGAGGTCTGGTGTTTCGTCTACTCATTTTGGCCCGTGTCGCTCTGCATCTACTTCGTCGGCTAGGCGTGTGCGCGGCCCTAGGGCCGGTGTGGAGGTCAGAGCGGCGGCTCTGGACTTTTTCTTCGCTTCGTTGGTGTCGACTTTGGTCGCTTGGGTGACAAGGTCGTCGGCCTCGTAGGGACGCGGTCTTGGGACCGGTGTGTGTGTTGCCGAGGTTTGGATGTCAGAGCGGCGGCTTCAGGAGAGTTTGTTGTTGAGCGTCGTCTCCTGCTGCTTGGGCGCGTGAGTCGTCGGCTTGTGTGGGATGCGGCCTCGGGGCCGGTGTGTGGCGTTGTGTTGTATGATTTTCAGCAAGTTTCCCTTATTAACTGTCCATTCTTGAAAGAGCATGTACCCCCATGTGTGGTTTTGGTAATTAATGACAATCCCTATGTACTAGCGTTTGCATTGAGTTATATGTATAGGACTTCTCCGTAGACAATGCTTGAGCCATATGTTGGTTTCAAGGTTGTAAGAAGATGAAGATAAAGAAGATTATTCAATGACCAAGGTGTTATTCAAGAAGTGATCCGAAGATTGATCTAAGGGAGTTGAGCCTATAGAAGACATCATCGTTATGAAGGAAGAAGATAGTGCAATGTTGATCAAGTCGAAGCGCAAATTCAAGATAGGCATCTAGAAGATATCATTTGCTTGAAGCTCGGTGTCCATTTGTTGGTAATGGACATGTGAAGTTATTTCTACTAGTGTCTCTCCCATAGTGAAGTATGGGGGAGCAATCCGCAAGACTTCACCGAGCAAGCGCAATCAAGAAAGGTAGTCCAACTTGAGAAGATCAAGATCGTCACCATCTAGCTCAAGTGGAATGTGCAAGGCAAAGGTATGATCTTGATAAGGTCTCTTTCTTACTGGTCTCATAGTGTTTGGGAGACTGGGTTTTAGGTTCGATAGCCATACTATCAAGAGGGGCTCTCGAGTGAGTAACTTAATCGTATAGTTTGGAGAGAGCTCAAACCTTTGCATACTTGGCATTATATTTCTTGATTCTTATTTGGCTTTTATCCATGTGAGGTTCTAGAGCTTGTGGTTATTTCCATGACAAGCTCTAGCTCATCAAAATCGGATTTCGTATGGAACTCTAATTGCGTTTTTGGTGTTTGGAGGTTTTACTGGTTCATCTTTATAGCTAAGTCAAACCTTATATCATTTGATTTCATCCTCCTTTGTTGGACTATGATGTTTCTATGGATGATGTTGTAGAGCTCATTGTGGTGATTCCAACGAGCCCAAGATCATCGAAAATGGAGTCCGGATGCAAAAGTTATCGTTGTTTTCGTATTGCTCGCTCTTCTTGGGCGGATTATCCGGCCCAGAATTAAAATATCCGGCCAAAATATCCAGCCCCAAATCTGGACGACGCGCGCAAAGTCCTTAGCCGATTTTGGGGGTGGCTGAAATATCCGGCCGGAATTGAAATATCCGGCCGAAATATCCGGCCCCAAATCTGGACGACGCGCGCAAAGTCCTTAGCAGTTTTTCGTGGGGGGGGGCAAAATATCCGGTCCAAACTTGGACCGGAATATACGGCCCTGCAGTTCAGCAATGGCTACAATCTCGGGAGGGGTATAAATACCCATCCCCTTCTTCAGGCTTGGGTTAGCTCATTGTCCCCTCTCTCTCCCTCCATTGTTGACCTTGGAAAGCTTGCCCATCTCTCAATTCCTCCCATGATTCTTGCATATCTTTGAGGGAAAGGAGAGAGGAGATCTAGATCTATATTTCCACCAATCACTTTCTCCTCTTTGTGAGGGGAACCCATTGGATCTAGATCTTGGAGTTCTTTGTGGATTTCTTCCTTTGTTCTTCCTCTCATATCCCTCCATAGCATTTGTTGCTTTGGTAGGATTTGGGAGAGAAGGATTTGAGCACTTTGTGTGTTCTTACCATTGCATTTGGTGCATCGGTTTGAGTTCTCCTTGGAGATTCGGTAGTGAAAGTTCGTTGAGCTTTTTACTCTTGGGTTCTTGAAACCCTAGACGGCTTAGTGGCTTAGTGGTTACTTGGGGATCTCCAATTGAGTTGTGGAGATATTCCCAAGCTTTGTGGTGCCTCCGTGGCGATTTCTTGGGGACCTCTGATACGCCTCTAACGTATCTATAATTTTTGATGCTCCATGCTTATTTTTACACCATTTGCTTAGTGTTTCGTTACACTTCATGGCATTTTCATGCATTTTTCGGAACTAACCTATTAACGAGATGCCACAGTGCCAGTTCCCTATTTTCTGCTGTTTTTGTGTTTCAAAAAAGTTACACAGGAAATATTCTCGGAATTGGACGAAACAAAAGCTGAATATCCGAAAATTTACCGAAGCTTCCAGAGAACCAAAGAGGAGACAGAGAAGGGCCACAGGGTAGCCACACCACTAGGGGGCGCGGCCTGCCCCTGGCCCGCGCCCACCTGTGGTGAGGGCCCCCTGGTCCACCTCTGGTGCTGCCCCTTCGCCTATAAAGACCCCCTGACGGGAAAAACCTAAAGACCCGATCACTTTTCCAGAATAGATCGGGAGTGTCCAGAGGCTCTTCCCGGCACCCTGCCGGAGAGGGGAATCGCCACCGGAGGTCTTCTTCATCGCCATGCTTGCCTCCGGCGCGATGAGTGAGTAGTCTACCTTGGACTATGGGTCCATAGCAGCAGCTAGTTGGTTGTCTTCTCCACCACGTGCTTCATGTTTAGATCTCGTGAGCTGCCTTACATGATCGAGATCACCGTTATGTAATTCTACATATTGTGTTTGTTGGGATCCGATGAATATTGGTGTTATGATTGAGTTGATGTGCTGAATATTATCTTATGTAATCTCTATGTTGTTTATGATCTTGCATGCTCTCCGTTGTTAGTAGCTATCTTGGCCGAGTAGTTGCTAGTGACTCCAAGAGGGGATATTTATGCTCGATAGTGGGTTCATGCCTCTATTTAATCTGGGGGAGTGACAGAAACCTCTAAGGTTGTAGATGTGCTATTGCCACTAGGGAGAAAACAACATTCTTGTGTCCAAGGGCATATGCTTTGTTTACATTACACACTTTGCTTAATGCAGTTATCTGTTGTTCGCAACTTAATACTTGTGGAGTTCTCGAATTGATTCACCACAAGTGGATTATTAGTCATAGATGCAGTTGGATGACGGTCTATGTATCTTGTTGTAATGCCCAGAGTAAATCTCATAGTGATCCTCTCGACATATGCACGTTGTCTTTATTCTATCAATTGCCCAACTGTAATTTGTTTACCCAACATATGTTATTTATCTTATGGAGAGACACCACTAGTGAACTGTGGACCCCGGTCCTATTTCCTTTATATTGCTATCACATGTTTACTTTACTCGCATTGTTTACTTTCTCGCATACTACTATTGCTTTCCACTCGATACGCTCATACCTTTGTTTCAAGCAAACCGGTGAGATTGACAACCTCATCGTAAGTTGGGAACAAAGTATTTGGTTGTGTTGTGTGCAGGTTCCATGTTGCTACTAGTTGAAGACGCGCTAACACGTTATCGTTAACGGCGCCCTTGTTGGAGTGTCACTAGGCTAGCAAGCATCACCTTCAGGAGTATTAGCTTTTTCCTACTAGATCGATTAAACCTTGGTTTCTTACTGAGGGAAAAACTTGCTGCTATATTCATCATACCTTCCTCTTGGGGTTTCCCAACTGGCCGGTCATTCATTCCATCATCACCGCGCCATCTATAGCAATCAAGACTTTTTCTGGCGCCGTTGCCGGGGAAAAAGAAGACTTCTGCAAGGGGAGTTTCGAACGCACATCCTTTACTTTGTTTTAAGTTTTGCTTTTACTTTATTTTTGCTTGCATTGTTTTATCAAAAACATAAAAAATTAGTATCCTTTATAGTTGTTATTTCTTTACTTTTAGTTCATTATGTTGTTTCCTAAGTACGTTTTGGAGGACCTCTCAGTAGGTAGTGGTTCAATTATTAGAAAAAGTAACATCGAGGAGTTCTTTAATCATATTAGTATGCATAAAGATGTTGAGGAAAAGTCTTTGGCTAAGCTTGCTTCTAGTTATGAAGTTGCTTCTGCTTATTTAATTCACATGTTAGAAGCTAGGTTTGCTAGCCTTAATCCTTTTATGCAACACATGTTTCTTAAGCTTCATGATATTGAGGACCCCAAAAAGAAAGCTTTTATCCGTGAAACTTTGCGGATAGAATTTAGAGATGTGGCCATTGAAGCTAGGAAAGTTTTTAAGAAATTTAATAAGCTTGGATCGCCTATAGAGGTTGTTGGTACAACCAATAAAGAATCTAGAGTACCAATACCTTGTAAACTTGTAGGAATTCATGATGCTTTGGAAAATAATTTTAGTTGGATTTGTCTTGAAAATCTTTTTGATGAAAGTAGTGTACCAAGGCATGATTACAAGGGATACTCAAAAACTTATTTGGACAGAATTCATTTCTTTGTTGAAAAGATGCCTACAGTTGATCTTAATGCCTCTTTCAATAATACTTGATTTGCACTTTCTGCGCCTAGCTCAAAGGCGTTAAAGAAAAGCACTCTTGGGAGATAACCCAATGTTTTTACTTTCAGTTCTTTTTCTTTTATTTGAGTCTTGGAAGTTATTACTACTGTAATAACCTCTCCTTATCCTTTTTATTTCGTTTTTGTGCCAAGAGAAGCCTCTAATTTGAGTGAGGTAAGATTTGGGGATGTTGCTGTCCTGAAATAGTTTTCGGTGCTGCACCGTAAAAAATCGTGAAAATTCTCTGTATATCTTTTGGACCTGCTATTTCTTATGAATATGCCCCAGGTTATATCCAAACTTTCATTAGTTATACAATTTTTGATTTGAGCAACATAAAACCCTTTAAAAATTCGACCTTTATCAGCTGTTCTGTTTTGACAGATTTCTGCCAATATTTGTGTTTGCCGCTTTATCGCTTTCTTTTTGAGTTCTTTTGATCACGGAACTTTTGGGGAAGTTGCTACAGTAGTATATGCTTTATATGTGGTGGCTTTGAGTTGAAACTTGAAGCAAAAAGGGTTGATTCAATGTTATGCTTACACTAATGTTGCTAATAGAATTGTGTTTAGTTTTGTATGAAGGAAGTTTTCAAGTGTAGGGATTGGAGAATGATGAGATGAGTTGAAGAATGGATAAAAGCTCAAGCTTGGGGATGCCCATGCACCCGAAGAAATATCTAAGAGGTACAAGCGTCAAAGCTTGGGGATGCCCCCGAGGCACCCCTTCTTCATCGGCAAAAATCAGGTCACCTTTCAACACACTATATTTTTATTGCTTCATGCATTATGCATTTTTCTTGGAGCGTTAGTTGTTTTTAGTTTTCAGTTTTGTTTAGTTTTGTTTGCTGCAATAAATGGTTGGACCCCAACAAATTTCTTTTGGAGAAGTTGCCTTGCTTTTCATTTGCCAAGAACACTCTGTTTTTCACTCTTATCGTTCAACGAGTGTTCTCTTTTTCTGCTACTGCGTTTAGCTTTCGTTTTTTGCCTTGATTTGTATTCAGATCTTGTTATATCTTTTTATCAAGGTGTATTTTGACCTATGGTCCATGTTGGTTTTCATCAAAAGAGTTGTTTCAAAAAAGTTCGAATGGTGTTGGAAAAGAGAAAAAGCTTTATGCAAAAAAGTGGTACAAAAAGGAGCTTGTGTAGACTGCGGCCTAGGCTTTTGCATGTCGTGCTTGATGTCTTTTTGATAGTATGCTTAGTGGTTTTTTCTGTAGCATGACTTGTCTCAAATGACTGAGATTGCTTAATGAGCCTTTAAAAAAATCATGCATTGTTTTAATTATCTGGAAGCATTATTTTGGTTTTCTCCTTTGATGCTTTATTTGGGTTGACTTGGCGCATGCTCACACATATTAGACTCACACAAGCCGCCATAAGCCTCTATGATCATTTAGTTTTTGACTTTTTATGCCATCTTATGCTTCTTTTAATGTCGCTTTGTCGCTTTGCATAATTATGGCCGTTATTGCACTCTTAGTTAGTCGCTCCCAGTCTTTTGCTAGCCCTCATTTTGTACTGAGTATGAGCTCTACTCGTGCATCCAACTCCTAAAAACCAAGTTTGCCATAGTGTCCACCATACATACCTATTAGCAATTTGCTATTCCAAAGTACATTTGACTTGCTTTTATCTATCCTTCAAATTAAACTCTTTTGGTGTTATGCGAAAATTGGTCAGTAAAGCTCTCCCGAACCTGATGGCACACTTTACTTTTCTCGCTTTAAAATTTTGACATTGTGGCTCTCTTATGTTGAGTTGTTATGCTTGCAAGTTGTAAGTTGGAAATTAGCCCAGCCATGCTGTCATGGGGCAAGCTTTCAACATTGCACTATCTTTCATTTGAGTTGATATCGTGATCTTTTGTTTATGGATACTCGCGATGTGAAATAAGTTGGGAATCTTGCAGGATCATGGAGTTTTTATATGTGTTAGGGAAACGCCTGGGCCGCTAATCTAAGCCATGCATCATTCATAGTGGAAATTTACAGCATGCCCATAGTGGACATTCGACGACGCATCTCACAATAAAAAGTTATACCAATGATAAATAAAAGAGATGCCGAGGTATTCATTATCTGTTTGTCCTGTCATTTTGATGTGGGCTTGTTCCATGTCATTGGGCAAGGAGGTACCCCATTGGCGGTTCTCGATGATACACATATATTTACAATGACAAGAGCTTGCTTGGGACTCTAAGTCGAGTAGCATGAGGTTTGGGTATTCGTATTTCATGGGACACGAGGTTTTCAACTTATGATTTGTCAAGCATATGCAGCATAATTGTATTCGCATTAACTTTAACCATTCAAGATGCCTATGATGGGGGCAATGAGAGCTCAAAGCCAGTAAGTACCATAATTTTTGAAGGTTTATAAAACTTTTAATCACTGCTTCCCTCCGCGAAGGGCCTTTCTTTTACTTTTATGTTGATTCACCACCTTCTATCTTTATGCACCGTCTAAGAGAGCATAGTTGTCATTCTGAGTATAATGTGCATTGTCCCAAAGTTTTCAATGATTGATTCATGATGTTGGTTTCACGTGTTCTCAAATTACTTGTATCTAGTCGCCCTCTTAAACTTGAAGGTGTCCTATGCATTTATGTTTTGCTCTCTCATGAAGGACAAGCTGAAAACCATTTGTATGTTTTTCCATATGATTTGAACACACGTTTGACTTTCATTATTTCATTTTCATGATCTTTTGTTTGTGTTCATTTTCATGTTATAACATGGTTGCTAAGTTGCTTCTATCAAGATTATATCTTTCATGCCCATGTTTTAAGTTCTTTTGATCCCAGCGCACAACGCCTACATATATATGATCAAGATTGTGTAGGTGCATGCCACCTCAAAAATTATTTCTTTTGTTATCACTTACCTACTCGAGGATGAGCAGGAGTTAAGCTTGGGGATGCTGATACGTCTCTAACGTATCTATAATTTTTGATGCTCCATGCTTGTTTTTACACTATTTGCTTAGTGTTTCGTTACACTTCATGGCATTTTTATGCATTTTCCGGAACTAACCTATTAACGAGATGCCACAGTGCCAGTTCCCTGTTTTCTGTTGTTTTTGTGTTTCGGAAAAGTTACACAAGAAATATTCTCGAAATTGGACGAAACAAAAGCCGAACATCCAGAAATTTACCGAAGCTTCCAGAGAATCGAAGAGGAGACGGAGAAGGGCCACAAGGCAGCCACACCACCAGGGGGCGCGGCCTGCCCCTGGCCCGCGCCCACTTGTGGTGAGGGCCCCCTGGTCCACCTCTGGCGCTGCCCCTTCGCCTATAAAGACCCCCCCGATGGGAAAAACCTAATGACCCGATCACTTTTCCAGAATACATCGCGATCCGCCGCCGCCGTCGACCCGAGATCAGGAAGGTCCAGAAGCTCTTCCCAGCACCCTGCCGGAGAGGGGAATCACCACCGGAGGTCTTCTTCATCGCCATGCTTGCCTCCGGCGCGATGAGTGAGTAGTCTACCTTGGACTATGGGTCCATAGCAGTAGCTAGTTGGCTGTCTTCTCCACCATGTGCTTCATGTTTAGATCTCGTGAGCTGCCTTACATGATCGAGATCACCGTTATGTAATTCTACATGTTGTGTTTATTGGGATCCGATGAATATTGGTGTTATGATTGAGTTGATGTGCTGAATATTATGTTATGTTATCTCTATGTTGTTTATGATCTTGCATGCTCTCCGTTGTTAGTAGCTATCTTGACCGAGTAGTTGCTAGTGACTCCAAGAAGGGGTATTTATGCTCGATAGTGGGTTCATGCCTCTATTTAATCTGGGGGAGTGAAACCTCTAAGGTTGTAGATGTGCTGTTACCACTAGGGAGAAAACAACATTCTTATATCCAAGGGCATATGCTTTGTTTACATTACACACTTTGCTTAATGCAATTATCTGTTGTTCGCAATTTAATACTTGTGGAGTTCTCGGATTGATTCGCCACAAGTGGATTATTAGTCATAGATGCAGTTGGATGATGGTCTATGTATCTTGTTGTAATGCCCAGAGTAAATCTCATAGTGATCCTCTCGACATATGCACGTTGTCTTTATTCTATCAATTGCCCAACTATAATTTATTTACCCAGCATGTGTTATTTTATCTTATGGAGAGAAACCACTAGTGAACTGTGGACCCCGGTCCTATTTCCTTTATATTGCTATCACTTGTTTACTTTACTCGCATTGTTTACTTTCTCGCATACTACTATTGCTTTCCACTTGATACGCTCATACCTTTGTTTCAAGCAAACCGGTGAGATTGACAACCTCATCGTAAGTTGGGAACAAAGTATTTGGTTGTGTTGTGTGCAGGTTCCACGTTGCTACTAGTTGAAGACGCGCTAACACGTTATCGTTAACGGCGCCCTTGTTGGAGTGTCACTAGGCTAGCAAGCATCACCTTCAGGAGTATTGGCTTTTTCCTACTGGATCGATTATACCTTGGTTTCTTACTGAGGGAAAAACTTGCTACTATATTCATCATACCTTCCTCTTGGGGTTTCCCAACTGGCCGGTCATTCATTCCATCATCACCGCGCCATCTATAGCAATCAACCTCCAATTAAGTTGTGGATATCATCCCAAGCTTTGTGGTGCCTCAGTGGCGATTTCTTGGGAGCCTCCAATTGAGTTGTGGAGATTGCCCCAAGCTTGTACAGGTTCGGTGACCGCCCTCAAGTGTCCCATAGTGGTCGGGTCTTCCATCTTGGTGGGAGGGCTTGAGGAGATTACGGTGAGCCTCCGTGGCGTTTGGGGAGCCTTGTGCCTCCACGCCGCTCCAACGGAGATTAGCACTCGCAAGGGTGTGAACTTTGGGATACATCATTGTCTCCGCGTGCCTCGGTTATTTCTATACTCGAGCTCCTTTACTTATGCAATTTACTTTGTGATAGCCTTCGTGCTTGAAGTTTATATATCTTGCTATCACATAGTTGCTTATCTTGTCTAGCATAAGTTGTTGGTGCACATAGGTGAACCTAGTTTGTTTAGGTTTTGTATGCTTGGCAAATTAAACGTTAGTTTTATTCCGCATTTGTCAAGCCACTCGTAAAAGTTTTAAATCGCCTATTCACCCCCCCCCCTCTAGGCGACATCCTTGTCTTTTCAATTGGTATCAGAGCAAGGTCTCTCATTTTATGCTTCACCGCCTTGAGAGCAAAGATGTCGGCTATGGGATTAGTGCACAATCACACTTTTATATTTGATGGCACAAACTATGATGTTTGGAAAATTAGCATGCTTGATCTTTTTCAAGATATGGACCCAAATATAGAGCGAATTCTAGATATGGGTTTTTCTCCTCCTAAGGATTCCCGAAATATATCTTTAGAGGAGAAGAAAAATTCTTATCTAGAAGCTCAAGCTTCTAATGGGCTTGTTGATTTTGTGAGCAATGCAGTTATTCTTGCAATCATGCCTTTCCGTAGCGCTCATGAGTTTTGGACAAAGATTGATGAAAAATATGATGTGTCCAACACTGTTGAGGATGATTGTATTCCCTCCACTTCCGGCCGTGATGAACTCTCCTCCACTTCACCAACGTGTGGCAAGACACAAGGTAATGACTTGGTGAGTGGTGATGAAAATTGCAATATTGATAGTGAGCTTATTTGTGATGACCATTCATCTTTATCTCATTGCAATGCTTCATCTTTGGACTTAAAACACTTCTAGCACCATAAATGCTTTACATGCTTGTGTTGATAGTCCTTGCATATCATGTGTTTGTTCCTTAAATAAATCTCATGATGATATGCTTGTTACTCCTTGTTGCCATAATATAAATGCTTCTAGTTCCTCTAGTTGTTGTGTTTCTAACAATGTAGAGGAAGCCGAAGATTCTATTGGCCAAGACAAGGTTTTAATTGAAGCTTCAAGGTATTCTTCATCATTTTCTATTGTCTCCCACACTTGCCTTCTGGCTAGGTCTTCAAAGGTAACTCCTACTTTGGAACCCAATATATCTAGTGATGATGAGAATGAGGATAATGAAGAAGAAGATGATGATCTTGCATCTTTATTTGAGAAGAGTGAAATGTTTTTTCATGCTATTCGTAAGAATAAAATTGCTTGCTCTTACTTCTATAAGATTTTGGTGATTGCCACCGAGAGCAATAAAATTATTGAGGAGCATGAGAATACCATTTTTAAAATGCAAGGTCATGCCCGTGATTACGCGGATGAGATCGTGGATCTAAAAGAAGCTCTAGAATAAGAACAAACCACCAAGGAATCTCTTGAGGGGACCTTTACTTTAGAGTTATCTAAAATAAAGAAATCCTATGATAGAACTCTTGTGGTGGCAAATGATTTTGAAACTAAATATGAAGAGCTTGTAGCTACTTATGCTAAACTCCTTGAGAATGTTGTGCTTCTTAAAAATGACTCTAGGGTCATTTCGTGTGAGCCCATCATTCTCACCGAGTCGCATGAGCAACTTAAAGCTTCAAATTCAAATGAGCTTACTAAATTGCCTTCTCCGCTTTCCGTTAGTGATGATGCTTGTGCTACTAACTCTACTTCTTGTGAAGCATCCATCTTGAAGGAGAATGTTGAGCTAAGGGCTCAACTTGATTTGCTAACTAGCAATTATAGGAAATTGGAAGAAAATCATGGAAAGCTCTCTAGCTCCCATGAGGATCTTCTAGCTTCCCATGATAGGCTAAAATTAGCTCATGAGGCTATTATGTCAAAGGTAACATCTAGTGAGCCTCATGTGGACATTTGCACTACTTCTCAAAATGTCATATTGCCTTGTGCTAGTCCTAGTAATTCATCCACTCATAATATTGCTACATCTTGTGATGAATTACTTTCCTTTCCTTGTTGCTCTAACAATGAAGCTTCTACTTCCTCTAGTACTTGTGTTGTTACTAACCATGTAGAGGAAATCAAAGAGCTCAAGGCCCAAGTCACTTTCTTGAAGAAAGACTTGGTAAAGAGTCATGAAGGGAAATCCAAACTCGATAATATGTTGAGTGTGCAAAAATCCCCCAATGACAAGAGTGGACTTGGGTTTATCTCCAACAATAACAAGAAGTCCACGGTTAACAAGAAGAAGAAGTGCCAAGGACAAGTCAAAGATCCGGCCAAGATTATTTGCTTCAAGTACAAAATTGAAGGGCACCATGTTAGATCTTTCCCTTTGAAGAAGAAGGCACTAGTTGAGAAGCAACAAGGGAAGCGGCCTCAAGTTCAAGGTCATGCTCAACCTCGAGTTGAAGAAATGCCACTTCCCAAGAAGAATCAAGCTAATGCTCCCATTGCGGAGAAATCAAGTGAGAAGAAGGTGAAGAAAAGAACTTGCTACATATGCCGTGAGAAGGGTCACCTTTCTTCTTCATGCACTATGGGTAACTCATCCAACCCTATCATAATTGATGATGCTTATTCCCTTTGCAAGGATAAGGTTGGCAATGTATTTGCCAAATTTGTTGGTACTCAATGTGGTGTCAAGAAAAGAACCATTTGGGTGGCCAAGACTATTGTGACTAACCTCTTAGGACCCAACTTGGTTGGGGACCAACACACCAAAACTTGATCAATAGGTGTTTATTGGAGGGCATTGGAGACTTGGCTATATCATGAAGAATTAAGGGATCTTCATCAATATATTGTCTCAAGTCAAGTCAATTGGATTATCTTGTTTATATCATATGTCCAATGTTCCTCTTTGTGGTAACATGTACTCAACTTATCTACATTGAAAGTTACTCGCCCCTTTTGCATGTGTTGGTTGTGTTCCATTACATGTGTTGGTATATGTTGTGCTACCTACTTGTTTTATTTTGATTAATCAAGTATGTACTTGTGGGTTTGCACACCATGTATGTGTGTTTGTGTTTGAGCCTATATTGCATCTTCTTTTATATTATTTGGCTCTTTTGAGAGACTAATGGACTATCCTATTTTGGGGGAATGATATGCTTTTGCACTTAATAATCCTAAATATGTGTGCACATGAGGAATACCACTTAGTGTTGATATTTGAATTTATCTAGTCTCTATGTGGTATGTCATGTTCATGAGAAATTCAAATTCTATAATGTCCATTAATCTTCTCATATTGAATTTTATTTACCTCTTGTGAATATAAATGCTTTATCACATTATGGGGGAGTAATATGCTTTGTGCATAGTACAAACCAATAAAATGTGTATATTTGAGGTTGTGTCACATAGTGTTGATATTGTAAATTATCTTTCTTCTATGTGACATGTTTGCTCAAACAAGTTTCAATTTGCCAAATTGTTTTATTACTCTTGTTTTGGATCTTGTTTGTGAGATACATTCTTGGTAGGGTTTTCCTAAAATGTGGAATTCTATGTCAAAGTTGGAAAACCATTTGCTTCAAGTTATCCTAATCATTTCTTTGCGTAATTGTTTAACCATTTGAGTCTATCAAGAATATCTTCTTTAGCATGGTGTTTAATTCTTATCCTTGTCATATGCTTCTTTGTTGTGAAGATGATCTTGAATTTATGTGCAAAATATCACCAGGAAATTAATAACTCCAAATACCTCTTGTCCTTGGACAATTGGTACTTTATCATGTGGTATATATATATTGATCATCTTTTTATTGGCTATTGCTTTTAATTACCTTATCTCTTGCCAAGGAATGTATTTGTTTTAAATTCCTATTGTCTTCCTTGACTCTTGTGATTCCATTTGATTTTGTTGAACTTGTTTTGTGTTATTCTTAATGTAGGTTGGGATGATGATCTCATTTGTGTGCATTTTGTATTCAAATGCAAAATCATAAATAATGCACTAATATTGGGGGAGCTCTCCTGTATTTGCTATAACATACTCTTGTGGCTTATTTCAATTGGTTTTGGTTATTGTTGGAAGAAAAATCTTTTCTTTTTGGTACTTAGTGTGCCATCATAAAAAGAGTGGAGAGTTTGGCTTGTTTGTTGGAACCTTGCTCTCTTTGGGAGAATGGCTATCTCTTTTCTTGATTTTGCTCTATATTCTTAAAATGAGATAAGTCATTGGGCATGTGTGTTTTAGTGATTCTTTATTCTCATTGGCGTTTGCTTTGTTCACTTGGTGGACTTTGGAGTCAATTTTGTGTTGAGTTGATTCTTTGATATAATTTTGGACAACCTTTAGTTCTTCACACCTTTGTGTGACTTCTTGGTCTTCTTGGTGTTTTGTCCAAATTGTATCTCTTTTGGCTCTTGAAAGTCTTGTGCATGCATATTTACTAAATGTATACTCTATGGCATGCTTTGCTTTCTTTAATCCAATATATAGGGTAAACTCCAATAAATTCTAAATCGGCTAAGATGTGCATGAAATTCAAGTTTATATCTATATGCACGTATTTATGTGGAGCTTATCCTATATATTGTAGTGTATCTAACTACTTTGAACCCAATGAGTTTGGGGACCATATTGTACTTGAATTTGTTTTAGGTATATGGGAGTCTCAATAATTAGTTTGAAGCTGTGACTAGTTAATAATTTGTGGCAAGCTAGGATTATTGAAGAACTCCTATCTACTACATCCTTCCAATGGTATCTCGGTAACAAGTATCTTATTCATGCATACTTTTCTAGCATCTAACCTTGTGTGGGTCATTTCATGGCATGAAAATCTTTTTTTTTGCAAAGATCTTAAGGAAACCTCTCTATTAAAAATGTGAGTAATTTGAGATGAGTGCATATTTTGGGGAATATATAAAATCATGCTTATGATTCACCCTTCCCAAATATGTCTATCTAGCAATTTTATTGCATATCAATTCCTCAAGTTCCTCACATGTGCAATATTGATGGAAGTGCAAATTTAGTTCTTTCTGTTGGTATACTTATTCATGATACTTGTTGCTTTTCTCAAAACATCCCAACTATTTTATTTCCCTTGTTGATATTTGTGATGTCTTTGACTTATTTGTGGTTGAAGTTCTTCAATATATAATAAGATAAATTGAGCCTTTGGCCATACTTTAAAAGTAAAAATCTCATTGGTATATTGCATGAACTTGTTTAGATATCATGTTCTTCTCTTTGTATCTATTTTATGTGTACATGTTTCTTTGTGATAATTATCTTTGTGATGCTGTCTACTTAGAAACTTATACACATGAGAGATGATATCTCCTTAATTGATATCTTATTTATTCCTTGTGTGTTGGGATGGACTGCTAAGCAATATCATTCATTGAGGACTATGTGGATACTCTATGTTCATCCTTGTAGTAGTCTTATAATATGCTTTGTCATGCCTCTCACATATCCTTTTGGTTGAGCCCTTTATTGTCGTTCCTCCCTTGTTGGTCAACCATTTCTTTGATGCAAGTGTTAAGCTTAATTTATTTTCTATGATATCTTGGAAATGGTTGCTTTTAAAATGGTATTGAGGGAGTGAGGATTCCATGCTGTGCAAATTGTATTCACATGCAAACATTCTAATTTTTGCACGTACCTTGGGGAGCTTCCTCATTTCATTTAAAGCATCATTTTGTGGCTATCATAGTATTTGGTTTCACTTGGTATCATTTTGTTTTGAATAATATTGAGGGAGTGATGATTCCATGTTTGTGCACCTTATACTTTAATCAAATAGAATATTTTGTGCAGAAACCTTGGGGAGCTTCCTCATATTATTTAGAGCATTATTTTTGTCTTATCATAATATCTTTATTTGATTCGCTATTTGGATCTTTTGATTGCTATCTTCATTTGTTGGAAGTTTAACCATCATGTCATCCTATTTTGTTTGCAATCATTGATCCTCAATATAGTTTGATTTCCTCCAAAATTATCTTTGGATTTGTGCATGTGTTTTCACTCTTTTTAGGGCCATGCACACCTTGAGGAGGAACTCTCACTATTGGCCTTCTAAGCCTTTCCGCCCATTTTGGCAATGGATGCCAATGGGGGAGAAGTTTCGAGGGTTTGAAGGGAATTGGGCTTCATGCTTTGGTTTTGTTCTTAAGCATTTGCCTTGCATGCTTTGCATGGTTGAGTATATATAGTGGAAACTCCACCAACAATATTGGTTGGCAATATATGCAATGAAATTCAAGTTCATTCACACATGCATAGATTGTGAGGGAGTTTGCTCTATATATGATGGTTCTACTAACATCACATATTTTTGTAGTATTTGATGTTAGTGTAACCATCTTAGTCCTTTAAATTCATTATATAAACCCTCTCAAAGAGATTGTCATCAATTACCAAAATGGGGGAAATTGAAAGAGCATGTGCCCCCATGTGTGGATTTGGTAATTAATGACAATCCCTATGGACTAACGTTTGCATTGAGTTATATGTATAGGACTTGTCCGTAGACAATGCTTGAGCCATATGTTGGTTTCAAGGTTGTAAGAAGATGAAGATAAAGAAGATTATTCAATGACCAAGGTGTTATTCAAGGAGTGATCCGAAGATTGATCTAAGGGAGTTGAGCCTATAAAAGACATCATCGTTATGAAGGAAGAAGATAGTGCAATGTTGATCAAGTCGAAGCGCAAGTTCAAGATAGGCATCTAGAAGATATCATTTGCTTGAAGCTCGGTGTCCATTTGTTGGTAATGGACATGTGAAGATATTTCTACTAATGTCTCTTCCATAGTGAAGTATGGGGGAGCAATCCACAAGACTTCACCGAGCAAGCGCAATCAAGAAAGGTAGTCCAACTTGAGAAGATCAAGATCATCACCATCTAGCTCAAGTGGAATGTGCAAGGAAAAGGTATGATCTTGATAAGGTCTCTTTCTTACCGGTCTCATAGTGTTTGGGAGACGGATTTTAGGTTTGATAGCCGTACTATCAAGAGGGGCTCTCGAGTGAGTAACTTAATCGTATTGTTCAGAGAAAGCTCAAACCTTTGCATACTTGGCATTATCTTTCTTGATTCTTATTTGGCTTTTATCCATGTGAGGTTCTAGAGCTTGTGGTTATTTCCATGACAAGCTCTAGCTCATCAAAAACAGATTTTATATGGAACTCTAATTACGTTTTTGGTGTTTGGAGGTTTTACCGGTTCATCTTTATAGCTAAGTCAAACCTTATATCATTTGGTTTCATCCTCCTTTGTTGGACTATGATGTTTCTATGGATGATGTTGTAGATCTCATTGTGGTGATTCCAACGAGCCCAAGATCATCGAAAACGGAGTCCGGATGCAAAGTTATCGATGTTTTCGTATTGCTCGCTCTTCCTGGGCGGATTATCCGGCCCAGAATTGAAATATCCGGCCGAAATATATGGCCCCAAATCTGGACGACGCGCGCAAAGTCCTTAGCCGATTTCGGGGGTGGCCGAAATATCTGGCTGGAATTGAAATATCCGGCCGAAATATCCGGCCCCAAATCTGGATGACGCGCGCAAAGTCCTTAGCAGTTTTTTGTGGTGGCGCGAAATATCTGGTCCAAACTTGGACCGGAATATCCGGCCCTGCAGTTCAGCAACGGCTACAATCCCGGGAGGGTTATAAATACCCATCCCCTTCTTCAAGCTTGGGTTAGCTCATTTTCCCCTCTCTCTTCCTCCGTTGTTGACCTTGGAAAGCTTGCCCATCTCTCAATTCCTCCCATGGTTCTTGCATATCTTTGAGGTAAAAGAGAGAGGAGATCTAGATCTATATTTCCACCAATCACTTTCTCCTCTTTGTGAGGGAAACCTATTGGATCTAGATCTTGGAGTTCTTTGTGGATTTCTTCCTTTGTTCTTCCTCTCATATCCCTCCATAGCATTTGTTGCTTTGGTAGGATTTGGGAGAGAAGGATTTGAGCACTTTGTGTGTTCTTGCCATTGCATTTGGTGCATCGGTTTGAGTTCTCCTCGGAGATTCGGTAGTGAAAGTTCGTTGAGCTTTTTACTCTTGGGTTCTTGGAACCCTAGACGGCTTAGTGGCTTAGTGGTTACTTGGGGACCTCCAATTGAGTTGTGGAGATCTTTCCAAGCTTTGTGGTGCCTCCGTGGCGATTTCTTGGGGACCTCCAATTAAGTTGTGGAGATCTTCCCATACTTTGTGGTGCCTCAGTGGTGATTTCTTGGGAGCCTCCAATTGAGTTATGGAGATTGCCCCAAGCTTGTACGGGTTCAGTGACCGCCCTCAAGTGTCCCATAGTGGTCGGGTCTTCCATCTTGGTGGGAGGGCTCGAAGAGATTATGGTGAGCCTCCGTGGCGTTTGGGGAGCCTTGTGCCTCCACGCCACTCCAACGGAGATTAGCACTCGCAAGGGTGTGAACTTCGGGATACATCGTTGTCTCCGCGTGCCTCGGTTATTTCTATACTCGAGCTCCTTTACTTAAGCAATTTACTTTGTGATAGCCTTCGTGCTTGAAGTTTATATATCTTGCTATCATATAGTTGCTTATCTTGTCTAGCATAAGTTGTTGGTGCACATAGGTGAACCTAGTTTGTTTAGGTTTTGTATGCTTGGCAAATTAAACGTTAGTTTTATTTCGTATTTGTCAAACCACTCGTAAAAGTTTGAAATCACCTATTCACCCCCCCCCCCCCCCCCCCCCGAAAAACAAAAATCTCATCAACAATACTTTGTCTACCCACTACTCTTTCAGGAGTATATTTATGCATTTGCCCATAATTATGGATTAAATGATTCCGAACCTGTGGAAATTGTTAGTTGTAATAATAAGAAATTTAGTTCACTATTGTCCTTTCAATTCTCTTCTTCTTAATGAAATGACAGTTCTGCTCATTAATTTTTTTTGCTACAGTTGATTGTTTTCATTCTTCAGTTCCATTTTGCAAACGCCAGCGTTTCCTAATTCCTGATCTGCGATCCCTCCAGCTGATTGGTTTGATTCTTTAATCAACAACCAGGAACGGTTGGCACTTGAGCAGCAGTTCAACCGAATCAGGACACAAACAAGGTTCGCCAGTCTTCACGTCCATGTATACGCTGCAAATTTGTTGATACTTTGATGCCGCATCTTCTAAATTTTGTTGTTTCGTCTTTTGCATCTAGGGTTTTTATAATCAAGATTTTATTCATCACGGGAATCACAAATTTGATTTCCATAGCGCAACAGAAAAGAAAAGGAAGATGTTCTAATAAAATCTATAAAAGGCGCTTTGGACATGTTTATATAGTGTTCTCCAATAATCATTTCGAAGAACACAATAACAAAGTTGTTCAAATAAACATTATGCAGCCGAAAGTGGAATAGATACGGTCTTAATAATTCCAATTGTTATCATGCTATGCATGGCATATATATAATTGTCGAATTATTTAAATTTTCTAGTGAGTTAGGGCCAATTTTTAAATTTTACACAAGGCCTCAGAATTTGCCGGCTCGGCCCTGCTACCTATAATACTTTAATTGTCTCTCTCTTCCTTAATTAGCTTCCACATCGATATTTTAGTGGGCCTAGAATGCATGATACTAGTACTATGGCTAGCCTAAGACAAATAAATATACATACTAAAATATATTTAATACATGTGAATCAGCTATAATAAAACCTTTCACAATGTATTGGCTACATGGAGCGGCGGTGGTTGTGGTCGTCTCATCGCCAGGATGGCCTTGCATATCTAGCGCCCTTGCGTGTAAACTGGATCTGGCGGCAAGTACAACCTGCTGCACATGGTAACAAGGCCACGGGATCTGAAGCTATGCACTGGGCTTTGGCTCAGCCTTGTGGGGAGGTTGAGCGAGGCATATATTTCCTCTATGTTGCCGGTATGAGGACAAATTTGCACTAGTAGAAAAAAGGGTTTTTATTTACCCCTTTAGTCTCAAAATAATTTAGCCCGCGACTAATGGTCATATTAGTTCTGGTTTAATTGAAAATGTGGACCAGAGAGCATTAGTCCCGGTTTAAATGTGCGCTTTAGTCATAGTTTGAGCCACCAACCGGGACTAAAGGGTAGGGGTCTTTAGTCCCGGTTGGTGGCTCAAACCGGGACTAAAGCACACCCTTTAGTCCCGGTTCGTGTCACGAGCCGGGACTAAAGTCAAAACTGATCGTGTTCACACGCGAACCGTTCGGTTCCCGCGCGGTTTTGGTGCTTTGAATTGGATCGTCGCTTTGGAAGTTGTTGCTTCGCCGCTTTGGAAGTTGCATCACCGATTGATCACCGCCGGCTGCACATCTTCACCCCTCTACTATGTAAGATGCATATCTTCACATCTATAAGCACATATCTAGCCTTCTCTCCTCTCTAATCCCTCCCAAAGCAGCCTACTCCTTTCTCTAGCTCCCTCTCATTCCAATGGAGCCGCTCGCGCGCGTACCTCGATCTCGGGAGTACTACCTCATCATCGAAGGGATGGATTTCAAGGTTATGGAAATTCTCCGTGCATCAAGGGTGGAGAAGTGGATCCGCGCCGTCAAGGAGTTCCTGGACGCCGCACCGATCAAGTGTGTGGGCATGGATTGCGAGTTCACCAACCCTCGCGAGGGTAGGCACAATAAAGGACAACATGTAGCTCAGTCTATGTTTCGAGTTTCCCCATTTTCACTTATTTATAAGCCTAGAAGTCCCATATTGTTAGGCCTTCCATGGCCAGTCGAAAACAAGGCCTTGCAGTCTGGCCCATTTTTGGTACTCAATTGCGCGTGTTTTGCGGAAACGACTCGCTTCCGAGCGTTCATTTCGCTGAAGCTTCGCAGTAACGGGCCTGGCCCAGTTAGCTTCTTTCGTTCGCTAGATGGTTCTGGAAAGACTGCGCGTTTATATTTTTTTACAACCAGGCTCGTTGATCTATTCATGTGGCTAGTACACCAATCAGGATTCTTTATTCTATTTGTTCTCCGACCAATCAACTTTACTTGAAATGTACGTATTAGTTAGCTGCCCTCTCTTCCTCCTTTTATTTTATTTTCTATTTTTCATGTATTCTTTTGCATTTGTTTCTTGCATGCTTCTCTTTTTTTCTATTTTGTTTTTAAATTTGTACTTGTTTTTCTATTTTATAAAATTATTTCAATAATTTTTGTTACTTGATTTTTTAAAATTTCAAGTCATGTTTCTTTTTTATTTATTTCATTATAATTTATCTTTTTAGTAATTTAGTTTCTCGTGCTTTTATTTCACATCATGTTTGTTTCTTGGGAACTATATTTGTGTTCCCTAGGTAGAAATTTTTGTTACTCCGTGTTATATTTTTGTTCCCCGTGTTAACACGATTTGTTCCTCATGGATTATTTTTGTGTCCCCTGTGTAGATGATATTTTCTACAAACGCTATATTTTTTGTTCCTTCTGTGTGATGAGAGTTGTTCCTCGAATGTAATATTCTTTTTCCCTAATTTCTTGTTCCCTAAGAAGATGATTTTTGTTCTCCGGACACAATATTTTTGTTCCCTGAGTAGACACGATTTGTTCCTCAGACACCATTTTTTTGTTCCCTGTATAGATGATATTTGTTCCATGGACGCTAATTTTTTGTTCCTTGAGTTTGACGAGAGTTGTTCTTCTGAAGCATTATTCTTGTTCCCTGATTTCTTGTTCCCTAAGAAGATGATTTTTGTTCTCCGGACACAATATTTTATTCCCTGAGTAGAAAAGATTTGTTCCTCAGACACTATTTTTGTTCCCTATATAGATGATATTTGTTCCACGGACGCTAATTTTTTGTTCCTTGAGTTTGACGAGAGTTGTTCCTTCGACGCATTATTCTTGTTCCCTGATTTCTTGTTCCCTAAGAAGAAGATTTTTTTTCTTCGGACACAATATTTTTGTTCCCTGAGTAGAAAAGATTTGTTCCTCAGACACTATTTTTGTTCCCTGTATATATGATATTTGTTCTACGGACGCTAATTTTTTGTTCCTTGAGTTTGACGAGAGTTGTTCCTGCGACGCATTATTCTTGTTCCCTGATTTCTTGTTCCCTAAGAAGATGATTTTTTTCTCCGAACACAATATTTTTGTTCCCTGAGTAGAAAAGATTTGTTCCTCAGACACTATGTTTGTTCCCTGTATAGATGATATTGGTTCCACGGACGCTAATTTTTTGTTCCTTAAGTTTTACGAGAGTTGTTCCTCCGACGCATTATTCTTGTTCCGTAAGAAGAAGATTTTTTTCTTCGGACACAATATTTTTGTTCCCTGAGTAGAAAAGATTTGTTCCTCAGACACTATTTTTGTTCCCTGTATAGATGATATTTGTTCCACGGACGCTAATTTTTTGTTCCTTGAGTTTGACGAGAGAGGTTCCTCCGACACATTATTCTTGTTCCCCGAACAGACGAGATGTGTTCTTCGGATACAAGATTGTTGTTCCTCCGAGACATTATTCTTGTTCCCCGGGTAGACGAGATGTGTTCTTTGGATGCAACATTGTTGTTCCTTGCCTAAACGAGATGTGTTCCTCAGAAACAATATTATTTTTTAAATTTTTGTTCCTAGATTTTTGAAATTTTTGTTCCTAGATTTTTTTTAACATTTGTCCCTAGATTTTGTTCCCTGAATTTTTAAACTTTTGTTCCTAGATTTTTGGAATTTTTGTTCCTAGATTTTTGGAATTTTTGTTCCTAGATTTTTGTTCCCAGATTTTTGTAAATTTTGTTCTCGGATTTTTGTAACTTTTGTTCCCAGGTTGTTTTAATTTTTGTTCCTAGATTTTTGTAATTTTAGTTCCCAGATTTTTGAATTTTTTGTTCTCATATTTTTGTAATTTTTATTCCTCGATTTTTGGAATTTTCATTCCTGTATTTTGTTTCCGATTTTTTCTAAGCTGATCTATGTCTAGCTTGAAATAACAAACACGCATGCACTATGCCATAGCGGACAAGCCATATGGTTAGAGTTAGCGCTTACGGTCACCTAAGCAACATTCTGTCAGAGCAATGTTTCCAAGGACGAGTATGCAACATTCTGTCAATGCAATGCAGCGTAGCATGCCAGGTCCATGCAGCTTTTGAAGTTATTCAATTCAGCCAAAGCAATGCAACACAGCGACTAGCCATTCCGGTAATTCAGTCAGAGCACAGCAAACCAGCCATCCCGACAGTTTTTTTAGTCCCACATCGGAACCGGTTGAAGATTTCGACCAGCATATATACCCGGTTCCGTCAACTACGTAAACAGGAACCTGAACGAATCGTTAGGAGACAGTAACGGGCCAGACGCGCGAATCTAGCACAACCATTCAAATCTAAATCGGCCGTGATAAAAGTAGGAAGCCCATTATCAACACTCTTAAGCGAAATGAAGGAGCACCCTGTTTTGCCTGGTGTCCTTCCTTATTTTGCTAGTACTCAATGGCGTGTTTTGCTAGGTGTCGGCAGTGTCATGTGTGAGAATATGATCACTTGGTCAAATGTGAATTTGTACGTATTACTACTATTTCTTTGTACCCCGTAATGTATGTGGCTTTGTGCAACTTCCTAAGGTTGTTCCCCTCCAAAAGTAATGGTACCATTTTGTTTTGTGCATGGTGCAATCTGTTGTTTTTAGACACAGTTGTAGAATGAACCAATATCGAAGCAACAATGGATTACCAACAGAAAGAGCAACAAGTTCCCAGCTGCAACATCGCCATTATATATCACTCACTTCCTATGTTTTTGCTGTGTAATCGCTGATATCCTTAAAACAGAAAGGTTCATGTATCACCGGGCAACTCACACCGATCAAAGCAGATTGATGCAAAAGAAGCCGAGTTTTGTTGTTCTCTGAATTGCAAAGAGCAAACCGCGACGGCACATCCATTCCTGATCTGTTCAGAGAGGGGAGACGCCTCCCCCCTCTCTTGCTTCCTACCGCAGACTCGCAGCTTCAACCTACCAGCTTGAATCGAATACTCAATCATCTTGATCAGTTTCTGGATAGTATCCCACCTGTAAGCAGCGTGTGTCGTCTCATCATAGTGCTCAGACTCTTGAGCACTCCGCCGCGGTAGCCGGGCCACCCCTAATCTCCCTGGTGTTGTAGGAGTTACACTCCAGGCACTTGTGCGCCAGGACGTGGAAGCGAACACTCGACCTCACGCCGCAGTCGTTGCACAGGATCCATACCTGGAAGAAACACCAATAAAAGTTTGCTCAGCTTCCAGACAGGTTAACTGTAGCGGTTAAAAGGTTTGGTTCTCAGTTTGATGCTTAATTACCTTCTTCTTCTGGTAGAACTCTGGCATCGGTGTGGTGGCGACCTCCTCATCGAGCTTCCGCCACACCTCAGACATGTCGCAGGCGGAACGCGAGCATACCGGACACGTGTAGCTGGGGAAAGACCAAACAAAATAGCTTGATCAGATCAGATCATCTCGTCCATTTCATGTGAGAAGATACATCTGGTAAGAAGATGTCTGAAGAAATGCTTACTGGTTATGAGCCCTCAACTCGTTCAGGCATTCCAGATGGATCGTGTGCCCGCATTGCAGTACACTGATGTCCTTCGTCGAGTCAAATAGATACTGTCATTGCAAAAAAAATCATGGGCAGATTGGCTTCAAAGATCAATAATTGTAAACATAATGACTGGTGTTTGCAAAGAAAGCTTCACCTCGAAACAGACAGGGCAGTTCTGATGCATTGCTCCTTCTACACAGCGATGAGAATCCTTCAAGTCATTGCTGTAGCAACACCCTGTCAGTGAACAAGGAGTAATTGGTGTTAGAGCAATCTTTTATGGCGACATGTCAAGATATAAGTTTCTTCCTGAGACATACCACATTTTTCACAGTGAAAGAAGTTCCCCGTGCCACCAATTCTGAAACAAGGAGATCAAAATATCCAGACAAAAAATGATCTTTCTGAAAAAACAGTAAATGTGCCACAAAAAGGAGAACTGTCAATTAGGCACTTGCCTGCAGATGCCACATCCATCACAGTGATACTGGTTCTTGGAGATCTATTACAAAATTTTATGGGCTGTTAGACAGAGAGAATGAGATACCTACCAAATCAGGTAATTATTCCTCTGCTTAGTGAATACGCTTACATCATCTTCAAAGAAATTGCATTTTCCGCAGAAGTATTTTCCCATGCATGCCCCACAATCAGAGCAGTACTGTTGCACCTGTTCATCCAAATGAGCAGTTTCATATGATTAGTACAGATAAAAGGTCTAAGTACACGAGAATGTTTTTTTGTTAGACACTTACATCCTGTTCTTTGCTGCAGAGAGAACAGATAACCTGTGATACACCACAAAGTAGAAGAGCATGAGTAAGTACAGGATCTTCAGTAGGTGAGTTCCACCGTTCAAAAAATAAGTAGGTGATTCCTACTGTCTATTGCTTTATTTGGATACAGAAAAAGGGTTTAAAAAACACTATAATTGCTATAGCTATTTGACTAGAGAGGCACTCCACAGTCCACACCAAAGAAGCTACTCCATAGTTAAGCAGATGCAATCATGTCCTTCAATAATGTGCCACCCAATCAGTCAGGTGCTGTCACACTAAAATTTATAATAATTCAGATTGGCTATATGACTAGAGAGGCCCTGCACGCAAATGGAGCTAGTACATGGCTGCAATCATATCCTTCAATTATGTGCAGCCACCCAATCAGTCAAGTGCTGTCACATTAAAATATAACTCTACTGATACTGAAATATCCTTTGCCATTTCCCTTTCTTCCAGTGCCTTTTCCCCTTTCTCCAAGCAGGCCGTTCCTTGTGGTGACATGGACCTAACAATCATGTGGAGTCCATGACCACACAGGCCGGCAACTTGCAAAGGAGGTCGCCGATTGATAGCGAGACGCAGGGTATAAAACAAAAAATATCAGGATGCAAGTTGTGCCCCGGAACAGCAAGATAGCCTTATCTGAAGAAATGGGGGCAAAAAAGATCTTGGCCACTGCATGGCAGTTGGTGGCCCATGTTGCCACTTCCACGGGTGACGGGTGCATGACCATCGGATCGAAAGGGAAAGGGGAAAATACTACTACTGGATTTCGAATATTCACAAGAAACTTTTGATTGCTCAGTTAAGAGTTGGTACTACTTACAGTTCTACCGCCGATACGGAAGAAGATGGCATGCAGTAAAACACTGAAGAACAGAATTAACAGAGGGGCTAAGGAGCACACACCTTGCTGATTTCTTGCCGACGGATCTCGTGCCGGTCGCGGAGGTCGACCTCGAGCGAATTCTGCGACAAAATAAGCACGCTCAGTGTTTCACCGACGATCTCAGTCAGACCCAAGAACGATTTGTTCATTCGATCGATCGAAAATCGCACCGCATGGAACGGAGAAGGGAAAAGAAAGGGCATCCAGACCTTTGCTTGGTTGTGGCAATGCCGGCATCCGAAGACCTCGCCGCAGCACGGCGCCCGTATCCTGCAGCTCCTCGTGTAATGCTCGCAGCTTCACCCAGAAATTCCATCTAATCAGCACACACCGACAAGAACGAAACGAGAAAACGCGCAGGATATCTGGATCAGGAGCGACGCGATTTGCCGTGGTCGATTTGCTTACCCGTGCTGCTGCTCTGCCCCCAAATCCATCTCTTCGTTTCTTGCTCCTTCCGATTTCATCTCTGATGGCCTCGGAGGAGAGGCGACGCCTGTGGCGGAGTGCAGCGACCGGAAAAAAATGGAGGAATCGGAATTCTGGGGAGGCTCGCCGCCGTCCGCGCGGCCGGCGGGAATCAATAGGAACGGGATGCCGTGCGCGTTCGGGGAGAACCAGGGGACGCGGGCCGGTTTTTATATTGGGGGAGGAGGGGAAGGGGGCTGAACCTGGGAAAACGAGTTTTTTTTTTCTCAGGGGTTGGAGCCGTGTTGGTGTTTGAACGCATGTGCGCACCATTCTTTGCATGATTTTTGGACTTTCAGTATTGTAAAAACAGAACATTCCGTGGTATGCAAGATTTTGAAAAAGGAAAAAATTACCGACATACCGTGCACATAGCCATAAAACTGGGTAAATGGCCTGCCCGTGAGCTGGAAATAGCTAATCAACGCGTCAATCATCATCGGCTAAATAAAGAAAGAATCCGATCTCGAAATGACTGTCAGCAGCTAGCTATACGCGCCTACGGAATGGTTTTAAGGGGCAAATTATGACGGCGGGAATCGTGGCCGCGAGAGGATCAGGACGACGGCGGACCACGTCAGGTACACGTAAGGAGGGGATATGCTTGTTTTTTACTAATATCCAAATGCTAAAAAGTGTTTGAATGCTGGTTGTCACATCCAGCACTCGATTCCGGACCGTCCGATGGTGCTTGATCGCCCCGAGGGCGGCGGTTGTTTTCCGACAAAATCTTACCTGAGAGTTCTACCTGGAACGTGCACGCATCGGTGTTCACCAGTTCCATTCGCCTCCGCGATCCCTGTCCGACTCCGATGTTACCCCCGCCGCGAATCCCCTGCCTGGTTTCGCGGCGCGACCTGGCTTTCTTCTCCCCGTCATCCCTGTTTCTCTGGGATCCCCCACGCCGCGCTTGCCCAAATGCTATTGTGCCCCCACGCCACCTCTAATCCAGCCGCCGGCCTACCTCCCGGCGTCGGCCCACTGACCCTTTCTCCCGTCGCTATCCCAGCTCCTCTATGCGTCAGTTCCGCGCCAAGAAGACATACTCCGCCAGGGAGGCCGACATGGCGCTGCGGTCGTCAACGGCCAAGCATCGCTGAATGCGAGCATCTGCAGCGTTAGGAGGGATCCCGGGGAGCGTTCCAGCAGGAGGCCGGACTCCCTGACTCGGCGGTCGGTGCACACCGGCTTCTCCTGCTGCGAACGGCACCATCAGCCGGCAATCAAGCGCCACGCCAAGGTTCCCAAGGATCCAGGAAGGGGAAGAAATTGCGCCCGAGGATCCCACCGCCCGAGGCGTCGAGGGGCCTCCGCTTCCCTCACCGCCGGCGCGCTCCCTCGCCGGCCCCGGGAACTGCCTCCCTGCCCAACTGCCACCGCCGTTGCCCCTGCTTCCCCTACCGACCACCATCGACACGCACACTCGCCAGCCCCCGCAACTCACAACGCAGCGCGCCATGGAGCTTGGATTCAGCCCGTCTCCGTCCTCAACTGCTGGGACTTGGGTCGGGTTGACAACGAATATTGAAGGAGAGAGGAACCAGGGTGAGAGTAGGCCGATTCCGCGGTGGCCGCCATGGACGACACTGTCCAGACCGTCGTCGTCTTCAGTACAACGCTGCCCACAAAATCTTTGTACGAAGAGGGGAGTAGAACGCGTGCGTTGATCTGATCTAGAGCAGCGAGCGCTAGTAGATGGAACAGACTCATCGCCGACGCCCGGAGCAGCTGGCCTGCAACCTCGCGTTGGGCGTCGTGTTGTTCTGCGCCAGCTCTAGGAAGCAAGGAGACAGGGCGACAATGAGTGCAGGCAGCAGCGCACATGTTCCATTTTGAGGAAAGATGGACAATTACAGAACTCACCGATGCTTTGGTGCCTAAAAGAATTGTTTTGCATCGATTCTAAATATTTTGAAAACAAAACTTTCCGGCGAATATTATTGGTTCAACCGATGAGCTAAATCGTATTTTGCACATAATAAATTGTTCACTCATAAATTTGTCAAGTCCTCTTTATAGACAAAATTTTGTTTCTTCACACATGTGCTAGTAAATTACATTCCCATTATTGCTAAGTTGTATACCAACTATTGTTAAGTTGCAAACTAACTGTTGCTAAGTTGTATATCTGGTAGTGCTAAGTTGCATACCCATTATTGCTAAGTTTGTATACTCACTAATATTAAGTTGCATAACCAATATTGTCAAGTTGTATATTCACTAGGGTTAAGTTGCATCCATTGTCTATCATAGTTGTAGATGGAAGAGATAGAGTTACACTTTTGTCTCTATTTTGTATATTTTAGGATGTTTTTTATATGTTCACTGTCAACTAATACTAAGTTGGATAGCACCATTTATGACAAACTTGCGCACCAATTGTTATGAACTTGTCTACCCCTATACCTAAGTTAGCAACCATTAGCAGTAAGTTGGCTAGCACTGGTTCTGAAGTTGCACAATATTTATTTGTGAAATGCTACGAAGACAACAAGTTTGTTCTTCACAATACCCTAAGTTGTATATTTTTCGGCGGTATTATTGGTTCAATAGATGAGCTAAGTTGTATTTTGCACACAACAAATTGTTCGCTCATAGATTTTCCAACTCGTGTTGGTAAATACTAAATTGTTACTTCACACATGTTCTAAGTCGCATTCCTACTATTGCTAAGTTGTATACCAACTACTGTTAAGTTGCAAACTCACTATTGCAAAGTTGTATACCTAATAGTGCTAAGTTGCATACCCACTATTGCTAAATTTATATACCTACTAATTTTGAGTTGCATAGACAATATTGGCAAGTTGTATACCGCTAGAGTTTAGGTTGCATCTATTGTCTATCATAGTTGTAGATGGAAGAGATAGAGTTACACTTTTGTCTCTATTTAGTATATTTTAGGATGTTTTTTATATGTTCACTGTCAACTAATACTAAGTTGGATAGCACCATTTATGGCAAACTTGTGCACCAATTGTTATGAACTTGTCTACCCCTATACCTAAGTTAGCAACCATTAGCAGCAAGTCGGCTAGCACTGGTTCTGAAGTTGCACAATATTTATTGTGAAATGCTATGAAGACAACAAATTTGTTCTTCACAATGCCCTAAGTTGTATATTTTTTAGCGGTATTATTAGTTCAATAGATGAGCTAAGTTGTATTTTGCACACAACAAATTGTTCGCTCATAGATTTGCCAACTCGTGTTGGTAGACACTAAATCGTTGCTTCACACATGTGCTAAGTCGCATTCCTACTATTGCTAAGTTGTATACCAACTACTGTTAAGTTGCAAACTCACTATTGCAAAGTTGTATACCTAATAGTGCTAAGTTGCATACCCACTGTTGCTAAATTTATATACCTACTAATTTTAAGTTGCATAGACAATATTGGCAAGTTGTATACCGCTAGAGTTTAAGTTGCATCCATTGCCTATCATAGTTGTAGATGGAAGAGGTAGAATTACATTTGTATTTCTATTGGGTATGTTTTAGGAAAAATTTAATACATTCGTTGTCAACTAGTACTAAGCTGGTTAGCACTATTATGTCAAACTTGCGCCTATGCACCTAAGTTTTCTACCATAAGTAGTAAGTCGGCTAACACCATGTTTGTGAAGCTGCCCACCATTTATTGTGAAGTGATACGAAGATAACAAATTTATTTCTACACATATGCCTTCAGTTTGTATTATTTCTGGTAGTATTATTGGTTCAACATATGAGCTAAGCTGTATTGAGCACACAATAAATTATTCGCTCATACACTTACCAAGCCGTGTTTATAGAATGTAAATTGTTGCTTCATATATGTACTAAGTTGCATTTTCATTATTACTAAATTGTATACCAACTATTGTTAAATTGCAAAATCAGTATTGCTAAGTTGTCTCGGTACCATGGAGTTGTTGGCTGCTATTGCTAAGTGAGTCTGTGGAAAATTAAATTGGTACAAAATATACAATTATAGTGTAACCAAATCTTCGTACAAGCAACACCGGGTTGCTATTTTTGCGGGTAACATTGGGCTTTTTGAAAGAAAGAAAATTGGAAAACATGAATGTTAACGCCTAGGGAGATGACGGCAACACAGATAGCCATGTCGATGGACACAAAAATGACAACATGATCGTCGTGTCGAGCATGGTCGGCCGTAGCACCTAGGTCAAGTAGATTTAGTATGGGGATGACCCGACGAAACTGTTCTACATGTATGCCATGAGGGGAATGTAAGGAGGGATAATATTAGAAGATTAGAGCCAGTTTGATAATACGCACTAGATTACAGCAAAAATGTAAAAATTAGGCCTTATTAGATTTTGGCGAGGACGAAATATTCGCACAAAGATTGTGTCTCCAATGTAGTGGAAGTTAAGAATTACATCTAAATTGAGTAGAGATTGTACGGATGACCTGATTGTATTGCACAAACAATATGTACCACTAAAAATCAACTTTCCCCACATATGGCACACTCCTGTAGCAAACAAGCGCACTAGTACTAGGGGTGTGTTTGTTTGGGCTGCTGCTGTTGAGAAGCAGCTGTAGCTGGTGAGCTGTTAGAAAGCAGCTGTAGGAAGTAGCTGCTGGAAGCTGAGATTTGAAGTTTGGCAGAACTGCTTTTGATGACTGCTGTTCCTGATTTGAAGGATGAAATGTCTGGAATACCCCTGAATGCTGAAGATGTTGTATAAATACTGATTCGAGCTGAATTAGCTAATTCTAACCATTTCTGAACACAACTGTGATCATTAATGCAAATTACCACAATATAAATTTATAAGTATTCATAAACAATTTTTATTGAAATAATTTGGGAGTTATGTATTTGGCTTTTGGCTTTTTGCTTTTGGCTTTTGGCTTTTGGCTTTTGGCTTGTAAGTCAAAATTTATGCGGCAATTATATTACAAGACTTTGTCATATTACATAAAACATAAACCATCACATTTATATTACAAGACATTTCAATACGAATCCAAAAGAGCTAGAAGTTTGCCACATGCACACATATATTACAAAACTTACATTAACCCAAAAGCGCTACAAGCTTTCTCTCATCTAGACACCTCCCCTTGATGCAAACAAAGCATTAGCTATGTTATCACGAATGTTGTTCATGCTAACATGGTCCTCTCCCAAATCATCGCCTACATTGCCTCCTGATGTGGAACTAACATGCCCTGGCGGCATATAGTTCTCATCATTATCGCAACGATAGAAGTGAAGATCAAACAACTGACTATCACGAATGAAGTTATGGAGTGCTAGACATGCAATGATAATCTCTGTCTGCTTCTCTAACGGGTAACTGGATATACCATGCAAGATGCGCCATTTCTGCTTCAATACCCCAAATGCTCTCTCAATAGCATTCCTCAAAGATGAATGGGCATGGTTGAATATTTCTTGCTTTCCAGTAGGCGCTCCAGCTATGTAATGCTCAACACTACCCTCCTCGGCTCCACATGCCACAACTTCTTTCATTATGGCATCAATATCTTCAACCACTTGGCTTGAAGATGATATTCCACGATCTTCATTAATACAATGGTCAACCCAACGCTTGAAGTCTTGTTGCATGGGATTCTTCTTTTTCTTCCCCGGGCTACATGCAATCCTAGCAGCCCCACGCTTTCTATTAACACTAGGAGGTGTTGGCGTCGAGCCTTCTTCTTCTAGAAGATCAACCAAATCTGCGGGCACATCTCTTGGCACTCCCGGCATGACCGCCGATGTCCCATCAACATGGGCGTCCTCAAACATGACCTCCATCAACTCCAAGTTATCCGGAGGACCTTTCCGGAATCCCGCAATAAGCTTGTTAGCCTACATAAGATTTGCCAAGTTAATAACCATAATGTAATGCACCTACTTAGAAATGTAAATATGACATAAACATGACATATGTATGTCTTACCTTGATCAATTCAGCCCACTGTGCATCATCCGCTGTAATTGTTTTCTTCACCGGATCCCAACCAAGTCCAGTAGCTTTGGTAGTATAGTACACCCATGCTTGGTACAATGCTTTCGTTGAATCCCACTTATTTTTGAATTGTGTCTTCGTGTAGTTTCTTCCTGTTTTAAGACCAAATTCTCTACCAAGATTCTTGTACCCCTCCGGACTAAGGAAAGCGGTTGGTCTATTTCCTGCCCTTTTTTGATTCATGCAGATTTCACAAAAAATTGTGGTCGACGATGCATCCCAATATGCCTTAGGTGCCTTATCTTGTTCCATCTAATTACATACATAGGTAAAATTATTTAACTCCTACTTTGCATATCACCTAGATATATATCCAACAATGTATGTATGTATGCAAAATATCACACAAACAATCTCAAGCAGCATATGCATATACATCAATATAACTTGTACATACCAAGCAATCTGAAGCAACAATCTGTAGCATATTTCAAAAAAAAGGAACAATCTGTACCAACATAGGAGCAACATAGGAGGGAGTTAACACCTTGCTGGCTCTTGCTGTGGAGCAGTAGGGAGGCAGAGGTCTCCGGGTCGCAGCTCTACTCGCCGGAGAAGAGCACAGGACGGCGGGGCGGGGCGGGGCGGCGGCCGATGGGGACGACCTCCTCGTCTGCGCGTGCGAGGTGCCGAGGCAGGGGCCGGAGAGAGAGGGAGAGGCGGGAGCACTGGCGGGAACGGCGGCGGCGGACGGGGCCGGCGGCTGGGCGGCGGGGTCAAACCCTAGCCGCCATGGCTAGGGCACAGGGAGGCGCGGGGGTGGGGAACGGCTCGGGGGTGGGGAACGGCTCGGGGGCGACGGTGGAAACGGGTATATATATCGAGTGGCAGTTTTTGGTAAATAAGTGGAAGTGCTCAGGGTTACCATTGTCTTTTCAAGTTTGAGAAGCTCGGGAAGCAGCTGAAAGCAGCTCCCGGCTAGCTTCCGTTCGACAGCGGCCCGTGCGTGTATTTAGGTCCAGCGCTTTTATTCAGTGCTTTATAAACTTTAGCTGTTTGTTTGGACTTCAGCTTTTGGACCCTAGAAGTAGAAGTAGAAGCTCAAACAAACACACCCTAGGTCCGGTCAAGTAATTTGGAGTAATCTGATCCATCAAGTTAGCACGGGGAGTTAGCAATTAACACTAGTACAAGGAGTTCAGGATAGTAGATGTTCAGGCCAGCGATGGGCAGCTGAACGGTCCTGCGGATGCTGTCTTTCTCTTCTACAACCGCTGCTGGCAGAAGAATGACAGGGGAGCAGTAAAGAGGACCGCAGATGGAAGTCGGACCCATCATCCTCGTCGCTGCCGCCGGACGAGGACATCGATTCCCCGGGAGGCAACACCAGCAGCAGGATAGCGGTTCCCTCTCACCATCACCAGCAACAGGTACCTGAGACCGCTCATCTGCCCCAGCTCCGGCGAGGGCGAGGGCGAGGACTGCGGCAGCTGCATCTGCACTGGCGAGGGCGGCGGCCCTGCGATCGCTCCTGGGTGGTGGCCTCCATGCCTTCCCTGCCGGCGGCGGTGGCTAGGCTAGCTGCGGGTGGCGGCTTCCGATCGGAGGAACTTGTTCGGGTGGGGGAAGATGAGGTGAGGATGCGGGTGAGCTATGCGCTTTTTTTTGAGGCATACGCGGTCAGAAACGCCCCGATGCTGGAAAAGACTAACCGGCATCGGATGCCGGCTAGCCACGTCCTTTTTAATAAGAGAAATGGATTCTATATTATATCGATGACCTGAGAGATAATAGAAATCACAAACAAGACCCTAATTGAAGATTTATAAAAGCAATCAAGTCCTTCTACACCAATGGAGGTGAAGACCTTGAGACTGCTGCCACTGGCACCGTCATCGGGGACCAAACCGCTTGAGATGATGCGGCTTTGATTGCCGCAGCAGAGCCGCTAAAGGGCCTCCTTCTGGCTCACGCGGCCAGGAGGTTGAAGAGGCTTGGAAGATCATAACTTAAATAATGCTCAGTTCTTTTTTCAGCTTCTCCGAGGAGTTACCCTCGCCTGCTTTCTAGAGAAGTCTTCCTCAATGTTTGAGAGGGCTTCTAATTCAATGTTAGCTTTCTAGTTTGGAAGCCTATCTAAATTTTTGGGCGGGCTTCTCCAGAAAGCTAGCAGGAGTGAAGATTTTCGAAATAGCATCTCTAGATCTAGCAATTCCCTTAAAGGTGAATTTAAAAAACGGGTTTGAGGCATCATAAAACTTTTTCTTAGTATCTAGTGTGCTCGGGCAAAACAAGTCCCAAAAACTCATCATACATTAATATGTGTAAGTACGAGTTCCGAAATCGGTTTTGCCCTCACAAGTGTGGTACCAGAAAAGAGTTTTTGGGATCTAGCAAATATAATAAACTTATGAATGTTTTAGCATCACATAGTACAAAAATAATTCAAACTACAATAATTGTTCAAATCCAAATAATTCTACATTGTCATAGAAAAGTTCTAAGTCCAAGTCTGAAATGCAAAGAATGGTCGAAATCACACATGATACAAATCAAATCAAATCAATAGATTGGGAGATTATCTCCCATGTTAGTCGTGATCGGTGAGATCATCACGGGGTTTGGTATGTGTTTCCATGTTTTCAATCTTCTGGTACGTCTCAAGAAAATCTTTGATCTTGTCCGATTCCTCCTAATTTGACTCGGCTAACAACATTGTCATAGAAAAATTCTAACTCCAAGTCCCCCCACAATTCTCTGATACGGGGTTGCCTACGGCTACCTCCTTGTTAGGACCACCAAGTACCTGAAGTAAACAAATGCCTAGAGCTAGAGTGCGATATATGATAAGGAGAATTCGCTCCTCTCAACATGTGAGTTCAGCACACACTACTAGAAAAAGTCTTATAGCTGTGGTATCACTGATAACGAAGAAAAAAATAGTCACCGATAAACGGTATAGGTGACGGGCCCAAATGTGTCACCGGTAGGTCACACTATGGTCTCTGCCTCGCCTAACAATGACGAGTGAAATAAAAATGTGCCGTTGGCAGTTCGTTCGGTGGTCGTCCTGGGCTCGTGAAAAAGGCGATGACAGTGCCCTAATAACGCCTGTCATGGGTTAAATACATGTCGGTGACATAGTTGTCAATTTTCCCATCGTTGGTTGATCTCAAAAATTTACAGTAGCTTCATTTTTAGGTCGTCACTGCTTCTAGGTATAGTAGACGAGCGGATATAATCGTACGTTACTAAATTTGGGTGTTTACTAACAACGCCATGGACATTCCTCTAAAATCAGCCACGGGGAAGACCAGCGGCTAATATAAAATTAAAAGTACCGTCAAGCAATTGAAACGACGGTTAATACTGATGTATGTAAAATGCATACATGAACTTTGTAGTTTATTGTGCTAAAATGCTTATTATTTTTCAACTTTATTATATTTATTGTGAGTAACCTACTAATAGTTGCAAAAGTGCACAAGCTCTTGTTTTAGACTTTGTTGTGTAGGAAAAACTTGAATATGGAAGAAAATCCCTCATTATGGCAAGATTTGGAGTTTCCTGAAATCTGTCATGCTGAACACTTTTTAAAGATTGACCTCGAAGGGCTTGGAGATGACGTCAAATAAAAAAGTGATCAACATGAAAGTTGTGAGGAATTTCAAGACGTACGATTTAGAGTAAAAATCTTCCAACACGGAGTTCTGATGCGCCATATAGACCCCGATTTATAGAAGCAGTTTCGGGATTCCGGATGTTGGTGACGTGATTGACTCAAACTCTTGCCATATGAGATCAACTTGGCCAAGCCACGGCTTCGGAGACTTATGCGCCCTTGTAGGAGTCACCATGAAGGTTCTAGAGGTGCCCAAGAGCCTTTGGATCCAAGGTTTTAAATCTGATGGCCCCGGTGAAGCCTCCAACACTATATTGATCAGAAGCCCTATTTTTTGGAGGAACCACCCATAGCTGAAAATTTGCCCCCCCTTGGCTGCCATCTCCAAGGAGGAGGGCTCCTCTATAGTTCCAAGAAGGTCCAAGGAGAAGGAGGACAAGAGGGGTGGTGATCCCCTAGGGCCGTCCATCGCCAGGTCGCCCCGCGCTACCGGTGGCGTGTCCGCCCTTCACCGCCGCCTACACTGGTGTCTCCTTCGCCTAGGCCGCCACCTCTCCCCCTTGGAGAGGCACCTCTCCATCATCATTTACAACACCTCTTTATCATCCATACTGTAATCTCTTGGAAAACATGATGTATGGTAATCTCTTGGCAAACACGATGTGTGGTATAATCTATTGTTTTCTCATGATCTATTGTATCTATGTCTAAGTTTGAGTAGTGATTGTTCTTGGCAATTGTGAAATACTTTGTCGATTGGTTGCATATAAGTTTGTTATCTTCTATGATGGTCTTATGTACTGATGTATGAGTGCACACATATGTTGGGGGATGCATAAGGTTGTCACCGTTATATGAGTGCACAAAATTGGTAGTTGAATTCCCAAGAAAATCATCCATATAAATTAAAATCACACTTCTCTAAAGAGAAGTACAATTCAATTAGATCATATTTTTTTAATATCCACTATCTGTGAGTAGTATGAACGCCATTAAGCTCATTTTTTTAGGGAGAAATGAACACAAAACTTATACCGGCTTTTCTTGCTAATATCATGCATACTGATGCGTGGTGAATGACCAGCCCGTTGGGAACCCCAAGAGGAAGGTGTGATGAATATAGCAGCTAGTTTTCCCTCAGTTAAGAAACCAAGGTTATGTCGATCAGGAGAAGAACGGACAATACGACTGAAGGTGATGCTTGCTAGCTTGCGACAGCTTCGGACAATTTATATATGGCGCCTCGTCCAAGCTTTGCTTGCTAGCTGCAACGCGGAACCTGCACACACACAACCAAGTACTTTGCTCCCAACTTACGATGAGGTTGTCAATCTCACCGGTTTGCTTGAAACAAAGGTTATGAGTATATCGAGTGGAAAACAATAAAAGTATGCGAGTAAAGTAAACAATGCGAGTAAAGTAAACAGGTGATAGCAATATGATGGAAATAGGACCGGGGTCCACAGTTCAGTAGTGGTGTCTCTCCATAAGATAAATAACACATGCTGGGTAAACAAATTATAGTTGGGCAATTGATAGAATAAAGATAAATGTGACATGTCAAGAAGATCACTATGAGATTTACTCTGGGCATTACAACAAGATACATAGACCGCCATCCAACTGCATCTATGACTAATAATCCACTTGTGGCGAATCAATCCGAGAACTCCACAAGTATTAAGTTGCGAACAACAGATAATTGCATTAAGCAAAGTGTGTAATGTAAACAAAGCATATGCCCTTGATCATATGAATGTTGTTTTCTCCCTAGTAGCAACAGCACATCTACAACCTTAGAGGTTTCTGTCACACCCCCAGGTTAAATAGAGGCATGAACCCACTATCGAGCATAAATACCCCCTCTTGGAGTCACTAGCAACTACTCGGCCAAGATAGCTACTAACGACGGAGAGCATGCAAGATCATAAACAACATAGAGATAACAAAAGATAATATTCAGTATAGCAACTCAATCATAAACACCAATATTCATCGGATCCCAACAAACCAAACATGTAGAATTACATAACGGTGATCTCAATCATGTAGGGCAGCTCATGAGATCTAAACATGAAGCACATGGTGGAGAAGACAACCATCTAGCTACTGCTATGGACCCATAGTCCAAGGTAGACTACTCACTCATCGCTCCGGAGGCAAGCATGGCGATGAAGAAGACCTCCGGTGGCGATTCCCCTCTCCGACAGGGTGCCGGGAAGACCTTCTAGACCCTCCCGATCTCGGGTCGACGACGGCGGCGGATCGCGATGTGTTCTGGAAAATTGATCGGGTCCTTAGGTTTTTTCCGTCGGGGGGTCTTTATAGGCGAAGGGGCGATGTCAGAGGAGGGGCCAGGTGGCCTCACACCATGGTGGCGCGGGCCAGGGGCTAACCGCGCCACCCCTGTGTGTGGGCCCCTGGTGGCCCCTCTCCTTCTCTCCTTCGGATCTCTGGAAGCTTCCGGGTAAAATAAGACTTCAGGAACTTGTTTCGTCCAATTCCGAGAATATTTTCTGTGTATTACTTTTGAAACACAAAAACAGCAGAAAACAGGGAACTGGCACTGTGGCAACTCGTTAGTAGGTTAGTTCCGGAAAATGCATAAAAGTGCCACGAAGTGTAACGAAACAGTAGGCAAATGGTGTAAAAATAAGCATGGAGCATCAAAAATTATAGATACGTTGGAGACGTATCAAGCATCCCCAAGCTTAACTCCTGCTCGTCCTCGAGTAGGTAAGTGATAACAAAAGAATAATTTTTGAGGTGACATGCACCTACACAACCTTGATCATATATGTAAGCATTTGTGAGCTGGGATCATAAGAACTTAAAACATGGGCATAAAGATATACTCTTGACAATAAGAACTTAGCAACCATGTTGTAAACATGCAAATGAACACAAACAAAAGATCATGAAAATGAAACAATGAAAGTCAAACGTGTGTTCAAATCATAAGGAAAAACATACAAATGGTTTTCAGCTTGTCCTTCAAAGAGAGCAAAACATAAATGCATAGGACACCTTCAAGTTTAAGAGGGCGACTAGATACAAATAATTTAAGAACAAGTGAAACCAACAATATGAATCAATCAATAAAAACTTTGGGACAATGCACATTATACTAAGAATGACAACTATGTTCTCTTATGGTGCATAAAGATAGAAGGTGCTGACTCAACATAAAAGTAAAAGAAAGGCCCTTCGCAGAGGGAAGCTGTGATTGCAAGTTTTATAACCTTCAAAAATTATGGTACTTACCGGCTTTGAGCTCTCATTGCCCCCATCATAAGCATCTTGAATGGTTAAAGTTAATGCGAGAACAATTATGATGCATATGCTTGACAAATCATAAGTTGAAAACCTCGTGCCCCGTGAATACGAGTACCCAAACCTCATGCTACTTTACTTAGAGTCCCAAGCAAGGCTCTTGTCATTGTAAATATATGCATATCATTGAGAACCGCCAATGGGGTACCTCCGTGCCCGATGACATGGAACAAGCCCACACCAAAATGACAGGACAAGCAGACAATGAATACCTCGACATCTCTTTTATTTGCCATTTGTTTAGCTTTTTATTGTGAGATGCGTCGTCGAATGTTCACCATGGGTATGCTGCAAATTTCCACCATGAATTATGCATGGCTTAGATTAGCGGCCCGACGTTTCCCTAACACATATACAAACTCCATGATCCCCACAAGATTCCCAATTCATTTCACACCGCAGGCATCCATAAACAAAAGATCACGATATCAACTCAAATAAGAAGTGCAATGTTGAAAGCTTGCCCCATGACTGCATGGCTGGGCTAGTCTCCAACTTACAACTTGCAAGCATAACAACTCAACATAAGAGACCACAATTTCAACTTTTTAAGAACAGGAAAAAGTAAAGTGTGCCTTCCGGTTCGTGAGAGCTTTACTGACCGAATTTCGCAGAACACTGGTAAGAGTTTAATTTGAAGAGTAAATAAAAGCATGTCAAATTTACTTGGAATAGCAAATTGCTAGTAGGTATGTATGGTGGACACTTTGGAAAAACTTTGGCTTTTAGGAGTTGGATGCACGAGTAGAGCTCATACTCAGTACAAGGCGAGGGCTAGCAAAAGACTGGGAGCGACCAACTAAGAGAGCAATAATGGCCATAATCATGCAAAGCGACAAAGCAACATTAAAAGAAGCATAATATGGCATCAAAAGTCAAAAACTAAATGATCATAGAGGCTATTGGCGACTTTGTAAGAGTCTAACATGTGTGAGCATGCGCCAAGTCAACCCAAATAAAGCATCAAGGAGAAAACCAAAATAATGCTTCCATACAATAAAAACAACGCATGATTTTTTCAAAGGCTCATTAAGCAATCTCAGTTATTTGAGACAAGTCATGCTACGGAAAAACCACTAAGCATACTATCAAAAAGACATCAAGCATGACATGAAAAAGCCTAAGCCGCAGTTTACACAAGCTCCTTCTTGTACCACTATTTTGCATAAAGCTTTTTCTCTTTTCCAACACCATTTGAAATTTTTATAGACACCTCTTTTGATGAAAACCAATAAAGATCAGAGGCAAAAATACACCTTGATGAAAAGATATGACAAGGTCTGAACACAAATCAAGGCGAAAACGAAAACCAAAAGCAGTAGCAGAAAAGGAAGAACACCCGGTTTTTGATAAGAGTGAAAACTAGAGCGTTCTTGGCAAATGAAAAGCAAGGCAACTTCTCCAAAGAAAATTTGTTGGGGTCCAACCATTTATTGCAGCAAACAAACAAACTAACAAAGAAAACTAAAACAACTGACGCTCCAAGAAAAACACATAGTGCATGAAGCAATAAAAATATAGTGTTTTGAAAGGTGACCTGATTTTTGCCGATGAAGAAGGCGTGCCTCGGGGGCATCCCCAAGCTTTGACACTTGTACTTCTTGGATATTTCTTGGGGTGATGCATGGGCATCCCCAAGCTTGAGCTTTTGTCCATTCTTCAACTCATCTCATCATTCTCCAATCCCTACACTTGAAAACTTCCTTCATACAAAACTAAACACAATTCTATTAGCAACATTAGTGTAGCATAACATATAATCAACCTCTTTTTGCTTCAGGTTTCAACCCAAAACCACCACATATATAGCATATACTACTGTAGCAACTTCCCCAAAATTTCCGTGATCAAAAGAACTCAAAAGAAAGCGATAAAGCGGCAAACACAAATATTGACAGAAATCTGTTAAAACAGAACAGCTGACAAAGGTCAAATTTTTCAGGGGTTTTCTGTTGCTCAAATCAAAAAGTGTTCAACCAACGAAAGTTTGGATATAACCTGGGGCATATGTACGAGAAATCGCAGGTCCAAAAGATATACGGAGAATTTATACGAATTTTTACGGTGCAGCACCAAAAACAGTTTCAGGACAGCAACATCCCCAAATCTTTACCTCACTCAAATTAGAGGCTTCTCTTGGCACAACAATGAAATAAACAAGATAAGGAGTGGTCATTACAGTAGTAATGACTTCCAAGACTCAAATAAAAGAAAAAGTACTGGAAATAAAATATTGGGTTATCTCCCAAGAGTGCTTTTCTTTAACACCTTTGAGCTAGGCGCAGAAAATTTGAGAAGATGCTCACATAAGAAATATGAATGGAAGCAAAAGAGAGCATCAAGGCACAAATATAAAACAGATTTAAGTCTAACCCACTTCCTATGCATAGGAATCTTGTAAGAAAATAAATTAAAGAAGCACATAGTAACAAGTATGGGTAGATAAAACAAGAGCAACTTCGGAACTTCCAATGTAAAGATAGGTGTTTTAGTAATATGAGAATTCCAACAACCATGTTTTCCTCTCTCATAATAATTTTCAGTAGCTTCATGAACAAACTCAACAATATAAATATCACACTCACCCTCCTTTGTTAAGCATGAGGGCGATCAAATAAGGTATTAGTTAAAGAGTTACTCTTATTGGGAGGTAGACATGGGTAACTCCATTCTTCCTCCTCTTGATCATCACTCTCCTCCTCTTTTTCATCCAATGAGCTTCCAATTTCTTCTTCCATAGGCTCCTTCAAGGCATTAGTCTCTTCCGTTGGAGAGCATCTATTAAGATATTTAAGAATATAGCCATTTCCTTCCTTGTAATTATCAAAGCAAAATGTGAGTATATCATAAACCTCATATTTATAAGGTGCATCATCAGTATTTTCAAGCAAATAAGCAAGTTCGAATGCACCCTTCCAAGCAATAAATTCTTCAATTTGTTCCACATCATAAAAGTCGTAATTTCCATTAATATATGAAGATATGGTAACATCATCAGTATACTCACATTGAAAAGGGAGGTGTTTATACCTCCTACAGCAACAAGATTCATCAAAGCAATAAGTAACATTATAAGTAGAGCACACATTTCTAGCAATGATATATAATCTATTGATTTGTTCCCATAAGTGTTTCACTTTTTGTGACAAGCGGTGTTCATCATAATAATTTTGCTGCTCTTCCGTGAACTCACCTTGCCAAAAAGATTTAGTTTCAAAGAAACCAACCATTGATAGAAAGCATGATAAAGCAAGACAAGTAAAAACAACTACAAAGGATTCTAATTTTTTTGGGTTTTTGATATAAAACGATGCAAGTAAAAATAAAGTAAAGCAAAACTTAAAACAAAGTAAAGGATGTGCATGTGAAAAACTCCCCTCGCAGAAGTCTTCTACTTCCTCCCCGGCAACGGCGCCAGAAAAGAGCTTGCTGGCGCTAAGTTCACGCGGGAGGTTTTCTTCAATCTTTGGAAGCATTCTTCTTTAGTTCCCCGGCAACGGCGCCAGAAAAGAGTTGGTGCCTAGTTGAATGTCCAGCCCGTTGGGAACCCCAAGAGGAAGGTGTGATGAATATAGCAGCTAGTTTTCCCTGAGTTAAGAAACCAAGGTTATGTCGATCAGGAGAAGAACGGACAATACGACTGAAGGTGATGCTTGCTAGCTTGCGACAGCTTCAGACAATTTATATATGGCGCCTCGTCCAAGCTTTGCTTGCTAGCTGCAACGCGGAACCTGCACACACACAACCAAGTACTTTGCTCCGAACTTACGATGAGGTTGTCAATCTCACCGGTTTGCTTGAAACAAAGGTTATGAGTGTATCGAGTAGAAAACAACAAAAGTATGCGAGTAAAGTAAACAGTGCGAGTAAAGTAAACAGTGCGAGTAAAGTAAATAGGTGATAGCAATATGATGGAAATAGGACCGGGGTCCATAGTTCACTAGTGGTGTCTCTCCATAAGATAAATAACACATGCTGGGTAAACAAATTACAGTTGGGCAATTGATAGAATAAAGATAAACGTGACATGTCAAGAAGATCACTATGAGATTTACTCTGGGCATTACAACAAGATACATAGACCGCCATCCAACTGCATCTATGACTAATAATCCACTTGTGGCGAATCAATCCGAGAACTCCACAAGTATTAAGTTGCGAACAACAGATGATTGCATTAAGCAAAGTGTGTAATGTAAACAAAGCATATGCCCTTGAGCATATGAATGTTGTTTTCTCCCTAGTAGCAACAGCACATCTACAACCTTAGAGGTTTCTGTCACTCCCCCAGGTTAAATAGAGGCATGAACCCACTATTGAGCATAAATACCCCCTCTTGGAGTCACTAGCAACTACTCGGCCAAGATAGCTACTAACAACGGAGAGCATGCAAGATCATAAACAACGTAGAGATAACAAAAGATAATATTCAGTATAGCAACTCAATCATAAACACCAATATTCATCGGATCCCAACAAACCAAACATGTAGAATTACATAACGGTGATCTCAATCATGTAGGGCAGCTCATGAGATCTAAATATGAAGCACATGGTGGAGAAGACAACCATCTAGCTACTGCTATAGACCCATAGTCCAAGGTAGACTACTCACTCATCGCTCCGGAGGCAAGCATGGCGATGAAGAAGACCTCCGGTGGCGATTCCCCTCTCCGGCAGGGTGCCGGGAAGAGCTTCTGGACCCTCCCGATCTCGGGTCGACGACGGCGGCGGATCGCGATGTGTTTTGGAAAATTGATCGGGTCCTTAGGTTTTTTCCGCCGGGGGGTCTTTATAGGCGAAGGGGCGATGTCAGAGGAGGGGCCAGGTGGTCTCACACCCTGGTGGCGCGGGCCAGGGGCTGGCCGCACCACCCCTGTGTGTGGGCCCCTGGTGGCCCCTCTCCTTCTCTCCTTCGGATCTCTGGAAGCTTCCGGGTAAAATAAGACTTTAGGAACTTGTTTCGTCCAATTCCGAGAATATTTCCTGTGTATCACTTCTGAAACACAAAAACAGCAGAAAATAGGGAACTGACACTATGGCAATTCGTTAGTAGGTTAGTTCCGGAAAATGCATAAAAGTGCCACGAAGTGTAACGAAACAGTAGGCAAATGGTGTAAAAACAAGCATGGAGCATCAAAAATTATAGATACGTTGGAGACGTATCACATACCCACACACTAGAATTTTCTTAGGAGAGCCAAGCTGTAGAGGAACATTTGTCTACTCAAGGATGGGCTAGAACTTATTTTAGGTGAGCCGGTGGGGTAAATGAGGGCAGACGGGTCGAGCAGGTGAGAGATGGTCTCACGATGGCTGGATGGGGTAACTTTCAAATGCAGTGAATGGTCAAGCAGTCCCAGACCCATGTTGAAAGCGCCTATTGATTCGTCTATGCGTTGAAATTACTAGTACGTACTGATGAAACTTCATTTTTGTAGGGGGGATCGCCTAGGTTCGCCCTGCTGAAGCTCCGCCAGTGCCTTTGGTAGCACATTCACTTAGCCTAGGGACCAATCACTAGGGTGTGTAGTAGTTCAATTATTTGACTACTCTGATTTATGACTCCACCTAGAAGAAACAATAGACTTTATTTATACAAGTTAGATGTGATGGTTAGGAGTGTCACCTGCTAGACACATGTCCATATTTAATCCTATTGTTACTCTAGATTCTAGTGCCTTGCGGTTTTAATCATCGAGTTCTTTATGCTTTATTATGTTTAGTACTTATGCATCTAGCTGAAAGGAATATGCCCGAGAGGCAATAATAAAGTTGTTATTATATTATTCCGTGTTCATAATAGATGTTTATTTTTCATGCTAGAATTGTATTAATCGGAAACATTAATACTTGTGTGATTAATAAACTAAAAGGGTTCCTAGTAAAGCCTCTCTTTTATACTAGCTCGTTGATTAACTGATGATCAAGGTTTCCTGGTCATGAACATTGGATGTTGTTAATAACGGGGTCATATCATTAGAAGAATGATGTGATGAACACTCACACCCATAGTACGAATAGCAATACGATCAAATCATCAAGTTCATTGCTATATCAAACTCATGCGAAGTAGTTCTAATCCTTAGACCATGAGATCATGTTAATCACTGATACCGGAAGGGTACTTTGATGATATCAAACGTCACACCGTAATAGGGTGATTATAAAGGTTGATTTGGGTACTCTGAAAGTATTAGTTGAGGCTCATGGATCAAGAGTGGGATTTGTCCATCCGGATGACGGAAAGATATTCTCTGGGCCCTTCTCGGTGATATTGCATTGGAATCGCTTGCAAGCATGTGACTAGGTCACAGGAATGCATTATCACGGAACGAGTAAAGAGACTTGTCGGGAACGAGATCGAACTAGGTATGGTTGATACCAAATGATCGGATCTCGGACAAGTAATAATATCGTGAGACAAAAGGAATTAACTATGTTCGTTACCGGTTCACACGATCACTAGTTCATCGTTGAGTAAGTGGGAGTCATCATGGATTTCCAGATCCCGCTGTTGATTATTGATCGGAGAGGAGTCTCGATCATGTCCACGTTATTCACGAACCGTAGGGTGACACACTTAAGGCTCGTCGTCGTTTTTGAGTGGATACGATACTCCGATCGAATTACAGGACAGCATAAGGGTTGTTTCAGAAAAGCACCGAAACTGTTTCGGGATATCGAAATAACTCAAGGGTGTATTTGTTAATGTTTGTTAATTGAATGAATTAACAAATATTAAAGAAATAAAAATGTTTTATTAAATCAATAAGTGTGAATTTTAATTGGCATGAATGTCATGCATTAAAATGGGGGTTACCTCATGTTGATGAGGGATTAATCTCCATAAAGGGAATAAAGAGGGGAAATGAAGAGGAGGGGAGGCCCTTGGCCGGCCAGCCCCTTGGCTGCCCTCCTCCTCTATATAAACCCCCCCTCTCTCCCTTGGTCACACACTTCTTGATCCTCCCTCCTTTGCATAGTTGCTGCCCACTTTCCGTCTTGGCTTAGCGAAGCTCTGCCGGAATAGTAGTTCATAGTTCACACACTTGGAGAAGTGTGTGGAGGAGTGTCCGGCGGATCCCTTCTTCCGCTGCCCCGCTGGACCGAGGGCGTGGAGGAGTCGACGTCGAGCTGCACGTGTGTGCGAGTACGGGGGCGCTGCCACTTGTGGTGCCGGCTACACGATCTTGTGATCGTCAAGTGAACCACGACGTCGACTACATCAAGTGAACAACTACGTCGACTACGTGCGTCTTCACCAACTCTCCATCGTCAACGTTTGTGCGGGAACGTAATCCCCGCTCACGGTCGTCGAGGGTGAGTATCCGTTGCTACCATCTCGTAGAGTATCTTGGCCAGTTTATGCGTTCATGCGTAGGAAAATTTTTGTTTTCTATGCTACGAACCCATCAGTGGTATCAGAGCCATCTCTATGCGTAGTTGGTATGCACGGTTAGAACACATGTGGATGTGGGCGTTGATGATCATGTTATTGCAATTTTTTTGGTATTTTGGATCATAGTGGCATAGTGGGATTGAAGCTGCCCGAGACTAACCTTACGTGACCACGTTCACGAGACTTGTCCCACACTTGACATGCTTCGGCATATGTGGCTTTGCGGGTGCACGTTTCTCCCACTATAGTTATGATCTATTTTACAAAGAGTTGTTAATAATATTTTTATCACCGTTGTGGTTCTTGTTCGTAGGTAAGAACGGTTCTTCCTAGAAAGCCCCAAGCCACGTAAAATATGCAAGACAAATTAGAAACGTCTAACTTGTTTTTGCAGGGGCATGTGATGTGATATGGTCAAGTTGTTTATGTTACAAATTGTATGCGATGATCCTTTTTGTAAGATATAAACAACCGGCAGGAGCCATATGGTTGTCTTCACATTTAAATGGCCTGCGTGCCGTATATATATATCCAAGTGATATATTGTAATGGAGGAAGACAACCAAGTTGGCGCACCATGGACCTTGGTGCTACGCCGGTGGAATGATGGAGATCATGCCATGACGCACAAGATGGAGATCGAGTGCGTGAAGGACCATATCATATCACATTATATATGCATGTGATGTTTATCCTTTTATGCATCTTATTCTGCTTAGATTTGATCGTGCGGTAGCATTATAAGATGATCCCTCTCACATAAATATCAAGATAAAATGTGTTCTCCCATAACATGCACCGTCACGAAAGTTCGTCGTTTTGAGACACCTCGTGATGATCGGGTGTGATAGACTCTACGTTCACATATGACGGGTGTAAGACAGTTTTACACACGCAAATGTTGTGGTTCTACTTGGCGAGCCTAGCATGTACAGACATGGCCTCGGAACACGAACCGAAAGGTTAAGCATGAGTCATATGGTTGATATGATGAACATTGCGATGTTCGCCTTTGAAACTATACCGTTGCACGTGATGATCGGTTGCGGTATAGTGGATTTGGTTCGTGTAATCACTTAAGAAAACTAGGAGGGATGTTGTTTTTAAGTGGGAGTTCACGTAGAATTTGATTTAACCTGAACTCATTCTATTATGAACTTAGTCTAAGTTAACTTTGCAAATAATTTGTAGATCATGGCACCACCTGCTCTGAATTTCAATGCGTTCATGGAGAAAGAAAAACTAGCCACCAACGGTAGCAACTTCACCAACTGGGCACTTAACTTGAGGATCCTCCTCAATGCCTCTCAAAAGGGCTATGTGCTTGAGGCACCGCTAGGTAACCCGCCTGCAGAAGATGCTCCCGATGAAGAGAAAAATGTTTTTCTGACTCGTAAGGAGGACCACAGTTTAGTTCATTGCGGCATACTGTATGGACTTGAGCCGGAGCTGCGAAAACGTTTCGAGAACAGCAACGCTTATGATACAATGGGAGAGTTGAAACTGATCTTCGACTCCCATACTGCCGTAGAGAGTTATGATGCTTCAGAAAAGTTCTTTAGCTGCATGATGGAAGAGAACAGCTCCGTTAGTGAGCACGTACTCAAAATGTCTGGGTACGCCGATAAGCTCATCTCCTTGGGAATAACGATTCCCAATGAGTTGGGAATACATCGGGTTCTCCAATCTCTCCCACCTAGCTTCAAGAGCTTTGTGATGAACTACAACATGCAGGGCATGAGGAAGTCTCTCCCCGAGCTTCTCTCAATGCTTAAGACTGCAGAAGTGGAGATTAAAAAGGAACATCAAGTGTTGATGGTCAATAAGACCACTAGTTTCAAGAGAGGTAGAAAGGATAATAAGTCCAAGGGTAGAAACAAGAAGGACGGCAAATCTGTTGCCGGTTCTGAGAGGAAACCCAAGGCTGGTCCTAAACCTGAAACTGAGTGTTTCTACTGCAAGGAAACGGGGCACTGGAAGCGCAACTGCCCAAAGTATCTGGCGGATAAGAAGAACGGGAAGATTAACAAAGGTATATATGATATACATGTTATTGATGTGTACCTTACTAGTAGTCGCAATAGCACCTGGGTATTTGATACCGGTTCGGTTGCTCACATATGTAACTCGAAACAGGGGCTAAAGAATAGGCGGCAACTTGCGAAGGATGAGGTCACGATGTGCGTCGGCAATGGATCAAAAGTTGATGTGATCGCCGTCGGGACGCTACCTCTACATTTACCATCTGGATTAGTTTTAAACCTGAATAAATGTTATTTGGTGCCTGCGTTGAGCATGAACATTATATCCGGATCTTGTTTAATGCGAGACAATTATTCATTTCAGTCTGAGAACAATGGTTGTTCGATTTATATGAATAATATCTTTTATGGACATGCACCTGAGAAGAAAGGTTTATTTCTTTTGAATCTTGATAGTAATGAAACACATATTCATAATGTGAATGCCAAAAGAATTAAGTCAAATGATGATATAGCCGCATACATGTGGCACTGCCGTTTAGGTCATATTGGTGTTAAACGCATGAAGAAACTTCATTCGGATGGACTTCTGGAATCACTTGATTATGAATCATTTGAAACATGCGAGCCATGCCTTATGGGCAAGATGACTAGAACGCCGTTTTCCGGTTCAATGGAACGGGCGACAGACTTATTGGAAATCATACATACCGATGTATGTGGACCTATGAGTGTGCCGGCGCGTGGTGGATATCGTTATTTTGTTACTTTCACTGATGACTTGAGTAGATATGGGTATATTTACTTAATGAAACACAAGTCTGAAACATTTGAAAAGTTCAAAGAATTTCAGAGTGAAGTAGAAAATCATCGTAACAGAAAGATTAAATTTCTACGATCTGATCGTGGAGGAGAATATCTTAGTTACGAGTTTGGCGCACATATGAGAGAATATGGAATAGTTTCACAACTCACTCCCGCTGGAACGCCACAACGAAATGGTGTATCCGAACGTCGTAACCGTACTTTATTGGATATGGTTCGGTCTATGATGTCTCTTACCGATCTGCCACTATCTTTTTGGGGTTATGCGCTAGAAACAGCCGCTTTCACTTTAAATAGGGCTCCATCTAAATCCGTTGAAACGACACCGTATGAATTATGGTTTGGAAACAAACCTAAGCTGTCATTTCTAAAAGTTTGGGGATGCGATGTTTATGTGAAGAAACTTCAGCCTGATAAACTCGAACCCAAAGCGGAAAAATGTGTCTTCATAGGATACCCTAAAGAAACAATTGGGTACACCTTCTATCACAGATCCGAAGGCAAAGTGTTTGTTGCTAAGAACGGATCCTTTTTGGAGAAGGAGTTTCTCTCAAAAGGTGTGAATAGTAGGAAGGTAGAACTCGATGAGGTTATTGAACCTCCTCTTCATGAATTGGCGAGTGGCGCAGCGCCGGAAACCGTTCCGGTGGTGACTTCACCAAATGAAGTGGGAGCTAATGATAAAGATCATGAAACTCCAAAAGAGGATACTACCGAACCTCGTAGGTCGACAAGAACACGCGCTGCTCCTGAATGGTACGGTGATCTTGTCGTAAATGCCATTGTTGAGAACGATGACCCTGCGACGTATGATGAAGCGATGATGAGCCCAGATTCCAACAAATGGCATGAAGCCATGAAATCCGAAATGGAATCCATGTATGAAAACCAAGTATGGACTTTGGTGGAACTTCCCAATGACCGAAAGGCCGTTGAGAATAAATGGATTTTCAAGAAGAAAACAGACGCTGATGGTAATGAGACCGTCTATAAAGCACGACTTGTCGCAAAAGGTTTCCGACAAATTCAAGGAATTGACTACGATGAGACTTTCTCACCCGTAGCGATGCTAAAGTCTGTTAGGATTATGTTAGCAATTGCTGCATTTTTCGATTATGAAATTTGGCAGATGGATGTGAAAACCGCGTTCCTTAATGGTAACATTGAGGAAGAGTTGTACATGGTACAGCCCAAGGGTTTTGTTGATCCTAAGGATGCTGACAAGGTATGCAAGCTTCAGCGATCCATTTATGGACTGAAGCAAGCATCCCGGAGTTGGAATCTCCGTTTTGACGAAGTTATCAAAGGGTTTGGATTTGTCAAAACTTATGGAGAAACTTGTATTTACAAGAAAGTGAGTGGGAGCTCTGTAGCATTTCTAATATTATATGTGGATGACATATTGCTGATTGGAAATGATACAGAACTTTTGAAGAGCGTGAAAGATTACTTAAACAGTAAGTTTTCAATGAAAGACCTTGGTGAAGCGGCGTATATTTTAGGCATCAAAATCTATAGAGATAGATCGAGACGCTTAATTGGGCTATCGCAAAGTACATACCTTGACAAGATTCTAAAGAAGTTTAGAATGGAAGATAGTAAGAAAGGGTTCTTACCTATGTTGCAAGGAAAGATCTTGAGTAAGACTCAAGGTCCGGCTACAGCTGAAGATAGAGAAGAAATGAATAAGATTCCCTATGCCTCTGCCATAGGCTCTATCATGTATGCCATGTTATGTACAAGACCAGATGTGGCACATGCTATTAGTTTGACTAGTAGGTACCAATCTGATCCAGGTTTGGAACACTGGACGGCGGTTAAGAATATCCTTAAGTACTTACGAAGGACTAAGGATATGTTTCTCGTATATGGCGGTGAAGAAGAGCTCGTCGCAAGTTGTTACGTCGATGCTAGCTTCGACACTGATCCGGATGACTCTAAGTCTCAATCCGGGTACGTATTTGTTATGAATGGAGGAGCGGTAAGCTGGAGGAGTTCCAAGCAAAGCGTGGTGGCGAGATCAACAACAGAGGCGGAATACATTGCTGCTTCAGAAGCAGCAGAAGAAGCAGTTTGGATGAAGGAGTTCATATCCGAACTGGGTGTGGTTCCGAGTGCATTGGATCCAATGGTTATCTATTGTGACAACAATGGTGCCATAGCCAATACTCAGGAACCAAGGTCTCACAAGAAATTCAAGCATGTAAAGCGCCGATTTCACTCCATCCGTGAACATGTCGCGGATGGTGATGTAAAGATTTGCAAAGTGCACACGGATCTGAATGTGGCAGACCCGTTGACTAAAGCTCTCCCCAAGGCAAAACATGATCAGCACCAGAACTCAATGGGTGTTAGATTCATCACTATGTAATCCAGATTATTGACTCTAGTGCAAGTGGGAGACTGAAAGGAATATGCCCGAGAGGCAATAATAAAGTTGTTATTATATTATTCCGTGTTCATAATAGATGTTTATTTTTCATGCTAGAATTGTATTAATCGGAAACATTAATACTTGTGTGATTAATAAACTAAAAGGGTTCCTAGTAAAGCCTCTCTTTTATACTAGCTCGTTGATTAACTGATGATCAAGGTTTCCTGATCATGAACATTGGATGTTGTTAATAACGGGGTCATATCATTAGAAGAATGATGTGATGAACACTCACACCCATAGTACGAATAGCAATACGATCAAATCATCAAGTTCATTGCTATATCAAACTCATGCGAAGTAGTTCTAATCCTTAGACCATGAGATCATGTTAATCACTGATACCGGAAGGGTACTTTGATGATATCAAACGTCACACCGTAATAGGGTGATTATAAAGGTTGATTTGGGTACTCTGAAAGTATTAGTTGAGGCTCATGGATCAAGAGTGGGATTTGTCCATCCGGATGACGGAAAGATATTCTCTGGGCCCTTCTCGGTGATATTGCATTGGAATCGCTTGCAAGCATGTGACTAGGTCACAGGAATGCATTATCACGGAACGAGTAAAGAGACTTGTCGGGAACGAGATCGAACTAGGTATGGTTGATACCAAATGATCGGATCTCGGACAAGTAATAATATCGTGAGACAAAAGGAATTAACTATGTTCGTTACCGGTTCACACGATCACTAGTTCATCGTTGAGTAAGTGGGAGTCATCATGGATTTCCAGATCCCGCTGTTGATTATTGATCGGAGAGGAGTCTCGATCATGTCCACGTTATTCACGAACCGTAGGGTGACACACTTAAGGCTCGTCGTCGTTTTTGAGTGGATACGATACTCCGATCGAATTACAGGACAGCATAAGGGTTGTTTCAGAAAAGCACCGAAACTGTTTCGGGATATCGAAATAACTCAAGGGTGTATTTGTTAATGTTTGTTAATTGAATGAATTAACAAATATTAAAGAAATAAAAATGTTTTATTAAATCAATAAGTGTGAATTTTAATTGGCATGAATGTCATGCATTAAAATGGGGGTTACCTCATGTTGATGAGGGATTAATCTCCATAAAGGGAATAAAGAGGGGAAATGAAGAGGAGGGGAGGCCCTTGGCCGGCCAGCCCCTTGGCTGCCCTCCTCCTCTATATAAACCCCCCCTCTCTCCCTTGGTCACACACTTCTTGATCCTCCCTCCTTTGCATAGTTGCTGCCCACTTTCCGTCTTGGCTTAGCGAAGCTCTGCCGGAATAGTAGTTCATAGTTCACACACTTGGAGAAGTGTGTGGAGGAGTGTCCGGCGGATCCCTTCTTCCGCTGCCCCGCTGGACCGAGGGCGTGGAGGAGTCGACGTCGAGCTGCACGTGTGTGTGAGTACGGGGGCGCTGCCACTTGTGGCGCCGGCTACACGATCTTGTGATCGTCAAGTGAACCACGACGTCGACTACATCAAGTGAACAACTACGTCGACTACGTGCGTCTTCACCAACTCTCCATCGTCAACGTTTGTGCGGGAACGTAATCCCCGCTCACGGTCGTCGAGGGTGAGTATCCGTTGCTACCATCTCGTAGAGTATCTTGGCCAGTTTATGCGTTCATGCGTAGGAAAATTTTTGTTTTCTATGCTACGAACCCATCACTAGCTATAAAATATGCTTCACTAATTGTGCCAACCAAAACAAATGAAATAGCAATTTTCCAGAACACTTGCTCCCAAGAGTTACCCTCTCTTCACTTTTGTACTACACCGGTAGGCCACAGCCGGAGCAATACAGGCGGAGGGGAACTGCGCGGGTGACAGTGTGCCTGCCGCGATGGAGGGAGCGGAAGCAAAAGGTGGGGGCGGCGCCGACGGGTGGCCTACGGGCGGATGCCGATGATGGAGGAACACTGGCAAAGTCGGCGAGAGCTCGATCGGCTTCCGCCGGAGCTCACACTGGACTAGCAGGGAGGTGGTTAGCACATAGGGGAAGGAGATTGGGGTGCTGGGAGACAGGGCGAGAGATGAGGCAGTGGCCGGCGGGAGGGGATCGATCTCGAGCGGGGCTCCTCTCTCCAGCTGTGTGGGTATAAGGAGAGAAGGAACCTTATCTTCTTCAACTTTTCATTTGAAGTCCTCCAACCTTAAAGAATTTGCATGTACTTTTCTGTTTAATCCTATTTAGGCTTAGTTGAATGTTCCATTTAGTACCTTTTATCAAAATACCGTGTGCTTGATGTCACATCCTCTCTTCATCTTGCTTAATTTGCTCCTGCCGCCGGTGTAAGCGAATTTAGAAGGTTTGTCCGCCATCCTGCATTTCCCATATCCTTGGAGGTCCAACCCGCCACCGTTTAGCATGGCTTCATAGAGGGTTGGGCACCGCTATTGTCAAAGCGACATTCCTTTGACATCTTCTAGATTGCGTTGCGCCTTGTACTGTGGCTCACGACACGTGCCACATCCAATTCCTCTAGGTGGAGTTGTACCTCATGGTGGCAGCTGCCACGAAGGCAACAAATTGTTTCTGGACACGTGTGCTAAGTTGTATTTATGTCGCGATATTATTGTTTCCACACATGAGCTAAGTTATATTTTTTGCACACAATAAATTGTTCTCTTACACATTTTTCTAAATCTTGTTTTGCAGACAGTATATTGTTTCACATATGTACTAAGTTGAATACTTATTATTACTAAGTTGTATAACCTCTAGTACCAAGTTGTATGACTGCAACTAAACTACCTCCAATGACATGTTGCTTTGTTTTAGCCCAAGTTGTATTCTCTACTTGGGTTGTAGCTAAAACAACAAAACTTATATGATGGACATGACAATTCTCTTTTCTTATCTCATGTGCCAAGTTGATTAAATTTTGATGGTCTGACGGTTGCACGCTCTTTAGGACTTGTGACACTAAATGAGTAACTTGTACTCCCTCCGATCGGAAATAACTGTCGGGGACTTAGTACAAACTTTGTACTAAGCTAGTACAAAATTACCGACACTTATTTCCGATCGGAGGGAGTAGTATTTAGACCCCCTAGTTGTTTTCTAGGTCATCTAGGTTGCTGTTTTCCAATCACTACCACTAGGTGTTGATTTTTGTTTAGTTTCTACATCGATCCAGTTGGGATACAACCTAGCAGTAATGAGTATGCTACTTAGCACAATGCGAAGCAACAACTCAATCTCCCCAGCTTTCTCTCTCGTCCAGTCTTGTTCAGCAAGAAGAACAAGCTAGAGGTCTTCTTCTTCCTCCAGATCTTCATTGCTTCCGGTATTTCACACACAAAAGGTAGCTATCTTCTCCTTCTAGTAGCCCTGTTTTGATTCCACAATCTATGAACACAAGAAAAATTATTCTAGTGTATACCTATTGAAGAACATCAAATAGATTATGATAAGCCATCGTAGGAACAAATCTGAGGAGTTTTCTGCGGTGACCCAGTACACCACTGCATGTTGTAGTGTATAAGTCGTTGACATAACACTCACGAAGTACATATTCGCAAATATTACATCCCTCCGAGTGGTACAACATAAACATTGTGGGTCCGCAACTTTACATGTTCATACTTAACAACCAATAATGTACAAAGGTTTCAAGATCCTCATTGGTCCACTTAGGATTCAAATTCAAATTTAAAATCAAACTAACTAATCTTCTGATCATTGGTACTACTAAGCTAAGTACCATCGGAGCTTCACAACTTTATTTAGGTAAGTCTATGTTGTGAATCTCATCTATTCTATCCTATGTCTACGCTTCTTCATCGCTATCCTCACTATTCACTCCATATTCTATTATGTAGTCTATGCCTTCTATTCCTCCTGAAAGATCTAGCTCCTCGTAGTATACCTCGTCATCCTCCTATTGGTTAGCTTCGGTCTCCTCGGTATTGTACAGTTCAAAGTCTAGAAAAGGGTTTAAGATGATAGATTGAGTACAAGCGTACTCAGCAAGTTCTAAAAAGTGATGTGTCTTGTTTAACCATAAATTTGTATCCAAGGTTTGGTTTTTGTAAACGGATTGTTTAGAAAAGGTAAGTTTTAGAATTTTATAAAAATCTAATTTCATTAGTCTTCACGAGTTGTTAGAACTTCTGTTTAGTTCCTTTCCTCACTGCGTTCGCAATCCTTTCCCAAGATAGGGAGTAACATGTCACATTTTTACACTCTCGAGAGGTGCGCTACTTTTCCCACAAACGTCCTTGGCCTTATTGCCCTAGTCACACTTCCTTTGGTGTGAGGCCTGTTACCAAGATTCTCCAACTCATGCCGAGCACTATCTAACTCTGTAATCTACCCTTTTGCATTGAACCGGTCAACGACCGCGATCAGATGCCATCCCTGCAGAGACACTAAAATCGTCATCCTACCGCACAAGATGGGGACGTTACAGGCTCCCACCCACTGTAGTTCCTCGCAGGAACACAGCCCGACCTAGTCGTCTGAAGATATGCGGAACTAAGGAGAAACTTCTGACTTGCTCATCCCATTCCAAGATTTGTGGTCAGTGCGGGTTGTACGACGCTTTGGAATCACTGACTACTTTTTGTTATTAATCCTAAGGTGACTTTCGCGGTACAATGAAATCTCCACCAACATGACTTTCTCATGTATCAAATCATGATTTCATTGCCCACCAATTTGGGACTCAATTTATTTAAAAACAGTAATTTGCTTTGTGTAGGTGATTCCTTTTTAAAGGTTTATACAAAATATTAAGTGCAAGGGTGAACTTTCCTGATGATTGTAAGATAATGCAGTTCGAAGGTTCTACTTGACCCTTGACCTCGGGTCCTGGATTAACAATCAATTCTTAAGAAAAACTTTAAAAGTTCAAATACTTCCTAATGCATCTATATGCTATGCAATGTTTTCACAGGTGATTTATTTCATTCCTTTTTGGTGTGCTGGTTTTTCAATCAATTATTCAAACTTTATAGTTCCAATAGTACTATCAAATTTCATTGATACTTTCTTCTTATACACTTTCTTTGTCACATAATGAAACGACCAACCAACTGTATAGAGAATTATCCATCTGTCAACCAGCATACTTAGGAGTAGCATGGAAGGATTTTGAATTGTCAGAAGGTTGTAACAAATCGTGTTCATACAGCAGGAGTTCGGCAAAGTGTATATTGGAAAAGAATCATCAAAAGTAATACTACTATTTTAGGAATGTGTTAATATTCCTTTAGAATTTTCATATATCTATAAGAATTTAATTTTCTCACTCAAAGTATTTAAATATCAGTTGTTAAGATTCATTTTGAATTATCAATTTTTAACTTGATTTCTTTTTATTCAAAATTCATCAAAAATTCAAAGTACTCAAATAATTCTACAATTATGTTAGTTGGTTTAATTATAATTTTTTGAGTTCAAAACTATTTTTATTTTATTTTATTTGAGTTTCCTAGGCTTTATTTCCTATTATTTGCTTTTAAACAAAATCTAAAAAGTCTAAAATGCCCCTGGGCTCACCGGTCAGACCCCCTGGGTCAAAACCATAACGGTTCGGTCCAAACCAGACCCCCTCAGCCCACTCGCTCTCTCACCCGTTCGCTCACCCGCTCAACCTAACCCGCGTGCTCGCTCTGGCGACTATGTCATCATTGCCTCGCCGTTGTGGCCAGCTCCGGCCAGCTTTGGCAGCGCCCTAGTTACTAATCGCTCCACTCTACAATCCTATCCGCGAGTTTCCATTGATTGCATCCTCTAGGGCTCGAATCGACCCCTGGATGGATCTAGGGTTTCGGTGACTTTGTCGTTCTCGTCTTCGGCGATGGTCTACAATGCTCCTAGGACTGGGTCTGGTCCTAGGCGCTCCTCTACCTCCTCTATGGCCTCTACTCCCTCTACTTCGACCTCTGGCAGGTGCAGGTTGAGTCTTCCCCCATGGAAGCTCCCTGTGCCGCCTCTGCATCGTCGCCGACGATGGTGAGCTTGGCTCCCTCGCCTACAAGGTAGGTGACTCCTCTCTCTCTAAATCCTAGTCTCTACTGCTTGCTTTCTATTCTAGGGTTCATCTTTAGCAGTGTGTTTTTCCTAGGTTCAGTACTGTTCTAGCTCAATCCTACGCTTGTCTAGTGTTTGCTATGCTTCTAGTGTACTTTTGATGCTTTCTTCAGTTTCGTTAGTTAACAGTTTTGCAAGGTTTTGGTCAGCTAGGTAGCTTCTAGTAGGTTCTAGAGTGTTCAAGTGTGTTCTAATAGGCTGGTACTCGACATGATCATGCTTGCTTATTCATGACCACTAAAACTATTTCTACTATTAAAATTCAGTTAACTGTCATGATCTTCAGTTAAGTTGTATTCTTTAGTTAATTGTTGTGTCTTCAGTTCACTGTTGAATTCCTAGTTAATTACTACTTATTTGTGTAGTTGTTACTTATGAATGTGCTAAGCATCCATAGTTCACGGATTGTATGTGTATGTTTGTATAAATTTCTTATATGCTCTTTAACTGTGTTTGTTACTTCTATCTGAACTTGTACATGCACTGTCAATTGCATGATCAAGTATCCTATTACTATTTCTACTAGGACTAAGGTAAGGCCCTCTAGTGGTTTACTGTGCCAGGACTTTGAGCATACTGGGTTGTTCTCCTTACATGGAGAACACCTAGCAGGGGCTTAGGGTTCTGGGAAGTAGTTGCCACTCCCTCTCACTACTACTATTTCTACTCCTAGGGTTTTAGTTATAACCTTTATATACTACTAAGTGTGCTTGATGAAGATCTGTGGCAGTTCTTCTCCTCCTGGCTCCAGTTCTTGCTCCAATGGCTCCTTCAGATCTTCTCCTTCACACCAGTGGGTGTGTTTGGAGTTCCTCTCCTAGAGCATCTGCCTCAAGGTGATTCTTTAGCTCTATTCTCTCAACCTCTGGTCTGAGAGTGATTCTTATGAGCTTCGTGAGGATTTGTGATCTTCAAGCCTGGGTTTTGGGTCCTATTTATAGTGTTCTAAGGCTGTGCTACTGCTGACACCTATGTGCCATGCAAATGGTGACTAAGGTGCTTATACCGCCTCTCTAATTTGGATTCTAGCATGGATTCATTGAGTCTCCATATGCCTAAACTGGCATGTCAGTTAAGGGCTATTCTGGTAATTTCCTAATTGGTTCCTACAAAAATTCTAGGGTTTTGGAATTTGGTTTAATTCCTTGGTTTGCTGACAGTAACTAGTGTTTTCTTATATTTGTTGTGCATGCTTTCTGTGACATGTGTGATGAACTGTGCAGTGTTCATCATACTTGCATTCTTTTCCAAGAATCCAAGGTTGAGGTGATTTTGGTGGTCTACTACTCTGTTAATTTTTTCTATGTTGGCTTGCTTGATGTGCTAGTCTCTATACTATTGGCTAGTACTACTCTATTTAGATACTATGCTTGATCTTGGTCTGCTGCTGTACTGGTAACAACAGACGCTATACTTGGTCTTTTGCTTGGTTTCTGGTTTGGTCAAGTTCCTGGATACTTCACTTGGTTCTCTACCTATTTCTGGTTTGTGACATCTACTAGATACTACACTTGGTTTTGGTCTCTGTTGACACTATGTGTTCTAGTTCCTATCTAGCTTTGGCTTGCCATCTAAGTCTGTCACCTTTCTTATCTATTTGTGACTAATTCCTTTGCCTTGCCTCAACACAAGGTTTAGGACCAGTTCCTAAACTAAAACTTGGATTCTAAATAAAAAAGGATGAAAATCCAACATTTGGATCTGCCAAGATCCTTTGCTTGATTTTTGTGTGCAGGTTAAAGAAGATCAAGATACGAAGATGTAGTTTAGGATTTTGTAACTTTCTTTTATATTCTTTTCTTAGTTTGTATTAGGGTTTTGATCAAGATGTAATATTTTTCCTTTATTCATGGTACCAGATATTGTAATATCATTGATATATGAAATAAAGTTCTTTTTATTACTACCTTGTGACATTTTACTTTTATGTCAATTATTAATGATTTTTTTTATTTTGAATATGACCTCAAGTTTGAATAAGTCAAACTTCCATTTTGAGATCATAACTATTAAGTTAGTAATAATCCACATATTCAGACAATGGATATTGAATCTTTTAGATTCCCCTCAATTTAATTTACATTTGATTTTCTAAATTTGAAAATATGAATTCATTTTGAAATTTGAATTTCAATTCCTAGTGTTGACCTAAGTCAAAACTCAACACTAGAGTTCAATTTCAATCACTCATATCTTTAAAAATAGAAGTTTTTAATTTTTTCACAATTTCAAATGCATGCAATTCAAATTTGCTCATTGCAATCGAGTCCTAAAACGTTGCTACTTTTTGGGTCATTACATCCTCTCCCCCTTATAACAACTTCGTCCCAAAGTTACGGAACTCGGTACCTAAAGAGTTGAAGATAGTCCCGACGTAAATCATCTTCTTTTTCCCAAGTGGCTTCCCGCTCGGAATGATGTTTCCATTCTACTTTGTAGTACTTTATCGCTCTATTTCACAATCGTTTCCGGTTTTTGGCTAAGATTCTACTAGGTTCTTCCTTATAGGTAAGATCAGGCTCTAATTCTAATTCCGCATAGTTCAAAGGTTCTTTGGGTACTTTCAAACACTTGCGTAGCTGTGACACGTGAAATGTTATGAACTTGAAATAACCGTGAGGGTAGTTCCAATTCAAAAGCTATGGTTCCTTTCTGACTCAGTACTCAAAATGTTCCAATATATCATGGACTTAACTTTACTTTGATTCCGAATCTTTTGACCCCTTTCGTCGGACTAACTCTTAAATAAACCATATCTCTGACTTGAGGTTCCCATGTTCTCCTTTTCAAATCTGCATAACGCTTTTGTCTACTTTGAGCTATTTTTAGTCTATCTCGAATGATATCAATGATTGCTTGTTGATCTTTAATATAGTCAGGTTCAAATTATATATTCCCCCCAACTTCATACCAACATATGGGTGATCTACACTTCCTTCCATATAAGGCTTCAAAAGGTGCCATTTTTATACTACTTTGATAACTATTGTTGTACGAAAATTCTGCTAAAGGTAGGTGTTCAATCCAGGCTCTTCCAAAATCTAGGACACAAGCTCTCAACATGTCTTCTAGGATTTGGTTGGTTCTTTCTATTTGTCCTCCGGTTTGAGGGTGATATGCAGTACTAAAGTCTAACTTTGATCCTAATGAACTTTGCAAATGCTTCCAAAATGCTGAAGTAAAGACTGATCCTCGATCAGATATTATCTTTGGTACTCCATGCTTACTTACAATTTCATTGACATATATTTAGGCTAACTTCTCACATTTATATTTTTGATTAACTGCTAAGAAATGTGCGCTTTTTGTAAGTCTATCAACAATTACCCAGATCATATCTTTGTGGATTTTGGTCATGGGCAATCCTGTGATAAAATCCATTCCTATTTCCTCCCATTTCCACATGGGTATCGGTAATGGTTGTAATTTTCCGGCTGGACTTTGATGTTCGGCTTTTACTTTTTGACAAGTATGACATTCAGAAACATACTTTGCTATTTCTCTCTTCATATTGTTCCACCAAAATATTTCCTTTAAATCTATGTACATCTTTGTACTTCCGGGATGAATTGAATACGGTGTTTGGTGTGCTTCTTTTAGGATTATTTCTTTGATTTCGGGAATGTTTGGTACACATATTCTTCCTTGGAACCATAGAGATTGCTTCTCCCTTAGTTCAAAAGATGATTGTCTTCCTTCTTAGATACGGTTCACTTCCTCGGCTAGGAATGCATCTTCACTTTGTCTATTTATGATGGTGTGTTTAAGATTGACATTCAGGTCAGTCATAGCTCCTAGGCTATGATTCAAAAATTCTACTTGGATTTGATTGAGTTCCTTTTGTAATTCTTTTGGTATTTCGGTGTCTATGAACATATCACATGTTACCTTTCGACTTAATGCATCTGCTACTACATTAGCTTTTCATGGTGCATAATTCATAGTTATGTCGTAATCTTTAATCAATTCTAACCATCTTCTTTGTCTCATATTCAACTCCTTTTGAGTGAAGAAATACTTAAGACTTTTATGATCCATGTATAGTTCACACTTAACTCCATATAGAAAATGTCTCCAACTTTTAAGTGCATATACAACGACTGCTAACTCTAAATCATGAGTTGGGTAATTTACTTCATGTGGTTTCAATTGTTTGGAACCATAGGCTATTACTTTTCTGTCTTGCATTAATACACATCCTAATCCATTCTTGGATGCATCACAGTACACTGTATAATCTTTTCCATTTTCAGGTACTGCCAAAACTAGTGCTATTGTTAATTTTTTTTAGTTCTTGGACACTTTGCTCGCATTTCTTGGTCCATTCAAATGGTACATATTTTCTTAATAACTTGGTCATTGGTCTGGCAATCTTATAAAATCCTTCTATGAATCTTCGGTAATATCCAGCCATTCCTAAGAATCCTCAAATTTCCTTGACATTCTTTGGTGCTTTCCAATCTAGAACGGCTTGAACTTTATTTGGGTTTACCGCTATTCCTTCTTTTGTTATAACATGTCCTAGGAATTCTACTTTGTCTAACCAAAATTCGCATTTGCTGAACTTGGCATGCAACTGATGTTCTCTTAGAATTTGTAGAACTATTCTCAAATGATTGGCATGCTCAACTTGATCCTTTGAATATACCAATACGTCATCTATAAATACTATGACAAACTTATCTAAGTACTTCATGAATATTTTGTTCATTAAGTTCATGAATATTGCTGGTGCATTGGTCAATCCAAATGCTACAACAAAGTATTCATGGTGTCCGTATCTTGATACAATGTTGTCTTCAGAATATCTTCTTCCTTTATCTTTATCTGATGGTATCCAGATCTTAAATCTATTTTGGAGAAAACTCCTGCTCCTTTTACTTGATCAAACAAATCTTGTATTGTTGGTAACGGATATTTGTTCTTTATGGTGACATTATGTAAGTTTATATAGTCTCCACACATTCTTCTTCCTCCATCTCTTTTATCCACAAAGATGACTGGAGTTCCCCAAGGTGATACACTTTCTCTTATGAATCCTTTTTCTTCAAGTTCATCTATCTAAGTTTTGAGTTCTTCTAACTCTTTCGGACCCATTTTATATGGTGCTTGCGCTATTGGCGTTGTTCCGGGTATTAGATCAATGGTAAACTCTATTTCTCTGTCTGGTGGCATTCTGAGTAACTCTTTTGGAAACACATCTTGAAATTCTCTGACTATTGGGATGTCTTCTATTCTAACTTCCTTAAGTGAATTCATCCATAACTCGACTTCCATATGAGTATGCTTATCTCCTTGATATATGGCTTTTCCACCTCCTGGTTCTCTAATTGCTACGGTATTCTCTGCACAATCAATTTGTGCTCCATGGTTTGATAACCAATCCATACCCAATATGACTGCGATATCTCTCATCAGTATAACATATAAGTCCATGTAACACTCGTTACCACAAATCATAAGGACTTGTTGTTTTCTAATGTGCGTAACTAAAATAATTCCCCTGGCAGATAAAATCGTGATCAGATATGCTAATTCATTACACTTAATTTTGTATGCATCGACGAACTCTCTCGATATGAATGAAGTTGTTGCTCCGGTGTCAAATAAAACTTTGCCAGGATATGTTGAAATATTAAGCGTACCTATGACTGCTTGATCTGAGTGAATTACTTCTTCGACATTGGTGCAGTTTAGTTTTCCAAAGGGTTTTCCTTTTCGTCCCGCATCGATCCTCCCAAAGCTCCTTCCTTGAGAAGCTATCGGTGCGTTTGGTGGTTGATACGTTGCAAACGTATCTATAATTTTTGATGCTCCATGCTTGTTTTATACCAATTGCTATATGTTTTGTCTATACTTTATGGCACTTTTATGATTTATTTGGACTAACCTACTAATAGTTGCAAAAGTGCACAATGTTCTTGTTTTACATTTGGATGTGTAGGAATTACCAAGAATACAAGTGGAAACCTTGTTGGAGTCAAATTGGGACTTTCCAGAAATCTGGGCCAGAACTTTTTCGAAGATGGTTTACGGGTCGAAGACGGCATCAAAAGGAAAACTCTTCTATTACAAAGTTGTAGGGAATTTCACGACGAATGTTCTGGACATAAAATTCACCTGATTCCGAGTCCAGACGGCCGAGATAAGCCCGCTCCATTGCGGCCCAAGATGGGGAGACGGGAATCCGAGAGACTATATAAAGGGAGGAACCCTAGCTCGTGGGAGACACCTCCACCCACGAATTTGCAGCCACCAGAGCCACATTTTTGCCTCCCCCATGGATCCCATCTCCATGGGGGAGGGCTCCCATGAAGCCATGAAGGAAGGGGGCTAAGGGGCGGCGCTTCCCATGATGCCGGCGGCGGGGGAGTCCCCCGCGCCGCCGCCGCCATCGCCGTCCGCGCCCCTCGCTGCTCATCTCCGCCATCTTTACCGCTATCTCCATCACCAACTCCTCCTATTATGTAGTGGTTCATCCTCCCACACACCTTTGTACCGTCCTATGTAAACATGGTGTTTGATGCTATAATATTTATCCTATGATCTATGTCATGTTTGCATAGTTTATTTGTTCTTAGATTGATTTGTGGAATGTCTTTGGTTCATTAGAGTTGTATGTTGATATGGTACTGTCCTTTGGTGTCCATTATATTTATGCGCGTATGGATTAAACATCATAGGGTTTGTAGTATGTGTAAGAGGAAGGGGAAATGTAACATCCCAGGATGTGAGGCTAGAAATAGAGAGAACATGGAAGTGTGCATTGCATTTATGCATAGAAAATCTGGGAAATTTTCGCGCTATTAAATAAAACTTATCAAAGTGATTGAAGCTTCTCTTGAGTTGATGGAACTGAAGTAGCTCATCGACTGAAGTGCGATAAACTTCAACATGACCTTTGTTAATAACCTTGTTTTGGGTAGAGATAATAACAACAGTAAAAGGAGATGAATGTGAGGTAGGATTAATATGTTAACACATCATTTTACGACCTCATAACCAATTCTACCATGATCCCCATGGTATTTCTTAAACCTAAATCATTGAAGCCATTCCTAGCTTAAAGGAAGACAACACAAGTCTTACCTTGACTCTTAATCTACTTTGTTTTCATATGTTGATTATCATAATCTTTCCCATCTAAATCTATTTATCTCCAGAACAAGGAGAGAGTCTATATCAAATCCAATATCATTCCTATCTCTTGAGATAGAACCATAGGGTATAATTTAGAAGCTTTAGAAAAGGGAGAGACTAACCTAGTACCAAGTTGATTAGAGGAGTTTACAATAGAGTTTAACTGCATAAATAATTAGCCAGTACTTCTGGGTATAATTTAAATCACTCTTAAACTTGTTACCAAAATTGGTAAACCACAAGGTCTAAAGTGCATAAAAGCCACCCATTCTTATTTAAATCATAACTTATTAACTATATGAGATATAACAAAATTAAGCTCATTTACATTACATTAAATAGTTCAAACTATTTGAATAAAATTAACTATGACCATTTTGAAACTCTTATGATCATGCCTTGGTGAAATCAAATAAAATCATTCAAAGTTTGAACATGACCTTTGCTAACTTTGAATATTTTGAGCACAACTGATAATAGGAACAAATAAGATAGGACAATGTGCATAATTCACAATAACAGGATCATTTCAAATTTGAACTTTGGAAGTTAAACTTCCAAACAATTAATACAACATCAATTGATAACAATTCAATTGTGAATTACAAATATGTATAAGAATATGAATTGATTCAGCCACAAATCCATTTAGTGCCAAATGCCACTTGGCTGTCCAAAATAAAGATTAATAGAGGATAATCATCATGCGACCTAGGATAGTTATCCACTTCAAAATATCTTCCTTTACTTGAACCCCAAGTAATGTTCATAGTTATCCACTTGAAAATATCTTCCTTTACTTGAACCCCAAGTAATGTTCATAGTTATCCACTTGAAAATATCTTCCTTTACTTGAACCCCAAGTAATACTCATACATGAGAGCTTGACAACAAGTAGCTTACACACCTTGCTAAAACAAGAGTCACCACTTGAGGTGTCAACTTGTGGAGGGCCTCAAAATGCTATAAAAGGAACCCCATGGCATCCATTTGACACCATAGAATCATGGTAGGAGATGACCAACAAATTTGGGCCATATCATACCTTAGTTAGGGCCTAGAAACATCACCATCACATAAGAAACACCACTATCGCACCAGCAACACCACCACACAATCTACCCTGCTCATGAGTTGAGCAACAGGGCAGGATTCACCACCACCAGCACAACCACAAGAACCAAACCAGCAAGACCAAGACCAAATGGTTACTTAGTTCAATTAGGAATTAGGTCAAGGAGCTAGGAGGTGCAGGCATGCCACAAGATGCAGGTTTATCAGATTTCCCGAAGAACAAGCTTCACAAGACCACCAGGTTGGTCTAGTATGAGAGGAGAGGAGTGTAGTTATTGGGAAAAGGGAAGAACTCACCATAAGCAAGAGAAATATATGCCTCTGATCTGAAATCATCTACTAAAAACATATACATGGTCCAGGGGCATATCACATACATCTAAGTGATCATATGAGCACCAAGAACAAACAAGTAAATTTACTAGGAAGCAAATCAAACCCAGAAAATCTAGAGTAGCTATTCATGTCATGTATATGTCTATACCAAGAAATTTACTATCAACATATGCATAATATTCATACACCTACACTTGCATAACAAAGGTTAGAACATTATCTTTAGCTGTCATTAGTTAGTGAACACACCAATAGTTAATTGTGTGAATGCTTATATAACCTAGCATGCTAAGATAAATTAGTATACACTCTAATACCTCACTTACATATTATTTGAGATGCATCTTTGCATATAGCCAAATTAACTAGATACCATATCCTTTGCAAGAGCATGTGTGGAATTAATTGCCAGAACACCACCTTAAGAAAAGCACCCCTTTCATTTAAATAAACACTTGCATGTATGTATCTCAACAAACAAGTATCATAGGGATGAACTAGGTCATCTAGCACCATACCACCACCCATGACCAGATAGTATAGGGAAATATCATCAGCAAAACCCTCTAATCATTTGATTATCTCTAAATCCAAGAGTTGCATCCAAACAATAATTGATTAGTGATCAACCAAGTCCTTTATTTGGTGATCAACCCACATAATTGATTGCATCTTTATTCTAAACTCAACTATCCTTTATAAAGATAAGGAGAAACATAAAACCATGTTATAGGGTACACACCTTAATGTTAAATTCAACATAACTATTAGTATTGTCCTACCATATCACTGCAAATTAGTGCTTCTGCATATTACTAGTAACTGTCCAAGACTTGATCAAAGTTCTGGACATTCTAATAATAGTATTTGAATTCATTCCTATTAAAATCCCTACCTAAATTTAAATAATATATACATTATAGTTATGTGCTAATGCACCTAAACATTGCCTAATACACCATTACATAATATTAAATAACCTATCAAAATATTGGACAAAGTTCAAACAAATGAAAACCTGCAAAACAGAATCAAATTCAAATAAAAATCAGCAAATAGAAAACAGATGAAAAAGAAAAAGAATCAAGCAGAGAAAAAATAGAGAGAGAAGCATACCAGACCGCAACCCATCGAGCCGGCCCAGCTAGCCAGCCCATTCGGGGCCCGGCTTGGATACCGGTTCGGTCTTAGACCGACAGGCGAGACCCACCCGTCAGAAGAAGAGGTCATCATCTTCCTCTTCCTCTCTTCTGCACGGTCGACATGACGCCGGCGTGCTCCACGTCCTCATTGACGATAAGATCATCTCGAGCCCTATAAATACCTTGGGAGGTCCGTCGTGCCGCACTTTTCCTTCGCCGCCCCCTCATTCCCTCTCCATCCTTCTCTATCTTCACCACCCAGCCGCAGGATCTCGCCGGAGACCTGCAAAGAGCCGTAGATGGAGGTCATCCCGGAGGCTATGGAGTGTCCCAGGAGAAGCGCCTCGCCGTATTGATCTTGCTGGAGGAATCACGCATCCAGGGGAGCTCGGGTTAGGCCGAATCGAGCTGTTCCCTTCTCCCAGACATCGCTGGAATCCGTGAAGCTTCGCTCATCACCGATCACCATCGACCCAATTGATCAGTTCATCAGACTCAGGTTGATGTTGCGCACCTCTGGAACCATTTAGCTCATCCTTTCGTAATCTGTAGCTTGGTTCCCGTAGTTCACCGTCATGCGCCGCCGCAGTGAAGCTCGCCGGAGCTATCTCCGGTGACCATTTCCGAGCGGCGCTTGCACTAACAAACTCGGCGTGTTGTACTGGTTCTATTTCACCCACACACGAAATCCAGGGGGGCTGGAATCACCATCTTCGGCGATCGCTGGCGATGATCTGCTCCCAGTCAACTTCTTGACTCGGCCCTGCCTACGTGGCATTAACCCAAACCACGGGCCCCACTAGTCAGTCTATTTGACCAAGACTTCTGCCTGTGTGGCAGCTGGCCAAGCATTGTCCCACCAGTCAGTCTCTGCGGGTAGGTTAGGGTTCAGTAGGAAAAGGTTTTTCCTGTTAATTAGAAATTCCAGGAAAACATCCAAACTTAGAAAAAACATATCTATTTCATTTTGAATCAGAAAAATGCAAATAAGATATCAAAATGATCACAAAAGTAAGACCTATATATTTGTACTGTGATATTATATACTTGTGTGGAATAATTTTGAGTGAAATTTAAAAACATGCTTAAGTACTATTTTTGAATATGAATTGGAATCAAATTTAGGAATCAAATAATTTCTCTAATTATGTAGTAAATATTGTTACACTTAAACAACCCTATTGTAGTTACTACTTCATTATTATAGGATCTTAAATTCAACTTTGCCATTAGCACTTAAATCACTAGAGTTATTTTCCATGGATAATTTTAAAGTACTTAAATTATGCAGGACATCAACAAGTAATAGTAATTTGTATTTGAAGTTATTTCTTAACTTTCATTAATTAAATAAGTAACTAGTTCTAAGTGCTTAATTCAACCAGGATGAATGATTAACTTAATTACTTTAACATTTTAAGTTAAAAACCTAAAAACTTATAATAAGAAGAATCATGTTCTATTCATTAACCCAAATTCCTAAGAATAATTGTGATCACTTAAAATGAGTATACTAATTACCCTTTTAAAGAATGTGTTCTTCAAAAGTTATTCTTTTGAGATACCTTGAAAATAAGCATCAAACCATTTCCTTTTAGTTATAAATTAAAACCCTAAGTTATATTAAGATTGTTGTCAACCCTAGAACTACTTAGATATTACTATGTGTATACTTTACTTTGACTTTGCATATCCATGATCAACCAAGTTCTTGCTAATTATAAGATGCAACTTAAAAGTGTTACCTTCATGTCTACACCATCAACCATCATTCTCTTGTAGCAAGGAATGATTATAACACCCTAAAACAATAGCTTTTCTTAAAGTCTTATTCTTTTAATAGCACCTGATAGTGATCTAACCTAAAATGCTTAACAACCATGTTATGGTGTGATTTAGAAGTGCAACACATCATAAAGAAATCACCCTCACTCAATGATAACAAATCATCGGGGTTAGGTTATGCTTAGAGTGTTGCATATCATATCTTATGCATATCATGCTGCAGATTTCTAACATCATCCCTACCAGATGATGATTGCTATTTCAGAATTGGGATTTCTATCGTATCGAAGACCCTGACTCGCATAATCTTGCAGTCAGAAAGGCAAGTTCACTCTTGCTCATATCTCTTGTTTAATTTTAGCAAATTACTTGCAAATATACCGGTGGTATGATTATTACTGCATCGAAAAGCAAAAGGTTCTCTTTTCATAATTAACATGATTAGCTGGTTATCGACCCGAGTGGTGGTAACCTAGGATGGCTGGCAAATGGAACCATGGTATGATTGTTGTGGTGGAGGTTCCATTTGTTCGGGAAAGTGAACCCTAGGACTTAACAACCAATGTCGCCAGTGATTCTAGCGCCGCAAATAACGGTCAACCATGAGATCTGGAATGGGACGGAGAAGTCAGCTGTATCTTTTTCCTCTCGCATGCCAACGGATCAGTAGTCGAGTGTTGTCTTGCGCGGGCTACTATAGTGCATAGTGGGGGAAATGCGTTTCCTGCCGGGTTGCCTATAGTATAGGGGGGACAAGCTGGCTAATTGATCTATGATGGATTGTAACGGTCATCCGGGTCGGTCTACCCATATTGCATAGGAGCGGGCACCGGGGTCTGGGCTGGTCTACCTATGGGGTCGTCCATAGTGTAAAGGGGAAGGACTAGTGCACCAATCGGTTGGCATATGTGGTATAGGAGATGGATGGACTTACAAAAGGGTGGGTCTGCGGGGTCGCGGAGAAGAACAGTGATTGGCTTGGATCACAAGACTAGGCCCCACACAAAGGAAGTGTGGACGAGCATGCAACTCGGATGTGCAGCAAGGCTTTGATCTCTCATGGGTACAAGTGACCACCTCTGCTGAGTGTAAGAAAGTATCTGGATACTCCCTGTTCCGGGAAGGAGCTGCGAACGCGGCAGGAAAGGAGCCCATCGAAGCTCTAATCAACATGTGAAGGCTGACGAACATAGTTCTTTTGAATAAAATCAACCTTTGAAGAAATGTTTACAAAAACTTGCATTGCCAAACGACTCTTGGGTCTAAGGCTGTAGATAGTGCATCAAACACCTTATCCCTTATATGAACTTGCTGGGTAACGCTCATTACTCACCCCACTCTCTCTTAACCTTTGCTTAGATTGGAGGCAACACAAGGAGGCAACCTCGAGACACTGAAGATGAAGATGAAGCCTTCTACCAATGTCAGAATCATCAATGGAGTCAACAACTATACCAAGATTGGAGGAAAACTAGAATAGGAATAGAAGGGACCCAACTCCCTAATCCTAGAACCTAAGTAGCTAAGGCTAGTCTGTAGTAAGCCAACTGCATTAGTTGTAGCTCTAGTTTAGTCTTCAGTATATTATTTCTCGTTTGTAGTCGCCGGGACTAAACCTCTACCTGTTGAGGAGGTTCCGAAGATCTTCTGTATGATGAAATTGTAATCCTATAGACATACCTTGGACCTGCGATGTTTCTGTTGTACCACTCTGATCGATGTAATACTAGTGAGACAGTGTTTCATTGGTGTTATGTCAACGACTTGCATACTACACATGCAGTGGTATGCTGGGTCACCACAGTTGGTATCAGAGCAAACGCTTTGACCCTAGGATTAAAACCCTTTAATAGGAGACCTGTAGGTTTGGTAGTGACTATAGGAAGCCATCTTATCTGAACTAATTCTTCTTATGACTTGGGATGGATATTCAATAAAAGAATACTCCTGACACACTTGAGTCAAATTTCTTATCTGTTATTCTTAAGTGAAGCTAGATATCTTGTTCCATACCAAGTAGTTATGACATTATTTTAAACCTTACACAATGGAGGAAAGTAGGTTACACTTGGTATACAATACATGGTAGTCCAAAGAGAGGATACAACCGGAATGGGAACTATCCTATTTGAAGAAGTATACCAAGAGCATTATGTTAAGCTTGAGTCATCCGAAACTGTAGTACGATGATGTCAAGTGATAAAGTGAAACTATATAAGGTAGTAGGATCCCAATTAAGTCATGTATGTGGATACTCAAGAATTCCATATACAAGTAAGAAGTACCCACGGTGTAAAAGCTTGGAGCATGTTAGATTCACTTGAGAATCCTTACATGTCGGAGTAGAGCTCTACAGTAAACCAGCAATTCCTTGCTGAGGAAGAAGATGTTCAATAAGAAAGATGAATGAAGTGTTCCAAACCATGGTAACTAGGTCAAGTGTACCACAACTATAGTCTTTAGTTCGAGGAGATTTATCAAAGCACAACAGAGAACTCCATGAAAATCATGGAGCTGTGTGAACCATGCTTAGCGAAGTAGGTGTTTAGTGAAGCTATGCAAGAAGTTTCGAAAGATCATGTGAGGGTAGTCTTCAATAGAACGAAAGGTAAGTTATAGAAGGGTAGAAAGGCACATATAGGTCAGCTATAAAGACTCCCAAACCCACTTTGTACAAGTTTATTCGATTGCAATTGAGCAATTGGAGTAAATATTGAGACAAAAGAGTAGTAGTCCACCACTATGTGCAATATAGCACGATATAAACCTATATTACTTGGTGCTATAAAATACACATATAAGCCTGAATTATAGAGATGTTTTACTCAACGGGCTTATGATGATGTATGTTGCCAGCACACATTTGGATTTTTCTTGGATTTTTATTGATTGACTAGATCCATACATGAAGTTTAACTCTGATATGCAAATGCATGTTGCACTATCAAGTTCTTACTTCATGGTATTGGTCTAGAGGGTTAAAGGATTCGTGTGAGGAAGAGACGAGTTCCGAAGACAGTCAAGACAATGATGAAGAAATCACAAGAAGAAGGAAGCCAAATAAGAAGGGAATGCAAGAGAAGTCACTTAAGGAACAATATATTAGGATTCCAATGGTGTATTTCTTGCAATACAAACCCTAGAAGAGGAAACTTTGATTAAGAGATACCACAGTAGTAAGACACATTCATGGAAGTATCATGAAGTGGTAGAAGTATGAAGTATTGGAATTTATTGGAACTCTAAGTTCGTAAATACTAGATCCGAACACCAGATTATGGAGTAGAACCACTAATTAGGTTAGCTACAATTGAGTTTGAGGTATTTGAGCTCGTTGTTATGCAGCCTTGGTTATGCTTAGTACATCACGGGTCGATTGAGGTGTTGTAGTACCGATGATCCATTCCGGTATTGCCTGCTGCTTTACTCAGCCTGGGAGTGGTAACCCCAGTAACCCTCGTTGCTAGCGTGACTAAGACACATAACATTTCTATATAACATTGATCCCTAATCCCAAAATCTTGAATTGTAGATTGGTGGTTAAGACGTTAGCAACATCTTTTCTTATCTTCGAGTGTAGTCTTTGTCTACGGACCAAGACTTGTGAGATTTTCGTAGGTTTTCATGTTAGCAATGATACATTGAAGCCATTGGTTCGTTTATATCCCTTTTGGTTCATATCTTGCTCAATATATACAACTGCCTGTCGTGGATGTCCTCCGATACAAGAGAAACTCTGCCAGATTTTTCCCATGGCTTTGTATATACCCTATCGTCTGGATTAGGATTGATAACGGTGGCAAAACCCAATTCTCATCAACCCTTAGAACTTTTGGGTAGGTAAATCTATCCAAAAGTGGAGTAGAACACCCTACTTGAACATATAATCGAAGAATTCATACCGGATATCCACAATTGTGTGGGTACACCGCAGATTCCTTCGAGAGACCATTTGGAAAGCCTAAGGGGGAGAGTAAGCCTCAAGTTGGAAGAACTAGACCAAATCAATTGGAGTAAGAAGGAGGTCTAGACTAAGATGAGATTAGCTTTATTTCCGTAAGGTGATGTCGAGGTACTGTATTGATACTTGCCTTGGAAGTTCGTCAGTATGGAAGTTGAGGTTTATACCTCATGGAAGCAACAACTGGAATTTAAACTTGACCAAAAGGAGTAATTAATACCTTTAAGAAGCAGAAATTGGGGAGAAACCAAAGATGATGGAAGTTGGATGAAGTATATTTGAACGACACTTCCCCAAGATTCACCGTAGCTCCATTAGGAGAGAAGTGAAGGAGTTAGACAATTATGGACCATGAACCACCGCTAGTATGAACCACAGTTGGTATGAACTAAATCTTTAGGAATACCTATGCCTTAAAGGACCTCTTAAGTATTATCTTGAGCTCCGTGAAGCCTTATTTTATAGACCATATAGAAGGTTGATACCCCACTATGGAGACCTTACCAAAACAGCTTGTAAAACTAAGTAAACTAAGGAGCCGAAGACTATTGGATTTCCCAAGAATGTTGGAAGACAACTTAGGACTCATTCAAGTAACAATTGTTCAGAGTCAGAAAAAGAGGATTTAAGAGATACTCTGAACAAAGGATATCATCTATATCCAAATTCTACGGAGATGGAGTTGCAAGCTAGATGTTATCGATGATAAGCTCAGCCCAAACGTAAGAGAGTTTGAACTTCGAGGACGAAGTTGATTTTAAGGGGGAGAGTCTGTAACATCCCAGGATGTGAGGCTAGAAATAGAGAGAACACAGAAGTGTGCATTGCATTCATGCATAGAAAATCTGGGAAATTTTCACGATATTAAATAAAACTTGTCAAAGTGATTGAAGCTTCTCTTGAGTTGATGGAACTAAAGTAGCTCATCGACTGAAGTGCGATAAACTTCAACATGACCTTTGTTAATAACCTTGTTTTGGGTAGAGATAATAACAACAATCAAAGGAGATGAATGTGAGGTAGGATTAATATGTTAACACATCATTTTAGGACCTCATAACCAATTCTACCATGATCCCCATGGTATTTCTTAAACCTAAATCATTGAAGCCATTCCTAGCTTAAAGGAAGACAACACAAGTCTTACCTTGACTCTTAATCTACTTTGTTTTCATATCTTGATTATCATAATCTTTCCCATCTAAATCTATTTATCTCCAGAACAAGGAGAGAGTCTATATCAAATCCAATATCATTCCTATCTCTTGAGATAGAACCATAGGGTATAATTTAGAAGCTTCAGAAGAGGGAGAGACTAACCTAGTACCAAGTTGATTAGAGGAGTTTACAATAGAGTTTAACTGCTTAAATAATTAGCCAGTACTTCTGGGTATAATTTAAATCACTCTTAAACTTGTTACCAAAATTGGTAAACCACAAGGTCTAAAGTGCATAAAAGCCACCCTTTCTTATTTAAATCATAACTTATTAACTATATGAGATATAACAAAACTAAGCTCATTTACATTACATTAAATAGTTCAAACTATTTGAATAAAATTAACTATGACCATTTTGAAACTCTTATGATCATGCCTTGGTGAAATCAAATAAAATCATTCAAAGTTTGAACATGACCTTTGCTAACTTTGGATATTTTGAGCACAACTGATAATAGGAACAAATAAGATAGGACAATGTGCATAATTCACAATAACAGGATCATTTCAAATATGAACTTTGGAAGTTAAACTTCTAAACAATTAATACAACATCAATTGATAACAATTCAATTGTGAATTACAAATATGTATAAGAATATGAATTGATTCAGCCACAAATCCATTTAGTGCCAAATGCCACTTGGCTGTCCAAAATAAAGATTAATAGAGGATAATCATCATGCCACCTAGGATAGTTATCCACTTGAAAATATCTTCCTTTACTTGAACCCCAAGTAATGTTCACAGTTATCCACTTGAAAATATCTTCCTTTACTTGAAACCCAAGTAATGCTCATACATGAGAGCTTGACAACAAGTAGCTTACACACCTTGCTAAAACAAGAGTCGCCACTTGAGGTGTCAACTTGTGGAGGGCCTCAAAATGCTATAAAAGGAACCCCATGGCATCCATTTGACACCATAGAATCATGGTAGGAGATGACCAACGAATTTGGGCCATATCATACCTTAGTTAGGGCCTAGAAACATCACCATCACATAAGAAACACCACTATCGCACCAGCAACACCACCACACAATCTACCCTGCTCATGAGTTGAGCATCAGGGCAGGATTCACCACCACCAGCACAACCACAAGAACCAAACCAGCAAGACCAAGACCAAATGGTTACTTAGTTCAATTAGGAATTAGGTCAAGGAGCTAGGAGGTGCAGGCATGCCACAAGACGCATGTTTATCAGATTTCCCGAAGAACAAGCTTCACAAGACCACCAGGTTGGTCTAGTATGAGAGGAGAGGAGTGTAGTGTAGTTATTGGGAAAAGGGAAGAACTCACAATAAGTAAGAGAAATATATGCCTCTGATCTGAAATCATCTACTAAAAACATATACATGGTCCAGGGGCATATCACATACATCTAAGTGATCATATGAGCACCAAGAACAAACAAGTAATTTTACTAGGAAGCAAATCAAACCCAAAAAATGTAGAGAAGCTATTCATGTCATGCATATGTCTGTACCAAGAAATTTACTATCAACATATGCATAATATTCATACACCTACACTTGCATAACAAAGGTTAGAACATTATCTTTAGCTGCCATTAGTTAGTGAACACACCAATAGTTAATTGTGTGATTGCTTATATAGCCTAGCATGCTAAGATAAATTAGTATACACTCTAATACCTCACTTACATATTATTTGAGATGCATCTTTGCATATAGCCAAATTAACTAGATACCATATCCTTTGCAAGAGCTTGTGTGGAATTAATTGCCAGAACACCACCTTAAGAAAAGCACCCCTTTCATTTAAATAACACTTGCATGTATGTATCTCAACAAACAAGTATCATAGGGATGAACAAGGTCATCTAGCACCATACCACCACCCATGACCAGATAGTATAGGGAAATATCATCAGCAAAACCCTCTAATCATTTGATTATCTCTAAATCCAAGAGTTGCATCCAAACAATAATTGATTAGTGATCAACCAAGTCCTTTATTTGGCGATCAACCCACATAATTGATTGCATCTTTATTCTAAACTCAACTATCCTTTATAAAGATAAGGAGAAACATAAAACCATGTTATAGGGTACACACCTTAATGTTAAATTCAACATAACTATTAGTATTGTCCTACCATATCACTGCAAATTAGTGCTTCTGCATATTACTAGTAACTGTCCAAGACTTGATCAAAGCTCTGGACATTCTAATAATAGTATTTGAATTCATTCCTATTAAAATCCCTACCTAAACTTAAATAATATATACATTATAGTTATGTGCTAGTGCACCTAAACATTGCCTAATACACCATTACATAATATTAAATAACCTATCAAAATATTGGACAAAGTTCAAATAAATGAAAACCTGCAAAACAGAATCAAATTCAAATAAAAATCAGCAAATAGAAAACAGATGAAAAAGAAAAAGAATCAAGCAGAGAAAAAAATAGAGAGAGAAGCGTACCAGACCGCAGCCCATCGAGCCGGCTTAGCTAGCCAGCCCATTCGGGGCCCGGCTTGGATACCGGTTCGGTCTTAGACCAATAGGCGGGACCCACCCGTCAGAAGAAGAGGTCATCGTCTTCCTCTTCCTCTCTTCTGCACGGTCGACATGACGCCGGCGTGCTCCACGTCCTCGTTGATGATAAGATCATCTCGAGCCCTATAAATACCTTGGGAGGTCCGTCGTGCCGCACTTTTCCTTCGCCGCCCCCTCATTCCCTCTCCATCCTGCTCTATCTTCACCACCCAGCCGCAGGATCTCGCCGGAGACCTGCAAAGAGCCGTCGATGGAGGTCATCCCGGAGGCTATGGAGTGTCCCAGGAGAAGCGCCTCACCGTATTGATCTTGCTGGAGGAATCACGCATCCAGGGAGCTTGGGTTAGGCTGAATCGAGCTGTTCCCTTCTCCCAGACATCGCCAGAATCCGTGAAGCTTCGCTCATCTCCGATCACCATCGACCCAATTGATCAGTTCATCAGACTCAGGTTGATCTTGCGCACCTCTGGAACCATTTAGCTCATCCTTTCGTAGTCTGTAGCTTGGTTCCCGTAGTTCACCGTCATGCGCCGCCGCGGTGAAGCTCGCTGGAGCCATCTCCGATGACCATTTCCGAGCGGCGCTTGCACTAACAAACTCGGCGTGTTGTACTGGTTCTATTTCACCCACACACAAAATCCAGGGGGGCTGGAATCACCATCTTCGGCGATCGCTGGCGATGATCAGCTCCCAGTCAACTTCTTGACTCGGCCCTACCTACGTGGCATTGACCCAAACCACGGGCCCCACTAGTCAGTCTATTTGACCAAGACTTCTGCCTGTGTGGCAGCTGGCCAAGCATTGTCCCACCAGTCAGTCTCTGCGGGTAGGTTAGGGTTCAGTAGGAAAAGGTTTTTCCTGTTAATTAGAAATTCCAGGAAAACATCCAAACTTAGAAAAAACATATCTATTTCATTTTGAATCAGAAAAATGCAAATAAGATATCAAAATGATCACAAAAGTAAGACCTATATATTTGTACTGTGATATTATATACTTGTGTGGAATAATTTGAGTGAAATTTAAAAACATGCTTAAGTACTATTTTTGAATATGAATTGGAATCAAATTTAGGAATCAAATAATTTCTCTAATTATGTAGTAAATATTGTTACACTTAAACAACCATATTGTAGTTACTACTTCATTATTATAGGATCTTAAATTCAACTTGCCATTAGCACTTAAATCACTAGAGCTATTTTCCATGGATAATTTTAAAGTACTTAAATTATGCAGGACATCAACAAGTAATAGTAATTTGTATTTGAAGTTATTTCTTAACTTTCATTAATTAAATAAGTAACTAGTTCTAAGTGCTTAATTCAACCAGGATGAATGATTAACTTAATTACTTTAACATTTTAAGTTAAAAACCTAAAACTTATAATAAGAAGAATCATGTTCTATTCATTAACCCAAATTCCTAAGAATAATTGTGATCACTTAAAATGAGTATACTAATTACCCTTTTAAAGAATGTGTTCTTCAAAAGTTATTCTTTGAGATACCTTGAAAATAAGCATCAAACCATTTCCTTTTAGTTATAAATTAAAACCCTAAGTTATATTAAGATTGTTGTCAACCCTAGAACTACTTAGATATTACTATGTGTATACTTTACTTTGACTTTGCATATCCATGATCAACCAAGTTCTTGTTAATTATAAGATGCAACTTAAAAGTGTTACCTTCATGTCTACACCATCAACAATCATTCTCTTGTAGCAAGGAATGATTATAACACCCTAAAACAATAGCTCTTGTTAAAGTCTTATTCTTTTAATAGCACCTGATAGTGATCTAACCTAAAATGCTTAACAACCATGTTATGGTGTGATTTAGAAGTGCAACACATCATAAAGAACTCACCCTCACTCATTGATAACAAATCATCGGGGTTAGGTTACGCTTAGAGTGTTGCATATCATATCTTATGCATATCATGCTGCAGATTTCTAACATCATCCCTACCGGATGATGATTGCTATTTCAGAATTGGGATTTCTATCGTATCGAAGACCCTGACTCGCATAATCTTGCAGTCAGAAAGGCAAGTTCACTCTTGCTCATATCTCTTGTTTAATTTTAGCAAATTACTTGCAAATATACCGGTGGTATGATTATTACTGCATTGAAAGCAAAAGGTTCTCTTTTCATAATTAACATGATTAGCTGGTTATCGACCCGAGTGGTGGTAACCTAGGATGGCTGGCAAATGGAACCATGGTATGATTGTTGTGGTGGAGGTTCCATTTGTTCGGGAAAGTGAACCCTAGGACTTAACAACCAATGTCGCCAGTGATTCTAGCGCCGTAAATAACGGTCAACCATGAGCTCTGGAATAAGATGGAGAAGTCAGCTGTATCTTTTTCCTCTCGCATGCCAACGGATCAGTAGTCGAGTGTTGTCTTGCGCGGGCTACTATAGTGCATAGTGGGGGAAATGCGTTTCCTGCCGGGCTGCCTATAGTATAGGGGGGACAAGCTGGCTAATTGATCTATGATGGATTGTAACGGTCATCCGGGTCGGTCTACCCATATTGCATAGGAGCGGGCACCGGGGTCCTGGGCTGGTCTACCTATGGGGTCGTCCATAGTGTAAAGGGGAAGGACTAGTGCGCCAATCGGTCGGCATATGTGGTATAGGAGATGGATGGACTTACAAAAGGGTGGGTCTGCGGGGTCGTGGAGAAGAACAGTGATTGGCTTGGATCATAAGACTGGGCCCCACACAAAGGAAGTGTGGACGAGCATGCAACTCGGATGTGCAGCAAGGCTTTGATCTCTCATGGGTACAAGTGACCACCTCTCAGAGTGTAAGAAAGTATCTGGATACTCCCTGTTCCGGAAGGAGCTGCGAACGCGGCAGGAAAGGAGCCCATCGAAGCTCTAATCAACATGTGAAGGCTGACGGACATAGTTCTTTTGAATAAAATCAACCTTTGAAGAAATGTTTACAAAAACATGCATTGCCAAACGACTCTTGGGTCTAAGGCTGTAGATAGTGCATCAAGCACCTTATCCCTTATATGAACTTGCTGGGTAACGCTCATTACTCACCCCACTCCCTCTTAACCCTTGCTTAGATTGGAGGCAACACAAGGAGGCAACCTCGAGACACTGAAGATGAAGATGAAGCCTTCTACCAATTTCAGAATCATCAATGGAGTCAACAACTATACCAAGATTGGAGGAAAACTAGAATAGGAATAGAAGGGATCCAACTCCCTAATCCTAGAACCTAAGTAGCTAGGGCTAGTCTATAGTAAGCCAACTGCATTAGTTATAGCTCTAGTTTAGTCTTCAGTATATTATTTCTCGTTTGTAGTCGCCAGGACTAAACCTCTACCTGTTGAGGAGGTTCTGAAGATCTTCTGTATGATGAAATTGTAATCCTATAGACATACCTTGGACCTGCGATGTTTCTGTTGTACCACTCTGATCGATGTAATACTAGTGAGACAGTGTTTCATTGGTGTTATGTCAACGACTTGCATACTACACATGCAGTGGTATGCTGGGTCACCACAGTTGGTATCAGAGCAAACGCTTTGACCCTAGGATTAAAACCCTTTAATAGGAGACCTGTAGGTTTGGTAGTGACTATAGGAAGCCATCTTATCTGAACTAATTCTTCTTATGACTTGGGATGGATATTCAATAAAAGAATACTCCTGACACACTTGAGTCAAATTTCTTATCTGTTATTCTTAAGTGAAGCTAGATATCTTGTTCCATACCAAGTAGTTATGACATTATTTTAAACCTTACACATTGGAGGAAAGTAGGTTACACTTGGTATACAATACATGGTAGTCCAAAGAGAGGATACAACCGGAATGGGAACTATCCTATTTGAAGAAGTATACCAAGAGCATTATGTTAAGCTTGAGTCATCCGAAACTGTAGTACGATGATGTCAAGTGATAAAGTGAAACTATATAAGGTAGTAGGATCCCAATTAAGTCATGTATGTGGATACTCAAGAATTCCATATACAAGTAAGAAGTACCCACGGTGTAAAAGCTTGGAGCATGTTAGATTCACTTGAGAATCCTTACATGTCGGAGTAGAGCTCTACAGTAAACCAGCAATTCCTTGCTGAGGAAGAAGATGTTCAATAAGAAAGATGAATGAAGTGTTCCAAACCATGGTAACTAGGTCAAGTGTACCACAACTATAGTCTTTAGTTCGAGGAGATTTATCAAAGCACAACAGAGAACTCCATGAAAATCATGGAGCTGTGTGAACCATGCTTAGCGAAGTAGGTGTTAGTGAAGCTATGCAAGAAGTTTCAAAAGATCATGTGAGGGTAGTCTTCAATAGAACGAAAGGTAAGTTATAGAAGGGTAGAAAGGCACATATAGGTCAGCTATAAAGACTCCCAAACCCACTTTGTTCAAGTTTATTCGATTGCAATTGAGCAATTGGAGTAAATATTGAGACAAAAGAGTAGTAGTCCACCACTATGTGCAATATAGCATGATATAAACCTATATTACTTGGTGCTATAAAATACACATATAAGCCTGAATTATAGAGATGTTTTACTCAACGGGCTTATGATGATGTATGTTGCCAGCACACATTTGGATTTTCTTGGATTTTTATTGATTGACTAGATCCATACATGAAGTTTAACTCTGATAGGCAAATGCATGTTGCACTATCAAGTTCTTACTTCATGGTATTGGTCTAGAGGGTTAAAGGATTCGTGTGAGGAAGAGACGAGTTCCAAAGACAGTCAAGACAATGATGAAGAAATCACAAGAAGAAGGAAGCCAAATAAGAAGGGAATGCAAGAGAAGTCACTTAAGGAACAATATATTAGGATTCCAATGGTGTATTTCTTGCAATACAAACCCTAGAAGAGGAAACTTTGATTAAGAGATACCACAGTAGTAAGACACATTCATGGAAGTATCATGAAGTGGTAGAAGTATGAAGTATTGGAATTTATTGGAACTCTAAGTTCATAAATACTAGATCCGAACACCAGATTATGGAGTAGAACCACTAATTAGGTTACATACAATGAGTTTGAGGTATTTGAGCTCGTTGTTATGCAGCCTTGGTTATGCTTAGTACATCACGGGTCGATTGAGGTGTTGTAGTACCGATGATCCATTCCGGTATTGCCTGCTGCTTTACTCAGCCTGGGAGTGGTAACCCCAGTAACCCTCGTTGCTAGCGTGACTAAGACACATAACATTTCTATATAACATTAATCCAAATCCCAAAATCTTGAATTGTAGATTGGTGGTTAAGACGTTAGCAACATCTTTTCTTATCTTCGAGTGTAGTCTTTGTCTACGGACCAAGGCTTGTGAGATTTTCGTAGGTTTTCATGTTAGCAATGATACATTGAAGCCATTGGTTCATTTATATCCCTTTTGGTACATATCTTGCTCAATATATACAACTGCCTGTCGTGGATGTCCTCCGGTACAAGACAAACTCTGCCGGATTTTTCCCATGGCTTTGTATATACCCTATCGTCTGGATTAGGATTGATAACGGTGGCAAAACCCAATTCTCATCAACCCTTAGAACTTTTGGGTAGGTAAATCTATCCAAAAGTGGAGTAGAACACCCTACTTGAACCTATAATCGAAGAATTCATACCGGATATCCACAATTGTGTGGGTACACCGCAGATTCCTTCGAGAGACCATTAGGAAAGCCTAAGGGGGAGAGTAAGCCTCAAGTTGGAAGAACTAGACCAAATCAATTGGAGTAAGAAGGAGGTCTAGACTAAGATGAGATTAGCTTTATTTCCGTAAGGTGATGTCGAGGTACTGTATTGATACTTGCCTTGGAAGTTCGTCAGTATGGAAGTTGAGGTTTATACCTCATGGAAGCAACAACTGGAATTTAAACTTGACCAAAAGGAGTAATTAATACCTTTAAGAAGCAGAAATTGGGGAGAAACCAAAGATGATGGAAGTTGGATGAAGTATATTTGAACGACACTTCCCAAGATTCACCGTAGCTCCATTAGGAGAGAAGTGAAGGAGTTAGACAATTATGGACCATGAACCACCGCTAGTATGAACCACAGTTGGTATGAACTAAATCTTTAGGAATACCTATGCCTTAAAGGACCTCTTAAGTATTATCTTGAGCTCCGTGAAGCCTTATTTTATAGACCATATAGAAGGTTGATACCCCCACTATGGAGACCTTACCAAAACAGCTTGTAAAACTAAGTAAACTAAGGAGCCGAAGACTATTGGATTTCCCAAGAATGTTGGAAGACAACTTAGGACTCATTCAAGTAACAATTGTTCAGAGTCGGAAAAAGAGGATTTAAGAGATACTCTGAACAAAGGATATCATCTATATCCAAATTCTATGGAGATGGAGTTGCAAGCTAGATGTTATCGATGATAAGCTCAGCCCAAACGTAAGAGAGTGTGAACTTCGAGGACGAAGTTGATTTTAAGGGGGAGAGTCTGTAACATCCCAGGATGTGAGGCTAGAAATAGAGAGAACACAGAAGTGTGCATTGCATTCATGCATAGAAAATCTGGGAAATTTTCACGCTATTAAATAAAACTTGTCAAAGTGATTGAAGCTTCTCTTGAGTTGATGGAACTGAAGTAGCTCATCGACTGAAGTGCGATAAACTTCAACATGACCTTTGTTAATAACCTTGTTTTGGGTAGAGATAATAACAACAATCAAAGGAGATGAATGTGAGGTAGGATTAATATGTTAACACATCATTTTAGGACCTCATAACCAATTCTACCATGATCCCCATGGTATTTCTTAAACCTTAATCATTGAAGCCATTCCTAGCTTAAAGGAAGACAACACAAGTCTTACCTTGACTCTTAATCTACTTTGTTTTCATATCTTGATTATCATAATCTTTCCCATCTAAATCTATTTATCTCCAGAACAAGGAGAGAGTCTATATCAAATCCAATATCATTCCTATCTCTTGAGATAGAACCATAGGGTATAATTTAGAAGCTTCAGAAGAGGGAGAGACTAACCTAGTACCAAGTTGATTAGAGGAGTTTACAATAGAGTTTAACTGCATTAAATAATTAGCCAGTACTTCTGGGTATAATTTAAATAACTCTTAAACTTGTTACCAAAATTGGTAAACCACAAGGTCTAAAGTGCATAAAAGCCACCCATTCTTATTTAAATCATAACTTATTAACTATATGAGATATAACAAAACTAAGCTCATTTACATTACATTAAATAGTTCAAACTATTTGAATAAAATTAACTATGACATTTTGAAACTCTTATGATCATGCCTTGGTGAAATCAAATAAAATCATTCAAAGTTTGAACATGACCTTTGCTAACTTTGGATATTTTGAGCACAACTGATAATAGGAACAAATAAGATAGGACAATGTGCATAATTCACAATAACAGGATCATTTCAAATATGAACTTTGGAAGTTAAACTTCTAAACAATTAATACAACATCAATTGATAACAATTCAATTGTGAATTACAAATATGTATAAGAATATGAATTGATTCAGCCACAAATCCATTTAGTGCCAAATGCCACTTGGCTGTCCAAAATAAAGATTAATAGAGGATAATCATCATGCCACCTAGGATAGTTATCCACTTGAAAATATCTTCCTTTACTTGAACCCCAAGTAATGTTCACAGTTATCCACTTGAAAATATCTTCCTTTACTTGAAACCCAAGTAATGCTCATACATGAGAGCTTGACAACAAGTAGCTTACACACCTTGCTAAAACAAGAGTCGCCACTTGAGGTGTCAAACTTGTGGAGGGCCTCAAAATGCTATAAAAGGAACCCCATGGCATCCATTTGACACCATAGAATCATGGTAGGAGATGACCAACGAATTTGGGCCATATCATACCTTAGTTAGGGCCTAGAAACATCACCATCACATAAGAAACACCACTATCGCACCAGCAACACCACCACACAATCTACCCTGCTCATGAGTTGAGCATCAGGGCAGGATTCACCACCACCAGCACAACCACAAGAACCAAACCAGCAAGACCAAGACCAAATGGTTACTTAGTTCAATTAGGAATTAGGTCAAGGAGCTAGGAGGTGCAGGCATGCCACAAGACGCATGTTTATCAGATTTCCCGAAGAACAAGCTTCACAAGACCACCAGGTTGGTCTAGTATGAGAGGAGAGGAGGTAGTGTAGTTATTGGGAAAAGGGAAGAACTCACAATAAGTAAGAGAAATATATGCCTCTGATCTGAAATCATCTACTAAAAACATATACATGGTCCAGGGGCATATCACATACATCTAAGTGATCATATGAGCACCAAGAACAAACAAGTAATTTACTAGGAAGCAAATCAAACCCAAAAAATGTAGAGAAGCTATTCATGTCATGCATATGTCTGTACCAAGAAATTTACTATCAACCATATGCATAATATTCATACACCTACACTTGCATAACAAAGGTTAGAACATTATCTTTAAGCTGTCATTAGTTAGTGAACACACCAATAGTTAATTGTGTGAATGCTTATATAACCTAGGCATGCTAAGATAAATTAGTATACACTCTAATACCTCACTTACATATTATTGAGATGCATCTTTGCATATAGCCAAATTAACTAGATACCATATCCTTTGCAAGAGCATGTGTGGAATTAATTGCCAGAACACCACCTTAAGAAAAGCACCCTTTCATTTAAATAAACACTTGCATGTATGTATCTCAACAAACAAGTATCATAGGGATGAACTAGGTCATCTAGCACCATACCACCACCCATGACCAGATAGTATAGGGAAATATCATCAGCAAAACCCTCTAATCATTTGATTATCTCTAATCCAAGAGTTGCATCCAAACAATAATTGATTAGTGATCAACCAAGTCCTTTATTTGGTGATCAACCCACATAATTGATTGCATCTTTATTCTAAACTCAACTATCCTTTATAAAGATAAGGAGAAACATAAAACCATGTTATAGGGTACACACCTTAATGTTAAATTCAACATAACTATTAGTATTGTCCTACCATATCACTGCAAATTAGTGCTTCTGCATATTACTAGTAACTGTCCAAGACTTGATCAAAGTTCTGGACATTCTAATAATAGTATTTGAATTCATTCCTATTAAATCCCTACCTAAATTTAAATAATATATACATTATAGTTATGTGCTAATGCACCTAAACATTGCCTAATACACCATTACATAATATTAAATAACCTATCAAAATATTGGACAAAGTTCAAACAAATGAAAACCTGCAAAACAGAATCAATTCAAATAAAAATCAGCAAATAGAAAACAGATGAAAAAGAAAAGAATCAAGCAGAGAAAAAATAGAGAGAGAAGCATACCAGACCGCAACCCATCGAGCCGGCCCAGCTAGCCAGCCCATTCGGGGCCCGGCTTGGATACCGGTTCGGTCTTAGACCGACAGGCGAGACCCACCCGTCAGAAGAAGAGGTCATCATCTTCCTCTTCCTCTCTTCTGCACGGTCGACATGACGCCGGCGTGCTCCACGTCCTCATTGACGATAAGATCATCTCGAGCCCTATAAATACCTTGGGAGGTCCGTCGTGCCGCACTTTTCCTTCGCCGCCCCCTCATTCCCTCTCCATCCTTCTCTATCTTCACCACCCAGCCGCAGGATCTCGCCGGAGACCTGCAAAGAGCCGTAGATGGAGGTCATCCCGGAGGCTATGGAGTGTCCCAGGAGAAGCGCCTCGCCGTATTGATCTTGCTGGAGGAATCACGCATCCAGGGGAGCTCGGGTTAGGCCGAATCGAGCTGTTCCCTTCTCCCAGACATCGCTGGAATCCGTGAAGCTTCGCTCATCACCGATCACCATCGACCCAATTGATCAGTTCATCAGACTCAGGTTGATGTTGCGCACCTCTGGAACCATTTAGCTCATCCTTTCGTAATCTGTAGCTTGGTTCCCGTAGTTCACCGTCATGCGCCGCCGCAGTGAAGCTCGCCGGAGCTATCTCCGGTGACCATTTCCGAGCGGCGCTTGCACTAACAAACTCGGCGTGTTGTACTGGTTCTATTTCACCCACACACGAAATCCAGGGGGCTGGAATCACCATCTTCGGCGATCGCTGGCGATGATCTGCTCCCAGTCAACTTCTTGACTCGGCCCTGCCTACGTGGCATTAACCCAAACCACGGGCCCCACTAGTCAGTCTATTTGACCAAGACTTCTGCCTGTGTGGCAGCTGGCCAAGCATTGTCCCACCAGTCAGTCTCTGCGGGTAGGTTAGGGTTCAGTAGGAAAAGGTTTTTCCTGTTAATTAGAAATTCCAGGAAAACATCCAAACTTAGAAAAACATATCTATTTCATTTTGAATCAGAAAAATGCAAATAAGATATCAAAATGATCACAAAAGTAAGACCTATATATTTGTACTGTGATATTATATACTTGTGTGGAATAATTTTGAGTGAAATTTAAAAACATGCTTAAGTACTATTTTTGAATATGAATTGGAATCAAATTTAGGAATCAAATAATTTCTCTAATTATGTAGTAAATATTGTTACACTTAAACAACCCTATTGTAGTTACTACTTCATTATTATAGGATCTTAAATTCAACTTTGCCATTAGCACTTAAATCACTAGAGTTATTTTCCATGGATAATTTTAAAGTACTTAAATTATGCAGGACATCAACAAGTAATAGTAATTTGTATTTGAAGTTATTTCTTAACTTTCATTAATTAAATAAGTAACTAGTTCTAAGTGCTTAATTCAACCAGGATGAATGATTAACTTAATTACTTTAACATTTTAAGTTAAAAACCTAAAAACTTATAATAAGAAGAATCATGTTCTATTCATTAACCCAAATTCCTAAGAATAATTGTGATCACTTAAAATGAGTATACTAATTACCCTTTTAAAGAATGTGTTCTTCAAAAGTTATTCTTTTGAGATACCTTGAAAATAAGCATCAAACCATTTCCTTTTAGTTATAAATTAAAACCCTAAGTTATATTAAGATTGTTGTCAACCCTAGAACTACTTAGATATTACTATGTGTATACTTTACTTTGACTTTGCATATCCATGATCAACCAAGTTCTTGCTAATTATAAGATGCAACTTAAAAGTGTTACCTTCATGTCTACACCATCAACCATCATTCTCTTGTAGCAAGGAATGATTATAACACCCTAAAACAATAGCTTTTCTTAAAGTCTTATTCTTTTATAGCACCTGATAGTGATCTAACCTAAAATGCTTAACAACCATGTTATGGTGTGATTTAGAAGTGCAACACATCATAAAGAAATCACCCTCACTCAATGATAACAAATCATCGGGGTTAGGTTATGCTTAGAGTGTTGCATATCATATCTTATGCATATCATGCTGCAGATTTCTAACATCATCCCTACCAGATGATGATTGCTATTTCAGAATTGGGATTTCTATCGTATCGAAGACCCTGACTCGCATAATCTTGCAGTCAGAAAGGCAAGTTCACTCTTGCTCATATCTCTTGTTTAATTTTAGCAAATTACTTGCAAATATACCGGTGGTATGATTATTACTGCATCGAAAAGCAAAAGGTTCTCTTTTCATAATTAACATGATTAGCTGGTTATCGACCCGAGTGGTGGTAACCTAGGATGGCTGGCAAATGGAACCATGGTATGATTGTTGTGGTGGAGGTTCCATTTGTTCGGGAAAGTGAACCCTAGGACTTAACAACCAATGTCGCCAGTGATTCTAGCGCCGCAAATAACGGTCAACCATGAGATCTGGAATGGGACGGAGAAGTCAGCTGTATCTTTTTCCTCTCGCATGCCAACGGATCAGTAGTCGAGTGTTGTCTTGCGCGGGCTACTATAGTGCATAGTGGGGGAAATGCGTTTCCTGCCGGGTTGCCTATAGTATAGGGGGGACAAGCTGGCTAATTGATCTATGATGGATTGTAACGGTCATCCGGGTCGGTCTACCCATATTGCATAGGAGCGGGCACCGGGGTCTGGGCTGGTCTACCTATGGGGTCGTCCATAGTGTAAAGGGGAAGGACTAGTGCACCAATCGGTTGGCATATGTGGTATAGGAGATGGATGGACTTACAAAAGGGTGGGTCTGCGGGGTCGCGGAGAAGAACAGTGATTGGCTTGGATCACAAGACTAGGCCCCACACAAAGGAAGTGTGGACGAGCATGCAACTCGGATGTGCAGCAAGGCTTTGATCTCTCATGGGTACAAGTGACCACCTCTGCTGAGTGTAAGAAAGTATCTGGATACTCCCTGTTCCGGGAAGGAGCTGCGAACGCGGCAGGAAAGGAGCCCATCGAAGCTCTAATCAACATGTGAAGGCTGACGAACATAGTTCTTTTGAATAAAATCAACCTTTGAAGAAATGTTTACAAAAACTTGCATTGCCAAACGACTCTTGGGTCTAAGGCTGTAGATAGTGCATCAAACACCTTATCCCTTATATGAACTTGCTGGGTAACGCTCATTACTCACCCCACTCTCTCTTAACCTTTGCTTAGATTGGAGGCAACACAAGGAGGCAACCTCGAGACACTGAAGATGAAGATGAAGCCTTCTACCAATGTCAGAATCATCAATGGAGTCAACAACTATACCAAGATTGGAGGAAAACTAGAATAGGAATAGAAGGGACCCAACTCCCTAATCCTAGAACCTAAGTAGCTAAGGCTAGTCTGTAGTAAGCCAACTGCATTAGTTGTAGCTCTAGTTTAGTCTTCAGTATATTATTTCTCGTTTGTAGTCGCCGGGACTAAACCTCTACCTGTTGAGGAGGTTCCGAAGATCTTCTGTATGATGAAATTGTAATCCTATAGACATACCTTGGACCTGCGATGTTTCTGTTGTACCACTCTGATCGATGTAATACTAGTGAGACAGTGTTTCATTGGTGTTATGTCAACGACTTGCATACTACACATGCAGTGGTATGCTGGGTCACCACAGTTGGTATCAGAGCAAACGCTTTGACCCTAGGATTAAAACCCTTTAATAGGAGACCTGTAGGTTTGGTAGTGACTATAGGAAGCCATCTTATCTGAACTAATTCTTCTTATGACTTGGGATGGATATTCAATAAAAGAATACTCCTGACACACTTGAGTCAAATTTCTTATCTGTTATTCTTAAGTGAAGCTAGATATCTTGTTCCATACCAAGTAGTTATGACATTATTTTAAACCTTACACAATGGAGGAAAGTAGGTTACACTTGGTATACAATACATGGTAGTCCAAAGAGAGGATACAACCGGAATGGGAACTATCCTATTTGAAGAAGTATACCAAGAGCATTATGTTAAGCTTGAGTCATCCGAAACTGTAGTACGATGATGTCAAGTGATAAAGTGAAACTATATAAGGTAGTAGGATCCCAATTAAGTCATGTATGTGGATACTCAAGAATTCCATATACAAGTAAGAAGTACCCACGGTGTAAAAGCTTGGAGCATGTTAGATTCACTTGAGAATCCTTACATGTCGGAGTAGAGCTCTACAGTAAACCAGCAATTCCTTGCTGAGGAAGAAGATGTTCAATAAGAAAGATGAATGAAGTGTTCCAAACCATGGTAACTAGGTCAAGTGTACCACAACTATAGTCTTTAGTTCGAGGAGATTTATCAAAGCACAACAGAGAACTCCATGAAAATCATGGAGCTGTGTGAACCATGCTTAGCGAAGTAGGTGTTTAGTGAAGCTATGCAAGAAGTTTCGAAAGATCATGTGAGGGTAGTCTTCAATAGAACGAAAGGTAAGTTATAGAAGGGTAGAAAGGCACATATAGGTCAGCTATAAAGACTCCCAAACCCACTTTGTACAAGTTTATTCGATTGCAATTGAGCAATTGGAGTAAATATTGAGACAAAAGAGTAGTAGTCCACCACTATGTGCAATATAGCACGATATAAACCTATATTACTTGGTGCTATAAAATACACATATAAGCCTGAATTATAGAGATGTTTTACTCAACGGGCTTATGATGATGTATGTTGCCAGCACACATTTGGATTTTTCTTGGATTTTTATTGATTGACTAGATCCATACATGAAGTTTAACTCTGATATGCAAATGCATGTTGCACTATCAAGTTCTTACTTCATGGTATTGGTCTAGAGGGTTAAAGGATTCGTGTGAGGAAGAGACGAGTTCCGAAGACAGTCAAGACAATGATGAAGAAATCACAAGAAGAAGGAAGCCAAATAAGAAGGGAATGCAAGAGAAGTCACTTAAGGAACAATATATTAGGATTCCAATGGTGTATTTCTTGCAATACAAACCCTAGAAGAGGAAACTTTGATTAAGAGATACCACAGTAGTAAGACACATTCATGGAAGTATCATGAAGTGGTAGAAGTATGAAGTATTGGAATTTATTGGAACTCTAAGTTCGTAAATACTAGATCCGAACACCAGATTATGGAGTAGAACCACTAATTAGGTTAGCTACAATTGAGTTTGAGGTATTTGAGCTCGTTGTTATGCAGCCTTGGTTATGCTTAGTACATCACGGGTCGATTGAGGTGTTGTAGTACCGATGATCCATTCCGGTATTGCCTGCTGCTTTACTCAGCCTGGGAGTGGTAACCCCAGTAACCCTCGTTGCTAGCGTGACTAAGACACATAACATTTCTATATAACATTGATCCCTAATCCCAAAATCTTGAATTGTAGATTGGTGGTTAAGACGTTAGCAACATCTTTTCTTATCTTCGAGTGTAGTCTTTGTCTACGGACCAAGACTTGTGAGATTTTCGTAGGTTTTCATGTTAGCAATGATACATTGAAGCCATTGGTTCGTTTATATCCCTTTTGGTTCATATCTTGCTCAATATATACAACTGCCTGTCGTGGATGTCCTCCGATACAAGAGAAACTCTGCCAGATTTTTCCCATGGCTTTGTATATACCCTATCGTCTGGATTAGGATTGATAACGGTGGCAAAACCCAATTCTCATCAACCCTTAGAACTTTTGGGTAGGTAAATCTATCCAAAAGTGGAGTAGAACACCCTACTTGAACATATAATCGAAGAATTCATACCGGATATCCACAATTGTGTGGGTACACCGCAGATTCCTTCGAGAGACCATTTGGAAAGCCTAAGGGGGAGAGTAAGCCTCAAGTTGGAAGAACTAGACCAAATCAATTGGAGTAAGAAGGAGGTCTAGACTAAGATGAGATTAGCTTTATTTCCGTAAGGTGATGTCGAGGTACTGTATTGATACTTGCCTTGGAAGTTCGTCAGTATGGAAGTTGAGGTTTATACCTCATGGAAGCAACAACTGGAATTTAAACTTGACCAAAAGGAGTAATTAATACCTTTAAGAAGCAGAAATTGGGGAGAAACCAAAGATGATGGAAGTTGGATGAAGTATATTTGAACGACACTTCCCCAAGATTCACCGTAGCTCCATTAGGAGAGAAGTGAAGGAGTTAGACAATTATGGACCATGAACCACCGCTAGTATGAACCACAGTTGGTATGAACTAAATCTTTAGGAATACCTATGCCTTAAAGGACCTCTTAAGTATTATCTTGAGCTCCGTGAAGCCTTATTTTATAGACCATATAGAAGGTTGATACCCCACTATGGAGACCTTACCAAAACAGCTTGTAAAACTAAGTAAACTAAGGAGCCGAAGACTATTGGATTTCCCAAGAATGTTGGAAGACAACTTAGGACTCATTCAAGTAACAATTGTTCAGAGTCAGAAAAAGAGGATTTAAGAGATACTCTGAACAAAGGATATCATCTATATCCAAATTCTACGGAGATGGAGTTGCAAGCTAGATGTTATCGATGATAAGCTCAGCCCAAACGTAAGAGAGTTTGAACTTCGAGGACGAAGTTGATTTTAAGGGGGAGAGTCTGTAACATCCCAGGATGTGAGGCTAGAAATAGAGAGAACACAGAAGTGTGCATTGCATTCATGCATAGAAAATCTGGGAAATTTTCACGATATTAAATAAAACTTGTCAAAGTGATTGAAGCTTCTCTTGAGTTGATGGAACTAAAGTAGCTCATCGACTGAAGTGCGATAAACTTCAACATGACCTTTGTTAATAACCTTGTTTTGGGTAGAGATAATAACAACAATCAAAGGAGATGAATGTGAGGTAGGATTAATATGTTAACACATCATTTTAGGACCTCATAACCAATTCTACCATGATCCCCATGGTATTTCTTAAACCTAAATCATTGAAGCCATTCCTAGCTTAAAGGAAGACAACACAAGTCTTACCTTGACTCTTAATCTACTTTGTTTTCATATCTTGATTATCATAATCTTTCCCATCTAAATCTATTTATCTCCAGAACAAGGAGAGAGTCTATATCAAATCCAATATCATTCCTATCTCTTGAGATAGAACCATAGGGTATAATTTAGAAGCTTCAGAAGAGGGAGAGACTAACCTAGTACCAAGTTGATTAGAGGAGTTTACAATAGAGTTTAACTGCTTAAATAATTAGCCAGTACTTCTGGGTATAATTTAAATCACTCTTAAACTTGTTACCAAAATTGGTAAACCACAAGGTCTAAAGTGCATAAAAGCCACCCTTTCTTATTTAAATCATAACTTATTAACTATATGAGATATAACAAAACTAAGCTCATTTACATTACATTAAATAGTTCAAACTATTTGAATAAAATTAACTATGACCATTTTGAAACTCTTATGATCATGCCTTGGTGAAATCAAATAAAATCATTCAAAGTTTGAACATGACCTTTGCTAACTTTGGATATTTTGAGCACAACTGATAATAGGAACAAATAAGATAGGACAATGTGCATAATTCACAATAACAGGATCATTTCAAATATGAACTTTGGAAGTTAAACTTCTAAACAATTAATACAACATCAATTGATAACAATTCAATTGTGAATTACAAATATGTATAAGAATATGAATTGATTCAGCCACAAATCCATTTAGTGCCAAATGCCACTTGGCTGTCCAAAATAAAGATTAATAGAGGATAATCATCATGCCACCTAGGATAGTTATCCACTTGAAAATATCTTCCTTTACTTGAACCCCAAGTAATGTTCACAGTTATCCACTTGAAAATATCTTCCTTTACTTGAAACCCAAGTAATGCTCATACATGAGAGCTTGACAACAAGTAGCTTACACACCTTGCTAAAACAAGAGTCGCCACTTGAGGTGTCAACTTGTGGAGGGCCTCAAAATGCTATAAAAGGAACCCCATGGCATCCATTTGACACCATAGAATCATGGTAGGAGATGACCAACGAATTTGGGCCATATCATACCTTAGTTAGGGCCTAGAAACATCACCATCACATAAGAAACACCACTATCGCACCAGCAACACCACCACACAATCTACCCTGCTCATGAGTTGAGCATCAGGGCAGGATTCACCACCACCAGCACAACCACAAGAACCAAACCAGCAAGACCAAGACCAAATGGTTACTTAGTTCAATTAGGAATTAGGTCAAGGAGCTAGGAGGTGCAGGCATGCCACAAGACGCATGTTTATCAGATTTCCCGAAGAACAAGCTTCACAAGACCACCAGGTTGGTCTAGTATGAGAGGAGAGGAGTGTAGTGTAGTTATTGGGAAAAGGGAAGAACTCACAATAAGTAAGAGAAATATATGCCTCTGATCTGAAATCATCTACTAAAAACATATACATGGTCCAGGGGCATATCACATACATCTAAGTGATCATATGAGCACCAAGAACAAACAAGTAATTTTACTAGGAAGCAAATCAAACCCAAAAAATGTAGAGAAGCTATTCATGTCATGCATATGTCTGTACCAAGAAATTTACTATCAACATATGCATAATATTCATACACCTACACTTGCATAACAAAGGTTAGAACATTATCTTTAGCTGCCATTAGTTAGTGAACACACCAATAGTTAATTGTGTGATTGCTTATATAGCCTAGCATGCTAAGATAAATTAGTATACACTCTAATACCTCACTTACATATTATTTGAGATGCATCTTTGCATATAGCCAAATTAACTAGATACCATATCCTTTGCAAGAGCTTGTGTGGAATTAATTGCCAGAACACCACCTTAAGAAAAGCACCCCTTTCATTTAAATAAACACTTGCATGTATGTATCTCAACAAACAAGTATCATAGGGATGAACAAGGTCATCTAGCACCATACCACCACCCATGACCAGATAGTATAGGGAAATATCATCAGCAAAACCCTCTAATCATTTGATTATCTCTAAATCCAAGAGTTGCATCCAAACAATAATTGATTAGTGATCAACCAAGTCCTTTATTTGGCGATCAACCCACATAATTGATTGCATCTTTATTCTAAACTCAACTATCCTTTATAAAGATAAGGAGAAACATAAAACCATGTTATAGGGTACACACCTTAATGTTAAATTCAACATAACTATTAGTATTGTCCTACCATATCACTGCAAATTAGTGCTTCTGCATATTACTAGTAACTGTCCAAGACTTGATCAAAGCTCTGGACATTCTAATAATAGTATTTGAATTCATTCCTATTAAAATCCCTACCTAAACTTAAATAATATATACATTATAGTTATGTGCTAGTGCACCTAAACATTGCCTAATACACCATTACATAATATTAAATAACCTATCAAAATATTGGACAAAGTTCAAATAAATGAAAACCTGCAAAACAGAATCAAATTCAAATAAAAATCAGCAAATAGAAAACAGATGAAAAAGAAAAAGAATCAAGCAGAGAAAAAAATAGAGAGAGAAGCGTACCAGACCGCAGCCCATCGAGCCGGCTTAGCTAGCCAGCCCATTCGGGGCCCGGCTTGGATACCGGTTCGGTCTTAGACCAATAGGCGGGACCCACCCGTCAGAAGAAGAGGTCATCGTCTTCCTCTTCCTCTCTTCTGCACGGTCGACATGACGCCGGCGTGCTCCACGTCCTCGTTGATGATAAGATCATCTCGAGCCCTATAAATACCTTGGGAGGTCCGTCGTGCCGCACTTTTCCTTCGCCGCCCCCTCATTCCCTCTCCATCCTGCTCTATCTTCACCACCCAGCCGCAGGATCTCGCCGGAGACCTGCAAAGAGCCGTCGATGGAGGTCATCCCGGAGGCTATGGAGTGTCCCAGGAGAAGCGCCTCACCGTATTGATCTTGCTGGAGGAATCACGCATCCAGGGGAGCTTGGGTTAGGCTGAATCGAGCTGTTCCCTTCTCCCAGACATCGCCAGAATCCGTGAAGCTTCGCTCATCTCCGATCACCATCGACCCAATTGATCAGTTCATCAGACTCAGGTTGATCTTGCGCACCTCTGGAACCATTTAGCTCATCCTTTCGTAGTCTGTAGCTTGGTTCCCGTAGTTCACCGTCATGCGCCGCCGCGGTGAAGCTCGCTGGAGCCATCTCCGATGACCATTTCCGAGCGGCGCTTGCACTAACAAACTCGGCGTGTTGTACTGGTTCTATTTCACCCACACACAAAATCCAGGGGGGCTGGAATCACCATCTTCGGCGATCGCTGGCGATGATCAGCTCCCAGTCAACTTCTTGACTCGGCCCTACCTACGTGGCATTGACCCAAACCACGGGCCCCACTAGTCAGTCTATTTGACCAAGACTTCTGCCTGTGTGGCAGCTGGCCAAGCATTGTCCCACCAGTCAGTCTCTGCGGGTAGGTTAGGGTTCAGTAGGAAAAGGTTTTTCCTGTTAATTAGAAATTCCAGGAAAACATCCAAACTTAGAAAAAACATATCTATTTCATTTTGAATCAGAAAAATGCAAATAAGATATCAAAATGATCACAAAAGTAAGACCTATATATTTGTACTGTGATATTATATACTTGTGTGGAATAATTTTGAGTGAAATTTAAAAACATGCTTAAGTACTATTTTTGAATATGAATTGGAATCAAATTTAGGAATCAAATAATTTCTCTAATTATGTAGTAAATATTGTTACACTTAAACAACCATATTGTAGTTACTACTTCATTATTATAGGATCTTAAATTCAACTTTGCCATTAGCACTTAAATCACTAGAGCTATTTTCCATGGATAATTTTAAAGTACTTAAATTATGCAGGACATCAACAAGTAATAGTAATTTGTATTTGAAGTTATTTCTTAACTTTCATTAATTAAATAAGTAACTAGTTCTAAGTGCTTAATTCAACCAGGATGAATGATTAACTTAATTACTTTAACATTTTAAGTTAAAAACCTAAAAACTTATAATAAGAAGAATCATGTTCTATTCATTAACCCAAATTCCTAAGAATAATTGTGATCACTTAAAATGAGTATACTAATTACCCTTTTAAAGAATGTGTTCTTCAAAAGTTATTCTTTTGAGATACCTTGAAAATAAGCATCAAACCATTTCCTTTTAGTTATAAATTAAAACCCTAAGTTATATTAAGATTGTTGTCAACCCTAGAACTACTTAGATATTACTATGTGTATACTTTACTTTGACTTTGCATATCCATGATCAACCAAGTTCTTGTTAATTATAAGATGCAACTTAAAAGTGTTACCTTCATGTCTACACCATCAACAATCATTCTCTTGTAGCAAGGAATGATTATAACACCCTAAAACAATAGCTCTTGTTAAAGTCTTATTCTTTTAATAGCACCTGATAGTGATCTAACCTAAAATGCTTAACAACCATGTTATGGTGTGATTTAGAAGTGCAACACATCATAAAGAACTCACCCTCACTCATTGATAACAAATCATCGGGGTTAGGTTACGCTTAGAGTGTTGCATATCATATCTTATGCATATCATGCTGCAGATTTCTAACATCATCCCTACCGGATGATGATTGCTATTTCAGAATTGGGATTTCTATCGTATCGAAGACCCTGACTCGCATAATCTTGCAGTCAGAAAGGCAAGTTCACTCTTGCTCATATCTCTTGTTTAATTTTAGCAAATTACTTGCAAATATACCGGTGGTATGATTATTACTGCATTGAAAAGCAAAAGGTTCTCTTTTCATAATTAACATGATTAGCTGGTTATCGACCCGAGTGGTGGTAACCTAGGATGGCTGGCAAATGGAACCATGGTATGATTGTTGTGGTGGAGGTTCCATTTGTTCGGGAAAGTGAACCCTAGGACTTAACAACCAATGTCGCCAGTGATTCTAGCGCCGTAAATAACGGTCAACCATGAGCTCTGGAATAAGATGGAGAAGTCAGCTGTATCTTTTTCCTCTCGCATGCCAACGGATCAGTAGTCGAGTGTTGTCTTGCGCGGGCTACTATAGTGCATAGTGGGGGAAATGCGTTTCCTGCCGGGCTGCCTATAGTATAGGGGGGACAAGCTGGCTAATTGATCTATGATGGATTGTAACGGTCATCCGGGTCGGTCTACCCATATTGCATAGGAGCGGGCACCGGGGTCCGGGCTGGTCTACCTATGGGGTCGTCCATAGTGTAAAGGGGAAGGACTAGTGCGCCAATCGGTCGGCATATGTGGTATAGGAGATGGATGGACTTACAAAAGGGTGGGTCTGCGGGGTCGTGGAGAAGAACAGTGATTGGCTTGGATCATAAGACTGGGCCCCACACAAAGGAAGTGTGGACGAGCATGCAACTCGGATGTGCAGCAAGGCTTTGATCTCTCATGGGTACAAGTGACCACCTCTCCAGAGTGTAAGAAAGTATCTGGATACTCCCTGTTCCGGGAAGGAGCTGCGAACGCGGCAGGAAAGGAGCCCATCGAAGCTCTAATCAACATGTGAAGGCTGACGGACATAGTTCTTTTGAATAAAATCAACCTTTGAAGAAATGTTTACAAAAACATGCATTGCCAAACGACTCTTGGGTCTAAGGCTGTAGATAGTGCATCAAGCACCTTATCCCTTATATGAACTTGCTGGGTAACGCTCATTACTCACCCCACTCCCTCTTAACCCTTGCTTAGATTGGAGGCAACACAAGGAGGCAACCTCGAGACACTGAAGATGAAGATGAAGCCTTCTACCAATTTCAGAATCATCAATGGAGTCAACAACTATACCAAGATTGGAGGAAAACTAGAATAGGAATAGAAGGGATCCAACTCCCTAATCCTAGAACCTAAGTAGCTAGGGCTAGTCTATAGTAAGCCAACTGCATTAGTTATAGCTCTAGTTTAGTCTTCAGTATATTATTTCTCGTTTGTAGTCGCCAGGACTAAACCTCTACCTGTTGAGGAGGTTCTGAAGATCTTCTGTATGATGAAATTGTAATCCTATAGACATACCTTGGACCTGCGATGTTTCTGTTGTACCACTCTGATCGATGTAATACTAGTGAGACAGTGTTTCATTGGTGTTATGTCAACGACTTGCATACTACACATGCAGTGGTATGCTGGGTCACCACAGTTGGTATCAGAGCAAACGCTTTGACCCTAGGATTAAAACCCTTTAATAGGAGACCTGTAGGTTTGGTAGTGACTATAGGAAGCCATCTTATCTGAACTAATTCTTCTTATGACTTGGGATGGATATTCAATAAAAGAATACTCCTGACACACTTGAGTCAAATTTCTTATCTGTTATTCTTAAGTGAAGCTAGATATCTTGTTCCATACCAAGTAGTTATGACATTATTTTAAACCTTACACATTGGAGGAAAGTAGGTTACACTTGGTATACAATACATGGTAGTCCAAAGAGAGGATACAACCGGAATGGGAACTATCCTATTTGAAGAAGTATACCAAGAGCATTATGTTAAGCTTGAGTCATCCGAAACTGTAGTACGATGATGTCAAGTGATAAAGTGAAACTATATAAGGTAGTAGGATCCCAATTAAGTCATGTATGTGGATACTCAAGAATTCCATATACAAGTAAGAAGTACCCACGGTGTAAAAGCTTGGAGCATGTTAGATTCACTTGAGAATCCTTACATGTCGGAGTAGAGCTCTACAGTAAACCAGCAATTCCTTGCTGAGGAAGAAGATGTTCAATAAGAAAGATGAATGAAGTGTTCCAAACCATGGTAACTAGGTCAAGTGTACCACAACTATAGTCTTTAGTTCGAGGAGATTTATCAAAGCACAACAGAGAACTCCATGAAAATCATGGAGCTGTGTGAACCATGCTTAGCGAAGTAGGTGTTTAGTGAAGCTATGCAAGAAGTTTCAAAAGATCATGTGAGGGTAGTCTTCAATAGAACGAAAGGTAAGTTATAGAAGGGTAGAAAGGCACATATAGGTCAGCTATAAAGACTCCCAAACCCACTTTGTTCAAGTTTATTCGATTGCAATTGAGCAATTGGAGTAAATATTGAGACAAAAGAGTAGTAGTCCACCACTATGTGCAATATAGCATGATATAAACCTATATTACTTGGTGCTATAAAATACACATATAAGCCTGAATTATAGAGATGTTTTACTCAACGGGCTTATGATGATGTATGTTGCCAGCACACATTTGGATTTTTCTTGGATTTTTATTGATTGACTAGATCCATACATGAAGTTTAACTCTGATAGGCAAATGCATGTTGCACTATCAAGTTCTTACTTCATGGTATTGGTCTAGAGGGTTAAAGGATTCGTGTGAGGAAGAGACGAGTTCCAAAGACAGTCAAGACAATGATGAAGAAATCACAAGAAGAAGGAAGCCAAATAAGAAGGGAATGCAAGAGAAGTCACTTAAGGAACAATATATTAGGATTCCAATGGTGTATTTCTTGCAATACAAACCCTAGAAGAGGAAACTTTGATTAAGAGATACCACAGTAGTAAGACACATTCATGGAAGTATCATGAAGTGGTAGAAGTATGAAGTATTGGAATTTATTGGAACTCTAAGTTCATAAATACTAGATCCGAACACCAGATTATGGAGTAGAACCACTAATTAGGTTACATACAATTGAGTTTGAGGTATTTGAGCTCGTTGTTATGCAGCCTTGGTTATGCTTAGTACATCACGGGTCGATTGAGGTGTTGTAGTACCGATGATCCATTCCGGTATTGCCTGCTGCTTTACTCAGCCTGGGAGTGGTAACCCCAGTAACCCTCGTTGCTAGCGTGACTAAGACACATAACATTTCTATATAACATTAATCCCAAATCCCAAAATCTTGAATTGTAGATTGGTGGTTAAGACGTTAGCAACATCTTTTCTTATCTTCGAGTGTAGTCTTTGTCTACGGACCAAGGCTTGTGAGATTTTCGTAGGTTTTCATGTTAGCAATGATACATTGAAGCCATTGGTTCATTTATATCCCTTTTGGTACATATCTTGCTCAATATATACAACTGCCTGTCGTGGATGTCCTCCGGTACAAGACAAACTCTGCCGGATTTTTCCCATGGCTTTGTATATACCCTATCGTCTGGATTAGGATTGATAACGGTGGCAAAACCCAATTCTCATCAACCCTTAGAACTTTTGGGTAGGTAAATCTATCCAAAAGTGGAGTAGAACACCCTACTTGAACCTATAATCGAAGAATTCATACCGGATATCCACAATTGTGTGGGTACACCGCAGATTCCTTCGAGAGACCATTAGGAAAGCCTAAGGGGGAGAGTAAGCCTCAAGTTGGAAGAACTAGACCAAATCAATTGGAGTAAGAAGGAGGTCTAGACTAAGATGAGATTAGCTTTATTTCCGTAAGGTGATGTCGAGGTACTGTATTGATACTTGCCTTGGAAGTTCGTCAGTATGGAAGTTGAGGTTTATACCTCATGGAAGCAACAACTGGAATTTAAACTTGACCAAAAGGAGTAATTAATACCTTTAAGAAGCAGAAATTGGGGAGAAACCAAAGATGATGGAAGTTGGATGAAGTATATTTGAACGACACTTTCCCAAGATTCACCGTAGCTCCATTAGGAGAGAAGTGAAGGAGTTAGACAATTATGGACCATGAACCACCGCTAGTATGAACCACAGTTGGTATGAACTAAATCTTTAGGAATACCTATGCCTTAAAGGACCTCTTAAGTATTATCTTGAGCTCCGTGAAGCCTTATTTTATAGACCATATAGAAGGTTGATACCCCACTATGGAGACCTTACCAAAACAGCTTGTAAAACTAAGTAAACTAAGGAGCCGAAGACTATTGGATTTCCCAAGAATGTTGGAAGACAACTTAGGACTCATTCAAGTAACAATTGTTCAGAGTCGGAAAAAGAGGATTTAAGAGATACTCTGAACAAAGGATATCATCTATATCCAAATTCTATGGAGATGGAGTTGCAAGCTAGATGTTATCGATGATAAGCTCAGCCCAAACGTAAGAGAGTGTGAACTTCGAGGACGAAGTTGATTTTAAGGGGGAGAGTCTGTAACATCCCAGGATGTGAGGCTAGAAATAGAGAGAACACAGAAGTGTGCATTTCATTCATGCATAGAAAATCTGGGAAATTTTCACGCTATTAAATAAAACTTGTCAAAGTGATTGAAGCTTCTCTTGAGTTGATGGAACTGAAGTAGCTCATCGACTGAAGTGCGATAAACGTCAACATGACCTTTGTTAATAACCTTGTTTTGGGTAGAGATAATAACAACAATCAAAGGAGATGAATGTGAGGTAGGATTAATATGTTAACACATCATTTTAGGACCTCATAACCAATTCTACCATGATCCCCATGGTATTTCTTAAACCTGAATCATTGAAGCCATTCCTAGCTTAAAGGAAGACAACACAAGTCTTACCTTGACTCTTAATCTACTTTGTTTTCATATCTTGATTATCATAATCTTTCCCATCTAAATCTATTTATCTCCAGAACAAGGAGAGAGTCTATATCAAATCCAATATCATTCCTATCTCTTGAGATAGAACCATAGGGTATAATTTAGAAGCTTCAGAAGAGGGAGAGACTAACCTAGTACCAAGTTGATTAGAGGAGTTTACAATAGATTTTAACTGCATAAATAATTAGCCAGTACTTCTGGGTATAATTTAAATAACTCTTAAACTTGTTACCAAAATTGGTAAACCACAAGGTCTAAAGTGCATAAAAGCCACCCATTCTTATTTAAATCATAACTTATTAAATATATGAGATATAACAAAACTAAGCTCATTTATATTACATTAAATAGTTCAAACTATTTGAATAAAATTAACTATGACCATTTTGAAACTCTTATGATCATGCCTTGGTGAAATCAAATAAAATCATTCAAAGTTTGAACATGACCTTTGCTAACTTTGGGTATTTTGAGCACAACTGATAATAGGAACAAATAAGATAGGACAATGTGCATAATTCACAATAACAGGATCATTTCAAATATGAACTTTGGAAGTTAAACTTCTAAACAATTAATACAACATCTATTGATAACAATTCAATTGTGAATTACAAATATGTATAAGAATATGAATTGATTCAGCCACAAATCCATTTAGTGCCAAATGCCACTTGGCTGTCCAAACTAAAGATTAATAGAGGATAATCATCATGCCACCTAGGATAGTTATCCACTTCAAAATATCTTCCTTTACTTGAACCCCAAGTAAGGTTCACAGTTATCCACTTGAAAATATCTTCCTTTACTTGAACCCCAAGTAATGCTCATACATGAGAGCTTGACAACAAGTAGCTTACACACCTTGCTAAAACAAGAGTCACCACTTGAGGTGTCAACTTGTGGAGGGCCTCAAAATGCTATAAAAGGAACCCCATGGCATCCATTTGACACCATAGAATCATGGTAGGAGATGACCAACGAATTTGGGCCATATCATACCTTAGTTAGGGCCTAGAAACATCACCATCACACAAGAAACACCACCATCACACCAGCAACACCACCACACAATCCACCCTGCTCATGAGTTGAGCATCAGGGCAGGATTCACCACCACCAGCACAACCACAAGAACCAAACCAGCAAGACCAAGACCAAATGGTTACTTAGTTCAATTAGGAATTAGGTCAAGGAGCTAGGAGGTGCAGGCATGCCACAAGACGCAGGTTTATCAGATTTCTCGAAGAACAAGCTTCACAAGACCACCAGGTTGGTCTAGTATGAGAGGAGAGGACTGTAGTGTAGTTATTGGGAAAAGGGAAGAACTCACCATAAGCAAGAGAAATATATGCCTCTGATCTGAAATCATCTACTAAAAACATATACATGGTCCAGGGGCATATCACATACATCTAAGTGATCATATGAGCACCAAGAACAAACAAGTAAATTTACTAGGAAGCAAATCAAACCCACAAAATGTAGAGTAGCTATTCATGTCATGCATATGTCTGTACCAAGAAATTTACTATCAACATATGCATAATATTCATACACCTACACTTGCATAACAAAGGTTAGAACATTATCTTTAGCTGCCATTAGTTAGTGAACACACCAATAGTTAATTGTGTGAATGCTTATATAGCCTAGCATGCTAAGATAAATTAGTATACACTCTAATACCTCACTTACATATTATTTGAGATGCATCTTTGCATATAGCCAAATTAACTAGATACCATATCCTTTGCAAGAGCATGTGTGGAATTAATTGCCAGAACACCACCTTAAGAAAAGCACCCCTTTCATTTAAATAAACACTTGCATGTATGTATCTCAACAAACAAGTATCATAGGGATGAACTAGGTCATCTAGCACCATACCACCACCCATGACCAGATAGTATAGGGAAATATCATCAGCAAAACCCTCTAATCATTTGATTATCTCTAAATCCAAGAGTTGCATCCAAACAATAATTGATTAGTGATCAACCAAGTCCTTTATTTGGTGATCAACCCACATAATTGATTGCATCTTTATTCTAAACTCAACTATCCTTTATAAAGATAAGGAGAAACATAAAACCATGTTATAGGGTACACACCTTAATGTTAAATTCAACATAACTATTAGTATTGTCCTACCATATCACTGCAAATTAGTGCTTCTGCATATTACTAGTAACTGTCCAAGACTTGATCAAAGTTCTGGACATTCTAATAATAGTATTTGAATTCATTCCTATTAAAATCCCTACCTAAACTTAAATAATATATACATTATAGTTATGTGCTAATGCACCTAAACATTGCCTAATACACCATTACATAATATTAAATAACCTATCAAAATATTGGACAAAGTTCAAACAAATGAAAACCTGCAAAACAGAATCAAATTCAAATAAAAATCAGCAAATAGAAAACAGATGAAAAAGAAAAAGAATCAAGCAGAGAAAAAATAGAGAGAGAAGCGTACCAGACCACAGCCCATCGAGTCAGCCCAGCTAGCCAGCCCATCCGAGGCCCGGCTTGGATACCGGTTCGGTCTTAGACCGACAGGCGGGACCCACCCGTCAGAAGAAGAGGTCAACGTATTCCTCTTCCTCTCTTCTGCACGGTCGACACGACGCCGGCGTGCTCCACGTCCTCGTTGATGATAAGATCATCTCGAGCCCTATAAATACCCTGGGAGGTCCGTCGTGCCGCACTTTTCCTTTGCCGGCCCCTCATTCCCTCTCCATCCTTCTCTATCTTCACCACCCAGCCGCAGGATCTCGCCGGAGACCTGCAAAGAGCCGTCGATGGAGGTCATCCCGGAGGCTATGGAGTGTCCTAGGAGAAGCGCCTCGCCGTATTGATCTTGCTGGAGGAATCACGCATCCAGGGGAGCTCGGGTTAGGCCGAATCGAGTTGTTCCCTTCTCCCAGACATCGCCAGAATCCGTGAAGCTTCGCTCATCTCCGATCACCATCGACCCAATTGATCAGTTCATCAGACTCAGGTTGATCTTGCGCACCTCTGGAACCATTTAGCTCATCCTTTCGTAGTCTGTAGCTTGGTTCCCGTAGTTCACCGTCATGCGCCGCCGCAGTGAAGCTCACCGGAGCCATCTCCGGTGACCATTTCCGAGCGGCGCTTGCACTAACAAACTCGGCGTGTTGTACTGGTTCTATTTCACCCACACACGAAATCCAGGGGGGCTGGAATCACCATCTCCGGCGATCGCCGGCGATGATCTGCTCCCAGTCAACTTCTTGACTCGGCCCTGCCTACGTGGCATTGACCCAAACAACGGGCCCCACTAGTCAGTCTATTTGACCAAGACTTCTGCCTGTGTGGCAGCTAGCCAAGCATTGTCCCACCAGTCAGTCTCTGCGGCTAGGTTAGGGTTCAGTAGGAAAAGGTTTTTCCTGTTAATTAGAAATTCCAGGAAAACATCCAAACTTAGAAAAAACATATCTATTTCATTTGGGATCAGAAAAATGCAAATAAGATATCAAAATGATCACAAAAGTAAGACCTATATATTTGTACTGTGATATTATATACTTGTGTGGAATAATTTTGAGTGAAATTTAAAAACATGCTTAAGTACTATTTTTGAATATGATTTGGAATCAAATTTAGGAATCAAATATTTTCTCTAATTATGTAGTAAATACTGTTACACTTAAACAACCCTATTGTAGTTACTACTTCATTATTATAGGATCTTGAATTCAACTTTGCCATTAGCACTTAAATCACTAGAGTTATTTTCCATGGATAATTTTAAAGTACTTAAATTATGGAGGACATCAACAAGTAATAGTAATTTGTATTTGAAGTTATTTCTTAACTTTCATTAATTAAATAAGTAACTAGTTCTAAGTGCTTAATTCAACCAGGATGAATGATTAACTTAATTACTTTAACATTTTAAGTTAAAAACCTAAAAACTTATAATAAGAAGAATCATGTTCTATTCATTAACCCAAATTCCTAAGAATAATTGTGATCACTTAAAATGAGTATACTAATTACCCTTTTAAAGAATGTGTTCTTCAAAAGTTATTCTTTTGAGATACCTTGAAAATAAGCATCAAACCATTTCCTTTTAGTTATAAATTAAAACCCTAAGTTATATTAAGATTGTTGTCAACCCTAGAACTACTTAGATATTACTATTTGTATACTTTACTTTGACTTTGCATATCCATGATCATCCAAGTTCTTGCTAATTATAAGATGCAACTTAAAAGTGTTACCTTCATGTCTACACCATCAACCATCATTCTCTTGTAGCAAGGAATGATTATAACACCCTAAAACAATAGCTCTTGTTAAAGTCTTATTCTTTTAATAGCACCTGATAGTGATCTAACCTAAAATGCTTAACAACCATGTTATGGTGTGATTTAGAAGTGCAACACATCATAAAGAAATCACCCTCACTCAATGATAACAAATCATCGGGGTTAGGTTACGCTTAGAGTGTTGCATATCATATCTTATGCATATCATGCTACAGATTTCTAACATCATCCCTACCGGATGATGATTGCTATTTCAGAATTGGGATTTTTATCGTATCGAAGACCCTGACTCGCATAATATTGCAGTCAGAAAGGCAAGTTCACACTTGCTCATATCTCTTGTTTAATTTTAGCAAATTACTTGCAAATATACCGGTGGTATGATTATTACTGCATCGAAAAGCAAAAGGTTCTTTTTTCATAATTAACATGATTAGCTGGTTATCGACCCGAGTGGTGGTAACCTAGGATGGCTGGCAAATGGAACCATGGTATGATTGTTGTGGTGGAGGTTCCATTTGTTCGGGAAAGTGAACCCTAGGACTTAATAACCAATGTCGCCAGTGATTCTAGCGCCGTAAATAACGGTCAACCATGAGATCTAGAATGGGACGGAGAAGTCAGCTGTATCTTTTTCCTCTCGCATGCCAACGGATCAGTAGTCGAGTGTTGTCTTGCACGGGCTACTATAGTGCATAGTGGGGAAAATGCGTTTCCTGCCGGGCTGCCTATAGTATAGGGGGGACAAGCTGGCTAATTGATCTATGATGGATTGTAACGGTCATCCGGGTCGGTCTACCCATATTGCATAGGAGCGGGCACCGGGTTCCGGGCTGGTCTACCTATAGGGTCGTCCATAGTGTAAAGGGGAAGGACCAGTGCGCCAATCGGTCGGCATATGTGGTATAGGAGATGGATAGACTTACAAAAGGGTGGGTCTGCGGGGTCGCGGAGAAGAACAGTGATTGGCTTGGATCACAAGACTGGGCCCCACACAAAGGAAGTGTGGACGAGGATGCAACTCGGATGTGCAGCAAGGCTTTGATCTCTCATGGGTACAAGTGACCACCTCTGCAGAGTGTAAGAAAGTATCTGGATACTCCCTGTTCCGGGAAGGAGCTGCGAACGTGCCAGGAAAGGAGCCCATCGAAGCTCTAATCAACCTGTGAAGGCTGACGGACATAGTTCTTTTGAATAAAATCAACCTTTGAAGAAATGTTTATGAAAACTTGCATTGCCAAACGACTCTTGGGTCTAAGGCTGTAGATAGTACATCAAACACCTTATCCCTTATATGAACTTGCTGGGTAATGCTCGTTACTCACCCCCACCCCCTCTTAACCCTTGCTTAGATTGGAGGCAACACAAGGAGGCAACCTCGAGACACTGAAGATGAAGATGAAGCCTTCTACCAATGTCAGAATCATCAATGGAGTCAGCAACTATACCAAGATTGGAGGAAAACTAGAATAGGAATAGAAGGGATCCAACTCCCTAATCCTAGAACCTAAGTAGCTAGGGCTAGTCTGTAGTAAGCCAACTGCATTAGTTGTAGCTCTAGTTTAGTCTTCAGTATATTATTTCTCGTTTGTAGTCGCCAGGACTAAACCTCTACCTGTTGAGGAGGTTCCGAAGATCTTCTGTATGATGAAATTGTAATCCTATAGACATACCTTGGACCTGCGATGTTTCTGTTGTACCACTCTGATTGATGTAATACTAGTGAGATGGTGTTTCATTGGTGTTATGTCAATGACTTGCATACTACACATGCAGTGGTATGCTGGGTCACCACAGGGAAGTTCTGCCAGAGTGACAGAAACCTGAGGACGCGAACCGGAACGTTGCACGTATGGGAGTAAGAGGACCATTAACTTAAGGCTATGGTTGGGGAAACCTTAATGCATTGTTAGTATTTGCGGATGCTTGCTAATAATCCAATTATATAGTACTTGTATTTCCAAGTAGTGAAGTGCACGTATATTTAGCCTCTCCCACATAGAAAACTGCATCGAAGACAATGAACCCGAGTTATTCGCTAATTGAACTTAGACAAAGCCATCACTATTACCACCACTTTCCACACTCATGGTACTGTTAGTTTATGGTTACTTAGTATATCTTATTGCTGCAGCACTAACAATTACTTTCTTGTATTTATTATCCTGCAAAGCTATTTCTCATACCCGAATCGTTGCTCTAGTTTTATTTCCTAGATGATACAAATGTTTAGTGTGTGTAGAGTTTTATCAGTGGTTGATGGAACTTGAGAGAATATTTATCCTACCTTTAGCTCCTCGTTGGGTTCGACACTCTTACTTATTGAAAAGGCTACACACGATCCCCTATACTTGTGGGATATCAAGACCTTTTCTGGCACCGTTGCCGGGGAGCAATAGCGTGTGGGTGAATATTCTTGTGTGCACTTGTTTGCTTTATCTCTAAGTAGTTGTTTACTTTCAGTTTTAAGTTGTTCTCTATCTTTGTATGGATAGGGAATGCAAATTACAAAAAAAAATAGTTGTACTTGTTACCTAAAAACATTTTCAAAAAGGAAAGTGATTGGAAAGATGAGTAATGGTTAAGTGGGGGTCGACCTTGAACACTTGTGTTCATGCCTATGAAACCAAAACAAATCTTCCAATATAAGCTTTTCAGTTAAAAACTTGTATATATTGTACATATTCCTTTGTACCATAAAAATAAAGTGATAATTGTAGTTCCTAGTTACTTGGAAGTTGATAGTTTTGCTTTGCTGTCCAAAAACAGATTTTTTGTGCTTCACCATATAAAATGTTTAAAATCACCAGAACGTGATATTGACCTGAAATTTCTTGAGTGCAAACTAATTCTTATTATCTTTCTTTTATTAGACTAACTTTTTCTGATTTGAGTTACGTAGCTGTCTCAAAAAATTTGATTTTCACCGACTGTTCTGTTTAGACAGATTTATGTGCTTCACTATAAAAAATCGTGAAAAATCTCAGAATAGTGTTTTGATCTGAAATTTTTTGTGCATAAACCTGAGATTATGATCTGTCTTTCTTTACTTTGGAGTTTTTCAATTTGAGCTACCTAACTATATCGTTGAGTGTCATCTTTACAGACTGTTCAGTTTTGACAGATTTTTTAGTTTATTCAATATTGTACTTGGTGTTATTAGTTTTATTAGTTTTTCGACGGACAACGGAAATCATGAATACCTTAGTATATACAGTGGCTAATGTTGAGTATAGATTATGAAACTTGTCAATTCTTGAAAATTAGTGGATTTTATTTAATGAGTACTAACCCTACTAATGAGTTTTGTGAAGTTTTATGTGGATGTAGCTTATAAGTTCTAATCAATATGGTGATATGAGATGAACAAGAAGACACGAGAGCTCAAGCTTGGGGATGTTTAGGTGCATCCCAAGAATATATTCAAGAAGATACAATCATCTAAGCTTGGGGATGCCCGAGTCATCCCCCTATTCATCAACTAACATGAGGTTGTCTCCTTCATACTCTATATTACCCATCCACATGATATGTATTGTGTTAACTTTTATTATAGTTGCTTTTATATGTCTTGGTTTTATCTTCTTTAGTTTTATTAGGCTCTTTATTTTGTTTTTATTGCTTCTTTGTTTTCACTTATAAATTGAAAACAACAAAAATAGTTCCTTTTGTTTTGCTTCTTCGTTTGGTTCTCTATTTTGTGCCGAGCTCAAAGGCGTTAAAGAAAAGCACTCTTGGGAGATAACCCAATGTTTTACTTTCAGTTCTTTTTTTTATTTGAGTCTTGGAAGTTATTACTACTGTAATAACCTCTCCTTATTATTTTTATTTCGTTGTTGTGCCAAGAGAAGCCTCTAATTCGAGTGAGGTAAGATTTGGGGATGTTGCTGTCCTGAAACAGATTTTCCTACTGTACTGTAAAAATTCGTGAAAAATCTCTGAAAATCTTTTCGACCTGCAATATCTTGTGCTTATTCCTCAGGTTATATCCAAACTTTCGTTAGTTGAACACTTTTTGATTTGAGCATCAGAAAACCCTTTAAAAAATCGACCTTTGTCAGCTGTTCTGTTTTGACAGATTTCTGCCACTATTCGTGTTTGCCTGTCGAACGCTTTCTTTTTGAGTTCTTTTGATCACAGAACTTTTGGGGAAGTTGCTACAGTAGTATATGCTTTATATGTGGTGATTTTTGGTTGAAACCTGAAGCAAAAGAGGTTGATTCATTGTTATGCTTACACTAATGTTGCTAATAGAATTGTGTTGAGTTTTGTATGATGGAAGTTTTCAAGTGTAGGGATTGGAGAATGATGAGATGAGTTGAAGAATGGACAAAAGCTCAAGCTTGGGGATGCCCATGCAACCCCCAATAAATATCCAAGAAGTACAAGCGTCAAAGCTTGGGGATGCCCCCGAGGCACCCCTTCTTCATCGGCAAAAATCAGGTCACCTTTCAAGACACTATATTTTTATTGCTTTATGCACTATGTGTTTTTCTTGGAGCGTCAGTTGTTTCAGTTTAGTTTAGTTTAGTTTGCTACAATAAATGGTTGGACCCCAACAAATTTCTTTTGAATGAGATGTACTCATTTTCATTTGCCAAGAACACTCAGTTTTTCACTCTTATCGTTCAACGAGTGTTCTTCTTTTTCTGCTACTGCGTTTAGTTTTCAGTTTTCGCCTTGATTTTTGTTCAGATCTTCTTATATCTTTTTATCAAGGTGTATTTTTGCCTCTGGACCATATTGGTTTTTATCAAAAGAGTTGAGTTAAAAAAGTTCGAATGGTGTTGGAAAAGAGAAAAAGATTTATACAAAAAAGTGGTACAAAAAGGAGCTTGTTTAGACTGCGGCTTAGACTTTTGCATGTCATGCTTAATGTCGTTTTGATAGTATGCTTAGTGATTTTTGCTGTAGCATGACTTGTCTCAAATGACTGAGATTGCTTAATGAGTCTTTGAAAAAATCATGCGTTGTTTTTATTATATGGAAGCATTTATTTGGTTTTGTCCTTTGATGCTTTATTTGGGTTGACTTGGCACATGCTTACAACATGTTTAGCTCTTACAAAGTCGCCATTAGCCTCTATGATCATTTGGTTTTTGACTTTTGATGCCATTTTATGCTTCTCTTAATGATGTTTTGTCGCTATGCATGATTATGGCCGTTATTGCTCTCTTAGTTGGTCGCTCCCAGTCTTTGCTAGCCCTCATTTTGTACTGAGTATGAGCTCTACTCGTGCATCCAACTCCCAAAAACCAAGTTATTCCAATGTGTCCACTATAAATTCCTATGCATGCTATTTGCAAGCCATTCCAAGTAAATTTTCATGTGCTACCTTTCAAAAAACCTTCAAAACACTTCTCATTTTGTGACACTGTTTTCAGCTCATGGGGACGTAGTGGTTGGATTTGCTATCTTCCATATTGCTAAATTCCAAAAAGAAAAAAAAAAGAGAAAAAAAATAAAGAAAAAAAGGCACTCCTCCATGGTATGTGAATGTTGGTGGGCACCCGATGGAATCGGTTAGCCATGATTTGTGAAAGGAAAAAAGGTGGGGAGGAGTGCCAAGCTTTATAAAAGAGCACCAAAGTGCCAATCCCTCTCTCAAAAACTTGCTTACTTTTTGTATGGAAGATAGTAAGAACCCCATTGCTAGTCGTTGGCAAAGATGACCACCTCTCAAACACAGTTTTTATCTCTCCGTTTACAAATAAAAAGCTCTAGCACATGTTTGATCACTGCTTCCCTCTGCGAAGGGCCTTTCTTTACTTTTATGTTGAGTCTCCACCTTCTACCTTTATGCACCATATAAGAGAGAATAGTTGCCATTCTGAGTTTAATGTGCATAGTCCCAAAGTTTATCATTGATTGATTTATGATTATGGTTTCACGTGTTCTTAAATTATTTGTATCTAGTCACCCTTTTAAACTTGAAGGTGTCCTATGCATTTATGTTTTGCTATTCTATGAGGGACAAGCTAAAAACCATTTGTTATGTTTTTCCATATGATTTGAACACATATTTGACTTTCATTGTTTCATTATTCATGATCTTTCGTTTGTGTTTCTTTTCATGTTATAACATGGTTGCTAAGTTTTTATTGTCAAGATTATGTCTCTTATGCCTATGTTTTAAGTTCTTTGATCCCAGCACTCAATGCTTTACTTAGATGATCAAGATTGTGATGGTGCATGTCACCTCAAAAAAATTATTCTTTTGTTATCACTTACCTACTCGAGGACGAGCAGGAGTTAAGCTTGGGGATGTTGATACGTTGCAAACGTATCTATAATTTTTGATGCTCCATGCTTGTTTTATACCAATTGCTATATGTTTTGTCTATACTTTGTGGCACTTTTATGATTTATTTGGACTAACCTACTAATAGTTGCAAAAGTGCACAATGTTCTTGTTTTACACTTTGATATGTAGGAATTACCAAGAATACAAGTGGAAACCTTGTTGGAGTCAAATTGGGACTTTTCAGAAATCTGGGCCAGAACTTTTTTCGAAGATGGTCACGTTACGGGTCGAAGACGGCGTCAAACGGAAAACTCTTGTATTACAAAGTTGTAGGGAATTTCACGGCGAACGTTCGGGACATAAAATTCACCTGATTTCGAGTCCGGAAGGCCGAGATAAGCCCGCTTCATTGCGGCCCAAGATGGGGAGATGGGAATCTGAGAGACTATATAAAGGGAGGAACCCTAGCTCGTGGGAGACACCTCCACCCACGAATTTGCAGCCACCAGAGCCACGTTTTTGCCTCCCCCATGGATCCCATCTCCATGTGGGAGGGCTCCCATGAAGCCATGAAGGAAGAGGGCTAAGGGGCGGCGCTTCCCATGATGCCGGCGGCGGGGGAGTCCCCCGCACCGCCGCCGCCGTCGCCGTCCGCGCCCCTCGCTGCTCATCTCCGCCATCTTCACCGCTATCTCTATCACCAACTCCTCCTATTATGTAGTGGTTCATCCTCCCACACACCTCTGTACCGTCCTATGTAAACATGGTGTTTGATGCTATAATATTTATCCTATGATCTATGTCATGTTTGCATAGTTTATTTGTTCTTAGATTGATTTGTTGAATGTCTTTGGTTCATTAGAGTTGTATGTTGATATGGTACTGTCCTTTGGTGTCCATTATATTTATGCGCGCATGGATTAAATATCATAGGGTTTGTAGTATGTGTAAGAGGAAGGGGGAAGTTCTGCCGGAGTGACAGAAACCTGAGGACGCGAACCGGAACGTTGCACGTATGGGAGTAAGAGGACCGTTAACTTAAGGCTATGGTTGGGGAAACCTTAATGCATTGTTAGTATTTGCGGATGCTTGCTAACAATCTAATCATATAGTACTTGTATTTCCAAGTAGTGAAGTGCACGTATATTTAGCCTCTCCCACATAGAAAACTGCATCAAAGACAATGAACCCGATTTATTCGCTAATTGAACTTAGACAAAGCCACCACTATTACCACCACTTTTCCACACTCATGGTACTGTTAGTTTATGGTTACTTAGTATATCTTATTGCTGCAGCACTAACAATTACTTTCTTGTATTTATTATCCTGCAAAGCTATTTCTCATACCCGAATCGTTGCTCTAGTTTTATTTCCTAGATGATACAAACGTTTAGTGTGTGTAGAGTTGTATCAGTGGTTGATAGAACTTGAGAGAATATTTATCCTACCTTTAACTCCTCGTTGGGTTCGACACTCTTACTTATCAAAAAGGCTACACACGATCTACTATACTTGTGGGATATCAGTGGTCTATTCCCACCGGCTAGTGGTATGTTATTTGATTGATTGGGACAATTTGGTTTCATGTGCCCTGGTTTTCCACAACCATAGCAAATGATTATGGGTTGTCGGCATTCTGATGCATAATGTCCTTTATAACCACAATTATGACATATAACTTGACTTTTAGGATTTGATCCTCCCCTTCCCGAATTTTGAAATCCAAGTCTTGGTCTTGGTTTGAAATTCAAATTAGAGTTTGGATTTGGATTTGGATTTGGTTTCTTAAATGGATATTTCTTTGGTTTCATTCGTAACTTTTTCTTTGTTTCTTTTTGAACTTTTTTATAGTCATCTTCCACAGTTATTGTTGCATCTACTAACTCTTGAAATTCGGTAGGTCTTGTTAATCTGAGTTGCATTTTCATATAAGGATGTAATCCTTTCATGAATCTTTTCTTTTGTTTATCCTCTGTATCCACCTCGTCTATTGCATAACAAGATAGAACACTAAATTCACTAACATATCGCATAATAGGTGAATCATTTTGTTTAAGATTCTCAAATTCCCTTCTCTTAAGTTCCATAATACTATCGGGAACGTGAGTTTCTCGAAACTTTTGCTTAAATTAAGTCCAGGTAATTGCTATTCCTGATGGTTGTATGGCTAATAAGTTTTCCCACCAAGTTGTTGCTGGTCCACTAAGTAAATAGATTGCATATCGCAATTTCTCATCATCACTACAGCCAACTGTATTCAGTTTCTGTTTAGTATCTCTTAACCAGTCCTCTGCATCCATTGGTTCTGGTGCTGAAGCAAAAGGAAGTGGGCGTGTATTTTGAAAATCTGATAGGCTCACTCCTCTTCCTTCATTGCCTCTCCCTTGTCCTCCTTGTGACAGGATATGATGCACAGGCTTATTTTGGACTTCTTGGTCTCTCTGACGTCTTTCTTCCACCAATTGCATATACTGCATGAAACTTTGCTCCGAGATTGGGCGTGATTGTGATGTTGCTTGACTTCTTGCTGTTTTTGTGTCGGCATCCTGTTTTTCCTGGGCTTCCCTGGCTAATCGTTCGGATTCGGTTTCTACTACGTCTACGGGTGGCATACCCTTCTAGTCGTGTACATTTACGTAGGAACACCATGTTACATCATGATTATGCACAGTGGGTTGTTCGGGTTCAATGTCCAGGCCTAGTCACACAATAAAACCATATGCAAATGACACACAATTTTGCAAAAAATATACCATGTATTCACAAAGTTCTCTATACACTTTGTACACACGGTGGTGAGTCGTAGCTCATTTATTTGGCTCGATGGCCCAAACACTACAATAACTAATACTACGTTCCTATTTTACAACTATGGCTTGTCTTGACTTGACTTTACTCTAGTCTTCTCCCTCGAAGTACTTTCCTGGAGTCCATCCATTGAAACGCATAGAATGCCTCAACGTACCGGGAAGTACCACCTCAACTGACGGTGTGTAATCCGGCTCACTACTAGGCTCCAGAGTCATATCAGCCATGGAAAAGTAACCATCCAAGGATTGATATGCTTCAGTAACTCAGTTAAACTTCTCCCCCGTACTTAGAATATTCAGTGCACCCAAAATATCTAACTCGTATAGGTTTTCATCATCCTCATTATCCCATATTAGATAAATTGGACATCCATCTTTAGTGTAATAACACTTGATTGGACTCATCTCCTCCACTTCAATCTTGATGTGAGATGCGTTGACTTCATTCTCCATTGCCTCACAACATATGAGATACAACTCAGTCGACTCTTCACCATCCATATACTTATCATGGACAGTTTCCTCATCATCAGGTCCCCAACCTGTTGGCTCTATAGGTGCTTCAGGTTCGGGTATTTCCCAACCATTTTCGTTAAGTTTGTTCTCAGTACGTAGAACAGGGGTTTGGTTTGGGTTGGTTGGGCTACTAGTGGGTTCTAAACTATCGACATCTACTTCAACTCCATCCATATAGGTGTACATCGGAAATTGGGCTTTGGAACCCTGAACTTCGCGATCCATCATACTCCTCCTTTCCATCACCCTATCATGATCCGTATACTCCGCTAGCAGTGTGTCAATCTCATTCACCATGTTTCCATGGAGATCATAAAACGAAGTTATCACTATGGCACATCGATCAAGATAACATGCTACAACTTTCGGCTCTGCTTTGACAAAGGTCAAATGATCCAACTGAACTCTCTCGTCAAAGTCTCCACAAGGAATTGACATAAAGATCATTCTGGCTAGTTCTTTGGCTTTGCGGGTCCTAATACTAGTAATCGCCTCCACAACTGCCATCTCGTAGGTAAGTGCTGAACTATGAGCTTCTGCGTAAGGTAAGATAATAGGCAGTCCTAACTCTACGGGTAGCTGAATGACCACACGATACTTTGCCAAGATACATCCATCAAAATATGAGAACACTTTCACTACAACATTGGATGAGTAGCCAAGAGTCTTCAACAGCTGACGCAAGATTTCAGTCCATTCTCCCAGATAAGAATGCAACTTTGACTCACTAACCCTAACAGTCCGAGCAGGCATAGAACTCATCATCGCTGACTGTTCAGAAGAACAACAAGTATTAGCAAAAAGCTAATGAAAATAGTAAGAATTATAGCACTACTAATATGACTTTGATATTCTCAAGTGAATACCCATCACATCATTAGAGAATTCTTAACGACACTAGTTTCCTACAGGCTCTATCTGCTTACTAGGTTTCCTAACCTAAGGTCGTAGCATTGCTCTGATACCAGCTGCAGTGACCCAGTACACCACTGCATGTTGGTAGTGTACAAGTCATTGACATAACACTCACGAAGTACTGATTTGTAAATATTACATCCCTTAGAATGGTACAACAGAAACATTGCGGGTCCGCAACTTTACATGTTCATACTTAACAACCAATAATGTACGAAGGTTTCAAGATCCTCATTGGTCCATTGAGGATTCAAATTCAAATTTAAATTCAAACTAACTGATCTTCTGATCATTGGTACTACTAAGCTACGTACCATCGCAGCTTCACAACTTTATTTAGGTAAGTCTATGTTGTGAATCTCATCTATTCTATCCTATGTCTACGCTTCTTCATCGTTATCCCTACTGTTCACTCCATATTCTATTATGTAGTCTATGCCTTCTATTCCTCATGAAAGATCCGGCTCCTCGTAGTATACCTCATCGTCCCCCTGTTTGTTAGCTTCGGTCTCTTCGGTGTTGTACAGTTCAAAGTCAAGAAAAAGGTTTAAGATGATAGATTGAGTACACACGTACTCAACAAGTTCTAAAAAGTGATGTGTGCTCTGTAACCATAGATTTGTATCCAAGGTTTGGTTTTCAAAAATAGTTTCTTAGAAAAGGTAAGTTTTAGAGTTTTTCTTAAAATCTAAATTCATCAGTCTTCACGGGTTGTTAGAACTTCTGTTTAGTTCCTTTCCTCGCTGCGTTCGCAATTCTTTCCCAGGATAGGGAGTAACATGTCACATTTTTACACTCTCGAGAGGTGCGCTACTTTTCCCACAAACGTCCTTGGCCTTATTGCCCTAGTCACACTTCCTTTGGTGTGAGGCCTATTACTAAGTTTCTCCAAGTCATGCCAAGCACTACCTAACTCCATAATCTACCCTTTTGCATTGAACCAGTCGACGACCGTGATCAGATGCATCCCTGCTGAGACACTAAAATCATCATCCTACCGCACAAGATAGGGATGTTACAGGCTCCCACCCACTATAGTTCCTCGCGGGAACACAGCCCGACCTAGTTGTCTGAAGATATACGGAACTAAGGAGAAACTTCTGACTTGATCGTTGCATTCCAAGATTTGTGGTCAGCATGGGTTGTACGGCGCTTTGGAATCACTGACTACTTTTTGTTATTAATCCTAAGGTGACATTCCCGGTACAATGAAATCTCCACCAATATGACTTTCTCATGTATCAAACCATGATTTCATTGCCCACAAATTTGGGATTCAATTTATTTTAAAAATAGTAATTTGCTTTGTGTAGGTGATTCCTTTTTAAAGGCTTATACAAAATATTAAGTGCAAGGGTGAACTTTCCTGATGATTGTAAGATAATGCAGTTTGAAGGTTCTACTTGACCCTTGACCTCGGGTCCTGGATTAACAATCAATTCTTAAGAAAAACTTCAAAAGTTCAAATCACTTCCTAATGCATCTATATGCTATGCAATGTTTTCACAGGTGATTTATTTTATAACTTTTTGGTGTGTTGGTTTTTCAATCAATTATTCAAACTTTATAGTTCCAATAGTACTATCAAATTTCATCGATACTTTCTTCTTATACACTTTCTTTGTCACAATGAAACGATCAACCAACTGTATAGCGAATTCTCCATTTGTCAACCAGCATACTTAGGAGTAGCATGGAAGAATTTTGAATCGTCAGAAAGTTGTAACAAATTGTGTTCATACAGTGGGAGTTCGGCAAAGTGTATATTGGAAAAGAATCATCGAAAGTGATACTACTGTTCTAGGAATGTGTTAATATTCCTTTAGAATTTTCATATCTATATCTATATCTATACCTAATAATAAATCTATACCTAATACCTAATACCTAATTATTATTATTAATATTATATTTTTTTTAATAATAAAGTACGTAAGGTTTCCATCGTCAACCACTTTTTGGGACCGATTTACCCTCCCACCAAATCTCATATTATGGACAACTGCGTTTCGGTTTGATGTTGCGTTTTCTTTTCCCGACGTCAGCCAAAGTGCATCGCACGCACGCCTCCTGGTAGCACTCCCCGTTCAGGACTTTACATATCACAATTCTTTTCAAAGTCGGACCAGATAACACATATTACTTACGACCTAGGACGTTGTTTCAAAAAAAATACTACATAGGACGAGGCCATGGCGACAACACGCACAGGAGAGCGGTCGTCAATCAGCTCGACATCCTTGGCTATACCACACGGCGGACGATCGGTGCTGACCTTCAGGTCATCCAGCTTCAACGCTGGAGGCTCTCGGAGATCGACGAGGGCATAGTCGCCACGCGATTCTGTGCATGCCAGCAGCAGTCCACCTTTGAAATTCCTATCCTGCCTCCAATTGATTCGCTGGTGCATGCTGCAAGGTAGGGGCAGATGTTGCTTACGTCTTGGCGCGCGTTGCGACACCTTGACCTTCGCCAGAGCTCGATCGCACGACTCGGCATCTTTTCTGGTCCGAGGCCATGACGCAAGATTGGGTCGATTTCTCTTCTGATCCAAGGCCATGGCCGGCAAGGAGGAGAGGCTTCCCCTAACCTGCAAGATTCGATCGACTTCTTTCCTGGTCCAACGCCATGACGCACAAGGAGGATGGTCTTCCCTAACCTGCAAGATTCCATCGATTTACTTCTGGTCAAAAGGCCATAGCGAGGAGGTCTGGATGGACAAGTCACTCCACGAGGCGAACCTGCATGTTCGCGACTACCCTCTCTCCGCAGTTACGGAACCGCTAATGTCCCCCTTCCGTTTTGGTCTTCTTTTTGGCAAAAGAGGTTCAATTCGCTTGAGGTTCCAAGATCTGAAAGCCAAAGGGTGCAATTTTTTGCTTGGTAAAGTGCGCTGCAGATTTTCATTCAGTTCGGCAGTGGGGCTGTTAATTTATGTGCTGTAAACTTTGAAAATTAGTGTCTTCTCTGAGTCAACGATTTTGAGCTGTGTTAAAGTTTGTTCATGGAGATCTGATCATGTGTGTGACCTGGAGACAGTAAATCTAGCAGTGCACTTTACTAGATTTTTATATTGATCTTGATTCATTTTCTCCGTTTGAGGAAGAGACAACCCTTCATACTGCATGCAGTCGCCCCTCCTGAAACTCTCATGGTTTTGGAGAAACCTGAACATGGGTGGGTGTAACTGTTGGCGGTTAGTCGCCCCTCCTGAAACTCTCATGGTTTTGGAGAAACCTGAACATGGGTGGGTGTAACTGTTGGCGGTTAGACTCGGCATGTCGAAGCGGCGTGCTACTCTGTTATTCTAAAGACTGTTGCTTTCTCGGTTTCCGCTCCACGAGTAATACTGGATAGAGGCTCTGTTGGCTATGAGGATTGAGCACCTGAGCTTGTGGACAACGACACAGGTATGTGTCATTTCTTTATTCTCCTTTTTCTTGGATCAGGACATTGCTGTTGGCTATGAGGATTGAGCACCTGAGCTTGTGGACGTTGTCTGCGTTCCCAATTTAGAGTACGTCTTCCACATTAACAATGGCCTGACCCCTAGGTGGTGTTTCTGCGCTGCAGTCCATGGCTCACCTAGGCACTGCCACGATGGCGGCGCACTAGAACCGGTTCACTAACTTTTCATCGACATAGCTAGGCATGTACTGCAAGTTCATTGTTGTCTTGGCTGAAGTACCACAATTTTAGATTTAAGCGATGAGTGAACCACTACGAGGTTTGAGTGAACAATATGAAAGACTGTCTAATTTCAGTCCAGGACTGATTTTTGTTACTTTTGTCAGAATTAGGAAAATATAATCTGACTTTCAGTTTGGTTATTGTTTGAATTTCACTGAAATCAATCTATTTTTAGAAAATATGATTTCTCTAAACCCATAAATTATGAATTCATGATGATGTATCATCAAATGAATGCATGTTTCAGTTTTAAAGTGAAAGATAGTTCCTACTGTCACCTGTTTGGTGATGATATGCGTCCAGCTCTGGGCACACATGTCTTTTTTTTTAAGATCTACACTTTTAGGTTTAAGCAATAAGAATCACTCTCAGATTCAAGAAATGTGTAGCATTTTGGTGATTTCAATTGGGGTCACTCTAGTTATCAATTTCTATCTATATCTAAATAACTGGTCCAATACCTTTTTAGATGTGTGAGGAGGTAAGAACACACAAAATTCCTTTCATGTCTTCTTCCTCACCTGTTTTCATTGTCATGAGAATATTTTAGCCATGTAATCCCCGTTGCAACGCATGGGAAATTTTCCTAGTATCTATAAGAATTTAATTTGCTCACTCAAAGTATTTAAATATCACTTGTTAAGATTCATTTTGAATTATCAAGTTTTAACTTGATTTCTTTTAATTCAAAATTCATCAAAAATTCAAAGTACTCAAATAATTGTACAATTATGTTAGTTGGTTTAATTATAATTTTCTGAGTTCAAAACTATTTTTTATTTTATTTTTCTAAGTTTCCAAGGCTTTATTTCCTATTATTGGCTTTTAAACTAAATCTGAAAAGTCTAAAATGCCCCTCGGCCCACTGGTCAGACCTCCTAGGTCAAAACCGTAACGGTTCGGTCTGAACCGGACCCCCCCCCCCCTCGGCCCACTCACTCTCTCACCCGCTCGACCTAACACGCGTGCTTGCTCTGGTGACTATGTCGTCGTCGCCTCACCGTTGCGGCCAGCTCCGGCCAGCTCTAGCGACGCCCTAGTTACTAATCGCTCTGCCTTGCTCCACTCTACAATCCTATCCGTGAGTTTCCCTCGATTGCATCCTCTGGGGCTCGAATCGACCCATGTATGGATCTAGGGTTTTGGTGACTTTGTCGTTCTCGTCTCTAGCGATGGTCTACGGTGCTCCTAGGAGTAGGTCTGGTCCTAGGCACTCCTCTACCTCCTTACGGCCTCTACTCCCTCTACTTTGCCTCTGGCAGGTGCAGGTCGAGTCTTCCCCCATGTAAGCTCCCTGTGCTGCCTCTGCGTCGTCGCCGGCGATGGTGAGCTTGGCTCCCTCGCCTACAAGGTAGGTGACTCCTCTCTCTCTCTCTCTCTCTCTCTCTCTAAAGCCTAGTCTCTACTGCTTGCTTGCTATTCTAGGGTTCGTCTTTGGCAGTATGTTCTTCCTAGGTTCAGTACTGTTCTAGCTCAATCCTATGCTTGTCTAGTGTTTGATATGCTTCTATTGTGCTTCTGATGATAGCTTAGCTCGTGTGCTTGTTGTTTGCTCACTTCTGAAGATTTGGTAAATCTTCAGTTTCGTCAGTTAAATGTTTTGCAAGGTTTTGGTCAGCTAGGTAGCTTCTAGTAGGTTCTAGAGTGTTCTAGTGTGTTCTAGTAGCTACTGGTACTCAACATGATCATGCTTGCTTGTTCATGACCACTGAAACTATTTCTACTGATGTCACTTTCATGTTCTTCAGTTAAGTTGTATTCTTCAGTTAACTATTGTGTCTTCAGTTCACTATTGAATTCCTAGTTAATTACTACTCCCTCGGATCGCTAGTACAAAATTGCCGACAGTTATTTCCGATCGGAGGGAGTACTTATTTGTGTAGCTATTACTTATGAATGTGCTAAGCATCCATAGTTCACAGCTTGTATGTGTATGTTTGTATAAATTTGTTATATGCTCTTTAACTGTGTCTGTTACTTCTATCTGAACTTGTACATGCATTGTCAATTGCATGATCAAGTGTCCTATTACTATTTCTACTAGGACTAAGGTAAGGTCCTCTACTGGTTTACTGTGCCAGGCTTTTGAGCATACTGGGCTGTTCTCCTTACCTGGAGAACACCTAGCAGGGGCTTAGGGTTCTGGGAAGTAGTTGCCACTCCCTCTCACTAATACTATTTCTACTCCTAGGGTTTTAGATATAACCTTTATAGACTACTAAGTGTGCTTGATGAAGATCTGTGGCAGTTCTTATCCTCCTGGCTCCAGTTCTTGCTCCAATGGCTCCTTCAGATCTTCTCCTTCACACCAGTGGGTGTGTTTGGAGTTCCTCTCCTTGAGCCTTGGCCTCAAGGTGATTCTTTAGCTCTGTTCTCTCAACCTCTAGTCTGAGAGTGATTCTTATGAGCTTTGTGAGGATTTGTGATCTTCAAGGCTGGGTTTTGGGTCCTATTTATAGTGTTCTAAGGCTGTGTTGCTGCTGACACATATGTACCATGCAAATGGTGACTAAGATGCTTATAGCGCCTCTCTAGTTTGGATTCTAGCATGGATTCATTGAATCTCCATATGCCTAAACTGACATGTCAGTTAAGGGCTATTATGGTAATTTCCTAATTGGTTTCTACAAAATTCTAGGGTTTTGGAATTTGGTTTAATTCCTTGGTTTGCTGACAGTAACTAGTGTTTTCTTATATTTGTTGTACATGCTTTCCGTGACATGTGTGATGATTCATTACACTTGCATTCTTTTCCAAGAATCCAAGGTTGCGGTGATTTTGGTGGTCTACTACTCTGTTGATTTTTCCTATATTGGCTTGCCTCATGTGCTAGTCTCTATACTACTGGCTAGTACTACTCTGTTTAGATATTGGTATTTGGGTTTCTTCATTGTTTGTACTAACAACCTCTATATGCGAGCCAAGCTTATTAAAACGCTTAAAAACTTTCCTAGCTTCAATGGCAACATCTTTAAATTCTCTACGCAAAGTTTCCAAGATAAAAGCTTTCTTTTCGGAGTCTTCAATATCATGAAGCTTAAGAAACATGTGTTGCATAAAAGGATTAAGGCTAGCAAACCTAGCTTCCAACATGTGAACTAAATAAGTAGAAGCAACTTCATAACTAGGAGCAAGGTCAGCCAAAGACTTATCCTCAACATCTTTATGCATACTAATATGATTAAAGAACTCCTTAATATTACTTTTCCCAATAATTGAACCACTACCTACTGAGAGGTCCTCCAAAATGTACTTAGGGAACAACATAATGAGCTAAAAGTAATAAAGTAACAACTAAAAAGGATACTAATTTTTTGTGTTTTTGATAAAACGAAGCAAGTAAAAATAAAGTAAAGCAAAACTTAAAACAAAGTAAAGGATGTGCGTGCGAAACTCCCCTTGCAAAAGTCTTCTTTTTCCCCGGCAACGGCTCCAGAAAACTTGTTGATGGCGCGGTATTGATGTGGGAGCTTCTTCTTCTTCAGTCCCCGGTAATGGTGCCAGAAAACTTGTTGGTGTTTTGTTGGCATGTAATTGATGATGTAAATGACCGGCCAGTTGGGAACCCCAAGAGAAGGTGTGATGAGCACAGCAGCAAGTTTTCCCTCAGTTACGAAACCAAGGTATGTCAATCCAGTAGGAAAAAGCCAAACTCAAGAAGGTGATGCCTGCTAGCTTCACGACAGCTCTGAACAATTTATAAGGTGCCTCGTCCAGGGCTTTGCTTTGCACCAGCAGCAACGTGGAACCTGCACACAACACAACCAAGAACTTTGCTCCCAACTTACGATGAGGTTGTCAATCTCACCAGTTTGCTGTAAACAAAGGAATGAGCGTATCGAGTGGAAAGCAATAGTAGTATGCGAGAAAGTAAACAGTGCGAGTAAAGTAAACAGGTGATAGCAATATAAAGGAAATTGGACCGGGGTCCACAGTTCACTAGTGGTGTCTCTCCATAAGATATAAATAACGACATGCTGGGTAAACAAATTACAGTTGGGCAATTGATAGAATAAAGATAACGTGCATATGTCAAGAGGATCACTATGAGATTTACTCTAGGCATTACAACAAGATACATAGACCGCCATCCAACTGCATCTATGACTAATAATCCACCCACGGGGAATCATCCGAGGACCCCGTGAATATTAAGTTGCGAACAACAGATAACTGCATTAAGCAAAGTATGTAATGTAAACAAAGCATATGTCCTTGGACATAAGAATATTGTTTTCTCCCTAGTGGCAACAGCACATCTACAACCTTAGAGGTTTTTGTCACTCCCCCAGATTAAATAGAGGCATGAACCCAACTATCGAGCATAAATACCCCCTCTTGGAGTCACTAGTATCTACTCGGCCAAGATAGCTACTAACAATGGAGAGCATGCAAGATCATAAACAACATAGAGATAACATAAGATAATATTCAGCACATCAACTCAATCATAACACCAATATTCATCGGATCCCAACAAACATAGCATGTAGTATTACATAACGGTAGTCTCAATCATGTAAGGCAGCTCACGAGATCTAAACATGAAGCACATGGTGGAGAAGACAACCATCTAGCTACTGCTATGGTCCCATAGTCCAAGGTAGACTACTCACTCATCGCGCCGGAGGCAAGTATGGCGATGAAGAAGACCTCCGGTGGTGATTCCCCTCTCCGGCAGGGTGCCGGAAAGAGCTTCTGGACCCTCCCGATCTCGGGTCGACCACTGCGGCGGATCGCGATGTGTTTCTGGAAAATTGATCGGGTCTTTATGAAGGAAATATGCCCTAGAGGCAATAATAATATTGTTATTATCATATTTCTTGTTCATGATAATGTTTATACTCCATGCTATAATTGTATTAAGCGGAAACATTAATACTTGTGTGGTTTATGAACAACATCGTGTCCCTAGTATGCCTCTACTAGACTAGCTCATTGATTAATGATGGTTAAGGTTTCCTAACCATAGACATGAGTTGTCGATTAATAATGAGGTCATGTCATTAGGAGAATGATGTGATGGACAGACCCAAATAAAGCAGAGCAATTAGATCGTGTCATTGTGTTCATCTTTGCGAAGCTTTTTCCTATGTCAAGTATTGTATTCCTTAGACCATGAGATAATACAACTCCCTGGTATCGGAAGAAAGCTTTGAGGTCATCAAACGTCATCCTATGAAAGGGTGATCATAAAGGTGTCTCTCAGGTGATCGGAAAGTACTTGTTGGGTTGCATGTATCGAGATGGAATTTGTCCCTCCCAAGTCGGAGTGATATACTTCGGGCCCACTCGGTAATCGATATCAACATCGCTTGCAAGCACATGGTTAAGGAGTTAATCACAAAGTGATATCGGATTACAGAACGAGTAAAGTACTTGCTGTGAATGAGATTGAACTAGGTATGGCGATACCGACGATCGAATCTCAGGCAAGTAAAATATCGCGAGACGAAGGGAATACATATATGGGATTAATTGAATCCTGGCATCGTGGTTCATCCGATATGATCATCGATGAATATGTGGGATTCAATATGGGTTTCCAGATCCCGCTGTTGATTATTGATAGAAGATCATGTCTGCATATTCTCGAACCCGTAGGGTCACACACTTAACGTGCATCGATGCTAGGATAGAATGGATAATTGGTTATTGAGTTTTTCGTTCGAAGTCTCGGATGAGATCCCGGACATCACGAGAGGTTCCGGAATGGTCCGGAGAATAAGATTCATATAATGGAAAGCAGTTTTTGGGTTTCGGAAAAGTTCTGGACTTTTTCGGTAGAGTACCGGAATGTTCTAGAAAGTTTCGGAGGGCTCCATGGTGGGGCCCACATGCCCCAAAGGGTCCACATGGACCATAGGGTTTTCTTATGGGCCAAGGCAAAGGAAACTTGGGGGGCAAGTTAGCCCTAGGGTTTTCTTATGGGCCAAGGCAAAGGAAACTTGGGGGGCAAGTTAGCCCTAGGGTTTTCTTGGAGGCCAAGGCAAAGGAAACTTAGGGGGCAAGTTTTCTCCCTGGGGCCACCGGCTTGACTTGGAGGCTAAGGCAACCCCCCTTGGCCACCCCCCCTGACCTATTTAAAGGGGAGGGGAGGGCTGGGGCATGTGAACCCAGAAACCCTAGCCGCCGGCCCAACTGCTGCGCTCCACATCTCTCTCTCGCGACTGCGCGTAGGCGAAGCCCTGCCGCAGAAACTCTCCACCATAAGCACCACGCCGTCGTGCTGCAGATCCAATCTATCTCTCCACCGTACTTGCTGGACCAAGGAAGGAGGAGACCTCGCTGCACCGTACGTGTGCATCTCTCGGAGGCGCCGCCACTTGCGGTGTTGGATCGGATCGGATCGCGGGGAGGAGACGGCTAGTACGACTACATCATCCACGTTCTGTTGAACGTTTCCGCTGTGCGATTTCTTCAAGGGTATGAAGATCTCATCTATCTCTCTCGTTGATTACATCTCCTAGATTAGATCTTGGCTTTCTTGTTCGCATCCGTAGGAATTTTTTTGATTTACTATGCTGCGAAACCCTTCACTTTAGAGTTTTCCCGTCGGGGGGTCTTTATAGGCGAAGGGGCAGCGTCAGAAGTGGACCAGGGGGGTCTCACCATAGGGCGGCGCGGCCAGGGCCTGGGTCGCGCCCCCTGGTGGTGAGACCAGCCTCTGGCTCGGCTCCGTATCCTCTTCGGTCTTCTGGAAGCTTCATTTAATATTGGGACGTTCGGCTTTTGTTTCGTCCAATTCCGAGAATATTTCCTGTGTAACTTTTCTGAAACACAAAAATAGCAGAAAATAGGGAACTGGCACTGTGGCATCTTGTTAATAGGTTAGTTCTGGAAAATGCATAAAAATGCCACGAAGTGTAACGAAACACTAAGCAAATGGTGTAAAAACAAGCATGGAGCAGCAAATGGTGTACTCAATGGGTAGGGCAGATGGAGATATCCTCTGATACGTCTCAAACGTATCTATAATTTTTGATGCTCCATGCTTGTTTATAAACCATTTGTTTTGTGTTTTGTTACACTTCATGGCATTTTTATGCATTTTCTGGAACTAACCTATTAACGAGATGCCATAGTGTCAGTTCCCTGTTTCTACTGTTTTTGTGTTTTAGAAAATCTACACAGGAAATATTCTCAGAATTGGACGAAACAAAAGTCAAACCTTCTATTTTTACCGAAGCTTCGCGAAGACCAAAGATGAGATGGAGGGGGGCCAGGGGCTGGCCACACCCTAGGGCGGCGCGGGCCAGGGTTTGGCCGCGCCACCAGGGGGTGAGCCGCCTTGGTCCACCCTCTGACTCTACCCTTTCGCCTATAAGTTCCCCTTGATGGGAAAAACCAAAAGGACGGATCTCTTTTCCATGAAACATACTGCAAGCCACCGTCATTGTTGTCATGAGATCGGGAGGATCCAGGAGCTCTTCCCGGCACCCTGCCGGAGAGGGGAATCCCTACCGGAGGCCTTCTCCACCATCATGGTCGCCTCCGGAGTGATGTGTGAGTAGTCTACCTTGGACTACAGGTCCATAGCAGTAGCTAGATGGTTGTCTCCTCCACGATGTGCTTCATGTTTAGATCTTGTGAGCTGCCCTACATGATGAGGATCATCTTTATATAATTCTACATGTTGTGTTTGTTGGGATCCGATGAGTATTGGTACTATGTTAAGTTGATGTGCTAAATTATATATCTTATGTTATCTCTATGTTGTTTATGATCTTGCATGCTTTCTGTTGCTAGTAGCTATCTTGGCCGAGTAGATGCTAGTAACTCCAAGAGGGAGTATTTATGCTCGATAGTTGGGTTCATGCCTCTAGTAATCTGGGGGAGTGACAGAAACCTCTAAGGTTGTAGATGTGCTGTTGCCACTAGGGAGAAAACAACATTCTTGTGTCCAAGGACATTTGCTTTGTTTACATTACGCACTTTGCTTAATGCAATTATCTATTGTTCGCAACTTAATACTCAAGGGGTACTCGGATGACTCCCCGCGAGTGGATTTTTAGTCATAGATGCAGTTGGATGGTGGTCTATGTATTTTGTCGTAATGCCCAGAGTGAATCTCATAGTGATCCTCATGACATATGTACGTTATCTTTACTCTATCAATTGCCCAACTGTAATTTGTTTACCCAACATGTTGTTATTTATCTTATGGAGAGACACCCCTAGTGAACTGTGGACCCCGGTCCAATTTCCTTTGCATTGCTATTACCGTTTACTTTTACTCGCTCTGTTTACTTTCACTTGCATACTATTACCTTTTACCACTCGATACACTCAATCCTTTGTTTACAGCAAACCGGTGAGATTGACAACCTCATCGTAAGTTGGGAGCAAAGTTCTTGGTTGTGTTGTGTGCAGGTTCCACGTTGCTGCTAGGTGAAGAAGCTCCTACGTCAACTATGCACCAGCATTTTCTGGTGCCGTTGTCTGGAGTGTCGCAAAGCTAGCAAGCATCACCTTCTGAAGTTTGGCTTTCTCCTACTGGTTCGATAAACGTTGGTTTCACAACTGAGGGAAACTTGCTGCTATGCTCCTCATACCTTCCTCTTGGGGTTCCCAACTGGGTGCCTTAACACCGCACCATCAAGCATTTTTCTGGCGCTGTTGCCGGGGAGAAAGAAGATTTCTACAAGGGGAGTCTCTCACGCTCAACCTTTTACTTTGTTTTTGTTTTTCTTTATTTTATTTTTACTTGCATTGTTTTATCAAAAATACAAAAAAATAGCTTCCTTTACAGTTGCTTTTTCTTGCTTGCTTTAGTTTTGCTAGAATGGGTACTCCTGAAAACACCAAGTTGTGTGATTTTACTAGCACCAAAAACAATGATTTTATCTGCACTCCTATTGCGCCACCTGCTCCTGAGGCAAATTTTTATGAGATCAAACCTGCTTTGTTGAATCTTGTTATGAAAGAGCAATTTTCCGGTGCCAGTTCTGATGATGCTGCAGCTCATCTCAACAATTTTGTTGAGCTATGTGAGATGCAAAAGTATAAGGATGTAGATGGTAATATTATTAAGCTTAAGTTGTTTCCTTTCTCTTTAAGAGGAAGAGCTAAGGATTGGTTGCTATCTTTGCCTAGAAATAGTATTAATTCTTGGGATAAGTGTAAGGATGCTTTTATTGGAAAATACTATCCTCCTGCTAAGATTATAGATTTGCGTAGTGATATTATGAAGTTTAGACAGTTTGATAATGAACATGTTTCTCAAGCTTGGGAAAGAATGAAATCTATGATAAAGAATTGTCCCACTCATGGACTGACTAGTTAGATGATTGTCCAAACTTTTTATGCAGGACTGAATTTTTTTTCAAGAAATCTATTAGATTCAGCTACCGGAGGCACTTTTATGTCCCTTACCTTGGGCGTCGCAACTAAGCTTCTCGACAACATGATGGTAAATTATTCCGAGTGGCACACCGAGAGAGCTCCACAAGGTAAGAAGGTAAATTCTGCTGAGGAAACCTCTTCCTTAAGTGATAAGATTGATGCTATTATGCTTATGCTTTCTAATGATAAAGCTCATGTTGATCCTAATAATGTTTCTTTGGCCTCTTTGTTTCCTCAAGAAGAGCATGTTGATGTAAACTTCATTAGAAATAATAATTTCAACAACAGTGCTTATAGGAATAATTTTGCTAGCAACAATTATAGGCCGTATCCTTCTAATGGTGATAATAGTTATCTTGGTAGACCTAAAATGCCTAGTGAAGAAAGGATTTTAGAAGTTGAAAAGGCTACTAAGAATTTTATGCAGATGCAATATGAGCAGAACAGGGTGTTCACCAAGACCATGGAGGAGCAATCAGCCTTGTTGAAGACTATTAGTCATCAACTTGAAAATTTGAACAGGGCTATTCCTGAGTTGCAAGCTAAGGTTTCTAAAGCTGAAACCAATATTTCATCCTTGTCTGATGCGCAATCTTCCTTGATTAATAGAATGACTGCTAAACCTGATCCTTTTGCCGCTACTAATGCCATCCAAGTTAGAATTGATGAAAATGTTAGGATGTTAGCAGAATTGCATGCCAGGTGGGAAAGACAAGATGAGATGGCTAGGAAGATGAAGGTATGTACTATTACCACCTCTAATGATGTTGTTCTAAATGCTAGCAATCCTCTTACTTTGATTGGTGTAGAGAAATCTCCTACTCCTTGTACGAAAAAGCCCAAAACTGCAAAAACTTTTTCTCAAAAGAGTGCTGAAGTTTTTCGGAGTATGGGAGATGATAGCTCTATTTCTTTTAATGATTTTGATGTTGATGGCTGCAATATATTTGAAGTTATTTTGTTCTTACAAAAGCTTGCTTTGAGTCCTAATTCTAGTTCTTTGAATATTGCTTTTACAAATCATATTTGAAATGCTCTCATGAAAATTAGGGAGGAAAAGTTGAAACAAAAAGCTTCTATTCCCAAGAAGTTAAAAGATGGCTGGGAGCCTATCATTGATATGCATGTTAATGGTTTTGATTGCCATGCTTTATGTGATCTAGGTGCTAGTATTTCTATTATGCCTAGAAAGATTTATGACATGCTAGGTTTACCACCGCTTGAAAAGTGTTATTTTTATGTTCCTCTTGCTGATGTTGCTAAGAAGAAACCTTTGGTAAGGATTAATGATGTTCTTATTATGGTTAACAATAACCTTGTTCCCGTTGATTTTCTTGTCATGGATATTGAATGCAATGCTTCATGTCCTATTATTTTGGGAAGACCTTTTCTTCGAACTGTAGGTGCCATCATTGGTATGAAGGAAGGCACTATTAAATATCAATTCCCATTCAAGAAAGGTATGGAACACTTCCCTAGAAGGAGGAAGAAATTACTTTTTGACTCTATTCTTAGATCAAATTATGAACTTGATGCTTCATTATTTGATATTACTTGATTTGCACTTTCTGCGCCTAGCTCAAAGGCGTTAAAGAAAAGCACTCTTGGGAGATAACCCAATGTTTTCTTTTTAGTACTTTTTCTTTTATTTGAGTCTTGGAAGTTATTACTACTGTAATAACCGCTCCTTATCTTTTTTATTTCGTTGTTGTGCCAAGAAGAACCTCTAATTTGAGGGAGGTAAGATTTGGGGAAGTTGCTATCCTGAAACAGATTTCGGTGTTGTACCGTACAAATTCGTGAAAATTTTCAGTATATCTTTTTGATCTGCGATTTCTTGTGCATATGCCCCAGGTTATATCCAAACTTTCATTAGTTTTACACTTTTCAATTTGAGCAACAGAAGGTCCTCGAAAAAATCGACCTTTGTCAGTTGTTCTGTTTTGACAGATTTCTGCCACTATTTGTGTTTGCCTCTCGATCGCTTTCTTTTTGAGTTATTTTGATCACGGGACTTTTGAGGAAGTTGCTCAGTAGTATATGCTTTATATGCGGTGTTTTTGAGTTGAAACCTAAACCAAAAGGGTTGATTTACTATTATGCTTATACGTTGCTAATAGAATTGTGCGAAGTTTTGTATGAAGGAAGTTTTCAAGTGTAGGGATTGGAGAATGATGAGATGAGATGAAGTATGGACAAAAGCTCAAGCTTGGGGATGCCCATGTCACCCCAAAAAATATCCAAGAGGTACAAGCGTCAAAGCTTGGGGATGCCCCTGAGGCACCCCTTCTTCATCGGCAAAAATCAGGTCACCTTTCAACACACTATATTTTTATTGCTTCATGCACTATGCGTTTTTCTTGGAGCGTCTTTACTTTTGCTTTCAGTTTTCTTTCGTTTTGTTTGCTGCAATAAATGGTTGGGCCCTAACAAATTTCTTTTGGAGGAGATGTACTTCGTTTTTCATTTGCCAAGAACACTCTATTTTTCACTCTTATCGTTCAACGAGTGTTCTCTTTTTCTAGAATTGCGTTTAGCTTTCATTTTTCACCTTGATTTATGTTTAGATCTTGTTATATCTTTGCATCAAGGTGTATTTTGACCACTGGTCCATGTTGGTATTCATCAAAAGAGTTGTTTCAAAAAGGTTTGAATGGTGTTGGAAAAGAGAAAAAGTTTCATGCAAAAAAGTGGTCCAAAAAGGAGCTTGTTTAGACTGCGGCTTAGACTTTTGCATGCCATGCTTGATGTCGTTTTGATAGTATGCTTAGTGATTTTTGCTGTAGCATGACTTGTCTCAAATGACTGAGATTGCGTAATGAGCCTTTGAAAAAATCATGCGTTGTTTTTATTATGTGGAAGCATTTATTTGGTTTTCTCCTTTGATGCTTTATTTGGGTTGACTTGGCGCATGCTTACAACATGTTTGACTCTAACAAGTCGCCATAAGCCTCTATGATCATTTGGTTTTTGACTTGTGATGCCATTTTATGCTTCTTCTTAATGATGTTTTGTCGCTATGCATGATTATGGCTATTATTGCTCTCTTAGTTGGTCGCTCCCAGTCTTTTGCCAGCCTTCATTTTGTACTGAGTATGAGCTCTACTCGTGCATCCAACTCCCAAAAACCAAGTTTGCCATTGTGTCCACTATAAATTCCTATGCATGGTATTTGCAAGCCATTCCAAGTAAATTTTCATGTGCTACCTTTCAAAAAAACCTTTAAAATACTTCTCATTTTGTGACACTGTTTTCAGCTCATGGGGACGTAGTGGTCGGATTTGCTATCTTCCATATTGTCTTATTCCAAAAAAAAGAGAAAAAAGAAAAGAGAAAAGGCACTCCTCCATGGTATGTGAATGTTGGTGGGCACCCGATGGAATCGGTTAGCCGTGGTTTGTGAAAGGAAAAAGGTGGGGAGGAGTGCCAAGCTTTATAAAAGAGCACCAAAGTGCCAATCTGTCTCTCAAAATCTTACTTCATTTTTTATGGAAGATAGTAAGAACCCCATTGCTAGTCGTTGACAAAGACAACCACCTCTCAAAACCAATTTTTATCGCTTTGTTTTACAAATGAAAAGCTCCGGCACATGTTTAATCACTGCTTCCCTCTACGAAGGGTCTTTCTTTTACTTTTATGTTGAGTCTCCACCTTCTACCTTTATGCACCGTCTAAGAGAGCATAGTTGCCATTCTGAGTATAATGTGCATAGTCCCAAAGTTTAGATTGATTCATGATTATGGTTTTGCTTGTTCTTAAATTATTTGTATCTAGTCGCCCTCTTAAACTTGAAGGTGTCCTATGTATTTATGTTTTGATATTCCATGAAGGACAAGCTGAAAACCACTTTGATATGTTTTTCCATATGATTTGAACACACGTTTGACTTTCATTGTTTCATTATTCATGATCTTTCGTTTGTGTTTCTTTTCATGTTATAACATGGTTGCTAAGTGACGAGGGTTAACTCGACAAATGTCCAATATGAAGGACTTAGGATCGGGGGAGTAGGGCGTCGGATGAACTCGAAGGTAAAATCAGTCAAACAAGGTGTGTATCGAAAGTAAACATAGGGTGAACTTTGGTTTACTCTCAATCTGTCCCTCACCGTCCTCTCCTGGCCCCTATATATAGGTGGTCAGGTCTCAAGGATCGGGAGGGATCCGATACAGATTACAATATAGACATACGACATGAACTCATATTTCAACTAGCGTTACAATTGGGCCTAGCTTAACGGGCCTCAGGGGTACTCAACTAACGGGCTCTAGCATCTATACCCTTGTCAGTAGCCCCCGAGATTCTACCAGAATTGCAGATTCGGGTTGAATCTCAGATCTTCAAATCTTCGACTTGATCAATACTTGACTTCTTCATATCTTCAAATCTTCGACTTGTTCTTTCGACTTATCTTTTTTACTATAATGTCTTGCAATGGGTTTTGATGAACAAGCCTGACAACTCTGACGGATCAAGAGGCCAGTTAACTGCCAGAACATATACTTGTCACCTACTTCAAGTTCAATCCTGTTGGACTTGAATTTGGGAAACCGGTCAAACCCATTCTTTTGCCGCATTTAGGACTTACAAAGAATGAATCCCAGTGGTTCTCAGGGTATCCAGTGCGTCCACCAGGATTTTCTTCGTATCGTAGACACGGATAAGTACCAGCAGAGCGCATCCATGTGCGTATACCAGGCCACACAGGACGGATCATGGGGTCTTACCTTCATGATATATTTCAACCACGGCATTCAAGTTTTGTCGTGATGACGCAACTTGAGAATCATATGTCGCAGCCTTTTTTGACTGTTTCAATTCTAAAAATATTCGGGTTATTTAACCTTGATTGATATAAAGTCCCTGCCGATGGTAGTAGTGATGCTTTCGAAATCTTCTTTCGCCTTCTTTGCTCTATTATTCATGAAAAAACATCGTTGGGTGCGCGCCCAGCGCTCCCGATGGTAGTAGCCCCCGAGGCTATATTCAAAAAAACTTTATTTTCAAGTATAGGCTCAAATACATTGTGCCTACTTTTACTCATCAGATCGTAGCTTTATTTGATAATATCGCCGGGTGCGCGCTCAGCGCTCCCGATGGTAGTAGCTGATACGTCTCAAACGTATCTATAATTTTTGATTCTCCATGCTTGTTTTTACACCATTTGCCTATTGTTTCGTTACACTTAGTGGCACCTTTATGCATTTTCCGGAACTAACCTATTAACGAGTTGCCACAGTGCCAGTTTCCTGTTTTCTGCTGTTTTTGTGTTTCAGAAGTGATACACAGGAAATATTCTCGGAATTGTACGAAACAAGTTCCTGAAGTCTTATTTTACCCGGAAGCTTCCAGAGATCCGAAGAGGAGTAGGAGGTGGGCCACCAGGGGCCCACACGCACAGGTGGCGCGGCCAGCCCCTGGCCCGCGCCACCGTGGTGTGAGGCCACCTGGCTCCACCTCTGACATCGCCCCTTCGCCTATAAAGACTCCCCGATGGAAAAAATCTAAGTACCCGATCAGTTTTCCAGAACACATCGCGATCCGCCGCCGCCATCGACCCGAAGATCGGGAGGGTCCAGAAGCTCTTCCCGGCACCCTGCCGGAGAGGGGAATCGCCACCGGAGGTCTCCTTCATCGCCATGCTTGCCTCCGGAGCGATGAGTGAGTAGTCTACCTTGGACTATGGGTCCATAGCAGTAGCTAGATGGTTGTCTTCTCCACCATGTGCTTCATGTTTAGATCTCATGAGCTGCCCTACATGATTGAGATCACCGTTATGTAATTCTACATGTTTGGTTTGTTGGGATCCGATGAATATTGGTGTTTATGATTAAGTTGCTGTACTGAATATTATCTTTTGTTATCTCTATGTTGTTTATGATCTTGCATGCTCTCCGTTGTTAGTGGCTATCTTGGCCGAGTAGTTGCTAGTGACTCCAAGAGGGGGTATTTATGCTCGATAGTGGGTTCATGCCTCTATTTCACCTGGGGGAGTGACAGAAACCTCTAAGGTGGTAGATGTGCTGTTGCTACTAGGGAGAAAACAACATTCATATGCTCAAGGGCATATGCTTTGTTTACATTACACACTTTGCTTAATGCAATTATCCATTGTTCGCAACTTAATACTTCTAGGGTGTTCGGATTGATATCCCCGGGAGTGGATTATTAGTCATAGATGCAGTTGGATGGCGGTCTATGTATTTTGTTGTAATGCCCAGAGTAAATCTCATAGTGATCTTCTTGACATATCACGTTATCTTTATTCTATCAATTGCCCAACTGTAATTTGTTTACCCAGCATGTGTTATTTTATCTATGGAGAGACACCACTAGTGAACTGTGGACCCCGGTCCTATTTACATCATATTGCTATCACCTGTTTACTTTACTCGTACTGTTTACTTTATTCGCATACTTTTACTGTTTTCCACTCGATACACTCATAACCTTTGTTTCAAGCAAACCGGTGAGATTGACAACCTCATCGTAAGTTGGGAGCAAAGTATTTGTTTGTGTGTGTGCAGGTTCCACGTTGCAGCTAGCAAGCAAAGCTTGGACGAGGCGCCAGTTGTCCGCTGCTGTCGCAAACTAGCAAGCATCACCTTCAGTCGTCATTGTCTCTCCTCTCCTGACCGACATTAAACCTTGGTTTCTTAACTGAGGGAAAACCAGCTGCTATACTCATCACACCTTCCTCTTGGGGTTCCCAATGGGCTGGTCATTCACCACGCACAAGGATTGCTGCTGGGGGACGAAGAAGAATAATCTCCTTCATCAACAAGCCATCAGTAGCCCCCGAGGCTATAGTCGAATATTTTCGGGTATAGACTCAAAGAATGAGTTTTTCTTCCTTGATTCCTCTGTATCTTTCATGTCAGTGTTTTGTTGACTTACTTGGTCATCATCAATATGTAGATCTGTCAGACCGTACTTTTGCTGAATTTTCCCCTACTAGTGGCCACCACTTATCATATTCTGATTCCCCTATTACTCGAATTCTTGTGACGTCATTAGCAGAGTCATTCTTTAAATGATTTGACTTGGCGCTGACCGTTGCTCGTGGGCAGCGCGATAATTTTGCAATTTTCCTGCCCATTAGTGGGCTGCCGTTTCCGCTCCTTACGCCACGTCTCAGCCCACGTTCCTTCATCAGGAAGCTATATAAGGGGGAGAGTGGGGTTTTTACTGTTTACCAGTTCCTCGCTTTTGCCGCCGCCACCATTGCTGCAAACCTTGCGCGCTTCTGAGCTCCTGCATAGCCTCCGCGCGCGGCTCGTAGATGCGCTTCAAGACCCGTGCGCAAAAGAACAAGATGGGGAAAACCAACACCACCAATTCATCAACCAGCTGGGTGCCTACTGAGTTCAAGCAAACGGATCTCACCAAGGCCCAGGCTGATGGTCTCATCGCCGACGGCGACTAGGTCATCTTCCCTAGCACCGAGCGCATCCCCAGGCCCCCGAGCGGCTTCCGGGTGATGTTTTTTGCCTTTCTTTTACGCGGTCTCTCTTTCCCTGCCCACGAGTTCCTTTGTGGGCTTCTCTTTGTGTACGGTGTGCAGCTTCACCAGCTCACACCAAACTCGATTCTGCACATTGCCTGTTTCATCACTCTTTGCGAGTCGTTCTTGGGGATCGAACCCTATTTTCTTCTCTGGAAATATCTCTTTCGCCTCCGTCCCAGTGTTGCTTTATAAAAAAGGCCTGAGCTGGGCGGGGCTATTGTTTCTATCCGCGCAGAGTCTTAGTTCTTGGAATTTTTCATGGCTGCCTCAGTGCAAGGTTGGAGGAAGAAGTGGTTTTACTTAAAAGACCAGAAAGTCTCTCCCTCTGACCAATATGGCATTGCTCCTTTTGATGCCACTAAAAATCTGAAGAAATTGGCCTCGTGGGATTCTCCTCCCACAGAAGCTGAGATGAAGGATATCAAGCCACTGCTGCCTCATATCCAGGTTCTGAAGAGTGATAGCGGAGGTGCGCTGTCAGGGACTCAACTTATGGCATTTTTTCTTCAACGGCGAGTTCAGCCTCTTCAGCATCATATTTCTAAACTTTGGTCGTTTTCTGGCTTGGGAGATTCTTCTCGAGTATCTGATGATCTTATGGAGAAGAAGGATCTCGACAAGCGAGTGAGAGCTCTGACTACTCTCACGAAAGAAGATGAAATTCTAGCTTTGACCGCTAGTTACTTCGACTTCGAGCATCACTTGCCTGCGGTATATGCACTGTCTCCATTTATTCGTCTTCTTTTACCTTATCACTGTTTTTCTTATAACTTTCAACTTATTTTTCTTCCAGGATCATCAGTTCCTTGTTTCTCGCCCTCCCCTTCCAGAGGGAGGGCCTATTCAGAATGTTCCTATCGATGCCACGTCTGAAGCCCCCGAGGCTGAGGACAGCCAAGATGAAGATGAAGCCGAAGATTCGCTAGAAAGAACCAGCTCGACTACGTCGCCTCCGCCTGCGCTTTCCGAAGATCTTGGCCTTGACAAGAAGAGGAAACGTGTCGAGGAGCTCGTTTCTTCGAGTGCCTCCGCTCACAAGAATGTGGCCGGGGAGGCCTCTGCTCTAGAGGATGAAGAAGAGCTTTTCGATGCCTTGGACTCATGAGTTTTTTGCTGACTCGAAATTTTATTTTTTACTTCCCTCCTTTCTTTTGACTTATGTGAGGTCTCTGCCTTTTGTTTCCTTCACAGTGACAACAAGAACCCGAGGAAAGATGCTGCCACTACTCCTTCTGTTGAGGCTACGGCTGCCGATGAACCTTCTTTGCAAGAAGCTGCTCCGGTGGTGAAGTCTCAAAAAGCTCCTGTTAAGAGGGTCGCCTCTACTCAAGGTTCCAATCGTTTGAAGAAGTCAACAGATGTCGATGCCTCCCTCGACACCCATCGGTCCACAAGCTCTTCCGACGATGTGCGTATTGATCCTGGTATTTTTGCTTTGTTCCTTGCGTGAACTTCCTACTCACGTCTTTTTCAGGACAGATCTTGATGAAGAAGTTCGTCACTTTGGGCACTGAATGCGTCGAATATTTGAAAGCTACTAGAGCTTCTCAGGGTAATCTTCTTTCCTGTGTTTTGCCTGTCTCAAATTTCTTTCTCTGTTTCTTCATTGGACTTTCTTTTCCCCTCTTTGTGCTGCAGATGCTTTGTTGGCGGCTAATGCTCGCATATCGTCTCTGGAAGCTGAACTCAAAGCTTCCAGAAAAGCTTTTGATGCTGCCGCCACTGCCAAAACCACTGCTGAGAAGTCCACTAAGTCAGCATTGGCTAAGGCGAAGAAAGCGGAGAAAGCACTTGCTGATGCTAATCAGGGTCGCATCCAGAGGGAGCAGGCCGTAACTGAATGCCTAAATAAAATTTCGGCTCTTGCTGGAGGTAAATGCCATGCTTTTCCCTTCTTCGTTGGTTTGCCCGTTCTCATACTTACTGACGTATGCTTTCTTATTTTCTGTCTTTGTCCCCTTTGTTATTTAGAACATACAGGGGTGTCTTTGGCGCCCTTGCACGGTGAAGCGAGGTGCGGAGGGGGCCATTGCGCTCACTTATGCACACGGCGAGGAGGTTAACTGGGAGAAGGTGAGCTCTTCCCGCGGTCGACCTCTTTCGGAGCTGTGGGGTTTCTTTGAGAAGGCGAACAAGTACGTGCCAGGCATCGTGTCGATCATTTCTCCTTCAGCGGCTTCTTCGACCTCTGCTACGGCGGTTTCTTCGACTCTGGTGACAAGTGGATCGATGCCTCCTCCCAACGCTGGTGCTACCTCTTCTGCGCCTGTTTCTGCCATGGAGCCTGAAGCTGAGGTGGCGTAGACTTTAGTATTCCTTCATAGCCTTCATTTCTTTTGGTGTAGTAAACTTTATTTATATTTTGCTCGAGAGACAATCAGGGTATTTATACTCATTGTAAATACTTTTCCTTTTGTAAAATGTCGCCCTTGGAATGAGTTTCTGAGATGCTATCTTTTTCTTTTTTTGGCTTCCAGCCTGTGCATGCTGGTGGATCGTCGGGTCGTGATCGGGCTTCATCTCCCGCCAATATGTTCAACTCCGGAGCTTCTTCGCCTCCTCGCCCTTCTTGTCGATATACTGAATATTCGTTAAGGATTTCGGACCTTGAAGGCCGTTTATCCTTGATGAAACGCCAGGCGAAGATTGCTTTGGACAAGGCCAGCAAATCTTGCGGCTTTATGAAACAGATATCCATACTTGAGGATAAGGTGTCGGGTCTGATGGCCAAAATCGTGCATCTTGAAGAATGCGACTCCTTTCTCATTGGTATCGTCGAGTCCATCTGTGAGATGTTGCGATGTAAGGTTCCTTGCAGCCTTTCTCTCTTTCCCTTTATTCCACTATTGTTGGCTAATACCTTTTTGTTATCTCAGGTACTTGCCTAGACTTTCTTGGTGAGACACATCGTGTTGGGGATATACCAAATAGGTATACCAGCGACGTAGTCCTAAATCAGCAAGCCAGGGTGGCCCATCAGGGGTGGTATGGCGGATTCGCCATACCGGGCGGCCCAGTTGCTGAAATTACCACGGCGGTACTAGACGCATGCGCTTATGGCAGTTCCTTAGACAAGTCCATGGCGGATCCGGAGACAGGCCCATGGCGGACCACCGACGACAGGCCCATGGCGGGCCCAGAGATAGGCCCATGGCGGGTTACCTTGCAGTACACGCATAGGACTTAGTCTAGGACTCCAAGTTGTATCCGCTCCGGTACCAACATGTAGCCCACGCCAGGCGCCTTTATAAGCCCGGCGTGGAGCAGCCCTTGAGGCACGTTCTAGTCATACGGCCAATCGCATAGCAAAACAGCCAAACTCATCATTGTAATCGAGCACTTGTTGCCATATAGTGAATTATAGCAGCACGTAGGATCTCGCCACCATCGCGGGATCTGAAGCTGGGTAAACTCGTGCTACCACCGTCCCGGATCGCTCCTCTGTGTTCACCCCCTTCCACAAACCGCCATACCCCTACCCCTATGGCAGATCTGTTGATGAAACCACGACAGTTGGCGCCCACCGTGGGGCTAAGCGTGTCTGGAGTGCGGATCCAGGCGGGATCCGCCTTTGCAGGCATCAGTGACACCGTCGCCATCGGGCGCGTCCTCTACGATTTCGGCTTCCCCATCGTCCCAGCGGATAACCTCTGGGTATCGGCAAGAGAAGACCCTGCTCGATTCACCGTCGTTCCGATTGGAGATATCCACATCTTCATTGGAGAGACAAACCCTACCCTCGCCACAGAAACCAATTTCCGGCGGATCGGTATGGCTGAAATCCCCAAACGGACCGCTTCCGAGCTGGATACGGAGGAGGACTCATCTGACCTGGAACTTTCCAAGTTGCCCAGATCGGACCTGAAAAATAATCCCACCCAGCCCGCCCTAGAGGTAGAGGAAGTGGTGGAAGACCGCTATGAATCCGCCATGAGTAATCTGGCGTTAGAGACACCACGGTACTGCCTTGTTGCGTTCACAGGCATCACTTCGGGATCTACCTCCAATGGAGAAGATAGCCCAGGTGAATCCATCCTTGAGGCACTTAACGAAAGTGGTGAATCGGATGACTGGGACAGCAAGGGCTATGATTCTGACCATTACGACGCCGCCATGAGAAAAATCGAGGCGGAATTGGCGCAGCAGGCACTTGAAGAGCAGCAAGCAGCGGCCAAGCAGGTGTTCGTAACCAACAAAGGAGATGATGCTGGGCAGACAACCGGTGATCTGCCATCTCAGGCAGCCCACGACGGAGATGCCGGCAAAGAGCAGGGTAACCCGCCACCAGCCACCGATCCCGCCACGGAACAACTTCCTGAGATCCACGGCGGACCCAGGCCTCTGCAACCCGCCATCCCCGAGGACCAGCACCCAGAAGACTTCACGACCCCACTGGATAAGGTCGTCTATGGAACTCTAGCAGATCCAATCACACCTGACTATGTCAGAGATGTGAACGATCTCGAGAAGAAGAGGCGAGCACTCCTCAAGGAACAAAGCGAGTCGAGAAGATGGGCCAGCAGCTTGATGGCGACATTGCTAAAGCTCAAGACACGCTGAAGCGTGCAAGGAACATGGAGGAGAAGTATGTTACTCTCATCCAGAACCAGATGACCGAGGCAGGCGACCCACAGCTGGTACGAAACCTTGAGTTCACCGTATCAACGGCGGAAACTCTGGCCAAGATGTACATCAAGAATCCGCCATACGTGGATAAAAACCGCGATGAAGTCAGGGCTACGCCCATTGAGAATATCGTGGCTGCAAAGGAGCTATTGGAGCATAATAAGAGCCCAGCAGCCCTAGAGAAGGCGGTGAAACTGATGACCAAAGCATTAGTGCAGCAGGAGAAGGCTACATCGTCACGACGGCTCGAATCTGATCCCGCCCTATGCAGGTCCAGCACTGCCTCTAAAGCTCGGGGGGCTGGCAACTATGGTATGCGCCCTGACAACGAATCTCATACTGGATCCTCAGAAATCCGAAGAAGAGAAGCTCGCAACCGGGCGAACGCCATCCCAATATCCTCTGATGACAAACCAAATGGCAAAGGCCCACAGAGAAATCCATTGCCACCCACAAGAATTACCCTGCTTACGGATACCAACAAGACAATGCTGCTCCTTGCCATAAGACCAACATGCCACCACCAAAGTATAAGACGTTCAAAGTCCCAAAGGGAGGGATCGTCATACGCGACAATGATGGCAAGCGAGGACGAAGCCGTGACGCTGGAAGCAGAGACGATCCGCCACGATGGGAAACCAACAGAGATGGCGGATCCAAGAGAAGGGACCGATCTCGCCATGACGACGGCATGCACCATGGCGGCGACAAGGACAAGCATCGCTCCACTCGCCACCATGATGACAAAGGGCAAGGCTCCCGCCGCCATGACGATGATCCATCTCCACGAAGAACAGAAGGAGGCTGTCGTAGCTGCAAAGATCAGTCGCAGGACGGCGAGAGTAAATGATGACGTGACCCTTCGCCATCCCCACCAGGGAGCCCCCATGGCGGCGGCGGTGGTGGCGGCGGACCATCAAGGTCACGCAACTCTCGTAAGGATCCACCGGACCAGAAGCCCTACGACGCCCGTACCCATCTAAACGAGATTGCCAAGTCTCAAACAGCCTTCTTCCTCGGCCCAAAGTGCTTTGGACAATGGATTCGTGATGAGCCCATCCCGCATGGGTTCAAGATCGAGAAAAATATCCGCCAGTACAATGGAGTCGATAGGCCTTTGACTTGGCTACAAGACTACTTCAACGCAGTACAGTTCGCCGGGGGATCACCCAATGTCGCTGTCCGCTATTTGCCCCTGATGCTATCCGGCACTGCGAGGCAGTGGATCAATGACTTGGCGGAAAACTCCATCCAAACCTGGTTCGATATGCAAACTGCGTTTACCGAAAACTTCGAGGGGACTTACAAGAGACCCCATAACATTGGTGACCTCCAACGGTCCCGACGGGCCGACGACGAGACCTCCCGAACTTTCCTCGCACGATGGCTAGATATGAAGAACTCCTGTGAAGGGGTTACCGACGAATCCGCCATCCTCGCGTTTATTGACAGTTCGGAGAGAGGCCAACTGCTCCGCCACCGCCTATTGCGGGAAAGGAACGAAGGGAAACTGACCCTAAATTTCATGATCACCATTGCAAGCAATTACGCGGCCGCCGACGACGACGCCCGCGAATCTCTGAAGGCTTCCGCCATCCAGAACACTGGAAAGCGGAATAGCAACAACAAACGAAAGAATCCGCCAGAAGAGCAGCAGGCTCCGGATATGGTGGCCACAACCTTCGCTGACAAGGGCCAAAGTAGCCAGCGCGGCAGGGGACGCGGTACTAGCAGTGGCCAGCCGCGGAGTTCTGCAACTCCCGCTTCGGCGCCATCCGCCCCCGTGTCTTACGACGAATACCGCAATATGCCATGTTTCGCCCATCGTGATGCTTCGGGAAAGTGCAATCACACCAACCGGAACTGCAAGTTTGTCAACGACCTCAAGGCGGATCAAGAAGCTGGCTTCAAGCGCAGCCGGCGTCAACAGCCTCGTGGCAAAGGGAAAGCGGACAAAGACAAGGAGTCCAGGGATGGCAGTGACATGGACGAAGTCCCTGCGCCCAAACCCGCCGAAAAGGCAGAGGGTGGCGCTGGCAAGGGTAACCCAATTAAGGATAAAAAGGTGCCTTTCACACATTCCTTGGACCCCCCACGGCTAAGGCACAAAGAGCCGCTATGCGCTCCCTCAACGCCACCATGCCAAAAGTCCGCCAGTACGTCCGATGGTCCGAGCTACCGGTGCACTGGAGCCGCGATGATCATCCAGAGCACATCCCAGAGGAATATTACGCCGTGGTGGTATGCCCTGTGATCCACGGCTACGAGTTCTCCAAATGCTTAATGGATGGCGACAGCAGCTTGAACATCATGTACGTGGAAACACTGACAAAACTTGGCCTTACTAAAACCCAACTCCGCCATAGCGCGGTCACCTTCTATGGAGTGGTTCCTGGTCGCCAAGCCAAGTCCCTCGGGTCCATCACACTCAAGGTCGCCTTCGGTAGTGAGGAAAATTACCGTGAAGAGCCTATAACCTTTGAAGTAGTCCCGTTCAAAAGTACATACCACGTGATCTTCGGTCGCCCTGCCTTCCACAGCTTCCATGCCAGGCCATGTTACATCTACAATCAGCTGAAGATGCCAAGCCCAGATGGCATAATCACCGTTTATGGCAGTTTCAGAAAGGCAAAAGAGTGTGAGGATGGCGAAGCCGCCTTCGCGGAGGCAGTGTTCTTCGGTGAGGAGTTCAAGGAAATCCATGCTGCTACGGACCCCGCGGAGATGCCGGCATCCAAGCAGGAGATTTCCGCCTCCCCGCCCACCTTCAAGCCTACGGTCAACACAAAACAGGTGGAACTTGTCGCTGGCGATGCCGCCAAGACCACCTCCATTGGGACAAATTTGTCCCCCCAAATCGGAAAGCGCGCTCGTCGAGTTCCTCCGTGAGAACCGGGACATCTTCGCATGGCAGCCATCTGACATGACAGGTGTACCTAGGGAGCTCGCCGAGCATGCTCTGCAGATAATTCCTGGCTCGAAGCCAGTAAGACAAGCCATGAGACGCTTCGGAGATGAAAAACGTCGCGCCATAGCAAAGGAAATTTCCAAGCTATTGAAATCAGGTTTCATCAAGGAAGTGATCCATACTAAGTGGGTGGCAAATCCGGTGCTAGTTCCTAAGAAAAACACAAAAGTTCTGCGCATGTGTGTAGATTACACTGGCCTGAACAAAGCGTGTCCAAAAGACCCTTTTCCCTTGCCTCGCATTGACCAAGTCATTGACTCGACGGCGGGATCGGAGCTGCTGTGTTTCTTAGATGCCTACTCAGGATACCACCAGATCAAGATGAAAAAGTCCGATCAGCTCGCTACATCGTTCGTAACACCTTATGGCACATATTGCTATGTCACAATGCCATTCGGTCTGAAAAACGCAGGAGCAACGTATCAGCGCACTATGCAAAAGTGCCTGGCGGATCAAATTGGACGAAACATCCACGCGTACGTGGACGACATCGCAGCTATGTCTAAGAAGCAAGATGGCCTTATAGCGGATTTGCAAGAGACCTTCGACAATCTTAGGAAGTACAACATGATGCTTAACCCCACGAAGTGCGTCTTCGGGGTGCCAGCTGGACAACTCCTAAGATTCATCGTCTCCCACCGCGGAATTGAGGTTAACCCGGAAAAGATCAAGGCAATCCTCGACATCTCCCCGCCCATAGATCTAAAAGATGTACATCGACTCACAGGCTGCGTGGCAGCAGTGAGCAGATTCATCAGTCGTCTTGGCGAAAAGGCTTTGCCACTCTACAAGCTGATGAAGAAATCAGACGAATTTGTCTGGACCGACGAGGCAGACGCTGCACTTAAGGATCTGAAGAGAGTGTTATCCACTGCACCAGTCCTAGCGGCTCCCGAAGACCAGGAACCCATGTTACTATACATGGCGGCAACTAACAGGGTGGTCAGCATCGTCATGGTGGTAGAGCGTAAGGAAGAAGCGCGGGAGTATGGCGTGCAGCGACCAGTCTACTATGTCAGCGAGGTCCTGACGGAATCCAAGCAGCGCTACCCTCACTACCAAAAATTGGCATACGGAGTTTTCCTAGCCTCTCGTAAGTTGAGGCATTACTTCTATGACCATAAGATCACAGTGGTGAGCAAGGCCCCACTGAAGGACATCATCAACAACAGCGACGCAACAGGATGAGTTGCGAAGTGGGGCATTGAACTGGCCTCTTTCGACATCGACTATAAGCCTCGCACCGCCATCAAGTCCCAGGCTTTGGCGGAATTTATGGCGGATTGGAAGGAAGCACAGGAAACTACGCCCATCCCAGAACCAGAGCATTGGGTGATGCACTTTGACGGGTCAAAGCTGCTACATGGCTCGGGGGCTGGAGTGACACTCAAATCTCTCAAGGGAGATGAGCTAAGCTACGTTCTCCAGATCCACTTCCCCACCACCAATAACATCGCGAAATATGAAGCTTTACTGCATGGGCTACGTGTCGCAAAGGAGATCGGCGTACAACACATCATGTGCTGTGGAGACTCTGACCTGGTTGCTCAGCAGGTGGCTGGCACATACAAAGCTCGGAACGAAGTCATGGCGGCATATAGAGACGAAGTGGATGAGATGGCCAAAAGTTTCCTCGGCTACGACATAAAACACGTACGACGAGAAGATAACATGGCGGCCGATACCTTGTCCAAACTAGGATCTAGCCGTAAGGCAGTTCTGCCAGGCGTATTCCTCGAGCATCTGCGCGTACCATCGGTAAAGATGGTGGATCCAGAAAATCCGGAACTAGCAAGCTCTCCCATCATGGCGGTTTTGCCTAGCAATCCGCCATGGGCAGAGCCCTACCTGGAGTATCTGACAAACAAGAAGCTTCCCGATGACGAAGTCCAAAAAAGACAAATCGAGCGTAGAGCCAAAGCGTACACCATCATAGATGGCCAGCTCTACAAACGAAGCACCTCGGGAGTTTTTATGAAGTGCATATCCCAAGTGGATGGAATCGAAATACTAAGAGAGATCCATGAAGGCGAATGTGGGCATCACGCCGCCGCCAGATCCCTAGTAGCTAAAGCATTCCGCCATGGATTCTACTGGCCAACATCCAAGGCAGATGCAGATCGTATTGTGGAGCTCTGCCACGGTTGCCAGATGTACTCCAAGCAAACCCATATGCCCGCCACAGCACTGCATACAATTCCTATAACTTGGCCCTTTGCAGTCTGGGGGCTGGACATGGTGGGTCCGCTAAAAACAGCACCTTCGGGATTTACACACCTCCTGGTAGCGGTAGACAAATTCACGAAGTGGGTGGAAGCTAAGCCCATCAGAAAACTTGATGGCAAAACTGCCCTCAAATTTGTCAAGGACATTGTGGTTAGATTCGGCATCCCACATAGCATCATCACCGACAATGGCACTAATTTGTCTCAGGGAGAAGTTGAAGAATACTGCCATCACAACGGAATCCGCCTTGACCTAGCATCTGTGGCACATCCACAGTCTAATGGCCAAGTTGAGCGGACCAACGGACTAGTCATGTCAGGGATCAAGCCACGCCTAGAAGCACCGCTACATAGAGCAGCTGGAGCCTGGGCAGAGGAGTTGTCATCTGTGCTGTGGAGTCTACAGACCACGCCAAACAGATCAACTGGCCTTACCCCTTTCTTCTTAGTCTACGGAGCAGAGGCAATTTTGCCAAGTGATGTTCAGTACGATTCTCTAAGAGTCAAGGCCTACAAGGAAGACGATGCAGAAGCGTCCAGACAATTATCTGTGGACCTGCTGGAAGAAGAACGAGACCTAGTAGCCCAGAGATCCGCCATCTACCAGCAGAATCTTCGCCGCTATCACAGCCGGCGAGTTCGTCAACGCTCGTTCAAAGAGGGTGACCTGGTGCTATGCCTCAAACAGCAGAAGTCCCACAAGCTATCCCCGCCTTGGGAAGGACCCTTCGTCGTCAGCAAAGCTCTACTGAATGGCTCCTACTACCTCGTTGATATTCGCGAGCTAGATAAATGACCCAGTAAGAAGCGCAAACGAAGAGACCCTGACAATATCTACGACGAGACAGATCGTCCATGGAACATCGCACAGCTACGTCCTTTCTACACTTAGCACTCCTCTAGCTATGTAATAGGCACCTCTATATGATCAATGAAATAAAGCATTTGGTTCACTCTTGATTTTTTCAGAGTCTTTTACCTCCTTTATTGTTCATTTAGATCGTATAGAACCCTTTGCGCAATTGTGCTTTGCACTTGCATCTTTTTTAAATCCGCCATAAGCGGTCCGCGTAGCTTTTTTATGTTTTGATCTTCATTCGATGTTTTCTGTGTGGATTCCCGAGTAGTGACTTTTTGACGATCTAAGCCGCCATCTGCTCAGGGTTTTGGACGGTTGCTATTAAGTATCGTCGCCCTAGCGGATTGTTCGTGCGAAGATTTTGCCATCTCACGAAAAGTCAAGCATAGAGAGCCGGATGGTGGATCGCATAATCCTACGCGTGAATTTTTTTTCAGTGTTGTTTTTTGGGCATGTCAAAAACTGCAAGTTGCATAAAACTAGGCCTGGCAGTTTCTTCGCACAATAAAACCACTTCATAAAAACAAGCTGCAAGAGTTCAAAAGCATTCCACTGATCCGCCACAAGCAGATCAGTCACAGTGCAGAAACATTCACATGCAGTTTAAGTTTAAATTACAGACCCACTCAGGGGCCGAATTGATGCAAAGTATTTTTTCTGCCATATTGCAGGGCACGTCCTAAGAAGACGGCGGAACCTTGGAGGACACCTCGTCACCGCCATCACCACCTGCAGTAGCCGCGGAGGCTGATGCCGAAGCCTGTGACGGCGACCCTGGCAGTTCGTGTGCTTCATAGTATACGTTCAATTGAGTGCCAAGGGCACACAGTTGATCGTATCCAAGCACGCTTTGCCGGATGGCGGCCTTGTCCACCGGCGCACCGTCCTCGCCGCTCTCTGGGATGCCGGAGGTGAGTAGGTCCAGGTCCATCTCGGGGTAGTGGGCCTTCGCCAAGGTTAGAGCTGTCCTGGCACCACCCCGAGCAGAGGACTGTTTCCAGTCCGCCATTAGCCCTGACACTAGCAGCAGCTTCTGCGTAAGCGCAATGGCGGAGAGGTTGGAAGAACCCGCCATCTGCAAGCTTCCGCACGCCTGGCGACCAGCGTTGAGAAGGCCATCAAGCTCCCTCCTCGCTGCGTCGGTGGCCATGCGCAGGCCCTCGGCGGTATCCACCTCGCCTTGCCCCAAGGAGACTGCATAGCGGAAAAAGAAGATGCGTCACGCACGGCATAGCAGAAATTGAAAAAATTTACGGTATAAGGAGAAATGGTACCTAGGAGGGTGTCCTGGAAGTGATGGAGGAGCTCGTTAAAGCCTTCATGCCGCTTTTCAAATTCAGCGGTGGCTTTGCGGAGATCCTCTATCTCCTTGTCCTTCTTGAGATTCTGGCGCTCCAGGTCCTTCAGCTGCTCTTCAAGGAGGGTGTTTGCGGCCAGAGATTTCTGGAGCTGCTCCTGCGGCCCATCCATCGCTATGGCGTGGCCCTTCTCTACCCCCTCAAGTGTGGACTTGAGCTTGGCAACATCTGCATGGCGGAAGTATCAGCACAGCATTGATTGAATAAGCATAAGGGAATTAGAACTTGTTAAGTAAATTACCGCTATTCTCAAGCTGTTGCTGCAAGTCCACCACAAGAGCACTTTTGGTTGCCAGCTCCTTCTCTTGCGAGCTGACAACCTGGACCAGTTCCTCTACCACCTTCTTGTAGTTCTGGCAAAATAAATTTGAAGTGTTAGTCACTCTTAGAGCTTTATGCCGGATAATTATCCGCCATAACGCTCAGCGGCTACTCACGATGATTTTCTAGTCACTCTTAGAGCATCATGATGGATAGAATCCGCCATAATGCTCGGGGGCTACTTATGCTGATTTTTTTGTCTTCCTAAGAGCTTTATGCCGGATAGTCATCCGCCATAACGCTCGGGGGCTACTCAGTATGAAATTTAAAAGGGTTCTCTATAGAGCATTGTGTGAACTACCAGCGCTCGAGGGCTGTGCTATTCAAAAACTTACAGAAGTTACTCTTGAAGCCCCATAGCGGATCGAATTTAAAAATCCGCCATGGTGCTCGGGGGCTACTGGGAGTACATACCTCTTTGACAAGACTGGTTCTCTGAACAAACGCTGCCATAGCAGATGACACATGGTTACTGGCCTCCTCTTGTAGATTGTCAAGGCGGAAAAGTGCTTCTGATTTCTTCTTCCACTTTGAGGCCTCCCCAACTCCTGCGTCCATCTGGACCATTTTTCCGCTAAAACTCACCTTCTTGGCACCTTTAGCGGGGCGATCTGACGGTCCAACATTTTTCTCTGGAGCATCCGCCACCTTGCTAACATGCTGGGAAGAAGTCGAGACCCCAGTTGGGCAGACTGGAACATCCGGTGTAGGTGGAATGGCAGCAAGAGATGGCTTGGCCCATGGAGGTTTCTGGCCAGGAACTTTTCTTCTTCTGTGCGCAGAAGATAGTCACGGATTAGAATAGTCAAGTTATACATGGTATGAAGGCAAGTTATGATTATCCTTACTTCCCCTCTGCCAGATTGATAGTGGCGGAATGCTCGGGCACGGTGTCTAAATGGCCGCGAAGAGCAGGGGACGGATGGCGAGAGATGACTCTCTTGCCTAGTCCACGAATGCGCCCGCCAGCACCGCGAACACCGCGAGGAACCGCTGTTATGGGCTCATCCGCCACTACCGCCTCTTCCGCCACCTTCTGTCTTTTGGGAGATGGGGATGTTTCGTCCTCATCGTCAGTAAGTTCTTTTGTCTGAGGATAACGGACGAGACGACTCAGCTCGGAAGGTGGTAGAGAAGAAAGCTGCAGAGAGATGCAAAGTTATTTAAAGAAAAACCAGCTGTTATGGCAGAATAAGGAGAAGAGACTCACCTTTGGACAACTGCCATTCTCATACATAGGAATCTTTAGCTTCAAAGGCTCATCCCGCCCCACCTTAATGATGTTGCGGATTCGAAGTTCGATCTCTTCAGCAGATAGTTCCTCCTTGGAATAGCGCTGAGGATCATCAACTCTGCTATATTCGCACATCAGGGCTGGGCGGTATTGAAGAGGCTGAATCCACCGTGGGTCCTAGCAGTGGATGGTATCGGCACCTGTCAGTCCAGAGAAGACAAGTTTCGAAATTCGTCGTGAGCATAGTTGGCATTCATCATCCATTGTAAAATCATCCATGACGCCCCAGCTATCCTGCTCCTCGGCGGGGCCATCAACAAAAGATCGTAGGCCGAACTTCCTTTCAGGAGGGGCCTAGTCAGCCAGATAGAAGAAGGATCCCCGCCATCCCTTTGTAGAGTCATGAGGGATAATATAGGGGTAGGACTTCCCGCTCCGAGGAACAAAGGAGATCGATCCGCTATTGCGAGGATCTCCGTTCGCGTCCCGGTTGTGGCGGATATTAAAGTATAAGCGGAATAAATCCCCGCGTGGGCTGATACCCAAATACCCCTCGCATAGCGCGACGAATCCCGCTAGGGCAGTGAAGCTATTTGGAGCAATGTGGTGTAGCTGTAACCTGTAGTGCCGAAGAACGCCATTCAGGAAGTAGGATGGCGGAAGACTGAAGCCACGATCGATGTGGGACTTCAGTATGACGACCTCTTCATCTGAAGGAGCTGGCATTGCCGCACCAGGTTCGACCCGCCATCTGGAGATCTCCTTAGCAGCTATGCGGCCTTCCTGCTCCAAGGAAGATAGAATCTCCTCATTTATATTACAGGAGTCCCATTCTCCTCCTGAGGTCTCGGGCATGGCGGACTCTGTATCAGAAGACCGCGCTGAGCCTTCAGCAGCTTCGGACTTGGAGGCTTGGCGAGGCGATTCTGGTTCCATAGCGGCTAATGGTGTGGCGGTAATAACTTCCAATATCTCAAGCAAAGACGAGGAAGACAATGCCAGGTTGTGGCGGAAAATGTCGCCGGCAGTGAGGATCTTCCGCGGCGGCTCGTCGGAGATGACGCAGCTCTCGTGGCGGCGCTGAAGAGAGAGAATGCGACGGGGGCGAATGAGGGGTGACCGGCTGGGGGAGAGAGGCCGGGGTATATATAGACCCTGGGCCTCGAGATTCGTGCCCGCCATCACCACCGCTCATCTTGATCGCAGAAACCCTAATCCGGTGACATGTGTCCAGGGGTAAAAAAGTAACTTGGTGAAAACAGTGCGTGCACTGTAAGTCTTGCCCTAGAAGGAACTGCATGCCGAAATTTACGGCGGATTTCCACGGTATGATCCAATGGATCCCGAAAATCTCGCTAAGATAACTACGTCGCCTGATCCGTTATTTACGGCGAATTAATAGATGGAAGAATGAACATCAAGATGACCGCCATCCCAGCAGAAGGGAAGAAGAGCTATGGCGGAAGTATCTCACCAAGAACATGCATGGCGGATGTAGATGACAATCTTGAAGTTCCCTGGGGGCTACTGTTGGGGATATACCAAATAGGTATACCAGCGACGTAGTCCTAAATTAGCAAGCCAGGGTGGCCCATCAGGGGTGGTATGGCGGATTCGCCATACCGGGCGGCCCAGTTGCTGAAATTACCACGGCGGTACTGGACGCAGGCGCTTATGGTGGTTCCTTAGACAAGTCCATGGCAGATCCGGAGACAAGCCCATGGCGGACCATCGACGACAGGCCCATGGCGGGCCCGGAGATAGGCCCATGGCGGGTTACCTTGCAGTACACGCATAGGACTTAGTCTAGGACTCCAAGTTGTATCCGCTCCGGTACCAACATGTAGCCCACGCCAGGCGCCTTCATAAGCCCGGCGTGGAGCAGCCCTTGAGGCACGTTCTAGTTATACGGCCAATCGCATAGCCAAACATCCAAACTCATCATTGTAATCAAGCACTTGTTGCCATACAGTGAATTATAGCAGCACGTAGAATCTCGCCACCGTCACGGGATCTGAAGCTGGGTAAACTCGTGCTACCACCGTCCCGGATCGCTCCTCCGTGTTCACCCCCTTCCACAAACCGCCATACCACTACCCCTATGGCAGATCTGTTGACGAAACCACGACACATCGGGTTTCTGAACGAATTGCGGCTCTCGAGAAAGCATCAGAGGGAATCAACAGTTTGTGGTCTAATCCCCGACGTCATCGTGCCATTGTGCTTCTTCAAGATAGTGCTCAGCACATTGAGAAGCAATTGATGGTTGTCAAAGATCTTTGACGACCATGCATTCTGTCATGCTCCCTCACAATCCTCTGCCTGGAAGCTTTCCGCAGCTACTCAACGCTTTTAGATCTAGTCAGTGAATTCATCGGCTGATAGAGCTCAACTTGGTGGCTGGTGCCAATTTTGCTCTTGGCTGGACACGTAAGTGGCATCCAAGGATTAATTATAGTTCTATGTCACTGAGTTTTCCTTCAGGGGGAGCTAGTTTGCGAGTTCATCTGGAGGCTACCCTTCAACCAGCGAGAAGGATCATAGCTAGATTGCTTCGAGAGGATGCCGTGTTTTTCTGCGAGCATCATTACTTAGACCCCCTGGGAGTAGACGATTCTGATAACCCAGTGTTATGATGCTCGTGTATGTACTTTGTGTATGGAACGCGAGAGTTTCTGTTTTCTAACTTCTCTTGTCAGAAATCTTTATTCTCAGAGCGTTTACGTTGTGAGTTTTAGTGCGTTTGCCGCAATTTTGTTTGAAGACACGTAAACTCGAATGGGAGGAACTTTGTCTTTATTTATGCTTATAATGTAAGATACATGGGGTGTCCCAAGAGATCCGGCCAATGACCTGTGTTCTGGATCTAGAGGGCATTGCCCTGGAATAGCTTATGGCTTTTTCAGCCTTATTTTTTCTACTCTACTCTTTGGCGTACTTTGTCGCCTATGTCGCCGGGGTCTTTTCTTCTTCTCCTGTAGGTTTGTCTTGGTTTGATGGCTGTACCCGCAGTTTTTTCACCTCCGGATCTGCTGGGTGCCCTTCGAGTTATTGTGCAGCTCCTATAGTCGAGCTTTTTTCCTTGTCTTTGGGTTCTCCGTAGTTTGCCATCATGCCGAAGTTTTGAGCCATCTTGTGAAATTCCTTGTCGCATAAATCTGAGAGTTCAAAACTCCCTTTTACTGTGATGATTCCATTTGGTCCCGGCATTTTGAGCACCAGGTACATATAGTGAGGTACTGCCATGAATCGCAAAAACGCAGGTTGCCCAAGGATCACGTGATATTGTGATGGCCAGTCCATAACTTCAAAGTCGAGCTTTTCTTTTCTGTAGTTTTGTCGATTCCCAAAGCAGACGTTGAGTGATATTCGACCCAGTGGATAGTTAGCGCTTCCTGGGACGATTCCGTGGAAGGAACAATCAGTTGGCTTTAGGAACTCTAACAAGATGTGCATTGCTCATAGAGTCTTTGCATATATAAGATTTATTTTGCTTCCTGCATCCATGAATATTCTGTCGACATCATATTTCCCAATTTGGGCTTTGAGTACCAGAGGCGCGTTTCCTGGCTGAGGAACTGTTATGGGGTGATCGTCTCTGCTGAATTCTATGGGTTGCTCCGACCAGTGTAGATATTCCGTTGTTGCTGGAGGCGAGGTTATTGCTAGGTTAACTTGGCGAGTTATGCTTTTTTCCTCTTTGTTCGACTTTGGCACTGACTGTATCATTGCTGTGATGTGCCCTTTAGATGGAACTTATCCTCCATTGTCATCGCGTCCCTGGTTCGGCTGGTCTTGATTTTGAGGAACTCCATTGTTTCCTTGTTGATTTGCACGTGCGTTGTTTGTGTTTCCTTTGTATCCTTGCCGCTTTGCTTCGGCTTGCTTGTTTAGTGCTGCTTCCTATAGTTTCAAGAACGTTGTGCAGTCTTTCATCGTGTGCCTGGATACTCATTTCCCATCAACAAACGTGGAGTGTATGTGACATGGTCCGTTTAGCATATCTTCTGGTGATGGGTTGTACTCTCTGGGTTCTTTTGTTTGAAACTTTTTGTAGTCTTCTTTTCCGTAGTTGCGATATCCCAAACTTCTACGGTCGTTCCCTTGGTAGCTATTATTCTTGTACCCTGTGGCTACTTGACTGTGAGAGCCATAGTTATCGTAATTGCGGGATCTTCTCCTTTGGCCTCCATATCTGTTTCCTCTATCATCCTCTGGCGATCGTGTCCGTTTGTTGTTGCATGCATCTTCTCCATCTGCAAATCTGTTTGCTATATCCATTAAATCTGATACTATTTTCGGCTTGATTCTGCCCATCTCTTCGACTAGGTCTCCTCGCCTCAATCCGATTATGAATGCATCTATTGCTCTTTCGTCTGAGACTTCGACTGCCGAATTTTTTATGATGCTCCATCTTTGGATATACGCCCTTAATGTCTCATTGCGTTGCTGTACGCAAGCTTTGACTTCTTCTATGGCCGCTGGCCGCTTGTGTGTCGACTTGAAGTTGCTCGTAAATTGCTTTGTGAGCTCCTCCCAACTTCCAATTGTTTCTTTTTCTAATTTGCTCAACCATGACCTTGCCGCGCCGGTGAGGTGTAATTGCAAACTTTGCATAGTTGTTTCCTTGGTTCCTCCCAATATTTTTACTGCTTGCAGATAATTCGAGAGCCATGACTGTGGCTCCTGGGATCCATCGAATTTTTGCTGATCATGGGGTAGTTTGAAACCTTTGGGCACTGGCGTGGTGCGAACCCTGTGGGTAAAGCACGATGCCCCCATCTCCTTTTCATCGTCTTCGTAGTCGTGTGCTTTGCTTGGAGTCCTGGATCTTCGGGTTCCTCCATGCTTTGGGCTTCTGTATTGCTTTGGTGATGGTGTTCTAGATCGTCGACTGCCGCTTCTGTGCCGAGGACTGTTGTGACAGCGTGGTGATCTTTGTTTATGGGTTCCTTTGGTGCGATATGCCTCCTCTTCTTTTGCTGATAATTTGTTGCCTACCATCTTCAATCCATTTAGTGCTGCCCGGTGCATATGTTCCCTTGGGTCTCCTGGATTTGGTCGTGTTGTATGTAGGTATGCTTGAGCTGCCACCAGTGCTGCTTCAGGAGTCTTCGGTATAATGTTTCCTTGCTCGTTGACCGATAGGAAGGACGAGTCGAGGTTTTTGGAGAGGCTTTGCCTTTTTGAGTACTCGAGGTTTTCAAACCTTGATCCATGTCGACGATGCCTTTTGCTGTTCGTGTATGATGCATCGCTACGTGCTCTGCGAGCAGCTTCGCTTGCTGCAATGGCTGAGTCTTTTCTCTTATGTATTTCAATTCTCTCCTTCGCTAGTTGCTTCGACTGCTGTCTTAAGGCGTAGTGGTACCCCAAGAGCATATTCTTGCTGGAGTTTGTTGGTATTGGCGTGACGTGCTCCACGGCTGTCTTGATTGTTCTCCACTCGTCGACTGATAGTCGAATTTTCGCCCTAGTTGCAAGGGAATCTGCAGTTTCTCCTTCTGCTAAATAATTCGCTCCTCTGTTTACGTTTGCTGGATTGAGCACTGTATTGTTGTTTTCGTTGAGCTCTTCTGAGTTGTCTCCTATAATGGCGAGTACTTGGTATCGATTGTCGAACTTATTGTTCAAGCTTGAGAAGATCGAACTATCATCTTCATGAAGCTCTAATCCTGTCTTCCAGGTGTCTGCTGATTTGTCTGAAGTATCATCATGGCAGATCATGAGATCTTCGAGTTGGACTTCTAAGTCGAAATTCTCTATAGTTTCATCGACTCCTGCGATTTTTCCTTCTTCTGCTTCTGCGAAGCTGACCGGCGAGTTTACCTCGCTGGAAGAGCCTTTTGATGATTCCAACATTACTACTATCTTGGATTCGTTTGCCGACGGACCCGATTTCGCCGGATCTGAAAGGCGAATCGAACCTAGTGATCCGACGCAAAAGTTTAAACTTCCGATCGTCAAATCCATATCTTGATCCATGCTCTCGAATACTTACGTGAAACGTGACTAGTGAGGTTGAAAATTGACGGTTCCAAAGGATATCTGGATTTCGTCGACTTCCGGATTGCTGTTGGCTAAAAGCAAAAAAAGCCGTCAAATTCATGATTCCAACGCCCAGAGTCCCCACGGTCAGTGCCAATTGACGAGGATTAACTCGACAAATGTCCAATATGAAGGACTTAGGATCGGGGGAGTAGGGCATCAGATGAACTCGAAGGTAAAATCAGTCAAACAAGGTGTGTATCGAAAGTAAACGTAGGGTGAACTTTGGTTTACTCTCAATCTGTCCCTCACCATCCTCTCCTGGCCCCTATATATAGGTGGCCAGGTCTCAAGGATTGGGAGGGATCCGATACAGATTACAATATTGACATATGACATAAACTCGTATTTCGACTAGCGTTACAATTGGGCCTAGCTTAACGGGCCTCAGGGGTACTCAACTGACGGACTCTAGCATATATACCCTTGTCACTAAGTTTTATTGTCAAGATTATGTCTCTTATGCCCATGTTTTAAGTTCTTTGATCCCAGCACTCAATGCTTTACATAGTTGATCAAGATTGTGATGGTGCATGTCACCTCAAAAATTATTCTTTTGTTATCACTTGCCTACTTGAGGACGAGCAGGAGTTAAGCTTGGGGATGCTTGATACGTCTCAAACGTATCTATAATTTTTGATGCTGCATGCTTGTTTATACACCATTTGCTTTGTGTTTTGTTACACTTCGTGGTGTTTTTATGCATTTTCTGGAACTAACCTATTAACGAGATGCCACGGTGCCAATTCCTGTTTCTGCTATTTTTGTGTTTCAGAAAAGCTACACAGGAAATATTCTCGGAATTGGACGAAACAAAAGCCAAACCTTCTATTTTTACCGAAGCTTCATGAAGACCGAAGATGAGACAGAGGGGGGCCAGGGGCTGGCCACACCCTAGGGCGGCACGGGCCAAGGTCTAGCCGCGCCACCAGGCAGTGAGCCACCCTGGTCCACCCTCTAATGTTGCCCTTTTGCTTATAAGTTCCCCTCGATGGGAAAAACCTAAAGGACGGATCTCTTTTCCATGAAACATACTGCAAGCCGCCACCATCGTCGTCGCGAGATCGGGAGGATCCAGGAGCTCTTCCCAGCACCCTGCCGGAGAGGGGAATCCCTGCCGAAGGCCTTCTCCACCACCATGGTCGCCTCCGGAGTGATGTGTGAGTAGTCTACCTTGGACTACGGGTCCATAGCAGTAGCTAGATGGTTGTCTCATCCACCATGTGCTTCATGTTTAGATCTTGTGAGCTACCCTACATGATCAGGATCATCTTTATGTAATTTTACATGTTGTGTTTGTTGGGATCTGATGAGTATTGGTACTATGTTAAGTTGATGTGCTGAATTATATATCTTATGTTATCTCTATGTTGTTTATGATCTTGCATGCTTTTCGTTGCTAGTAGCTATCTTGGCTGAGTAGATGCTAGTAACTCCTAGAGGGAGTATTTATGCTCGATAGTTGGGTTCATGCCTCTAGTAATCTGGGGGAGTGACAGAAACCTCTAAGGTTGTAGATGTGTTGTTGCCACTAGGAAGAAAACAACATTCTTGTGTCCAAGGACATTTGTTTTGTTTACATTATGCACTTTGCTTAATGCAATTATCTGTTGTTCGCAACTTAATACTCAAGGGGTACTCGGATGACTCCCCGCGAGTGGATTTCTAGTCATAGATGCAATTGGATGGCGGTCTATATATTTTATCGTAATGCCCAAAGTGAATCTCATAGTGATCCTCATGACATATGTACGTTATCTTTACTCTATCAATTGCCCAACTATAATTTGTTTACCCAGCATGTTATTATTTATCTTATGGAGATACCCCACTAGTGAACTGTGGACCCCGGTCCAATTTCCTTTACATTGCTATTACCGTTTACTTTTACTCGCTCTATTTACTTTCACTTGCATACTATTACCTTTTACCACTCGATTCGCTCAATCCTTTGTTTACAGCAAACCGGTGAGATTTACAACCTCATCGTAAGTTGGGAGCAAAGTTCTTGGTTGTGTTGTGTGCAGGTTCCACGTTGCTGCTAGGTGAAGAAGCTCCTACATCAACTATGCACCAGCATTTTCTGGCGCCGTTGTCCGGAGTGTCGCGAAGCTAGCAAGCATCACCTTCTGAAGTTTGGCTTTCTCCTACTGGTTCGATAAACCTTGGTTTCACAACTGAGGGAAACTTGCTGATGTGCTCCTCATACCTTCCTCTTGGGGTTCCCAACTGGGTGCCTTAACACCGCACCATCATCCTCCACCGCGCCTAACATCAGTTAGTTAGGATTATTTCTTGTATAATAATTCTTGTAACTGTGACTTGGACTCCAAGTTACGCCTTGTACATTCGCATATAAAATAGAGGAGGAAGGGGTCGAGGCGTGCCATCAAGCAGCCTAAGTTTTACCAATCTACATGGTATCAGAGCAGCCCGCATCCTCCCCCTCCTAAAACCCTAGCCGCCATCTACCTCCTTTCCTCCGCCCATATCCCTCCCCTCCTTTGCCGCCATGACTCCCGAGGAGCTCAGCGCCAAGGAGCGCAAGCTTGAGTCCCATGCTGCCACCCTAGATGCCTGTGAAACCTCTCTCAGCCAGCAACTCGCCACCCTCACCCCACCCACCCCTGCCGCCACCATCACCGATCCTCTACCCCCAAACCCTAACCTCACCGACACCACCTGTGACATCCTGGCCAGGGCTTAATAGGATTGATAGGATACTCATATCAACAAGGTATACCTTCTTTTCCGGAAGCTCATCCGAAAAGAACTCTGGGTTAAGCGTGCTTGGCCTGGAGCAATTTAAGGATGGGTGACCGACCGGGAAGTTGTTCCCGGGTGCGCACGAGTGAGGACAAAGTGTGTAGAAAAGACTAGTGTTGGTTTGTGGGGCTAGTCTAGAGATCCTAGAGAGCTGCCAGGGGTAACAGGCCCGGCCACGGGGTGGCGGGGGTGTTACATTTGGTATCTGAGCCGACCCTCGCGGTAACACGGGCGTGTGCAGGTCAGGTGTGCGGACATGTGGCCCATCGTGGCACATGGGTCGGCACTGGAAGCATGGACGTGTCCAAGAGGGGAAGTTCCTGGACTGGGGTTGACCGACGAGGACGTCGGTCTTCTAAGGGGGTGAGTGTGTGACATCCTGGCCAGGGCTTAATAGGATTGATAGGATACTCATATCAACAAGGTATACCTTCTTTTCCGGAAGCTCATCCGAAAAGAACTCTGGGTTAAGCGTGCTTGGCCTGGAGCAATTTAAGGATGGGTGACCGACCGGGAAGTTGTTCCCGGGTGCGCACGAGTGAGGACAAAGTGTGTAGAAAAGACTAGTGTTGGTTTGTGGGGCTAGTCTAGAGATCCTAGAGAGCTGCCAGGGGTAACAGGCCCGGCCACGGAGTGGCGGGGGTGTTACACCACCCCACCTAGCCCAGCCACCTACACAACCTCCATCAAACTACAAGTTCCAATCACGCTTAGCCTCAACAAGGGCAACTACACCAGCTGGAGGGAACTCTTCCTCGTCGCCCTCGGTCGCTACGGCCTCACCAGCCACATCACCGGCGAGGCCACTCCCTCCGACAAGGCCCCTACCTCGGCTTGGGGTCACGATGACTACACCGTGCTCTCCTGGATATACGGCTCCATCTCCCCCGGCCTCCTCCACATCGTCATGCGCCCCGGCTCCACCACGCGCACCATCTAGGACACCATCGAGAACCTCTTCCGCGATAACAAGAAGCATCGCACCATCCAGCTCGAGGATGACTTCCGCAACACTCCTCAAGGCGACCTCTCCTTCAGTGACTACTGCGCCAAGCTCAAGAACCTCACCGACTCGCTCACCAACGTCGGCCAACCAATCAGCAATGAGACCCTGGTTCTGACGATCCTTTGCGGACTCAATAACACTTACGCCCATCCGCGTTTGTTTTTGCCCTTTCAGGTCCCGTTCCCCATGTTCTTGCAGACCCGCTCCGCCCTCATCCTCGAAGAGACACAACGGTGCACTGACACATGCAATGCCGCCTCCATGACGCTTTGGGCCATGGGCCAGAGCGTCCTGCCCCACGACAGGGCGATCACGCCCCTCCTTCCTCTGGAGATCGCTCCACGACTTCCCCTTACGGGGGCGACCACTTTGGTGGGCGCGACAATGACATCTTCACCCAAAACTTCCGTGGCGGAGGCCGTGGTGGTGGAGGTGGCCGTGGGTGCGTACGCGGCCGGGACACTCCATGGCAGTTCAACCCCTGCACCGGTGCGCCTACGCGTGCTCATCTCCAACAGGGGCCTTGGCAGCCCCCACATGCAGCACCGTGGCAGCCGCGCGCCCTGCAACCCTGGTAGGCGCCCTCTCAAGGACTCCTCGGCCCACGTCTCGGCATGACACCATAGGCCTACACTGCTCAGGGTCCTCACACCACCAACCAGTACTAGCGGCAACAGCCGATCGACCTCAGCCGGTACCAGCAGCAGCAGATCGACCCTGCCCTCAACAACAAGCAGCTTCACGGCAACGACTGGCACATGGACACTGGCGCATCCTCCCATATAGCATCTAATCCCAGTAATTTCAACACTCTTATTCCCTGTTCTTCTCAATCTGTCACCATCGGCAACGATGCCATGCTCTCTGTCACTCACACTGGTTCCCAAACTCTCCACTCTACCTCTAAAACCCTTTATCTTTGCAACATTCTCCTTGTTCCACACATCATTAAAATCTTAGTTCCGTTCATCAATTCTGCATCAATAACTATTGCACCGTTGAGTTTGACCGGTTAGGTTTCCCTGTGAAGGCTCTTCCCAGCGGGATCGTGATTTTACGATGTAACAGCTGGGGTCCCCTCCAACCTATGGCATCGACGTCTCTGACACCCCGACCACCCGTCCATGCCACCGCTTCACTTGTCGACAGCTTGCTCCACCAATAAAACAAGATCATCCCTGTATCATGCATGTTAATTAGGAAAACATGTTAGGTTACCATTTTCATTGTCACAGTCTTTTACTAACAGACCTTTTGAACTACTCCATTGTGATTTGTGGACCTCGCCGATACCCAGCACATCGGGTTTTGGCTATTATCCATGTTCAAGACTACATGCATGCGACTGACATATGAAACATGATGATCGCTGACTCGATCATGACCAAAATTCCATGCAATATGATCCCAAGAACTGTGTCTTCCATTACTGAAACTGTAGTGACCTCACCTTTTAAAGATGACGACCCCTGTGCTTTTCAGTGCTAGTCCCTAGATCAAACGCTAGCACACACAGTTTAAGATGTAATATCAAGAAACAAAGGTCATTTTATTACATCGCATGATCCAGCAATTACATAAAGGAACTTTACAATACTCATAGCATGAAGCTTTCAGAGTTTACAACGAAATCAAAAATAGCATGGAGTCCTTCTTCTTCATGTGCCACAGGCGAACATGCTGCGGATAGACTCGTAACCCTGTCATACCTTTCTTATCGTCAAAACCTGCAACATGAAATGTTGCAGACACAAAGGGTCAATACACTTGAATTGTATTGGCAAGATGTCACTTTTGGTGGACACAATGGAACCTAACACTTAAATGAATATTTGGCTGAGTGGATCTTCAGGCTAAGCTTGCAGAAAAGCAATTGTTTATCCTACTTTTCAAAAGATCTCATTTTTCTTTTAAAACACTATTGGAGACACTGGAATCCACCAGGTGCTCCTAGTTAATTATGCACACACATGAATCCACCAGGTGTACATAATTATGATCACACAACAATCCCTTGTTGACCCTTCAAGTTTTAGTTTTAAAGAAGTTGGGATGAGGAGATCCTTGAACAGCTTCAATATCATGTCGCTCAAAATTGTCCGTAACCGGGGACACGGCTAAGTACTTAGTTTTTAATCCTCTGCAGAGGTGGTGCACTTTTCCCACAAGACTCAGTCAACCTCTTTTGCCATGATGCTCATTTTGCTCAAATGGCCAAGTGAAGACTAAGACAAGACTTTTCAGAAGCAATCCCTCAGACCAACCCGGACGCGCTCCATCCTACAAATCACTACCACCCTCTGTCCGTCTGGCTGAGTTCTCGCAACTTAGTTAGTCAAGACAGATCCCATATGACTCATGGTTGCACTGTAAGCTTCACGACTTGAACGTCTCAAATCTCTTTGTTCCTGGGTGGCCGTCCACAAGTGAGATACACGCGACCGCCATAGAGATGGCTCTGGTGTAACCACTCAACATAAATCCATCTTACCAATTTCCACCTAGGTGTTTCATTAACTTAGTTGATTTCTTAGTTTTTACAAATCATAGTTTTTAAACTTAATAAAAGAATATGTGGAATCCCAACCACGAATTCTATAGCACAACTAAGCAATCTACACTTACAGTGTTTCTTCTAACAGGGTAATCAGGGATATCCTAAATAGGAGATAGCAAGCACAACTATCTACACATGCATATTATTAAAAGAAAGGAAACACTACATGCATAGTAATACATTGGGAAATTTATGAACAAGAGTGACACTTACCTTAGAAATTTCTGAAGACTGTTCTTCTCTTAATCACACACGTAGCTCTCCATACAACTATAAGATAGAAAGTAACACAACATAAACACACCATTCAAGGCAACATAATCAAACAAGAAAACAAAAGTATTTATTTGTTTTAGCTTAGTCTTGATTTGTCTTAGTGACAATTGGGGAAAAGATGGAGTTGACTTGATATGGATGGAGAGATTGGCTAAGTATAGGACTTCTAAAGATTGGTGGGGGTTTTCTTAAATTGCTAAGAAGTGTCAAACACTTAGCAAAATAGCTTCAAGGAAGTTCTTAGGCTTGGGTTGGATAAATTCTAAGTCATGAGGTCTAACACTTTTGACTTGGGCTTCCTTCTCTTGTTCTTCTTCTTTTGACTTCAACTCCTTGTCTTCTCTTCAACTTCTTGGTTTGTCTTCAATTCCTTGTCTTTTCTTCAACTTCTTGTTTTGTCTTCAATTCCTTATCTTCTCTTCAACTTCTTGTTTTGTCTTCAATTCCTTGTCTTCTCTTCAACTTCTTGTTTTGTCTTCAACTCCTTCTTCATGGTCTTGATATGGGAAAACTTCTATGTCATAGTGTTGGATGGGGTAGTCAAAAATACTTAGAAGAATTTTGGGTAAGATGGGATTGATAGTTTTGTACTTGGGCAAGGATAGAGGGTGGATTTTTTTACTAAGTCATGGTAGATTTGATGTGGTCATTAGGACTTAGGATATTTCACACTTTTTGTTTAGTGGGACAAAATCAAATAGCACAAAGTGCATGATAGCAATTAGGAATTTGATATTTTGCAAGGTGCTTAAGCTCAACTATAACTTGCAAAAATGATGAACCAATGGAGTAGACTTTTGAATGAGTGTAAAAAGTGTGTGAAGTGTTCTGGTGGTTTTCTATTATCAATATAATCAATTTTGCAAAAGGAATTATGTCTAAAATATTTATAGAATTAAATCTAGGGAGAAAATACTCAAATCATCATTTGAATTTGAATACTTGAGAAAATTGGTCCAAATAATTTGTGCAGTGGTTCTACTGGACAGAGAACAACAATATGATCCATTTGCAAAAAGAATCAATTGAAAAGGATTTATAGATTTTGAACAATATCAAAAAAATACTCAAACTCTCATATTCAAATTTGAATATTTTGAAATAGTTGGAAAGTGATACTTTATTGCAGAATTGTGTTCTACACAATTTTAGGAGTTTAGGGATATATTATTTGCAATTTTTGGATCTATAGAACTGAAGATATGAATTTTACAAGATTCGGTCATATTCTATTTTTAAAATCTAATTTGAAAACCAGACTAACTAGTGACTGGCCACGTGGCGTGTTATGAGTGGCTGATACCGATTCGCCCAGATCGTGGATGCGACCGTCGGATCTTAAGCGATCTGCACGGCCGAGATCAATTGATACCACTTCGGTTAAGTGGTCTGTTATGGACCACTGGATCCAGATCCGATGGTGCAGAAGGAAAGGGAGGGGAGATCTCACCGGCTAGGGTTCCGACGGGGGCTTCCCGGCGAGGAGCGGCCCAGGTGGTCGATGGCGACGGCACTCTGGTGGTCTTCTGGCACCGAGGAAGTGTGGACGAGGCGCAGGTCGATGCGGCGAGGACGGGAGCGAGATCGGCGGTGTTGATTTCTTCCTAGAGCTTCGAGGAGGGGCGACCGGAGCGGCTCCAGGCGACGGTGACCTTCGGGAGTTGGCACTGGCACCGATTTACTGCACGTTTGGACAAACAATGGCTCCAGAGGAAGCGTCGGATCAAGGGGAGGAGTTTAGGAGAACAGATAGGACACGGGCTTACCTGGGATCGTCGGAAATGAGCGGAAAAGGCCGCAGGCACCTGCGGGCTCCGGCGAGGGATTTCTCCGGCCCGGCAGCGTAATCCAGAGAGGAAGGAGGGGAAAATGGAGAGGGAGTCGAGGGGGATTTTATAGGTGTGGAGGTGTGTCGAAATAGGCAGGAAGTCAATGGAATTAATCGGGAGAAATCAGCGGGGAGGCTCGGTCTCCGGCGAGAAATTCGGACGAGGGAGGAAGATGATGATGTGGCCCTGGCAGGTGGGGCCTGCATGTCAGCGAGGGTGAGGGAGAACAACGGTACCGGTTCTGGTTTCTCCAAATGGGCCGTGGCCGAAACTGGCGCTGGGCCTAAAGACTTCCCCGAGGCCTATTTCTATTTTTTTCCTCTTTTCTTCTTTTTCTTTTTCTGCTTTCTTGTTTCTTTTATATCTTTTTCAAATTTGGTCCAAATTGACTCAAACCAACTTGTAAAAATTTCTAAAATTCAAAGAAACAAATTTGAACAGTAATAAACATGTTTTCATAATTAAAACTAATTTTCAAAATAAACTCTATAAATTGGCCAAGGGCTTACTTGCATAATAGAAAGTCATTTGAACATAACCCTTTTAAAATCAAGGCATAAACTTTATTAAAAATAGTGTTTGAAATTTAATTCAAACATGCTTCTGGCACTGCAACTATATTTGATATAAATCATTTTGTAAAATGTTTTCCTTTGCAAATATGCTTGCATAGTGTTTGAATAAATACAAAATGGTATTTTGAAATCTTATTTTCTCAAATGAGTTCTTCAAGGAATAAAAGAAAGTTTGAAATGGTTTTCTAATAAGGTTTTTGAATAAATCAAAAAATTTAATTCCTTGTGAAATTTCAATCAATACAAACATACATAGTTCCTATTTTTTTCACATTCCAAAATTTTGGGATGTGACTGAAACTGTACTATGTTATATATCGATGTGAATTAGAGAATAAATATAAGCCTATTTTTAAAATGGTGGTGGAAATTAGAGAATATTATTGATGATTATTCTCATTATTTCTAGAGTTTTCCCCTTCGCAAGAAATCTGATGTTTATCCCATCTTTGTTGCTTATCATGCCTTTGACACCACTCACTTTAACCTTCACATCCTAACTATCCAATGTGACAACGGAAAAGAATTTGACAATACCAACCTAAACACCTTCTTTCAAACCCATGACACCATTTTCCATTTTTCCCGCCCGTACACTTCTCAACAAAATGGTAAGACTGAGCGTGTCATTCGTACTATCAATGACGTCATTCGCTCTCTCCTCTTTTAGGCCTCTATGCCTCCTAAATTGTGGGCCTAGGAACTTCACACCGCTACATACCTCCTCAACATACGTCCTACGGCCGCCCTTCGTAAACAAACACCACACTTTTTCCTATACGGCTCTTAACCCTCCTACGATCATCTACGTGTTTTCAGCTGTCTATGCTATGTTAACACTTCCTCTATAGCCCCCCCCCACACAAATTAGACCGACGCTCCACTAAACGTGTCTTCCTCGGTCACCCTCCACATGACAAAGGATATCTGAAAGGACAAGGATGTCGCCTAGAGGGGGGTGAATAGGTGATTTAAAACTTTTACGAGTGGCTTGACAAATGCGGAATAAAACTCACATTTAATTTGCTAAGCAAACAAAACCTAAACAAACTAGGTTCACCTATGTGCACCAACAACTTATGCTAGACAAAATAAGCAACTATGTGATAGCAAGATATATAAACTTCAAGCACGAAGGCTATCACAAAGTAAATTGCATAAGTAAAGGAACTCGGGTATAGAAATAACCGAGGCACGCGGAGACAACGATGTATCCCAAAGTTCACACTCTTGCGAGTGCTAATCTCCGTTAGAGCGGTGTGGAGGCACAAGACTCCCCAAACGCCATGGAGGCTCACCGTAATCTCCTCGAGCCCTCCCACCAAGATGGAAGACCCGACCACTATGAGACACTTGAGGGCGGTCACCGAACCCGTACAAGCTTGAGGCAATCTCCACAACTCAATTGGAGGCTCCCAAGAATCGGCACTGAGGCACCACAAAGCTTCGGAAGATCTCCACAACTTAATTGGAGGTCCCCAAGTAATTTCCACGAAGTCACCACAAAGCTTGGGAAGATCTCCACAACTTAATTGGAGGTCCCCAAGTAATCCACTAAGCCACTAAGCCGTCTAGGGTTCCAAGAACCCAAGAGTAAAAAGCTCAACGAAATTTTCACCACCGAATCTCCGAGGAGAACTCAAACCGATGCAACCGATGCAATGGCAAGAACACAAGTGCTCAAATCCTTCTCACTCAAATCCTACCAAAGCAACTAATGCTATGGAGAAATATGAGAGGAACAACAAAGGAAGAAATCCACAAAGAACTCCAAGATCTAGATTGTAACAACTCAGAAAATTGTAATCCACTTTCTATTAATTAAAGTGCCAAATTTTAGACCAAGATAAAACTTTTTAACTATTATTGCATGTATGCATGTATTTTCCATTATGTGTATTTTATGATCTCATGTGTGTTATTTTTGGTTGTGCAATGGTTAGTTAATTCTAAGTTAACCACCAGAAGCAATTGAGACAAATTATAAGAACCAAACAAGCAAGAAACAAAAGAAAGAAAGAATAAGAGAAGAATAAGATGATCTAGGAAATCTTATTGACTACCCTACTTTGAGCCTTTAGAATATGAAATCTGTAACTCAACTTGGTGTTTGGCCAGTTAGTTGAGCTTGACCAAGTTACATTCTAACTCAACCAAAAGGTTGCTACCCAAAATTCAAATCAGAACATCACTCAAACTTCTGTCAAACTTTGAATCTGAATCAGTGACCAAACTTCAAATTCGAAATAAGATTTCTGCAAAACTTAACATTTCTTTGTAACAAAAATATGACTGGAAACCTTGGCCAATATGTTGATCACCCAAAGTGGAAATTTTCAAAATTTCGAATTTGAATTTCTTGCGGGCAATTCGTCGAACACCTGGAGGATGAAAATCGAGCAAATCTTGATCACTGTGAGCTGCACTGTGCTTGCTCGCTCAAACCCTGTCGCCATGCAGCTGGACACCTCCGCGATCGACCCCGGCGCCCTCTGCCCCGACCCAAGCTGTGAGAGAGGGAGGAGAAGAGGAGACAGCACCCAGGACCCCCCTCTCTTCTTCCCCAGCTCACTGCACGTCGCCGACCACCGTGACTGCGCCAGAGCCGACCCACAGCACTCCGCGGCCGAGACCGAAACCCCCCAGCACGCGAGCGAGGCAGCCGTACCCAGTGTCGCTCGACGCACGCGCCCAGGGCCCCCGCACCGGCGAGCTACTGGACGCCCTCGCCCTCGTCGCTCCGGCCTATAAAAGCCCCCGCCGATCAAACGACTGGACGCACACCGTCCCCAGCTACCTCCCAGACACGCTCACTTCACCCCGCTCGCTCTCGTTCGACGTCGCCACCCCTGCCGGCGAGGTACTGGACGCGGAGAGCGCCGCCGCATTCGACCTTCCTGGAGCAAGCCGCCGCTGGGAATCGGAGGAGGAGCCTCGTCGGAGTCGTTTCCACCCCTCGCCGTCGAGTTCTTCTTCCTCTACGCACGCCGCCGTCGCCGTCGTCGTCTTCACTGTTCGCAGGTGAGCTCCGCCCCTCTCCGTCGAGCACGATGGCTGTGAGCCGTTAGATCTGGATCGATCGGTAGCGTACCGGTTCGGGAAAGTTAAGTGACCTGACGGGTGGGACCCCCCTGTCAGGTTCAGTTTTATTTCTTCCCGCCCGTGCGAATCGTTTTCTGGGCCGGCCCGTTTAGGTTTCATTTAAAATCGGCCCAGCTCGGTAGAATTCGGTCCGAAACGTTTTATTTATTTCCCGCTCGTTTTCGAATTAATTCAAATATGATTCAGATATGTTTTTCAAACTTTATTTCCAAGAGTTTTACAAATCCATTTCTAGCAAATAAATATGCGTTGGAAAGCCTATGAAATGCTCTACACTATAGCACTGGTTAGAATTCAATTTGAGCTAGGAATTTAAATAAATAAGAATAGTGTGACCATAGCCTTATTAATCCTAGAAAAATTCTATAGAATTGATTAAACCTCCTAAAATTATGAAAATTGGTTGTGAACTCACTAATCAACTCCCCTACAGTTTAGTCAACCTTAATCAACTCAAAACCAAATTAGTGATATCAATTAGACCTTAATCCCATCTTAATGGGTAACATAAAATGATAGATCTCTATCTTACACTTAGAATTAATTTTGCCCTCAATACTAATTCACATGATTAGTCAATCCTCATTTAAACTAGCCCTAATACCCTTAGTCAAAACCCATACTCAAGAAGTAAACCCCACATGGTAGGATAGAAAATATAACTTGAACCCTCAATGCAAACTTGGAAGAAAACTTGCAACACAACTCAAATAAACTCCAATAAGAAGGCTATTGTTTGAAAACAATTATGTGTATTGAAGTGGTGTTAGTATTGTGTGGTGATTATGTGTATTGTGTTTATTCGTTATTAGACGCTAGTATTGCCAAGGAGGATATTGAGGGGGAATACTATCAAGAAGAAGAAGAATACCCCGGACACTTTGCCAACCAAGGCAAGCCATCTTTTGAATCATACTTCAAATGCCTAGTTTTACTATTGCATTCTACTTGTTTTAAGTAAATTGCATGATTGAATTGCTAGAGTAGAATGATAGAAGTTTAGTGATATCTTGCTTAGCAAGAGCATCAAGCTGAGTTTATCCAACCATAGCTTAGTGGTATCATCCCTCAATATAGTTGCTTAGTCGCTAATAAAATTCAGGCTATCTCTAAGTGGAACCCCATTTGAACTTGGTGACTTGAACTTGAAAATTTGAAATGGAGATTCTCCTACATTATGGTCTTATGAAGGAAAATAATATTGACTAAGAACTATGGAATGTATTTGCCAAATGATAATAAGTGATGTACCATGTGAGCCAACCATTACCGTACGACCACACTACCCCTGAATGGGAAGGGGCGTAGTCCGTAGTTTGTTTGCTTTAGTATGGGAGACCTCATTGAACTTATAGGGGATGGATCCTTCGGGACGCCCCCGAAGCCGGGACTGGCCATAGCTGTGATGGAGGATACCACAGTCTATGGGAGTCCAAGATATAGCATCCTATAGCCAGAAAAACTATGAGTGCCATTACGTATCTGGACTCATAGGGAGGATCCCTATACTAAAGTAGGCAACTGAAAGATTTGTTTGATTATCTGAACCTCGCATACTTTGCGTATGACGAACCGTGGATTTCTCCCGGCAGATGTATCAAATCTTGTGGGTAAAGTGTACCCCTCTGCAGAGGTTTTCAAACTATTCGAATAGCCGCGTCCTCGGTTATGGACAGTTGGCAAACTGTACTTGACTTTTGTCAAGAATGATAATAACTTAGGGTGAACTTGGTGAAGGACATGACTTGACTTGACGTTGATCTTGACACACTTGAAGTTCCCTTAGATTAAACTTAGAGAACTAAACTTCTTTTCTACCAATGAATATTCTTGGGAAACAAAACTAGCTTTTGCAAACTAAACTTAGTGCTTAGTCCACCATATCAACCTTGCATATCTACTTCATCATTTCATTTGTAAGATGGTTTGCGAGTGCATCCAATGTACTCACGGCTGTGTCCCTGGCTATCAACTTGGTCAGACTATGGGGAAGAGTATTCGGAGGAAGCGTATGAAGAGGAGTATCAGAACTAAGATCTTCTACTGAGACGCCATTGCCTGTCGGGTGAAGGCATGGACCCAAAGACGTTATTTCCGCTGCTATATTGTATTGTAATGTGAACTTGGTCTCTATGACCATTGTATTTGAATCATCGTATTGTAATGTCTATGGAACTGGTTACCAACTACGTTATGTGTATCACAACAATGATTCTGGCATTGTGGTGGAATGCATAACGGGCACTTTGAATTTGTGATAAATTCGGGGTCGTCACAAGTTGGTATCAGAGCCTAGGCTGACCATAGGAGACCTTAGTTAGAATGGGCGAGAAATGAAGCTTTTTACAAAAAACAAAGAGATAAGTAATGGTTTGAAATTGCTTAGTCTTTTCCTCTCTATTTACAAAGTTTTGTACATACTTCAGTTTTTACCTACTTAAAATTTTGCACACTTGAGTTGATCACTAACTTAGTCTAATCTAAAATTTTGTAGATGGCACCGGTATTCACTGAGCAGTACCAGTTGGGCCATGGTGGCAGCCTTTGTTTCGAGCGCGACCTCACCACCCTGACCTTGTTCCTGAACCGTTTGTACCCGGAGTTCAAGGGAGCCGTGCTCAATGAGCACCCGGATGGAGAGCTACGATGGCTTGTTAGGGCCAGTTGCCGTGGCAAGAAGGGAGATTTGAGTTCTCCAAGGATCAAGTTTGAGCTTTTGGAGAACACTTGGGCCGATGGTTTGGTCCGAGGTATGCAGGAGATGCACGCCCGCTTGTGCGGACTGCATGTTGAGGAGGTCCAGGGAGAGCGCTTTAGGAACTTTGCTCGGCGTGATGCGGACGGACGTCCCGCAAACATGCCCGGGCAGAATGAGCCGAGTACCTACGTCGATCACATGGACTTCTTGCTGTACTCCACTCAGCAGATGGCCGATCATGCCCGTACCAAGGCCAACCTTGAGCACTTCGCACTGGTGGAGGCAAGGAGCACTATCAGGATTCTTGCGAGGGATCGCAAGAGTCTTCGCCGCCAGCGCGATGAGAGGGATCACACCATTGAGGAGTTGAAGGCCAATGTGGCTGAGCTGACTGAGTACATTGAGAGTCTGGAGGACCAGCTTGGTGAGGAGGAAGGCATTGATCTCCGCAAGGAGGATAATGCCCTCATTAGTGACAAGGATGACTTCATGGAGGACCTTGATGATGAGGAGGATCCCGAGGAGAATGGATTCATTGTGGATGATGAGGAGGAAGACCCCGAGGAGCCCGATGTCTAGATTGGAGATCCCCGTGTTATCTAGTTATGAGTTTTACTTTGAATCACTTCGTGTAGGTGTGAGTTGTATCCCCCTCTCTAGTAGACGAGTCGCAATGGTTTGATGCAAACCATTTGTAATGTGTGAACTCGTATGTATGTTATGTTTGATGCTTGTTGAATGAAATATGAATTTGGCCCTTAAGGCCTTAGTAAGACAAAAATTGCATCATCCATGTTACCTTTAAATCTTAGCAAATTAGTTTTTCCCTCTTGTCTTACACACCTTATCTCCAGATGCCGCGAGCACCCCCACCCCCGAACCCAGAAATGGCCGAACTACTAAGGTTGATCATGGAAGACCGAGAAGCAGCCCGAGCTGAGCGCCAAGCTAACTTGGCCACTCTTCAGCAATTAACCCAGATGGCAATGAACCACAACAATGGCAATGGAAATGGCCATGGTGAAGGAGAAAACAATGGCCATGATGATCACCGATCCAAGCTAAGGAGTTTCCAAAACACCAACCCTCCTATGTTCACTAAGTCAGAAGAACCCTTAGATGCCGATGACTGGCTTCGCACTATGGAGAACAATTTGGCAGTCGCCAAAGTTGGTGAAAATGAGAAGGTCTTGTACACCACCCACTGTCTTGCGGGAGCCGCAAGAGCTTGGTGGGATAGCACTCGTGCAATGCAAGCCCAAGGGTACGTGATGCCTTGGGAGGAGTTCAAGAGCAAGTTCAGCAAAGCCCATGTTCCTTTGGGATTGGTTAAAAGGATGAGAGATGAGTTCAGAAATTTGAAGCAAGGTTCCCTATCTGTGGTTGACTACCGTGACAAGTTCCTTACCTTGTCGAGGTATGCCCCGGATGACACCGACACCACTGAGAAGAAGAAAGAAAGGTTTTTGGATGGACTTCATGATGAGATGCAATGTGTCTTGGTCAGCATTAACTTTGCCGACCTGGAGTCATTGGTTGACTCTGCCATTCAGATGGAAAGCAAACTCAAGCAAGCTGCAGAGAACCGCAAGCGCCGTATGATGTATCAAGGCAACTCAAGCAACTCGCAGAAGCCAAGGGGAAATCCACCCATGGGTTTCGCCCCAAGACCTATGAGGCCATCTGCACCTGCTCCATGTCCCAACTTTCCCCACCGTCCACCCGGCAACAACTTCAACCGTGCACCTCCGAGACCTAGTGGCAACAATTTCAACACCAATACCCCTAGGCCAAATGGCGCCCCTGTGTTACCCAAGCCTGGTGACAAGTCTGGTGTTACCTGTTATGAGTGCGGACTCAAAGGGCACTACTCCAATGAGTGCCCCAAGAAGCTGAATGATGCATCCAAGACCACCGCTCCGGCTCAGCAACAGCGCCGTGTCGGAAATGGCAGGAACTATCCAAGGAACCAGCCTCACTCTCGAGGCCGTCTGAACCACATGAATGTTGAAGAAGCTCAGGAAGCAACCGACGTTGTGCTTGGTATGTTCCCTGTTAACTCAGTTCCTGCAAGAGTTCTGTTTGATTCTGGAGCTTCGCATTCGTTTGTTACTCAGTTATTCGTTGATAAAAGTGGACTTCAACCAACACCCCTGAAAAATACCATGTCTGTGCAAATACCTGGGTCAATAACCAAGGCTAGTTGGACCTGCTTGGCAGTGCCCATAGAAATCCATGGGATCTCATTCTTAGCCAGTTTGATTGTGTTAGGAACCAAAGGATTGGAAGTAGTCCTAGGTATGGATTGGATGTCTCTACATCAAGGAATTATAGATTGTGCAAAAAAGACCATCACCATGAGGAGTAGCCATGGAACATTAGTAAAGCATGTGTCAGTTAAACCCACCCAAATTCCCAGATGTCATAAGAGTATCTCAGGGCCGACTATAGAGGAAGTTCCCATCGTCTGTGAATATCCGGATGTTTTCCCCGATGAGCTACCCGGAATGCCACCCGATCGGGACATTGAGTTTATCATTGAGCTTATCCCCGGAACTGGATCCATAGCCCAACGACCCTATCGTATGAACCCAGCAGAATTGGTGGAGCTAAAGAAGCAATTGGATGACCTTTTGAGTAAGGGATTGATTCAGCCAAGTTCTTCTGCTTGGAGATCACCCGTCCTATTTGTGGATAAGAGTGACGGTTCCAGCCGTCTGTGCACTGATTACCGCAAGCTAAATGATGTGACCATCAAGAATAAGTATCCTCTTCCGAAGATAGATGATCTGTTTGACCAATTGACTGGAGCTCGAGTCTTCTCGAAAATAGATCTTAGAACTGGATACCATCAACTGAAGATCCGTGCAACTGATATACCCAAAACAGCCTTCACTACCCGATACGGATTGTATGAGTACACCGTAATGTCCTTTGGATTAACCAATGCCCCTGCTTATTTCATGAACCTCATGAATAAGGTTTTTATGGAGTTCTTGGATAAGTTTGTTGTTGTCTTCATTGGTGACATTCTTATCTACTCCAAGTCCGAAGAGGAGCATGCAACCCATTTGAGATTAATCTTAGAGACCCTTAGAGAACATCAGCTATATGCCAAGTTCAGCAAATGTGAGTTCTGGTTGAAGGAAGTTGGATTCTTAGGCCATGTACTATCAGCTGGAGGAATATCGGTAGACCCAAAGAAGATCAAATCAGTCATGGAATGGGAAGCCCCTACCACTCAAACTGAAGTTAGAGGTTTTCTCGGATTAGCGGGATACTACCGCAAATTTGTTGAAGGGTTTTCAAGCATTGCCCGGCCAATGACCCAGCTGTTGAAGAAGGCCAAGAAGTTTGAATGGACCCCTAAGTGTGAAGAAAGTTTTCAAGAGCTCAAGAAGCGATTGGTGACCGCTCTCGTGCTAACCATGCCCGATATCACCAAGAACTTTGATGTCTATTGCGACGCTTCCAAACTTGGACTTGGTTGCGTGTTAATGCAAGAAGGCAAGGTCATAGCTTACCTCTCCCGGCAGCTTCGACCTCATGAAGAAAACTATCCGACCCATGATCTGGAGTTAGCAGCTGTAGTTCTAGCTTTGAAGACCTGGAGGCACTATCTTATGGGTAACCGTTGTGAGATCTACACTGACCACAAGAGTTTGAAGTATATTTTCACCCAGAAGGAGTTGAACATGAGGCAAAGAAGATGGATAGAGTTGATCAAGGATTATGATCTGGAAATTCATTATCACCCCGGTAAGGCCAATGTAGTGGCCGATGCATTGAGTAGGAAGCCATGCTCATTGAATATGATGATCAAAGAGGAGCAACCTATGTTGCACCAAGAGTTTGAAAAATTTGGATTGGAACTAGTCAGTCAAGGATTCTTAGCCAACCTTGAGTTTCAACCCACCTTGATGAGCCAAATCAAAGAAGCCCAGAAGGGAAATGAGAGTATTGACGGAATTAAGCGCAGAATTAGTTCCGGCAAGGTGCCAGGATTTGAAGAAGATGATCAAGGAGTTCTTTGGTATAAGGGACGTATTTGTGTGCCTGCGGACTCAGAATTGAAGGAAGTTATTATGAGAGAAGCCCATGAGACACCTTACTCCATCCACCCCGGTGGAACCAAGATGTATCAAGATCTAAAGGAGCAATTTTGGTGGCATGGGATGAAGCGTGAGATTGGTTCGTTCATATCTAAGTGTGATATTTGTCAAAGAATCAAGGCTGAACATCAACGTCCTGCGGGATTGTTGCAACCATTGCAAGTTCCGGAATGGAAGTGGGAATCTGTTGGAATGGATTTCATCACTGGATTTCCAAGGTCTAGCCGCGGAAATGACTCTATCTGGGTCATTGTGGATAGACTGACCAAAGTTGCCCACTTTATTCCTGTCAAGACCATTTATACCTCAGGACAGCTGGCAGATCTTTATCTATCCAGAATTGTGAGTTTGCATGGAGTCCCTAAAACCATAGTTTCTGATCGCGGAACCCAATTCACCTCGAGATTTTGGAGAAGTTTGCACCAAGCCTTGGGAACCAAATTAGCCTTTAGCATAGCTTACCACCCTCAGACTGATGGACAGACTGAAAGAGTGAATCAAATACTTGAAGATATGTTGAGAGCCTGTGTTCTAGCCTATGGAGCTAAGTGGGAAGATTGTCTACCTTTCGCGGAGTTTTCCTACAACAACAGTTATCAAGCCAGTTTGCAAATGGCCCCATTTGAAGCTTTATATGGAAGAAAGTGTCGTACCCCTTTGAATTGGTCTGAAACCAGAGACAGCCAGATATTTGGACCTGACATTCTGCAAGAGGCTGAAGAGAAAGTTCGCATGATTCGTGATTACCTCAAGGAAGCCCAGTCGAGACAGAAGAGTTATGCCGACAAAAGATGTAGAGAACTGACCTTCCAGATTGGCGATTTTGTTTATCTCAGAGTATCACCCCTCAAGGGAATGCAAAGATTCCAAGTAAAAGGAAAGCTTGCACCAAGGTATATTGGACCCTTCAAGGTACTAAGCCGCAGAGGAGAAGTGTCATATCAGTTGGAGATGCCCCCTGAACTGTCTGAAGTACACGATGTCTTTCACGTGTCCTTACTTCGGAAATGTCTTGAAGTGCCGGAGAAGCCAGAAGTTTTCAAGAATATTGATCACCGTTCTGTGGACATCAACAAGGATTTGACCTATCGTGAAGTGCCTATTCGTATCCTCGAGGAAGCATATAGAACCACTCGAACCCGAAGCATCAAATTTCTGAAAGTTCAGTGGAGTAATCACACCGATGATGAAGCTACCTGGGAACGAGAAGATTACCTTCAGAAAGAGTTTCCCTATCTTCTTAGTTCTTAATCGGTGAATATCGGGGACGAGATTCTTTTTAAGGGGGGAAGATTGTAACAACTCAGAAAATTGTAATCCACTTTCTATTAATTAAAGTGCCAAATTTTAGACCAAGATAAAACTTTTTAACTATTATTGCATGTATGCATGTACTTTCCATTATGTGTATTTTATGATCTCATGTGTGTTATTTTTGGTTGTGCAATGGTTAGTTAATTCTAAGTTAACCACCAGAAGCAATTGAGACAAATTATAAGAACCAAACAAGCAAGAAACAAAAGAAAGAAAGAAAAAGAGAAGAATAAGATGATCTAGGAAATCTTATTGACTACCCTACTTTGAGCCTTTAGAATAAGAAATCTGTAACTCAACTTGGTGTTTGGCCAGTTAGTTGAGCTTGACCAAGTTGCATTCTAACTCAACCAAAAAGTTGCTACCCAAAATTCAAATCAGAACATCACTCAAACTTCTGTCAAACTTTGAATCTGAATCAGTGACCAAACTTCAAATTCGAAATAAGATTTTTGCAAAACTTAACATTTCTTTGTAACAAAAATATGACTGGAAACCTTGGCCAATATGTTGATCACCCAAAGTGGAAATTTTCAAAATTTCGAATTTGAATTTCTTGCGGGCAATTCGTCGAACACCTGGAGGATGAAAATCGAGCAAATCTTGATCACTGTGAGCTGCACTGTGCTTGCTCGCTCAAACCCTGTCGCCATGCTGCTGGACACCTCCGCGGTCGACCCCGGCACCCTCTGCCCTGACCCAAGCCGTGAGAAAGGGAGGAGAAGAGGAGACAGCACCCAGGACCCCCCTCTCTTCTTCCCCAGCTCACTGCACGTCGCTGACCACCGTGACTGCGCCAGAGCCGACCCACAGCACTCCGCGGCCGAGACCGAAACCCCCCAGCACGCGAGCGAGGCAGCCGTGCCCAGTGTCGCTCGACGCACGCGCCCAGGGCCCCCGCACCGGCGAGCTACTGGACGCCCTCGCCCTCGTCGCTCCGGCCTATAAAAGCCCCCGCCGATCAAACGACTGGACGCACACCGTCCCGAGCTACCTCCCAGACACGCTCACTTCACCCCGCTCGCTCTCGTTCGACGTCGCCACCCCCGCCGGCGAGGTACTGGACGTGGAGAGCGCCACCGCATTCGACCTTCCTGGAGCAAGCCGCCGCTGGGAATCGGAGGAGGAGCCTCGTCGGAGTCGTTTCCACCCCTCGCCGTCGAGTTCTTCTTCCTCTACGCACGCTGCCGTCGCCGTCGTCGTTTTCACTGTTCGCAGGTGAGCTCCGCCCCTCTCCGTCGAGCACGATGGCTGTGAGCCGTTAGATCTGGATCGATCGATAGCGTACCGGTTCGGGAAAGTTAAGTGACCTGACGGGTGGGACCCCCCTGTCAGGTTCAGTTTTATTTCTTCCCGCCCGTGCGAATCGTTTTCTGGGCCAGCCCGTTCGGGTTTCATTTAAAATCGGCCCAGCTCGGTAGAATTCGGTCTGAAACGTTTTATTTATTTCCCGCTCGTTTTCGAATTAATTCAAATATGATTCAGATATGTTTTTCAAACTTTATTTCCAAGAGTTTTACAAATCCATTTCTAGCAAATAAATATGCGTTGGAAAGCCTATGAAATGCTCTACACTATAGCACTGGTTAGAATTCAATTTGAGCTAGGAATTTAAATAAATAAGAATAGTGTGACCATAGCCTTATTAATCCTAGAAAAATTCTATAGAATTGATTAAACCTCCTAAAATTATGAAAATTGGTTGTGAACTCACTAATCAACTCCCCTACAGTTTAGTCAACCTTAATCAACTCAAAACCAAATTAGTGATATCAATTAGACCTTAATCCCATCTTAATGGGTAACATAAAATGATAGATCTCTATCTTACACTTAGAATTAATTTTGCCCTCAATACTAATTCACATGATTAGTCAATCCTCATTTAAACTAGCCCTAATACCCTTAGTCAAAACCCATACTCAAGAAGTAAACCCCACATGGTAGGATAGAAAATATAACTTGAACCCTCAATGCAAACTTGGAAGAAAACTTGCAACACAACTCAAATAAACTCCAATAAGAAGGCTATTGTTTGAAAACAATTATGTGTATTGAAGTGGTGTTAGTATTGTGTGGTGATTATGTGTATTGTGTTTATTCGTTATTAGACGCTAGTATTGCCAAGGAGGATATTGAGGGGGAATACTATCAAGAAGAAGAAGAATACCCCGGACACTTTGCCAACCAAGGCAAGCCATCTTTTGAATCATACTTCAAATGCCTAGTTTTACTATTGCATTCTACTTGTTTTAAGTAAATTGCATGATTGAATTGCTAGAGTAGAATGATAGAAGTTTAGTGATATCTTGCTTAGCAAGAGCATCAAGCTGAGTTTATCCAACCATGGCTTAGTGGTATCATCCCTCAATATAGTTGCTTAGTCGCTAATAAAATTCAGGCTATCTCTAAGTGGAACCCCATTTGAATTTGGTGACTTGAACTTGAAAATTTGAAATGGAGATTCTCCTACATGATGGTCTTATGAAGGAAAATAATATTGACTAAGAACTATGAATGTATTTGCTAAATGATAATAAGTGATGTACCATGTGAGCCAACCATTACCGTACGACCACACTACCCCTGAATGGGAAGGGGCGTAGTCTGTAGTTTGTTTGCTTTAGTATGGGAGACCTCATTGAACTTATAGGGGATGGATCCTTCGGGACGCCCCCGAAGCCGGGACTGGCCATAGCTGTGATGGAGGATACCACAGTCTATGGGAGTCCAAGATATAGCATCCTATAGCCGGAAAAACTATGAGTGCCATTACGTATCTGGACTCATAGGGAGGATCCCTGTACTAAAGTAGGCAAGTGAAAGATTTGTTTGATTATCTGAACCTCGCATACTTTGCGTATGACGAACCGTGGATTTCTCTCGGCAGATGTATCGAATCTTGTGGGTAAAGTGTACCCCTCTACAGAGGTTTTCAAACTATTCGAATAGCCGCGTCCTCGGTTATGGACAGTTGGCAAACTGTACTTGACTTTTGTCAAGAATGATAATAACTTAGGGTGAACTTGGTGAAGGACATGACTTGACTTGACGTTGATCTTGACACACTTGAAGTTCCCTTAGATTAAACTTAGAGAACTAAACTTCTTTTCTACCAATGAATATTCTTGGGAAACAAAACTAGCTTTTGCAAACTAAACTTAGTGCTTAGTCCACCATATCAACCTTGCATATCTACTTCATCATTTCATTTGTAAGATGGTTTGCGAGTGCATCCAATGTACTCGCGGCTGTGTCCCTGGCTATCAACTTGGCCAGACTATGGGGAAGAGTATTCGGAGGAAGGGTATGAAGAGGAGTATTAGAACTAAGATCTTCTACTGAGACGCCATTGCCTGTAGGGTGAAGGCATGGACCCAAAGACGTTATTTCCGCTGCTATATTGTATTGTAATGTGAACTTGGTCTCTATGACCATTGTATTTGAATCATCGTATTGTAATGTCTATGGAACTGGTTACCAACTACGTTATGTGTATCACAACAATGATTCTGGGATTGTGGTGGAATGCATAACGGGCACTTCGAATTTGTGATAAATTCGGGGTCGTCACATAGATCCAATGGGTTTCCCTCACAAAGAGGAGAAAGTGATTGGTGGAAATATAGATCTAGATCTCCTCTCGCTTTTCCCCCAAAGATATGCAAGAATCAATTGAGGAATTGAGAGATGGGCAAGCTTTCCAAGGTCAACAATGGAGGGAGAGAGAAGGAAAAACAAGCTAACCCAAGCTTGAAGAAGGGGAGGAGTATTTATAACCCTCCCGGGATTGTAGCCATTGCTGAACTGCAGGGCCGGATATTCCGGTCCAAGTTTGGACCGGATATTTCACCCCCCACAAAAAACTGCTAAGGACTTCGTGCGTGTCATCGAGATTTGGGGCCGGATATTTTGGCCGGATATTTCAATTCCGGACGGATATTTTGGCCACCCCCGAAATCGGCTAAGGACTTTGCGTGCGTCATCCAGATTTGGGGCCGGATATTTCGGCCGGATATTTCAAAACTGGGCCGGATAATCCGCCCAGGAAGAGCGAGCAATACGAAAACTACGATAACTTTTGCATCTAGATTCTGTTTTTGATGATCTTGGGCTCGTTGGAATCACCACAAGCTCTAGAACATCATCCATAGAAACATCATAGTCCAACAAAGGAGGATGAAACCAAATGATAAAAGGTTTGACTTAGCTATAAAGATGAATCGGTAAAACCTCCAAACACCAAAAATGAAATTAGAGTTCCATACGAAATCCGTTTTTGATGAGCTAGAACTTGTCATGGAAATAACCACAAGCTCTAGAACCTCACATGGATAAAAGCCAAATAAGAACCAAGAAAGATAATGCCAAGTATGCAAAGGTTTGAGCTCTCTCCGAACGATACGATTAAGTTACTCACTCGAGAGCCCCTGTTGATAGTACGGCTACCAATCCTATAACCCGGTCTCCAAACTAACACACGAGACCGGTAGAAGAGAAAACCTATCAAGAACAAACCTTTGCCTTGTGCAATCCACTTGAGCTAGATGATGACGGTCTTGACACCCTCAAGATTGAACACCTTTCTTGATCATGCTTGCTTGCACGAGCTTTATGAAGACATCTCAAAATACTCCCCTATACACCAATATGGGAGAGCCTTGCTTAGCTCAATATTCATTAATCCATTGCAAGCTTCAATCAAATGATATCTTCCGAGATGGATCATATTGAACTTGCACTTCAGTCTTCTAGATGTGTTGATCAAACACGACTTCATTCTTCAAATTACAACCTTGAAGCCAACATATGGCTCAAACAATATCTATGGACATGTCCTACAAATATAACTCAATGCAATCATTAGTCCATAGGGATTGTCATTAATTACCAAAACCACACATGGGGACACATGCTCTTTCAATCTCCCCCATTTTGGTAATTGATGACAATCTCTTTGAGAGGGTTTATATAATGAATTTAAAGAACTAAGATGGTTACACTAACATCAATTACTACAAAAGTAAGTGACGCTAGTAGAACCATCATATATAGAGCAAACTCCCCCACAATCTATGCATGTGTGAATGAACTTGAATTTCATTGCATATATTGTCAACCAATGTTGTTGGTGGAGTTTCCACTATATATACTCAACCATGCAAAGTATGCAAGGCCAATGCTTAAGAACAAAACCAAAGCATGAAGCCCAATTCCCTTCAAACCCTCGAAACTTCTCCCCCATTGGCATCCATTGCCAAAATGGGCGGAAATGCTTAGAAGGCCAATAGTGAGAGTTTCTCCTCAAGGTGTGCATGACCCAAAAAGAGTGAAAACACATGCATAAATCCAAAGACAAAATTTTGGAGGAAATCAAACTATATTGAGGATCAAAGATTGCAAACAAAATGAGATGACAAGATGGTTGAACTTCCAACAATGAAGATAGCAATCAAAAGATCCAAATAGCGAATCAAATAAAGATATTATGAGAAGACCACAACAATGCTCTAAATAATATGAAGAAGCTCCCCAAGGTTTGTGCACAACATATTCCATCTATTATATTATTAAAACAGCTAACAACCAATGGTAGAGATTTATCACGTTAAAACTAGGATGTACAAACGGTGTAGATTTGATGTCATCTACACGCACAACATGTTTAGAAAGGAAAACGATTGACTATTGTCCGGCGCCAACACGCACAAGTAATAATCGAATTTATCTCCTGCCTAGAGTTCTACGTATATATGTATGAAGAGACATTGACTAGGAAACTAAATATATACATATGAACAGACATTGACTAGAAAACTGAAAAATAAATCATTAGCAAGAGAGAGCTCCTAATCTAACGTGTTGTCTCTCGCGTAGAGTTCCTGTGCTTCACGCCGGCGACGACATAGTAGCGAGCCAGCAAAATATCTTTCCATGCAATCAAGGTTCAAGCCACCGCCCTGAGTTGGCGATGAAAACAATAACGTATGAAACGTTCTTTTTGACCTTGATTGGTGCTGCTTCCCTCAGATCACAACATACAGGTTACGTATAACAAAATCGAAGGACGTGCAGCAGCAATCACAACGACATGGTGCGGATACGCCGGCGACAACATAGCAGCGAGCCAACAATATATCTTTCCATGCAATCAAGGTTCAGGCCACCGCCATGAGTTGGCGATGAAAACAGCAATGCAGGAAACGTTCTGTTTAACCTTGATTGGTGATGCTTCCCTCAGAGACAACATGCAAGTTGCGTATACCAAAATCGAAGGACCGTGCAGCAGCAATCACAACGATATGGTGCGGATCTGGAAACAACAACTAGCATCCCATCTCTAACCTCATCGATGAGCTCAAAGCGGAAACTTCAAGATCGCTCCGACAAAGCTAACTCTCGCGTCAAGAAAGCTAAAGAACACAATGTGCCCTGAATCTGCATCAAGCTCTTCGATGAGTCTATGGACAATTGGCGATGTCAACTAGCTCGAAGCTGTACGAGGCAGCTTGGATCAATGGCGACACAAAAAGTCAAACATAGGCATCAGTTGGGTTTGATGGGTGGCACAACATGAAAATCTACCGATTTTGATGTTTGGTAAATTATAGATGAATCGGCCAGAAGAAGGCACCATATTGCATGAAGAAAACAGCTTGAGTGACTTGAGGAGTCATAAAACATACTGCATGGATTAAGTTCCCAGGTGGTTAATATCCGATGATTGGCCTACGTACGTAATATCTCTCTTGAGGATCCGCAACAAAGATAAGAAAAAATCGGGGTTTTCTGAACCACCGAGTCACCAGCTGTGGTAAGTCAAACATAGGCGGCGGCATACGATTTGGTGTTCCACCATGCAACGCCAGTTTGCATCAGTTGGGCTTGATTATTATCGGATCACGCCGTGAACTCAAGTTTATTGTTCACTTTCATTCGAACTGACCACCCAATGCATGAAGTCGGCGTGCCTGAAAGTTCTGTGGTCGCCTATTTGCGCATCTTGGCTCTGATGGGTGGCACAACATGAAAATCTACCGATTTTGATGTTTGATAAATTATATATGAAACGGCCGGAAGAAGGCAACATATTGCATGAAGAAAACAACTTGATGGACTTGAGAAGTCATAAAACGTGCTGCATGGATTAAGTTCCTAGGTGGTTAATATCCGCTGATCGGTCTACATAATATCTCTCTTGAGGATTTGCCGCAAAGATAAGAAAAAAGCAGGGTTTTCTAACGCATCGTCGATTTACTAGAACCACCGAGTCACCAGCTGTGGTACTGCGTGCTCGCAAGAAGACAGAAAATATCTGACATCCGAGATGGACGCAAGTTTATTTAAAACCACTTCTTGGTTGGCCTCCCCCTGCATGAATCGTTCGATACATTGCCGCTAGTTCAAGTTCCAACGTAAGAAAAGGAAAAAAGATTTGATCAAAATCCGTTGCATGTATACATACAAGCTGATTGCACATCGTGCATGCCATGGAATTAGCACGCGCAAAAGTATAAATAGGATAGCTACTTCACGTGGAGCAATCAGAAAAGGGACACGCCTGTATAGGTGGACGCATGGACGGGGTGAGATTAAGTTGCCAAGAGGTAAGAAAGCAATGCACATCTTTAATTGCAAATTTTTCATATAAGATACGAATTACACGTACAATGGAGTTATAGACCAATTAAATTGTCCATTTGTTGTCAGTTTAATACATTTCTCAATAACATTTCCTTTGAAAAGATACGGCAGATCAATTAGTAGTGTACTCAAAGATAAGAAGTGTTAGAAAATCTATATATTAGTAGCAAAGTTATTTAGGATGGTGTGTCTTAAGTATTACCAACAACATACATACTCAGCGGGTCTTTATTAAAGTCAAAATTAAAATGAATAGCGATTCCAGCAGGAAAAATAACTGATGGAGACAACAATAAAAGTCAGGCTTTCGACAAGATATAATTTAACTACATGTTATTCTATTATCTATCTAACACACGATATCAAAAAACTAATATACTAATAAGATGTAACGAGTACGAATTTGAAAGCACATAATAACTCTAGCCGCGCAAATGCGTGGGCCACCCCGCTAGTTTGAATTGAAATATAAGGTGTACAAACATGGAATCATTACTCCTTCGATATTATTCAAAACAAAATAATAACAAGTGACATCAAATACTATGATAACCACAAAATGGTGCTTTAAAATGAAATGAGGAAGCTCCCCAAGGTACGTCCACAAGATAAAATGTTTGCATTTGGATACAATTTGCACAACATGGAGTCCTCACTCCCTCAATACCATTTAAAAAGAACCATTAGCAAGAGACCATAGAAAATAAATCAAGCTTAACACTTGCATCAAGGAAATGGTTGAGCAACAAATACGGAACCAACATATTAAATGTCTCAACCAAAGGAATGTGTGATAGGAATGACAAATCATATTATAAGACTAGTACAAAGATGAACATAGAGTATCCACATAGTCCTCAATGAATAATATTGCTTAGCATTCCATCCCAACACATAAGGAATAAATAAGATATCAATTAAGGAGATATCATCTCTCATGTGTATAAGTTTCTAAGTAGACAACATCACAAAGAAACATGTACACATAAAATAGATACAAAGAGAAGAACATGATATCTAAACAAGTTCATGCAATATACCAATGAGTTTTTTTACTTTTAAAGTATGGCCAAAGGCTCAATTTATCTTATTGCATATTGAAGAACTTCAACCACAAACATGTTAAAGACATCACAAATATCAACAAGGGAAAGAAAATAGTTGGGATGTTTTGAGAAAAGCAACAAGTATCACGAAAAAGTATGCCAAAAGAAAGAACTAAATCTGCACTTTCATCAATATTGCACATGTGAGGAACTTGAGAAATTAATATGCAATAAAATTGCTAGATAGACATATTTGGGAAGGGTGAATCATGAGCATGATTTTATATATATTCCCCAAAATATACACTCATCTCAAATTACTCACATTTTCAATAGAGAGGTTTCATTAAGATCTTTGCAAATAAAGATTTTCATGCCATGAAATGATCCACACAAGGTTAGATGCTAGAAAAGTATGCATGAATAAGATACTTGTTACCGAGATACCATTGGAAGGATGTAGTAGATAGGAGTTCTTCAATAATCCTAGCTTGCCACAAATTATCAACTAGTCACCGCTTCAAGCTTATTATTGAGACAAGCACCAATATATCTCCCATGTACCTAAAACAAATTCAAGTACAATATGGTCCCCAAACTTATTGGGTCCAAAGTAGTTAGAGACACTACAATATATAGGACAAGCTCCACATAAATATGTGCATATAGATATGAACTTGAATTTTATGCACATCTTAGCCGATTTAGGATTTATTGGAGTTTACCCTATATATTGGATCAAAGAAAATAAAGCATGCCATAGAGTATACATTTAGTAAATATGCATGCACAAGACTTTCAAGAGCCAAAAGAGATACAATTTGGACAAAAACACCAAGAAGACCAAGAAGTCACACAAAGGTGTGAAGAACTAAAGGTTGTCCAAATTATATCAAAGAAATCAACTCAACACAAGATTGACTCCAAAGTCCACCAAGTGAACAAAGCAAACGCCAATGAGCATAAAGGATCACTAAAACACACATGCCCAATGACTTATCTCATTTTAAAAATATAGAGCAAAATCAAGAAAAGAGATAGCCATTCTCCCAAAGAGAGCAAGGTTCCAATAAACAAACTAAACTCTCCACTCTTTTTATGATGGCACACTACGTACCAAAAAGAAAAGATTTGTCTTCCAACAATAACCAAAACCAATTGAAATAAACCACAAGAGTATGTTATAGCAAATATAGGAGAGCTCCCCCAAGATTAGTGCATTATTTATGATTTTGCATTTGAATACAAAATGCACACAAATGGGATCATCATCTCAACCTACATTAAGAATAACACAAAACAAGTTTAACAAAATCAAATGGAATCACAAGAGTCAAGGAAGACAATGGGAATTTAAAACAAATACATTCCTTGGCAAGAGATAGGGTAATTAAAAGCAATAGCCCATAAAAAGATGATCAATATATATATACCACATGATAGAGTACCAATTGTCCAAGGACAAGAGGTATTTGGAGTTATTAATTTCCCGGTGGTATTTTACACATAAATCCAAGATCATCTTCACAACAAGAAGCATATGAAAAGGATAAGAATTAAACACCATGCTAAAGAAGATATTCTTGATAGACTCAAATAGTTAAACAATCATGCAAAGCAATGATTAGGATAACTTGAAGCAAATGGTTTTCCAACTTTGATGTAGAATTCCACATTTTAGGAAAACCCTACCAAGAATGTATCTCACAAACAAGATCCAAAACAAGAGCAATAAAACAATTTGGCAAATTGAAACTTGTTTGAGCAAACATGTCACATAGAAGAAAGATAATTTGCAATATCAACACTATGTGACACAACCTCAAATATACACATTTTATTGGTTTGTAGTATGCACAAAGCATAATACTCCCCCATAATGTGATAAAGCATTTATTTTCACAAGAGGCAAATAAAATCCAATATGAGAAGATTAATGGACATTATAGAATTTGAATTTCTCATGAACATGACATACCACATAGAGACTAGGTAAATTCAAATATCAATACTAAGTGGTATTCCTCATGTGCACATATATTTAGGATTGTGAAGTGCCAAAGCATATCACTCCCCCAAAATGGGATAGTCCATAAGTCTCTCAAAAGAGCCAAATAATATAAAACAAGATTCAATATAGGCTCAAACACAAACACACATACATGGCGTGCAAACGCACAAGTACATACTTGATTAATCAAAATAAAAAAAGTAGGTAGCACAACATATACCAACACATGTAATGGAACACAACCAACACATGCAAAAGGGGTGAGTAACTTTCAATGTAGATAAGTTGAGTACATGTTACCGCAAAGAGGAACATTGGATATGAGATATAAACAAGATAATCCAATTGACTTGACTTGAGACAATATATTGATGAAGATCCCTTAATTCTTCATGATATAGCCAAGTCTCCAATGCCCTCCAATAACACCTATTGATCAAGTTTGAGCTTGTTGGTCCCCAACCAAGTTGGGTCCTAAGAGGTTAGTCACAATAGGCTTGGCCACCCAAATGGTTCTTTTCTTGACACCACATTGAGTACCAACAAATTTGGCAAACACATTGCCAACCTTATCCTTGAAAAGTGAATAAGCATCATCAATTATGATAGGGTTGGATGAGTTACCCATAGTGCATGAAGAAGAAAGGTGACCCTTTTCACGGCATATGTGGCAAGTTCTTTTCTTCACCTTCTTCTCACTTGATTTCTCCGCAATGGGAGCATTAGCTTGATTTTTCTTGGGAAGCGACCTTTCTTCAACTCGATGTTGAGCATGGCCTTGAACTTGAGGTCGCTTTCCTTGTTGCTTCTCAACTAGTGCCTTCTTCTTCAAAGGGCAATATCTAACATGGTGCCCTTCAATCTTGCACTTGAAGCAAACAATCTTGGCCGGATCTTTGACATGTCCTTGGCCCTTTTTATTCTTGTCAATCTTGGACTTCTTGTTGTTGTTTGAGATAAACCCAAGTCCACTCTTGTCATTGGGGGATTTTTGCACACTCAACATATTGTCGAGTTTGGATTTCCCTTCATGACTCTTTACCAAGTCTTTCTTCAAGGAAGTGACTTGGGCCTTGAGCTCTTTGATTTCCTCTACATGGTTAGTAACAACACAAGTACTAGAGGAAGTAGAAGCTTCATTGTTAGAGAAACAAGGAAAGGAAAGTAATTCATCACAAGATGTAGCAATTTTATAAGTGGATGAATTACTAGGACTAGCACAAGGCAATATGGCATTTTGAGGAGTAGTGCAAATATCCACATGAGGCTCACTAGATGTTACCTTTGACATAATAGCCTCATGAGCTAATTTTAGCCTATCATGGGAAGCTAGAAGATCCTCATGGGAGCTAGAGAGCTTTCCATGATTTTCTTCCAATTTCCCATAATCGCTAGTTAGTAAATCAAGTTGAGCCCTTAGCTCAACATTCTCCTTCAAGATGGATGCTTCACAAGAAGTAGAGTTAGTAGCACAAGCATCATCACTAACGGAAAGCGGAGAAGGCAATTTAGTAAGCTCATTTGAATTTGAAGCTTTAAGTTGCTCACGCGACTCGGTGAGAATGATGGGCTCACACGAAATGACCCTAGAGTAATTTTTAAGAAGCACAACATTCTCAAGGAGGTTAGCATAAGTAACTACAAGCTCTTCATATTTAGTTTCAAAATCAGTTGCCACCACAAGAGTTCTATCATAGGATTTCTTTATTTTAGATAACTCTAAAGTAAAGGTCTCCTCAAGAGATTCCTTGATGGTTTGTTCTTCTTCCAGAGCTTCTTTTAGATCCGCGATCTCATCCGCGTAATCACGGGTATGACCTTGCATTTTAAAAATGGTATTCTCATGCTCCTCAATAATTTTATTGCTCTCGGTGGCAATAGCCAAAATCTTATAGAAGTAAGAGCAAGCAATGTTATTCTTACGAATAGCATGAAAAAACATTTCACTCTTCTCAAATAAAGATGCAAGATCGTCTTCTTCTTCATTATCCTCATTCTCATCATCACTAGATATATTGGGTTCCAAAGTAGGAGTTACCTTTGAAGCCCTATCCATAAGGCAAATGTGGGAAGCACTAGATGATGATGAATAAATACTTGAAGCTCCAAGTGAGACCAGGTCTTGGCCAATAGAATTTCCGGTTTCCTCTACATTGTTAGACACACAACAACTAGAGGAACTAGAGGCATTTATATCATGGCAACAAGATGAAGTAAGCATATCATTATGAGATGTGTTCAAGGAGCATACACATGATATACAAGGACTATCAACACAAGCATGTAAAGCATTTATGGTGCTAGAAGTGTTTAAGTCCAAAGATGAAGCATGGCAATGAGATAGAGATGAATGATCATCACAAGTAAGCTCACTATCAACATTGCAATTTCCATCACCACTCACCATAGAGTTACCTTGTGTCTTGCTACACTTTGGTGAAGTGGAAGAGAGTTCATCACGACCGGAAGTGGAGGGAATACAATCATCCTCAATCTTGTTGGACATATCATATTTGTCTTGAATCTTTGTCCAAAACTCATGAGCGCTACGGAAAGGCATGATTGCAAGAATAACTGCATCGCTCACAAAATCAACAAGAACATTAGTAGCTCGAGAATTAAGATAAGAGTTTCTCTTCTCCTCTAAAGATAGACTTTGGGAATCCTTAGGAGGACAGAAACCCATATCTAAAATTCTCTCTATATTTGGGTCCATATCACGAAAATGATTAAGCATGCAAATTTTCCATATATCATAATTAGTGCCATCAAATATAAAGGTGTTATTGTGCACTAATCCCCTAGCCGACATCTTTGCTCTCAAGGCGGTGAAGCCTTAAAATGAGAGACCTTGCTCTGATACCAATTGAAAGGACAAGGATGTCGCCTAGAGGGCGAGGGGGTGAATAGGCGATTTAAAACTTTTACGAGTGGCTTGACAAATGCGGAATAAAACTAACGTTTAATTTGCTAAGCAAACAAAACCTAAACAAACTAGGTTCACCTATGTGCACCAACAACTTATGCTAGACAAGATAAGTAAATGTGATAGCAAGATATATAAACTTCAAGCACGAAGGCTATCACAAAGTAAATTGCATAAGTAAAGGAGCTCGGGTATAGAAATAACCGAGGCACGCGGAGACAACGATGTATCCCGAAGTTAACACCCTTGCGAGTGATAATCTCCGTTGGAGCGGTGTGGAGACACAAGAATCCCCAAATGCCACGGAGGCTCACCGTAATCTCCTCGAGCCCTCCCACCATGATGGAAGACCCGACCACTATGGGACAGTTGAGGGCGGTCACCGAACCCGTACAAGCTTGAGGCAATCTCCACAACTCAATTGGAGGCTCCCAAGAATCGCCACTGAGGCACCACAAAGCTTGGGAAGATCTTCACAACTTAATTGGAGGTCCCCAAGTAATTTCCACGGAGGCACCACAAAGCTTGGGAAGATCTCCACAACTTAATTGGAGGTCCCCAAGTAATCCACTAAGCCACTAAGCCGTCTAGGGTTCCAAGAACCCAAGAGTAAAAAGCTCAACTAACTTTTCACCACCGAATCTCCGAGGAGAACTCAAATCGATGCAATCGATGCAATGGCAAGAACACAAGTTCTCAAATCCTTCTCACTCAAATCCTACCAAAGCAACTAATGCTATGAAGAGATATGAGAGGAAGAACAAAGGAAGAAATCCACAAAGAACTCCAAGATCTAGATCTAATGGGTTCCCCTCACAAAGAGGAGAAAGTGATTGGTGGAAATATAGATCTAGATCTCCTCTCTCTTTTCCCTCAAAGATATGCAAGAATCATGGGAGGAATTGAGAGATGGGCAAGCTTTCCAAGGTCAATAATGGAGGGAGAGAGAAGAAAAAACGAGCTAACCCAAGCTTGGAGAAGGGGAGGGGTATTTATACCCCTCCCGGGATTGTAGGCATTGCTGAACTGCAGGGCCGGATATTCCGGTCCAAGTTTGGACCGGATATTTCGCCCCCGCCCCCCCCCCCCCCCCCCACAAAAAACTGCTAAGGACTTCGCGCGCGTCGTCCAGATTTGGGGCCGGATATTTCAATTCCGGTCGGATATTTTGGCCATCCCCAAAATCGGCTAAGGACTTTGCACGCGTCGTCCAGATTTGGGGCCGGATATTTCAAAACTGGGCCGGATAATCCGCCCAGGAAGAGCGAGCAATACGAAAACAACGATAACTTTTGCATCCGGACTCCATTTTCGATGATCTTGGGCTCGTTGGAATCACCACAATGAGGTCTACAACATCATCCATAGAAACATCATAGTACAACAAAGGAGGATGAAACCAAATGATAAAAGGTTTGACTTAGCTATAAAGATGAATCGGTAAAACCTCCAAACACCAAAAATGCAATTAGAGTTCCATACGAAATCCGTTTTTGATGAGCTAGAGCTTGTCATGGAAATAACCACAAGCTCTAGAACCTCACATGGATAAAAGACAAATATGAACCAAGAAAGATAATGCCAAGTATGCAAAGGTTTGAGCTCTCTCCGAACGATACGATTAAGTTACTCACTCGAGAGCCCCTGTTGATAGTACGGCTACCAATCCTATAACCCGGTCTCCAAACTAACACATGAGACCGGTAGAAGAGAAAACCTATCAAGAACAAACCTTTGCCTTGTGCAATCCACTTGAGCTAGATGATGACGGTCTTGACACCCTCAAGATTGAACACCTTTCTTGATCATGCTTGCTTGCACGAGCTTCATGAAAACATCTCAAAATACTCCCCCATACACCAATATGGGAGAGCCTTGCTTAGCTCAATCTTCATTAATCCATTGCAAGCTTCAATCAAATGATATCTTCCGAGATGGATCATATTGAACTTGCACTTCAGTCTTCTGGATGTGTTGATCAAACACGACTTCATTCTTCAAATTACAACCTTGCAGCCAACATATGGCTCAAACAATATCTATGGACATGTCCTACAAATATAACTCAATGCAATTATTAGTCCATAGGGATTGTCATTAATTACCAAAACCACACATGGGGGCACATGCTCTTTCAATATCGATGTCTTGACCTTTCCTCTCGACGCATCATTATTTCTCGCCATGTCACCTCGATGAATCCACCTTCCCTTATGACACTTCTACTTCACCAACCTCTCCTACTCCATCTTCCCTCACAAATTCACCACTTCTGACCGCGGCAGCCTCCCTTCCCATTTTCCCTGCCACGGCAACACATTCTCCAGCTTTTCATGTTGCGGCAGCAAATTATGTTGTTTTCTCTGCCACGGCAGCATCTCTACCCGCACCCGCTTCTCCTGCCATGGCAGCCACTTCGGCTGATTTCTCTGTCGCGATAGTGACCTCTCCCGCAACTACCACCCCTTCTTCACCTGAATCACCACCATCTGCCGACTCTCCACCATCCTTTTATTCAGTCATGAGTTTGGCCTCCACCTAAACCTTCCTACACTCCATCACCCTTTTATTCAGTCATGAGTTTGCCATGAAAGACCCCGGCCCCCTCCATCATTTCTTGGGAATTTTGGTTACTCGCCAACCCCACAGCCTACATCTCTCCCAGCAACAATATATCCTTGATGTTCTTTCTCGCGTCGGCATGGGTGACTGCAACCCTTCCTCCACCCCAATAGACACCAAAACCAAACTTTCTGCTACCACCGGACCCTTTGTGGCAGATCCTTTCTTATACCGTAGCCTAGCCGGTGCTCTCCAATACATAATTCACACCAGACCTGACATTTCTTATGTCGTGCAACAAGTCTGTCTCCATATGCACGGTAGTGGAGTGCTCTATTTCGTGCATAGCTTCGTGCTAGTAACTCTTGAAGAATTTCAGTTACTATCATGTTCAGATTAAGAAGCAGATTTCTTGAAGAATTTCAGACTACATGCATTGAGCTAGGAGAGCTTCGATCTTCCACCTGAAGAAAACTTTCCATTGGAATGCTAGATAGCCAGCAAGGTTCCTTCGGTTGTAAATTAGCTCACCATACTGCTAGTGGCGTCCCTGTAATGACAATTGCGCTGTGTCCTACATATCTATTTGAGGTGAATATAGAACTGTTGGTACCACACTTGGTGTTGAGTTAGAACATCGTACTAGTACACTTTGTATAGCACAAGGATGTAAATATATGAAAACACCATTGTATCACTGGTAGAAAAAGGGCTTTAGTCCCGGTTGGTAAGGGGCTTTAGTCCCGATTGTCCAACCGGGACTAGCAAAGCGGGACTAAAGTCCCCTCTCTTTAGTCCCGGTTGCTCACAAACCGGGACTAAAGGTCCTCTACATGGCTCGGGTCGTGTGCAGAAGACTGGAGGATCCTTTAGTCCCGGTTGGTGGCTCCAACCAGGACTAAAGGGGTCCGGTAAAATTTCTGGTAGGATTACTGAAAAAAATCTATTTTTTGGATTTTTTTAAATTTGCATATTTTTGAATATTTGAATTGTTTAACAGTTTCCACTCTCCACTCTATCTCTAATCTCTAATCACCTCTATTCTCATGTTAAATTATACTTATGGTCCTCACTTCCCGGTTGGTCACCCATCCTCACACTGCTCCACCCTTAGCACACTTAACTTCTCCATTCTATCCCTACTAGCTTCCAAGATTGCGCTCGCGACTTCTTGATAATGCTATGCTATCAATTCTATTAACCCATACACTTTGGTAACATATGATTTTACTTTTTTGAATTCCAAATAATTCATAAAATAAGCAACAATGATTAAGTAATAATAAGCATCAATGAATTCCAAATAATCTTTATGCATAATTTAATTAATATTTTTAAACTCAAATATTCAAAAAAAATTAAAACTTAAAAATTCCAAAATTAATAAAAAAAACTTCAAAATAACCAAAAAGTAGAAGAAACAACAAAGGAAATGAAAAAATCTGGAAAAAAAATCATTTTTTCTGACAAAATCTAAAATCTTCCTGCTTTCATATTTCGCTTTGGAATTTTGAGAAACAAGAAATTGTGCAAACGGCCGTAGGCCATTGAAATTGGATGTAAAATTTTGTGTAGATAATTTTTCATATATTATACGTTTTTTCTGAGTCCGTACGCAAAAGTTATAGCCGTTTTAATTTGGAACAACCTTTTTTTGCAAAAAATATCAAAATTCAAAATTTCAAATTTTCCATAGAAGTTGGTTGCGTGAGGTACATGCATGTCAAAGGATTTTGAAATTTGAAGTTTTTATCATTTTCATTTATTTGTTTTAGACGTTTTTCTACGGGGGAGGGGGTAGGAATGAGAGGGAAAATGGGCGCCAGACCTTTAGTCCCGGTTTTAGCCACAAACCGGGACTAAAGGGTAGGCTTTAGTCCCGGTTTGAGGCACCAACCAGGACTAAAGGTCCCTACCCTTTAGTCCCGGTTGGTAGCTCAAATGGGACTAATGAATCCTGGCCCACATTTTCATTTGAACCGGGACTAATGCTCATATTAGTTGCGGACCAAATTGTTTGGGGACTAAAGAGGGCGAATAGAAGTCCTTTTTTCTACTAGTGTATATGTCCAGATTCGTGAATGAATAAACATGTGGTCTGTTGCCCTCAAATTTGAGATTGTTTGAAATATTATACTGAAAAAGGAGTAATCCTTCTATGCCTAGTCCTTCCATTCTCCAAGATTTGGTACATCAAAATCCAATCTTCTCGAAGGGTGCGGCACCTCTGAAGCATGATCAGTTTGAAGTAGCAGTTCCGTGTATCCTCCTTGAATGAATGGACCAAACATGGTTGAAGAATCTCTGTGAAAAGTATTATTTGTAAAGTGTGGTATTGTACTATTAGTACTTGTGCCTACCTGGAAAGATGCCTGTGTCATGACAAATTAGGAAATTGTTTAGAGTTTTTGTTGTACAATTATGTTACACAGAAAAAAGTCAAACTTGAGTTAGCAAACTTTACGGCTTGTGTAATCTGTGACAAAAAGAATAAATGGAGCAGCAATACCTTTCTTTGTTCCAGACTTTGGCTTCTTCATTCCTTTCTTTTTCAAGTGCATCTTTTGCTCTTTTTACCATTGGACCTTTTATTGCTTGGGGAAATTTAATTAAATGATATGTTTCCATTTGGTAAATCTTGAGTGGGCTCAAATGAATTGATAGGAACACTTTGAGGTTTGGCAGGTCCTCTTTGGCTTAGTGATTCATCTGCTTCTAGATCTAGCATATCTATAGCTTTCTCTAATTCTATAAGGAGTTCTTCAGAAACAGAGCACTTTAGTGCAATAGAGGTTGCTTTCCGAGAAATGCGTGCAGCGCGTGTTTGTAAAGTTTCTTTTGTAGTTTCCTGATTATTCATACTATATCCTCTTTTTGCATACTTTGTCCTCGATTGCCACAGGCTTCACCTTATAAGTTCTGACAGTACCCACATCGGAAATCAACTCGCATGTGACAAAAAATTGTTGTCTAAACTGTTCCTCAAAATCAGGATAAAGCCTCCTTGTATATGACTCAGCTGCAGTCTTTAACATAGGTAAATTCCTTACATAAGTTACCGGTGTAGTCTTCCGTGACTTAAAGTCTGCATAGAGTTCATTTTCACGAAGACTAGCAGAACAATTCTCATATTGCACTAAAAACTCTGAAAGGCAAAGCTTCTTGCGAAATTGTTTCTTGAACACATTGTTCATACCTTCACTCCTTTTAGTCTTGTCACTTCTGCTCAAAGTATGGCACTGAATTTCTAGGTATACAACTTTCTTAAAATTAGCAAGAAACCGAGGACGGGTCGAAATTACATGGCTAAGATGCTTAGCGGCATTTTGATAAATGTGCCAAAGACAGAGAAAGTGCTTTGTACTTGGCAAAACCTTTTCGATTGCTTTGCCAATAGCTGCACACTGATCTATAAAAACTGAGACTGGTCGCTTCCCAGACATTGCTGTCAAAAAAGTGTTGAAGAGCCATACAAACGAGTCGGTGGATTCATCAAATAATAGTGCAGCTCCAAGAAATGGTTTGCTTATGATGGTTTGTCCCAAGGAATAGCGCAAAAGGCATTTTAAACTTGTTTGTCTGAAAAGTGGTATCAAATGACAAAGCATAACCAAAACAAGCATAATCCATGATAGATTGACCATCTGCCCAAAAGAAATTAGCTATCCGGTAGTCCTCCTCATCTAATTGTATGGCATAAAAGAAAGAAGGATCTTCTAGCTGCTTGTTTTTCAAAAACTCCAAGAGTGTTTGCGCGTCATTGACTTCCAAATACTTCTTGCACTCGCGGCCGATATGGTTATTGCTATCCACTCGCAAGAAAGATACATGATGAGGTCCTCCATACCACTGTTTGAAAAACTTATACACTTCGGCAGGCCTAAATCCCGCTTCCCTCGTATGACCAATCATAAGTTTATCAGACTCTACCAAACGGCGTTGTGACCGCAACATGTGTCTCTTATCTGGACTTGCGAGATAATGATTGTGTTCCAGCACAGCCTTTTACACCGTCCAAACGACATCACGAGTAATACTAAACTGAACACGAGCATCACAACGATACCTTGTGGTAGCATTTTGTTTCACAGTATCATGTCTTGAATGAGTACCTCTTTCCCCTTCGTTACTACAAACTATATGTTTCTGATATACTGATTTATCAGCACTCAACTTTGAATGGCTCTTTCGGATGCTAAATCCAATCCTACCAGCACACTCGTTATAAAATTTATATGCATCCTCTCGTGACTTGAAAGCCATTCCAACCTTAGGAACAACTAGTGATTCAGAACTAGAACTAGTGTCATGCACCTGCAATAAATTATATACATGAAATGAATTGATGCATATAAATAATGATTTTGTTTGCAACAATACATAGATCAGTTTTGTACCTCTTTGGGGGTTTCCATAGTAGCTTGAATCTTTCATCGTGGAAACAGTAAGGCTAGATTTGATCGTCGTCGTGAACATCGAAGATACTGGCTGTGCATCCGCGGTGGCGGCACCGGCGTCGCACCAGACATTAAAGGTATCGGCTCCTGTGATCACCTCGCGATCGGCGGCTGCGACGTTGTCGCTGGTCTCGGTTGGCTATGTGTCGGCGGTGGCGGCACTGGCATCGCACCGGACATTAGAGGTACCGGTTTCTGTGATCACCTCGCAATCGGTGGCTACAACGTTGTCGCTGGTCTCTGTTCCTGCAACTGTGGCAACATCTGTGACGAACGACGACATCGCGCCTTAGTCACTGGTACGCGTCACCAGCAAGGAAGCGTATTCGATGACGCGTTGTTCTGGGTGTGTGGGCCTACGTGCCAACTGAGCCAATGTGTGGCGTGTGGGGTTAAAGGGAGCCATCTCTAACCTGGATGAATTTATGCCTGAACTTGGAATTAGAAACTGAACGTTTCTCGTCATCTCTCTCTCGTTCTTTCTTCTACTCCAAGGCAGGTGTCACCTGTGATTTCCTCTCTAGCGATCATACCAGAGTAGGTCCATCACAATTTGGTATCAGATTCCAGGCCGTTCTTCCGCGGGGCTAGGGTTATCGGCGGATCTCAATTTGCCAGATCTCGTGCTGTAAAATTCCGGCCATCGGTCTGATTTGGGGTGGATTTCTTCTCGATCCCACTTCCAATTCGGTAATCTAGGAGTCGGTTGGCTCGGATTTGGCGAGGATCTTCATCACGGCGCCCTCGAAGCCCTCTCCACAGACGACGCTGGTCCTCACGGCGATGGGCGAGGCGGCAGCGACTACGGAGGCATCCCTCCAGGAGCTGCGTACGACTACAGAAGCTTCCATCCATGAACTGCGTGCAAGCCTGAATCTCCTGCACGGGAACGTGGCGCGTATCGACACCACGCAGCAGCAGCTGCTGATGGAGCAGATGGGCCTCATCTCCGCGGCGGTGGAGAACAGCACCAAGGCCAACAATGCGGTCGCGCGTCAATTGGCAGCGCTGGAACATTGACTCATCAACAACACCCAGCCCATGGACCGCGACCGGGGATGCCCTCCCTCACTAGAGGAAGCTGATGCAGATCTCGAGGCGGGCGTGGTCACCGGCAAGGCCACAGTCCGCCCCGCACACGTCAAGTGGACGGGGAACACGCCAGGCGCATCATCGGCGGCTGGTCCCGGTGGCGAAGGGGACGGGCACTACAACAACGGGAGCGATGGAATTCTGGGTGGCGCTAGACCGGGCGGCGCAGGCGGCGGGAGTTCTGGAGGCGCAGGCGGCGGTAGACCAGTTCTGGACGGTACTCTGAAACACCAGCTGAAAATGTCCTTTCCTAAATTCAGTGGTGATCACCCAAAAGTTTGGAAGGACAAGTGCCTAGACCATTTTCGTTTGTTCAATGTAAATCCATCGCTGTGGCTTGTTTCCTGCACTTTGCACATGGAGGGCAATGCTGCTCTATGGCTGAAAGCATATCGTCTTCGCCATGAAGTAAACTCCTAGACAGCTCTCATGTTTGCGGTGGAAGAGAAATTTGGTGCTGATGACCACAGGAAGTATATGAAGCAATTGTTGGCTCTGAAATAGCGAGGCACTGTCGAAGAGTATCAGTTGAAATTTGAGGAGTTGTCTTACCTGATCGCCATCCAAAACCCACAATACGATGAGCAATTTTATGTCTCCCAATTTGTCAAGGGGCTTCACAGTGACATTCGTGCAGCAGTCGAGTCCCAAGTGCCAGAAACAGTGGAGCGTGCCACTCTCCTGGCGCTCGTTCAATAGGAGGTGCTCGCTGAAGCTAAGCCTTGGGCCCAGCGCCACCAACAAGCAACTCGTGGGGAGTACGCTATGGCCAAAGTAGACGCAATCAAGTCTTCTCTAAAGATGGGTACTGGAGATGTGTGGAAGGATCGTCAGTTACGCGACTACAGAAAAGCAAATGGGCTCTGTTTTCGTTGTGGGGAGAAATTTGATCCGACACATCAGTGCAACAAGAAGACCAATGCAGAACTGCACGCTATGATGACAGAATGAACACCTGAAATCTTGTCTGACGAGGTTCTGAACATGCTTGAGCAACAGGACATCACCGAGGCCCAACAACTCAGTCTGTCCATTCATGCTTTGGTAGGCACTGAATCTGGTGATACAATTCGGCCGCGGGCAATGGTGGGCAATCAAGTTCTTCTGATTTTGGTTGACTCTGGCAGTACTGGAAGTTTCCTCAATGCATCCATGCTGCCTCGGCTGCAGTGTTCAGCTCAAGCAACCACACCAGTGACTGCCAAACTTGCCAACAATGAGCTAATGCAGTGTGACAGCTGGGTGCCCAAGTTAACCTGGTGGATTCACGGAGAACAGTTCCATACACCCATGCGAGTCTTGCCCTTGGGTGCTTACGACGCCATTTTGGGAGTGGACTGGCTCAAGAAGCACGGACCTGTCACCGGTGATTGGGTGAACAAGACCCTTCAGATAACAAATCTGGGCAAGCGGGTAACTTTGCAAGGCATACAGCCTACAGAATCGACCACAGTGCGTGAGCTTCCAGTCGAACAATTGGTCAAATGGTCTCGTGGCAACAAGATTTGGGCACTGGCAGTAGTTCATCCTGATGCACAACCTGAAGCAACTACAGCCCCTCCTACGGTACAAGCCCTGCTGTCCGAATACTCTGACGTGTTTGCCGAGCCACAAGAGCTTCCACCTTCCCGTGTGTATGACCACGCAATACAGCTAAAACCGGGCGCTGTTCCTTTCAACGCATGCCCTTACCGTTACTCTCCAGAGCACAAAACAAAAATTGAACAATAGGTGCGCAAGATGCTGGCTGCCGGTCTCATTACCCAGAGCATGTCGCCATTTTCTTCTCCCGTTCTTCTGGTGCTGAAAAAAGACGGTTCATGGCGGTTCTGTATTGACTACCGACGCCTCAATGAGTTGACAGTCAAAAATGTTTTTCCCATGCCGGTCATTGATGAGTTACTTGATGAACTTGCTGGCGCCAAGATTTTCTCCAAGCTTGATTTACGAGCAGGCTATCACCAGATTCGGCTCCGCCCTGAAGATGAGGAAAAAACTGCGTTCAAAACCCATCAGGGACACTATCAGTTCAAGGTGATGCCCTTTGGTCTGTGCAATGCCCCAGCCACATTTCAATGTGTCATGAATTTGGTTCTTGCTCCTTGTCTACGCCGATTTGTGTTAGCCTTCATGGACGATATTCTCGTCTACAGTCCATCATTGACAGAGCACATTGAGCACCTGATAGAAGTCCTGAAACTGCTACGTTCTGCACAGCTATTCATCAAGTTCAGCAAGTGCTCGTTTGCGTGTGATAGTTTGGAGTACCTCGGGCACATCATCTCGGCTATTGGCGTCGCCATGGATCCTCGGAAACACAGGCCATGCTGGATTGGCCATTGCCCGCTACGGTAATAGAACTGCGGGGCTTCCTCGGCTTGACTGGCTATTATCGGAAATTTGTCCGCCATTATGCTGTCATTGCGAAACCTCTAACCAATCTCCTGAAGAAGAAGAGTTTCGAGTGGATGCCAGCTGCTACTGATGCTTTTCAGGCGCTCAAGCAGGCCATGATATCCACACCAGTGCTTGCGCTGCTGGATTTTTCCAAGCAGTTCGTGGTGGAGACCGACGCGTGCGATACCGGCAGCAGCGCAGTCCTGATGCAAGATCAACACCCAATCGCATACTTGAGTAAGCCGTTGGGTACGAATCATCTCGCTCTGTCAATCTACAACAAGGAATTCCCCGCTCTGCTCATGGCAATTGAGCGCTGGCGACCTTACCTCCAGCGCGCGGAATTTCTGATTCGCACAGACCATCACAGCCTCTGCTACTTGGATGATCAAACACTGCAGTCGTCGCTACAATGCAAAGCTATGTCGCGTCTCATGGGCTTGCGATTCAAGATTTCTTACAAGAAAGGGGCGGAAAATCTCGCCGCCGATGCCCTCTCTCGTGTTGGTCACCTTATGATCATTCAGCACTGCTCCGAAATCCAGACAGCGTGGCTTTAGGAGGTCCTCAACTCCTATGTCATGGACCATGAAGCACAGCGGCAATTGACCGAGTTGGCTATCGTGTCTCCTGATGAGAATGGGTATGCACTGATTCAAGGCGTCATTCGTTTCCGTGGCCGGGTCTGGGTGGGCACAAACTCTGCACTCCAGACGAAGTTGATCACCGCGTTCCACTCCAGTCCAGTTAGTGGCCACTCAGGTGCGCATGCTACTTATCAGTGTCTCAAGCGTCTGTTCGCCTGGACTGGGCTAAAGGTGCAGGTAGCTGATTTCGTGCGCCAGTGTGACATTTGCCAACATGCGAAGCATAGCAATTCCTCACCAGCAGGTCTGTTGCAGCCCCTGCCACCTCCCACGGGACCATGGCAAGATGTTACGATGGACTTTATAGAGGGTCTGCCAATGTCCGATGGTTATAACTGCACCCTAGTGGTGGTCGATCGCTTCACCAAGTTTGCCCATTTTGTTCCTCTTCGACATCCATTCACAGCTCCGTCTGTCGCTCGTGTCTTCATCGACTCTGTGGTCAAGCTTCATGGTATGCCACACACAATTGTCTCCAACCGTGATCGCATCTTCACAAGTTCCTTCTGGAAACTGTTGTTTCAGCATCTCGGCACAAAGCTGCAATTCACTACTGCCTATCACCCACAGACGGACGGCCAGAGTGAACGGGTTAATCAATGTCTGGAGATGTTTCTCCGTTGTGCTGTGCATGATGCTCCTCGACAGTGGCGGCGCCTTCTTCCTCTAGCTGAATTCTGGTATAATTCTTGTTTTCACACATCACTCGGCTCTTCCCCATTTCATGCGCTCTATGGACATGAACCCAAATTTGGTGCCATGCCTGAGTTGGACATCGATCCTTCTTCTCCTGTGGCTGGTGTACTGACAGAAAGAGCTGGCCAGTTGGCGCTTCTAAAGAAAAACTTGGAAGCTGCACAGAAGCGCATGAAAGGAAATATAGACAAGCATCGTACTGAGAAGGAGTTCCAGGTTGGTGAGGTTGTCCTGCTGCGTCTGCAACCCTACACTCATACCGGTGTGGTAAACCGCCCATTCCCTAAGCTTTTGTACAAATTCTTTGGACCTTATCCGGTTCTGGCCAGAATTGGCAAAGTTGCTTATCGCCTGGAGCTCCTGGAGTCCAGCCGCATACACAACGTGTTTCATGTCTCTCAGCTGAAGGAGTACTGAGCTGACTACACGCCTATGTTCACTGACCTGCCCAAGTTACCAGCATTAGATTGCGTGGATACTGCACCGGAAGCCATTCTGGATCGTCGCATGAAGAAAAAAGGGAATCATGCCATTGCTCAAGTCTTGATCAAGTGGAAGAACTTGCCCGAAGAAACTGTGACATGGGAGGATTGGGATGTTCTGAAGACAAGTTTTCCAGCTATACTCGCCTGGGGACATGCGAGTTCTTCTCCGAGGGGTGATGTGACGAACGACGATGTCGCGCCTTAGTCACTGGTACGCGTCGCCAGCAGGGAAGCGTATTCGGTGACGCGTTGTCCTGGGTGTGTGGGCCTGTGTGCCAGATGAGCCAATGTGTGGCGTGTGGGGTTAAAGGGAGTCGTCTATAACCTGAATGAATTATGCCTGAACTTGGAATTAGAAACTGAACATTTCTCACCATCTCTCTCTCGTTCTTTCTTCTACTCCAAGGCAGGTGTCACCTGTTATTTCCTCTCTGGCGATCATACCAGAGTAGGTCCATCACAACATCGGAGTGCCGGCCGACGGACGCTGCTGCCGGTGGCTAGCAGTTTCCAGGAGCCATGGTCTTTCTCTGCGATGGCTAGCTACTTCCGTTAATCATCCTCGAACCACGATCTCCTTCCTCTCCAGTACAGCTAGGCCCACGATAAAGATCAACATAGCAGATGAACTTGATAGCTTTCCATCTCAGGGAACCTCTATTGCACCCTAGAGGCAGCACTCTGAAATTTCTGAACAAAATGGAACTACCTGCATAACAGTATAACACAACACCCAATCTCCGTAAAAGAATTTAGTTCAAACATAAGTGGCATAGAAATGAATGGAACAACATATGATGGTACTTCCTTTCTGCCGCCAGAGGAATCATGCGCTCACCAGCGCCGGCGCTTCGATGAGAAGCAGCGAATCCGCGTGGGGGCTTCTCACGAGCAAAAGGCGGAAGTACTGAATCCGGAGATCGCCGCCTCCGTCGCTTCGGCGAGTTGCCATAGAGCTGCGCACGGCGGATCAATAGCACACTACGACGGCGCGGAGTTGGACGCCCACCGGCAACGGCGCCGGCGCTTTCGTGAGATGCAGACTGAAGCAGTTGTCTCATCTACTTTGCTTTTCCTGGAATGGTGTACAATTCCTTCACTGTAATCTGTACAATACGTATCAGGTGGGGAGAGGCGGTTGCGCGCGCTCCAGCGGGGTGACGCATCCGGACCGACGCGTCTGGCTAGACCCATCTCGGCCTAAATTTAGGGCGAGTTTGCGTCGACCCAGATAGCGCGTGCGTCCTCCCGTGTCCGCCCAATTACTTGGCGGTCCCTTCTGCCAGAGGCAGATGTCTCCCTCCAAACCCTCCCCCAAAAATTGAGCAGCGACAGCGGAAGCGATGGATCCCCTGCCAGTGAAGCCGCTGCGCCTGCCGCTGGCAGCGGGCTGAAGAAGCAGCCCAAGGTGAGGAAGACGATGAAGGATCTGACGCCGGACGAGCAGAGGAAGGAGTCGAAGAAGTGCACCGGCTGACAAGTAGCCATGCGAAATTGCCAGAACGCGGCCCGACTCGACGAGGAGCGCCGGCAAGAGACCGAGCGGTTCCTCGCCGCTCATGCCTTGGCCAACAACAAGGAGCTGGCGGGCAAGGCTGCAGCGCGCGCCATCATGATGATGAAGCAGGAGGCCATCAACGTGGCGTTCAGCGGCATCACTTCATTGCCTTCGTCGTGTGCCGTCAGCGACGCCTTGTCGATGAGCTCGGTCACCTCAACACCAAGCGGTCACCCTCCTGCGCTCGAGCTCAACATGCCTGTCGCGCATGCTCCTGCGCTGGGCGCCCACGGTTGGGGCGGCGTCCTGCTCTCCCGGTTTGGCGACCTCTGACCCCCGTCGGGGTCGGCAGGGCCAGGCATCGACCTCAACCGCATACCATCGATAGGGTGCGGCACCCTAGCAGGCTTGAAGAAGCCTCGTCGCATGTCTACTGCTGACATGCCAAGGGCAGTCAACCTGTTCGACGAAATGTCGGTGCCCACCGACGAGGTAATGGTTCATCCCTCTTGTCAATTGGCATTGCTGGTGGCCTAGAGCGCCAGCCCATAGGCATTAATGGCCGATGCGCGTGTAGGCATTCATGGGGGGCGAGGGCGAGGCCATCATGAATGACATGATCAACGACCTGGATGACTACACCCAGGCCGAGCCTGAAACCCAGGCCGGGCCTGAAACCCAGGCTGAGCCCGATACCCAGGCCGAGGGCTACGACATTGATGTTGAGAAGCTGTTTCCACCCAACGGCATGCCCACGCAGGAGGGGATAACGGCCGCGACATTGGCCGCAACACTTGTCGGGTGCTTTCCTGAAGTCAAGAGGAGCAGCCAAAGGACGGTGAGCTACACGTCGGCAAAGGACAAGGTCCTTTGTGAAGCTTGGTTGGAGATATCAACCGATCCCATTTGCGGTGCCGAGCAAAAGGGATTCAACTATTGGAGGAAGGTGGGCAAATTCTTCCTCGAGCGGAGGAAGATTTGTGAGAAACCATTCCAAAGCGATCGAAATGATCTCTCCCTTTCCAAGAGATGGGGCACCATCCATGCCGAGTGTAGCAAGTTCCAAGGATCATCTGAAAAGATCCAAAAAAGGCAAATTAGTGGACTCGCGCCGGTTGACTTGGTAAAACCTTATTCCTTTCTTCTCGTTGATTTTGGCCTATGCATAACGCCATTTTTCATTGCCAAGTGTAGATCCTCAAGTCTTTGGAGCACTTCAAGGCGGCGTATGACAACAAAGCCTTCACATTGAGCCATTGTTGGTCCATCCTCAAGGACTCCAAAAAATGGGAAGATAGCTTTGCCCTTTGGCTAGAGCTGGAGAACAAGAAGGGCAAAGGCAATGATAATGCCTCGACGGGCGATGTCATCGACGTTGATGGCGAGGGGCCAGTCGCCTCAGGCCTGCCAGGTGCTGTCCGACAGTGCCGGACTCCAGGCCACAAGGCTACCAAGGCCGACATCACCCAGCAGGCCGGCTCCTTGGCGTTCCAAGAAACCTTCAAGGAGCTCATGACCAAGAAGGAAGAGGCCACTGCCGAGAGGGAGGAGCGGCGACGTAGAGACAAGGAGGCCACCACCAAAAGCTTTGTTGATCTCCAAGAGTGGTCTGTTGCCTCCGACGAGGCCATAGCCAAGGCTAGGCTGCTGGAGGCCGAGGCCAAGACAAAGGCCCTGGAAGCCGAGGCCAAGGCAAGGCTCTTGGAGGCTGAGGCGAGGACCAAGCTCTTGGAGACCGAGGCCACGACCAAGCTCCTCGAGGCCCAAGCCATGCTCATGGCTGAAGAGACCAAGATCATGCTCATCGACTTGGAGACCATCTCTGACCCCGCCCGATGATAATGGTTGGAGAACAGGCATAAGTCGATCCGGGAGCGGCAGGCTTGAGTGCCCGACAATAGCGATGGCGATGGCAAGGGCAGACAAGAGTGCATCATTCGTGAACTTGCCATTTTGTTGGACATGTTGTTGATACTTGCCATGGTTGGTGTTGCCAGGATGGCAATGGCATATGTTTGCCACTTATTTGCTTGCAAATTATTTTTATTTTCAAGTTTTAGACTGTGCAAATCTGTTCCAACTGATCAGCGCTGGCCAGTTTCCTGAAACTGACCAAAACAGCCAGCGCAGACAGGATGCGTCGCGGTATGCGTCGCGCTGCTAGGCGCGCCGGCCAGGCGGGCCGAACCGCAATGCAAATTGTATCCTGCCCTCGACACAAATGGACCAGGACGGACTGTTTGCATCGGGAAGATACATCGGGCTCGCTGGAGATGCCCTTAGAAAAAGAAGTGCAGAATTATTTGTCCGTAGGAGGTATACGCGGACGTCCGCCTGCATCCCTGGGAGGGGATATGAGGAGCTTTGAGATGGGTGATAGAGGCTTACGTGTCAGCATATTGAGGAGATGCTCTGATGCTGCGGATGGTTCCCAGAGAATTTTTTTCCGGTAAAACTGCCGGTGAAAAAAAGTTTCCCAAACATGCACAGCGGTAGAAGAGATCCTTTTGTTTTTCAATTTTAAGCATAAGGTAATTTGCACATGTTATCACGTTAAGTCATTACGTTAAGTCATTGCACATGATGCTAAATAAAAGGACTGGGCGCCGCACGGTAGTAATGTGAAAACAGTAAAAGTCAAACACGTTGATAAGAATTTTCTCATCCCCGGAAGGAGCTACAAATACAGAATCAATTTATTCCCTAGCAGCCCATTGTGTTTAACAATTGAGAACAACAGTAGCAAGTATAGCAGCTACACAAATTCCACGGAAATAGTTACATGGCGTCTTTGGAGAGCCAGTTTAGCGATGGTGTGGCACGGGCATTCGTCAGCTCATCCACGGTGTCTCCCCGCTCAAAAACAGCGGCGGCGCCCATACCAGAACCTGTTCATCAATAGTCTATGTCACATACAGTTCTAATACGATCTTCTTTCCGCACAAGTAAATGGTATAGATCATGTATACCTATGCACATCGAAATCACTCCAAACCGGCAGTCTTTGCCCCGGCGCTTCATTTCATTGAGAAGAGTGCTGACGCATCGCGCACCTGCCAAAATGAAAGCATGTAAATGCCATTGGCTGCAGCACAAGAGATGCTTGTTTGGAGTGGATTAGTGACATGGGGATGCCAAACAGTCGAAGGGACCAAGTCACAAGTGCAAAGGTGCACAACATGGAACATAATCTTTTGTGAGTAGCAGAAAACAGATACCTGTGGCACCCAGTGGATGTCCAAGAGCAATTGCACCTCCGTTAACATTGACTTTCGCAGGGTCCAGATCCAACTTTTTGGAGCAGTACACGAACTGAGATGCAAATGCCTATATACAGGGGGGAAATGAATATCATCTGGCAGATATAGTTTTATCGAGTGGAAACAAACAAGATGGAATTATACCTCATTAATCTCAAAAAGATCAACGTCATTAAGTTGAAGACCCGCAGCTTTCACAGCTGCAGGGATAGCAACAGCAGGACCAACACCCATCACAGCTGGATCAACCCCAACAGCAGCAAAGCTCCTGTATTTGCACATTTGGCTCCCATGGTGAGTCACAAAACAGAACTTCTTATAATAATTAAGAGATCGTAGGTCTCTGCGTTGATGGTCATCAGAAAGTGCTGAGCCATAAAGTTGGCAGTAATGTTTGATATGTTTTTAGTCAGGAAAAATTTCTACAGAATAATATGAACATAACTCATACGAAAACCCTCTAGAGAGTAAAACAATACCTGTAGATTCCAAGTATTGGAAGACCCTTTCGTGTAGCAACATCCCGCCTCATTAGTAGGACAGCACCAGCCCCGTCACTCAATTGGCTAGCGTTTCCTAAGAGTTAAAACAGCACCAATCTTCAAGAGTGATACACATAATAGACATCTGCATTCAGTTAGATATTCCTAATTTACCAGCAGTAGTGGTCCCGTCCTTAGAAAATGCTGGTTTAAGTTTTGACAGGACTGCCAGTGTGGTATTAGATCGGATTCCATCATCAGCTGACACTACTATCTCCTTCGTTTCACCAGTTTTTGGATCTACAATCTTCACAGGACAACAGAAGAGTTAGGAAACAGGTTGAACGATTCTAATATTTTATTAAGAAAATAGTATGCATAGTTATTTAGAAAGAGAAATAAAAGAGTAGATTTACCTTTGTATGAACTGGGACTATTTCTTCTTTAAATTTACCAGCAGCTACTGCAGCGGCGGCCTTCATGTGAGACTCAACCTGAGCATTACAATCAACAAGAATGAGAGCTAGAAGCTTTATGAGGCAGACCGGCAGTTCACATACGTCAAACGCGTGTTACAAAAAGGACAATCAGCCAACTTACAGCAGCTTGATCTTGCTCGACGCGTGTTATGCCAAAACGTTGTGCAACATTCTCAGATGTAAGGCCCATTGGGAGAAGACAATCACGTGCTTGCGCAAATAGCTCAACCTATAACATTTGGAGATTCCAACGCAATATTTTATCAGCTTAAACATCATGACAGATGCATCTGAAGTCAAGAGTCTTGTTGCATCGACCACCCATTTGACTTACTTTGGGATTCACTCGCCCATCATTACGAACTTGGTTCACTGTCATCGACTCCAAGCCAGCAGCAATACCTTTTGAAATATAGAGAACAAAGTAAGATCAGCAATGAAGTCAAAACAAAATAGTTAAAATCAACCTCCAGTCAAGCATACCAATATCATACAACCCAGCTTTAATAGCAGAAGCAACATCTGCGACTGCCTGAAGACCAGAAGAGCACTGCCGGTTTACAGTCTTGAGAGGAACCGTGTCTACATCACACGAACAAAATAATCAAGGTGGGGATAATCATGGTCTAATATTAAAAGCACATGTTACAGAAATAAGAAAATTACCAGGGAACCCCGCATACAATGCGGCCATCCTGCACTCTATGGCCCTTTGGGACCCAGGAGCTAAAACAGTACCAACAACGATGTCGCCAATTTCACTGGGATTCAACTTTGTTTTATCCACCAAAGCCTATAATTGGAATCAGGAATATATGAGAAGACTCCAAGGATGACGAGACAGTAGCAACCAATTCAGTAATCAGGGTTTAGGCTGCAACTGGGAAAGTAGATAGCAGACACAAACCTTGAATACAGGCACCAAGAGGTCCTCTGGGAGCGTATCCTTGAACCCACCTCTGCTGGCTTTGCAAATTGCTGTTCTATAGGCACTGAAGACATGAATGGTAGATTAATCATACATACATGTTTCATCGTTGACCTCTGCCTATGGGAAACGGCTAAGAAAGCTAATCCAGAAAACTATTTGGATATTACTACTAGTTTTATTTCATTATAGATAGATGCTATCTGTCCTTTCTCTTTTGTTTATAATAATGCGGTAGACTAAGACCTTTGGGATGTGTAGCATATTCGCCGTTGGAACAGAGACATGCAGCCTTCAGCTGGCCCTTAATCAGATTTGACCTGACAACGATCAAAACGGGCACAATTGTGGCAACCAGAGGCGCTGTACATGGCTCCACAATTCGCCGTACCGTCGCTATCACCAAAGTATTACAAAACACTTGGGCCGCTATCGGTCAGATAAATTGCAGAAGGAAAATGCAAGCAGGAATCCTCGCGACCAGAGCAGCGATCCGAAGAGAAGGAGGGAGGGCGGGCATGACTTACGCGACGATGACGACGTCGTCGGCGAAGCAGGCGGCCCGGTGGTACGCGGCGCTGTCCCCCGCGGCGCACGCGCTCGCCTGCGACGCCCAGAGAAAGACCGTCAGTTCACAGATCTGGAACCAGCACGCCGCTGCGGCGCGGAGAGGAGCTGAAAGGAACTCACGGAGATGGCGGAGGCGGCCGGTTTAGGGCCTGACGCGGGCTCCAGGTGCCCCTGCAGGATCCTCTGCCTGTCGATCGCCTTCTCCATTGCTCCCTGCCTGAAACGCCTTCTCTTCACTGTCTCGGAGTGGTTGGTGGTTTGTCAGTGGGCTGCTGGGTGACGACTGACGACAGACGACGGGGTATTTGTAGCGAAGTGGCAGGAACTGGGGAGACGTTTGCCGCGAAGTTGGACAGAGGTCGACGGCGACGAGCGACCTGAGAATCGGTGGAGGGTGGAGGTCACGGGTGTGAAAACTTGGGAGGACCCGACTCTCGGGTGGAGTCCTGGTCACGGTCGCGCAAGGTCCGTAGTCTGCTGCTGGTGCTGCAGCAGGGTAGGGTAGGGTGGACGGAGGTGGTTGGGTTTTGGGAGTTTTCACATGCGTTCCACGCGCCGGGGGGAGGACAGTGGCTTGGCCTGCCGTGTGTCGGGTGCTGGGATGTGGGATGACGGCAACTGCCGACTGGTCTGGTGCCGCGGTGCGCCGGAGCAGGATTCGGGACCAAATTCGCACGGGACATTTTCCGTTTTCGAAGCAATTCAGGTGAAACTCGCACCTCAGAGCAGAGGGCCACTTGTGCAAGAGCATCTCCATAGGTCAATAGGCAGAGTGGTCATGAGGTAAGGGCATCTCCAACAATCCGACGCAAACAGACCACGGACGCCTGAATCGGTCCGATTTTAACTAGGTTAGGGAAAAAGTGCTCTCAGCGGCCTGACGCATTTGGATCGTGCAGTCCGTGTGGCCCAAATTTGGACGCAGTTTGCGTCGTCACGGACTGACCGTGAATCGGTGCCAGCCCCAGTTGTCATCCATACATTTTCTAATTAAGTAGTTCCATTAATAGTTAAACATAGTTAGCCCATTTTTACACCTAAAATTGCGTCAACGGCCATATCTACTTACTATCGCGCGCCCTACCAATACGGGGGCTACTCGCACCCGTACTCAGCCGCCGCTTCTCTTGACCTAGCTTCCATCTCTCCTCCTACTCCACCATAGATTGGTTCTCCCTCCTCCGGCCGGCCTCGTCGGTGTCAGGAGGGGTGGGGAACCTGATATATGAGTGGAGGTTTTGATAAAAGTAGTTTTTTTACGAGATTAGATTAGGGTTTAGTAGCCATCTTCTTGTGGCCTCTGTCAATGGAGATGACATCATCGATAAAAATTGATCTCCGACCCTTCGATCGACGACGAGATCTTCCTCCCGGCGTCAATGGTGGTGTTGGAAGATTAAACTCCTTTAGGTATGGTCCTTCAGATCTTGCTTCGCCAGATCGATTTTGGATCTTTTCTCTTGGTTGCCGCAAGGAGAATTATCCTCGCAGTATTTGTCCCGGCGGCTACATCCTCGACAATGGTGATTCGTACCCTCGACTCTCCAGCGATGTCGATCAAGTTGTCCGGTTATTTTGCCCTGACATACTGGTGTTGGTACTCTTGCCGATGTGGATTGACTACTTCAATGGTTGCGCGCGTGCATGTAGCCTTGGCATTGTGGCTCAAATTAAAATTATGGGAGAACCTCCATTGGTATTTACAGGTTTATGGTTTGGTATCTATCTTGGGCTGCCTTCAGAAAAGTACAAGATTGTGTCATGAAAGAAGAAAGAATTTGAAGACCTCGAAGATTTGCTAGTTTCTTTTAGACTTTACAGGTACAAGCATCAAAGCTTGGGGATGCCCCCGAGGCACCCCTTCTTCATCGGTAAAAATCAGGTCACCTTTCAAGACACTATATTTTCATTGCTTCATGCACTATGCGTTTTTCTTGGAGCATCTTTACTTTAGCTTTCAGTTTTCTTTTGTTTTGTTTGCTGCAATAAATGGTTGGACCCCAACAATTTTCTTTTGGAGAAGATCTACTTCGTTTTTCATTGCCAAGAACACTCTAGTTTTCACAATTATTGTTCAATGAGAGTTCTCTTTTTCTACTACTGCGTTTAGCTTTTATTTTTTTGCCTTGATTTATGTTCAGATCTTGTTATATCTTTGTATCAAGATGTATTTTGACCTCTGGTCCATGTTGGTTTTCATCAATAGAGTTGTTTTAAAAAGGTTCAAATGGTGTTGGAAAAGAGAAAAAGTTTCATGCAAAAAAGTGGTACAAAAAGGAGCTTGTTTAGACTACGGCTTAGGCTTTTGCATGTCGTGCTTGATGTCGTTTTGATAGTATGCTTAGAGATTCTTGCTGTAGCATGATGATGCGGGCAGATAACCACCCAGTTGGGAACCCCAAGAGGAAGGTATAATGAGCACAGTAGCAAGTCTTCCCTCAGTAAGAAACCGAGGTTTATTGAACCAGTAGGAAAAAGCCAAACTTCAGAAGGTGATGCCTGCTAGCTTCGCGACAGCTCCGGATAATTTATAAGGTGCCTCGTCCAGGGCTTTGCTTTGCACCAGCAGCAACGTGGAACCTGCACACAACACAACCAAGAACTTTGCTCCCAACTAACGATGAGGTTGTCAATCTCAGTAGTTTGCTATAAACAAAGGATTGAGCGTATCGAGTGGAAAGTAATAGTAGTATGCGAGAAAGTAAATAGTGCGAGTAAACAGTAAACAGTAATAGCAATATAAAAAGGAAATTGGACCGGGGTCCACAGTTCACTAGTGGTGTCACTCCATAAGATAAATAACGGCATGCTGGGTAAAGAAATTATAGCTGGGCAATTGATAGAATAAAGATAACGTGCATATGTCATGAGGATCACTATGAAATTTACTCTGGGCATTACAACAAAATACATAGATCGCCATCCAACTGCATCTATGACTAATAATCCACTCGTGGGGAATTGTCCGAGGACCCCTTGAGTATTAAGTCGCGAACAACATATAATTGCATTAAGCAAAGTGTGTAATGTAAACAAAGCGAATGTCCTTAGACACAAGATTGTTGTTTTCTCCATAGTGGCAACAGCACATCTACAGCCTTAGAGGTTTCTGTCACTCTCCCAGATTAAATAGAGGCATGAACCCAACTATCGAGCATAAATACCCCCTCTTGGAGTCACTACTATCTACTTGGCCAAGATAGCTACTAACAACGGAGAGCATGCAAGATCATAAACAACATAAAGATAACATAAGATAAATTTCAGAACACCAATTTAACATAACACCAATATTCATCGGATCCCAACAAACACAACATGTAGAATTACATAAAGATGATCTCGATCATGTAGGGCAGCTCACAAGATCTAAACATGAAGCACATGGTGGAGAAGACAACTATCTAGCTACTGCTATGGAGCCATAGTCCAAGGTAGACTACTCACTCATCGCACCGGAGGCAAGCATGGCGATGAAGAAGACCTCCGGTGGCGATTCCCCTCTCTGGCAGGGTGCCGGGAAGAGCTTCTGGACCCTCCCGATCTCGGGTCGACGACGGCGGTGGATCGCGACGTGTTTCTGGAAAATTGATCGGGTGTTTAGGTTTTTCCCATCGGGAGGAATATATAGGCGGAAGGGCAGCGTCAGGAGGTGGGCCAGGCGGCCTCACAACCAGGGGGCGCTGGCCAGGGGCTGGCCGCGCCACCCTATGGTGTGGCTGGCCTGTGGCCCTCCTCCGTCTCCTCTTCGGTCTTCTGGAAGCTTCGGTAAATATTAGGAGGTTCGGCTTTTGTTTTGTCCAATTCCGAGAATATTTCCTGTGTAACTTTTTTGAAACACAAAAACAGCAAAAAAATAGGGAACTGGCACAGTGGCATCTCGTTAATAGGTTAGTTTCCGGAAAATGCATAAAAATGCCACAAAGTGTAACAAAACATAAGGCAAATGGTGTAAAAACAAGCATGGAGCATCAAAAATTATAGATACGTTTGAGACGTATCAAGCATCCCTAAGCTTAACTCCTGCTCGTCCTCGAGTAGGTAAGTGATAACAAAAGAATAATTTTTGAGGTGACATGCATCATCACAATCTTGATCATCTAGGTAAAGTATTGAGTGCTGAGATCAAAGAACTTAAAACATGGGCATGAAAGACATAATTTTGATAGAAGAAACTTAGCAACCATGTTATAAATGAAAAAGAACACAAACGAAAGATCATGAAAAATGAAACAATGAAAGTCACGTGTGTGTTTCAACCATATGGAAAACATAGCAAATGGTTTTCAGCTTGTCCTTCATGGAATAGCAAAACATAAATGCATAGGACACCTTCAAGTTTAAGAGGACGACTAGATGCAAATAATTTAAGAACAAGCAAAACCATAATCATGAATCAATCAATGATAAACTTTGGGACTATGCATATTTAACTTAGAATGAAAACTATGCTCTCTTAGACGGTGCATAAAGGTAGAAGGTGGAGACTCAACATCTATACCTAATAATAAAGTACGTAAGGTTTCCGTCGTCAACCACTTTAGACCGATTTGCCCTCCCACCAAATATTGTATTACCACCGATGCCACATGTAAGTAAAAATGGTTGGCTTGTTCATTGCCATCGTCATCTTGGTTCGTTCCAAAGAATCAGCCATCAAGCTGAGCGAAGGGAAAATAATTGAATCAAACTGTAAACACATGTGAACTCTGCACCTAGAAACGCATCCACGAATCCTTTCCGGTCTCCACAAGAAAACTACCCAATGAACTCACGACTCCTCCCTACAAATACCAGGTGATGCCCCGTCCAAGCACCAAATCCACGTCAATCGGATCTTGACAAGCTTGAGCTGGTTGTCCGGGTATGTGCGCTGACGAGACGATGACCTAGCTAGCTTGCGGCAGCGGTCGGTGAGGAAGGCGCGGTTGGCGGAGCTTGCGACAACCGGTGGCCACGGCAGGAGACGCTGGCGCTACTCAAGATTCGGTCAAATATGGATGCAGACTGCAACTGCCATCACAGAACGAGGGTCAGAGACCCAAGCGCCGGAGCAAGAACATGCGAAGAAGACGGCCACACTAGGTTCTTTAGATCAAGCCGTCATGCACGCACATGGTAGCGCTCTCCTGTTATAGTTGGGTTGGCCCAGCTGCACCCTTTCGAGGCTGACTTGCACGGACGATGCTACTGGCGTCACCGGCGGAGCAGCTCGGCCACGCGCGTGCAGGTAGGGTGAAAGAGCTCGGCAGCTGACCCGAGCGTGGATGCAGAAGTGCTGGACCGGCTGCTGATCCCGACGAGTGCTCGCGTTCCTCCCGCTCACATGAGGGGCTTGCTAAACTTTAGCTGGGGGTGCTAGGAGCTTGCGGCGTTGTCCGGTAGCAGATGCTCACCTCAGAGTCAGAGGAATCGAAGCTCGGGGCCGTGAGGTGAGCGGACAGCACGGAACGTGCCCGGCCGCGTGGTCAGCGGGCAGCAGGGAGCTCGGCAGTGGCGATTTGAGGGGCAGGAGATGACGGATGGGAGCAGACCCAGGAAGCACTGGCGGATACTATCCTCGATGTGATTTCAGCTATGCAAGTCCGATAAATTTTAATTAGATCCATAAGGCGTTTGTTTAGCAAGATTTTTCTGGGCGGTCTCTAACACTAACTAGATTTTTTTGGTCCAAGCATTGGAGATTAGCACATCACATGACAGAATGGTTCGTACACGCTAATTCTTTCAACAAGAACAAATATTTCAGCTGAAACATCAATGATTGGTATATGTTGTCTTTCAGCAAAGGCCGCCCAATAGTCCAGCGACTGTTCTGCCTATATGAAACTATCTGGTGGTCATCATGAGGAAGAGGGTAGTCAGTGAAGGTCAACGAACTGAGTTTCTGAACTACCATGTTATGTTATGTAGCCACATCAGTGTTGCGGCGTTGTGTTGTAAACTCAATAACTCATAACTTTGTGTGTTATGACTTGGATATCCATGATGGACGCAGAGAAGATTGAAATTAAGTGATGCCCTTCTCTTTTTCTTATGTGAAGATTGTTGCATACTGAAACAAGTGGAATAATTCTAGATTGAAATCCAATATAATTCTACTTGTCTACCGACAAAATAACAATGAAACTAACATATTTGTATGGTATAAACTATACCTTTTTAAGAAATATAGGCACATATCAATTTTTGTAATCCGTTGTAACGCACGGGCTTTGTGCTATGTATATAATGTATTGTAGATAAAAAAGGGAACCGTAGCAACGCACGGGAACTCAACTAGTAAAAGTAAAAGAAGGGCCCTTCGCAGAGGGAAGCAGTGATTGCAAGTTTTATAAACCTTCAAAAATTATGGTACTTACTAGCTTTGAGCTCTCATTGCCCCCATCATAAGCATCTTGAATGGTTAAAGTTAATGTGAGTACAATTATGAAGCATATTCTTGATAAATCATAAGTTGAAAACCTCGTGTCCCATGAAGTACGAATACCCAAACCTCATGCTACTCGACTTAGGGTCCCAAGCAAGCTCTTATCATTGTAAGTATATGCATATCATCGAGAACCGCCAATGGGGTACCTCCGTGCCCGATGACATGGAACAAGCCCACATCAAAATGATAGGACAAACAGACAATGAACACCTCGGCATCTCTTTTATTTACCATTGGTATAGCTTTTTATTTTGAGATGTGTCGTCGAATGTCCACTATGGGCATGCTGTAAATTTCCACCATGAATTATGCATGGCTTAGATTAGCAGCCAGGCGTTTCTCTAACAAATATACAAACTCCATGATCTCGTAAGATTCCCAACTTATTTCACATCGCGAGTATCCATAAACAAAAGACCACGATATCAACTCAAATGAAAGAAGTGCAATGTTGAAAGCTTACCCCATGACGGCATGGTTTGGCTAATTTCCAACTTACAACTTGCAAGCATAACAACTCAACATAAGAGAGCCACAATGTCAAATTTTTAAAAGCGAGAAAAGTAAAGTGTGGCATCAGGTTCGTGAGAGCTTTACTGACTAATTTTCACATAACACCAAAAAGAGTTTAATTTAAAGGATAGATAAAAGCAAGTCAAATGTACTTTGGAATAGCAAATTGCTAATAGGTATGTATGGTGGACACAATGGAATAACTAGGTTTTTAGGAGTTGGATGCACGAGTAGAGCTCATACTCTGTACAAAATGAGGGCTAGCAAAAGACTAGGAGCGACCAACTAAGAGAGCAATAACGACCATAATCATGCATAGCGACAAAACATCATTGAAAGAAGCATAAAGTGGTATCACAAGTCAAAAACCAAATGATCACAGAGGCTATAGGCGACTTATTTTGTAGTCAACATGGTGTAAGCATGCGCCAAGTCAACCCAATTAAAGCATCAAAGGAGAAAACCACAATAATGCTCCCATATAATAAAAACACCGCATGATTTTTTCAAAGGATCATTAAGCAATCTCAGTCATTTGAGACAAGTCATGCTACAGCAAAAATCACTAAGCATACTATCAAAACGGCATCAAGCACGACATGCAAAAGCCTAAGCCGCTGTCTAAACAAGCTCCTTTTTGTACCACTTTTTTGCATGAAACTTTTTCTCTTTTCCAATACCACTCGAACCTTTTTAAAACAACTCTTTTGATGAAAACCAACATGGATCAGAGGTCAAAATACACCTTGATACAAAGATATAACAAGATCTGAATATAAATCAAGGCAAAAAATGAAAGCTAAACGCAGTAGTAGAAAAAGAGAACACTCGTTGAACGATAAGAGTGAAAACTAGAGTGTTCTTGGCACTAAAAAACGAAGTAAATCTTCTCCAAAATAAAATTGTTGGGGTCCAACCATTTATTGCAGCAAACAAAACAAAAGAAAACTGAAAGCTAAAGTAAAGACGCTCTAAGAAAAATGCATAGTGCATGAAGCAATAAAAATATAGTGTCTTGAAAGGTGACCTAATTTTTGCTGATGAAGAAGGGGTGTCTCGGGGGCATCCCTAAGCTTTGACGCTTGTACCTCTTGGATATTTCTTGGGGTGCGTGGGTATCCCCAAGCTTGAGCTTTTGTCCATTCTTCACCTCATCTCATCATTCTCCAATCCCTACACTTGAAAACTTCCTTCATACAAAACTCAATACAATTCTATTAGCAACATTAGTGTAAGCATAATAATGAATCAACCCTTTTTGGTTCAGGTTTCAACTCAAAAACACCACATATAAAGCATATACTACTGTAGCAACTTTCCAAAAAGTTCCGTGATCAAAAGAACTCAAAAAGAAAGCGATCGAGAGGCAAACACAAATAGTGGCAGAAATCTGTCAAAATAGAACAGCTGACAAAGGTTGATTTTTTTCGAGGGTTTTCTGTTGCTCAAATCAAAAAGTGCAAAACTAATGAAAGTTTGGAAATAACCTGGGGCATATGCACAAGAAATCACAGGTCAAAAAGATATTCAGATAATTTTCATGAATTTTTACGGTGCAGCACCGAAATCTGTTTCATGACAGCAACTTCCCCAAATCTCACCTCACTCAAATTAGAGGTTTCTCTTGGCACAACAATGTAATAAAAATGATAAGGAGTGGTTATTATAGTAGTAATAACTTCCAAGACTCAAATAAAAGAAAAAGAACAGAAAATAAAACAATGGGTTATCTCCCAAGTGTGCTTTTCTTTAACGCCTTTGAGCTAGGCTCAGTAATTTGAGAAGATGCTCACATAAGAAATATGAATTGAAGAAAAAGAGAGCATCAAAGAGCAAATATAAAACACATGTAAGTCTAACCCACTTCCTATTCATAGGAATCTTGTAAGAAAATAAATCAAAGAAGCACATAGTAACAAGTATGGGTAGATAAAACAAGAGCAACTTCGGAACTTTCAATATAAAGAGAGGTGTTTTAGTATAATGAGAATTCCAACAACCATATTTTCCTCTCTCATAATAATTTTCAGTAGCATCATGAACAAACTCAACAATGTAAATATCACACTCATCCTCCTTTGTTAAGCATGGAGGGCGATCAAATAAAGTATTAGTTAAAGAGTTACTCTTATTGGGAGGTAGACATGGGTAGCTCCATTCTTCCTCCTCTTGATCATCACTTTCCTCCTCTTTTTCATCCAATGAGCTTCCAGTGTCAGCAATTTCTTCTTCCATAGGCTCCTTCAAGGCATTAGTCTCTTCTGTTGGAGAGCATCTATTAAGATATTTAAGAATATAGCCATTTTCTTCCTTGTAATTATCAAAGCAAAATTTAAGTATATCATAAACCTCGTATTTATAAGGTGCATCATTAGTATTTTCAAGCAAATAAGCAAGTTCAAATGCACCCTTCCAAGCAATAAATTCTTCAATTTGTTCCACATCATAAAAGTCATAATTTCCATTAATATAAGAAGATATGGTAACATTATCATTATACTCACAATGAAAAGGGAGGTGTTTATACCTCCTACAGCAACAAGATTTATCAAAGCAATAAGTAACATTATAAGTAGAGCACATATTTCTAGCAATGATATACAATTTATCAATTTGTTCCCATAAGTGTTTCCCTTTTTGTGACAAGCGGTGTTCCTCATAATATTTTTGTTGCTCTTCCGTGAACCCACCTTGCCAAAAAGATTTAGTTTCAAAGAAACCAACCATTGATAGAAAGCATGATAAAGCAAGAAAATAACATACCAGCAAAAATAACAACGATAGTAGGAACTAATTTTTTTGTACTTTTGATAAAACGATGCAAGCAAAAATAAAATAAAGCAAAACAAAAAAAAGTAAAAGATTGTGCGTGAGAGACTCCCCTTGCAGAAATCTTCTTTTTCCCCGGCAACGGCGCCAGAAAAAATCCTTGATGCGGGCAGATAACCACCCAGTTAGGAACCCCAAGAGGAAGGTATGATGAGCACAGTAGCAAGTCTTCCCTCAGTAAGAAACCGAGGTTTATCGAACCAGTAGGAAAAAGCCAAACTTCAGAAGGTGATGCCTGCTAGCTTCGCGACAGCTCCAGACAATTTATAAGGCGCCTCATCCAGGGCTTTGCTTTGCACCAGCAGCAACGTGGAACCTGCACACAACACAACCAAGAACTTTGCTCCCAACTTACGATGAGGTTGTCAATCTCACCGGTTTGCTGTAAACAAAGGATTGAGCGTATCGAGTGGAAAGTAATAGTAGTATGCGAGAAAGTAAATAGTGTGAGTAAAAGTAAACAGTAATAGCAATATAAAGTAAATTGGACCGGGGTCCATAGTTCACTAGTGGTGTCTCTCCATAAGATAAATAATAACATGCTGGGTAAACAAATTATAGCTGGGCAATTGATAGAATAAAGATAACATGCATATGTCATGAGGATCACTATGAGATTTACTCTGGGCATTACAACAAAATACATAGACCGCCATCCAACTGCATCTATGACTAATAATCCACTCGCGGGAAATCGTCCGAGGACCCCTTGAGTATTAAGTTGCGAACAACAGATAATTGCATTAAGCAAAGTGTGTAATGTAAACAAAGCGAATGTCCTTAGACACAAGATTGTTGTTTTCTCCCTAGTGGCAACAGCACATCTACAACCTTAGAGGTTTCTGTCACTCCCCCAGATTAAATAGAGGCATGAACCCAACTATCGAGCATAAATACCCCCTCTTGGAGTGACTAGTATCTACTTGGCCAAGATAGCTACTAACAACGGAGAGCATGCAAGATCATAAACAATATAGAGATAACATAAGATAAATTTCAGAACATCAATTTAACATAACACCAATATTCATCGGATCCCAACAAACACAACATGTAGAATTACATAAAGATGATCTCGATCATGTAGGGCAGCTCACAAGATCTAAACATGAAGCACATGGTGGAGAAGACAACCATCTAGCTACTGCTATGGACCCATAGTCCAAGGTAGACTACTCACTCATCACGTCGGAGGCAAGCATGGTGATGAAGAAGACCTCCGGTGGCGATTCCCCTCTCCGGTAGGGTGTCAGGAAGAGCTTCTGGACCCTCCCGATCTCGGGTCGACGACGACGGCGGATCGCGATGTGTTTCTAGAAAATTGATCGGGTGTTTATGTTTTTCCCGTCGGGAGGAATATATAGGCGGAAGGGCGGCATCAGGAGGTGGGCCAGGCGGCCTCACCACCAGCGGGCGCGGGCCAGGGGCTGGCCGCGTCACTGATGAGATTATTGGCACGCCAGGACAACCTACGATATGTGATAATTAAGTCTAAGGCTGTGTGATTAATTTGTATCTATGTTCATGTTATTTCTTAGCACTTAGGTTTTATTTTATGTTTTGGGTTTGGGCCTGTCCAAGCCCAACAGTTTTTTGGCTGCCTATATAAGGAGGCTGGGTGGCTAGGGTTTAGGGAGGCAGAAAATTATGTAGAACATTGTGTTCCCGCGTGTGTTCCATCCCTCCGGGGTTGGCGTATTGAGACGGCGTCTCTGACATTCGTCTAGTTATCCAATATATTGTTTTGCGTGAAGGTGCTTGTTATTCAAGTATTGTCGTGCTGCTGCGTGAGGCTCGTTGTTCATCATCGAGTTGCTCGTTGGATTCATCTATTTGGCGTGAGGTTCATCTACATCGACGAGTTGCTCGCAAGATTGACGTTCCCTATCTTCAGGTTGCGTGTATCGCTCGCGTGATTGGAAGATCTTATCAGATCCATTGGATCAGGAGGTGCATCGTGAAAGATCGGGCCAAACAGTCTTCATCAGTCACCCTATGGTGTGGCTGGCCTGTGGCCCCCTCCGTCTCCTCTTTGGTCTTCTGGAAGCTTCGGTAAATATTAGGAGGTTCGGCTTTTATTTCATCCAATTCCGAGAATATTTCCTATGTAACTTTTCTGAAACACAAAAACAACAGAAAATAGGAAACTGGCACTGTGGCATCTCGTTAATAGGTTAGTTCCGGAAAATGCATAAAAATGCCACGAAGTGTAACAAAACATAAGACAAATGGTGTAAAAACAAGCATGAAGCATCAAAAATTATAGATACGTTTGAGACGTATCACATGACTTGTCTCAAATGACTGAGATTGCTTAATGAGCCATTGAAAAAATCATGCGTTGTTTTTATTATATGGTAGCATTATTGTGGTTTTCTCCTTTGATGCTTTAATTGGGTTGACTTGACGCATGCTTACACCATGTTGACTACAAAATAAGTCGCCTATAGCCTCTATGATCATTTGGTTTTTCACTTGTGATACCACTTTATGCTTCTTTTAATGATGTTTTGTCGCTATGCATGATTATGGCCGTTATTGCTCTCTTAGTTGGTCGCTTCCAGTCTTTTGTTAGCCCTCATTTTGTACTGAGTATGAGCTCTACTCGTGCATCTAACTCCTAAAAACCAAGTTATTCCAATGTGTCCACTATAAATTCCTATGCATGGTATTGGCAAGCCATTCCAAGTAAATTTTCATGTGCTACCTTTCAAAAAACCTTCAAAACACTTCACGTTTTGTGACACTGTTTTCAGCTCATGGGGACGTAGTTGTCGGATTTGCTATCTTCCATATTGCTAAATTCCAAAAAGAAAAAAAAGAGAAAAAATAAAAGAAAAAAGGCACTCCTCCATGGTATGTGAATGTTGGTGGGCACCCGATGGAATCGGTTAGCCATGGTTTGTGAAAGGAAAAAAAAGGTGGGGAGGAGTGCCAAGCTTTATAAAAGAGCACTAATGTTCCAATCTCTCTCTCAAAAACTTGCTTCATTTTTGTATGGAAGATAGTAAGAACCCCATTGCCAGTCATTGACAAAGACAACCACCTCTCAAAACCCAATTTTTATCTCTCTATTTTACAAATGAAAAGCTCTAGCACATGTTTAATCACTGCTTCCCTCCGCGAAGGGCCTTTCTTTTACTTTTTTGTTGATTCTCCACCTTCTACCTTTATGCACCGTCTAAGAGAGCATAGATGTCATTCTGAGTTTAATGTGCATAGTCCCAAAGTTTATCATTGATTGATTCATGATTATGGTTTTGCTTGTTCTTAAATTATTTGCATATAGTCGCCCTCTTAAACTTAAAGGTGTCCTATGCATTTATGTTTTGCTATTCCATGAGGGACAAGCTGAAATCCACTTTGACATGTTTTTCCATATGGTTGAAACACACATGTGACTTTCAGTGTTTCATTTTTCATGATCTTTCGTTTGTGTTCTTTTTCATGTTATAACATGGTTGCTAAGTTTCTTCTATCAAGATTATGTCTTTCATGCCCATGTTTTAAGTACTTTGATCTCAGCACTCAATGCTTTACCTAGATGATCAAGATTGTGATGGTGCATGTCACCTCAAAAATTATTCTTTTGTTATCACTTACCTACTCGAGGACGAGCAGGAGTTAAGCTTGGGGATGCTTGATACGTCTCAAACGTATCTATAATTTTTGATGCTCCATGCTTGTTTTTACACTATTTGCCTTATGTTTTGTTACACTTCGTGGCATTTTTATGCATTTTCTAGAACTAACCTATTAACGAGATGCCACAGTGCCAGTTCCCTGTTTTTTGCTGTTTTTGTGTTTTAGAAAAGTTACACAGGAAATATTCTCGGAATTGGACGAAACAAAAGCCGAACCTCCTAATATTTACTGAAGCGTCCAGAAGACCGAAGAGGAGATGGAGGGGGGCCACAGGCCAGCCACACCACAGGGTGGCATGGCCAGCCCCTGGCCCGCGCCCCCTGGTGGTGAGGCCGCCTGGCCCGCCTCCTGACGCTGCCCTCCCGCCTATATATTCCTCCCGACGGGAAAAACCTAAACACCCGATCAATTTTCCAGAAACACATCGCGATCCGCCGCTGTCGTCGACCCGAGATCGAGTGGGTCCAGAAGCTCTTCTCGGCACCCTGCCGGAGAGGGGAATCGCCACCGGAGGTCTTCTTCATCGCCATGCTTGCCTCCGGCACGATAAGTGAGTAGTCTACCTTGGACTATGGGTCCATAGCAGTAGCTAGATGGTTGTCTTCTCCACCATGTGCTTCATGTTTAGATCTTGTGAGCTTCCCTACATGATCGAGATCATCTTTATGTAATTCTACATGTTGTGTTTGTTGGAATCCGATGAATATTGGTGTTATGTTAAGTTGATGTTCTGAAATTTATCTTATGTTATCTCTATGTTGTTTATGATCTTGCATGCTCTCCGTTGTTAGTAGCTATCTTGGCCAACTAGATACTAGTGACTCCAAGAGGGGGTATTTATGTTCGATAGTTGGGTTCATGCCTCTATTTAATCTGGGGGAGTGAAAGAAACCTCTAAGGTTGTAGATGTGCTGTTGCCACTAGGGAGAAAACAACAAACTTTTGTCTAAGGACATTCACTTTGTTTATATTACACACTTTGCTTAATGCAATTATCTGTTGTTCGCAACTTAATACTCAAGGGGTCCTCGGACGAGTCCCCGCTAGTGGATTATTAGTCATAGATGCAGTTGGATGGCGGTCTATGTATTTTGTTGTAATGCCCAGAGTAAATCTCATAGTGATCCTCATGACATATGCACGTTATCTTTATTCCGTCAATTGCCCAGCTGTAATTTGTTTTCCCAGCATGTCATTATTTATCTTATGGAGAGACACCACTTGACGAGGGGTTAACTCGACAAATGTCCTAGATGAAGGACTTAGGATTGGGGAGACAGGGCGTCGGATGAACTCGAAGGTAAAGTTAGTCGAAATAAGTGTCTATTGAAAGTAAACTTGGGCGTTCAACCTGGCTTGCTTTCAATCTGCCCTACACCGTCCCCTCCTGGCCCCTATATTTAGGTGGCCAGGTCTCGAGGATCGGGTAGGGTCTGATACAGATTACAATATCGACATACGGTAAGGACTCGTATATCGACTA